>OX638100.1:17526928-18751255 GCA_951804965.1 Horisme vitalbata
AGAGCTGCACACAGATGCTAGCTCCATTGGCTATGGCGGAATTCTAATTCAAAAACATGGTACGAACAATAAAGTTGTAGGTTACTATAGTCGTAGAACTACTGACCCCGAATCTAGATATACATCTTACGAGTTGGAAACCTTGGCTGTTTTTAATGCCTTAAAACATTTTAGGGTATATTTACTGGGTATACGATTCAAATTAATAACAGATTGTAACGCCATTAAATCCACCCAGCACAAAAAGGATTTGTCACCAAGAGTGGCACGCTGGTGGATCTTCATGCAAGATTATGATTTCGAGGTAGTCTATAAAAAAGGAATTTTTGTCGAGCATGTAGATTACATGCATAAACCCCCCTTGGAAAGTGTAAAGCACATTAATGTGATAACTGATCACAAAGGTTCTTGGCTTGAAAATGCCCAACAAAAAGATCCACAAACACTATCTCTTATTGAAAAAGTACAAGCTGGCGAAATTGATAGTAATCAATATTTATTCAGAAATAACTTATTGTATTATAAATGCCCATCTAATAATAAACTCAAATTATACGTTCCAAAGGGAAGTAGACTAGGCATCTTACGTTTGTACTATGATGAGAACTGTCATGTAGGCGAAGAAAAGACACTAACGAAGGTTAAAGAGTCTTTTTGGTTTCCGCGTATCAATCAGTTTGTTAAGAAATATATATCTCACTGTTTGATATGTGTCAAGGGCAAGTCGCACACTGGACCTTTCCAAGGTCTTCTTCACCCTATTGATAAAATAGCTATACCCTTCCATACCTTGCATCTAGATTGTACTGGACCTTTTCCCCAAACAAAAGATGGCTATAAATATGTTTTGGTTACCATTGATGCATTTACAAAATTTTGTCTACTGCACCCCCTTAAATCAATGAGTGGAGAAGAAATGTTTAGAGTTATTAAAAACACTCTCGCAATTTTTGGTAGTCCTTCTCGTATTATCACAGATCGTGCCACGAATTTTTCTAATGAAATGTTAGTTAGGTTATTCCGAGAATGGAAAATAGAGCACCACATGATTGCTACTGGCACACCTCGTGGAAACGGTCAAGTGGAGCGTTATGTTTTGACCATTGTTAATATGTTAACTACTACATGTCATAAAGAGGCAGAATGGGCAAGTGCCTTATCAAAAGTACAGCAGACTCTTAATACAACTGTCCATAAGACTACTGGTTTTTCGCCACTACGTTTATTAATAGGTCGAAATGCCAACCCACCGTGTATTCAAGCTCTACTTAACGATCTAGGGGAAAATTCTGATTCTAGTCACATAATTGACATTACATCCGAAAGGAATACGGCATATGATAGAATGAGAATAGCAGCAGAGAAATCGAATATCGATTGAATATTCTATGGGAGATATAGTATATGTGAACCAAGATCATCGCCGACATAGCAAACTGAGCCCCAAATTCAAGGGTCCATATGAAATAATGGAAATTATAGAAAATGACAGATTTAAACTTAAAGGAAGTGGAAGATTACAAAATATTACAGTCGCTAAAGACAAACTTAGGCGATGGCCTGGAGAATGGACTGAGGAGAACGTTATTGTTGAACAAGGTAATTTTATATTTTTCCTCTGTAGATATGTTCAATTGGTTACCGTTGAGACAACATCGCAAAGCTGCTAGTTTGCCTGGTGAACAGTCTAGACATCACAAAGCAGCTGTGGTGGGACTGAACACGACAGCCGAACTATAATAATTGGGTAGATGGATGTGTTGGTAGTTGGATGAACTGGTGCGAAGTTTAGACATTGCGACGCCAACACGTGATGGAACTTAGCACGACAGCTCAGCCAAGGTGTGTTTACTGAACATGACAGCCCAACTATACTTATTGGGTAGATGGATGTGTTGGTAGTTGGATGAACTGGTGCGAAGTTTAGACATTGCGACGCCAACACGTGATGGAACTTAGCACGACAGCTCAGCCAAGGTGTGTTTACTGAAAATTACAGCCTAACTGTGTTGATTGTGTTTGCTTGGTGGCAACCTGATCACTTGTCACCATGGAAACATAATCAGCTTAATATTACTATAGAGCATAACTATGGTAGTTTTATTTCAATTTACTATATTTTTAAATATTATATGTCTAGCACTGGACTGCTATGGGCTGATGGTAGTGATGATGGTGATGATATTTTTTTTAAGATAATAAATAATAATCTTCTATTTTCAGAAATGATGTCTGATGATGATTAATTAAAAAATAATTCGAGAACGAATTAAACTGCAGAATGGCCGTGTGAGATACTCTGAGGATGATTAAACTAAATTGATAATTATAATATTAAAATGGAAGTTAAAATAAGTATATACAATTATGGTCAAGAATTGTTTGTAAGAAATTGTCGTATGATTTTTAAGGAATCTCTGTAAATTAAATATTGAATTTGTAAAAGCTTATTTTAATCAGTCTTAAATTATTTTTAATAATTACACATAAAATATTGAGTTGATAATTCTTTGTATATTTGTTAGTAAAATTTTCTTAATAAATAACAATTATTTATTGATATAAAATAATTGTTACCGGAAGCAATTTTGAAATAGCCTAAAACTAAAATTCATGTTAATTGTACTTTGAAGATACATTTAAATCGTTATTATTTTTCAAAGGTATTTTTCTGATTTAATAACATTTTATTTGACGTATAAAATGTTATTAAGATAGTCAGAGGTGGTACAGAGGGGAAGTGGATGGAAGGTAGTCAGGGAGTCCGAGACGGTGGATTCTGACATTCCGGTTTGAGCTTCGAGAAGAGAGACACGTCCCACTCTGCACCCTGTCGATATAATTCGGCTCTGACTATACCGCCATTGCTGCAAAATCAGATAAGTACTTAAATAAGTCTTTCTGCCTCCTGACAATATTTTAAGGTTATTTTGTGAAATAATGTTCTAGTCTAAATTGCATAGAGATAAAGGAAAGTTTTAACGTATTTGTAAGAGTAAAATGATTATTTATTGGTATTACAGTATTTTATCTTCACTTCTGCTAATAAGTGAAACTTATTGTAGGTAATTTGACTGTTGGGTGATATGACAAGCGTTAGAGGTTGGTTCCGACTTTTTTGCCTTAAAAAGCGTGGAAATGATGATGTATTGATAATTATCACACTATTGATATTAATGCGAAAGTTTGTGTCTTAGAGTGTGTATGTTTACTCCCACTTAACTCTGTAACGGCTGAACGGTTTTGGATGAAACTAGGAATAAAGTTTTTGATCTAGATTAACATATAGGCTGTTTACACCGGTACCATGCAAGCGGAACCGCGGGCGGAAGCTAGTAGGTTATAATAATGGAAGAGCATATAATACAAACATGACCCCAGTCAGTTATCTTGTTTATATACATATATGAAAGAGGTGGCTTATCTTGTTAAGATTTCGCGAAACTCCAGTTAGCGGGGTGGCCCGACTCATTTCTTGAGATTAAAGTTAGGATCTTGTTGGATGTTAATTTATACGCGTTTGTTGCTTTGAAGTTTTCTTTATGTTAAATGATGTTATGTTTTTGAAGCCTTATGAGGTGTATTTTTTGGTTTTAGAATAGGCATGTATACAAAATGAGTTTGAAAATGAAAAAAGGTTTATTTCAGCTTTGAGAACAATAAAAGGATATTTTCAAAACTTTGTTTATGCCATGGTTGGTATTACACTTTTAGACCGAGTCCCCAATACCGAAATCCGCAAGCAGACTATGGTCCAGGATGTCAGCAAGCGGATATTGGGTCTCAAGTGCATTTGGGCAGGACACTTGGCCAGACGGAGTGACGACAGGTGGACCAGAGCGCTGACCGAGTGGTCGCCGAGAGTTGGTTACAGAAATAGGGACCGTCCTCCAGCGAGATGGGATGACGATATTAGAAAGACCGTGAGCGGCACCTTTTTCAGAATAGCGCAGGATCGAGGCAAAAGGTAAAACCAAAGAAGGGCTATGCCCAGCAGTGGGTCAATAAAGGTTGAAATGATAATGATGATGTAAACTATAAGTGACTCATACTTTTCCCCAAAAACTTCAAGCTGATATTTTGCTTTGTGTGGAAGGAGGCTACACTCATCGTATTAATATACAATAAAGTCAAGGACAAAGTTTTACAAAATCAGCTAATCTAGAGCTCTCTCACAAGTTTTTATGAACTTACGTTCTTCAAGGAATAACTACAAAATTTGGGAAATCTCAGAACAAATGCCGTTGCTATTCGGGAGAAGATTTACTTATATTCGGAATAACATAATCAAACTCATCTTGTTTCAAATGAGCATGGAAATAAAGGACAAATACCCTTTAACATAAACTTACCAAACAGATGCCCCGCTGATTGTGGCAAAGCAGCCGCCAGAATCATCTTTAGCAGAGTGCATCGCGGGCAGGTGAGACAAGCTTGAGTTTCGAAGGGAATGGGACCCCTTGCCTGGCAAAACACTAAGCATATAAATATCAAATACAACCAGCCCCGAAACCATTCAACATGTCATGTAGTTCGTACAACAATAACATAAATAAAACATGCAATGTTTTTCAATAAAACTTGCGATAAATCGTTTTTTATTCGTAAAACATTTATTACGTTGCCGGTTGTAAAGCCATCAGATATGCATGTTGCATTCCCCGAAATGAAATCTGTTTTCGCTGGAATTTTGGTGTTATTTTTTGCTTTTCGCTGCGTTGAAATGAAGATAGAGTACATAACGTTCCCCGAAGTGTATTCTAGGGCGACGGCTCATCAACCCAGAGGTAAACTAACAGATTGATATTTTTATTGACTACTAGCGAGCCGCCCTGGCTTTGCATGGGTGCAATGCTGATATAAACGTTCCTCTTGAATCACTTTATCTAAAAAAACACACATCAAAATCCGTTGCGTAGTTTTAGAGATCTAAGCATACATAGGGGCAGACAACGGGGAGCGATGCGAAGTTGTTTTAAACTTTATTGTAGTGTCAGTGATAATTATCTGCCGCAGAACCAATAAAAATTGGGGTACCTAGCAAAACGAGTTCTTCAATGTAGACCGCAGCTCGGCAAATGTAGTGTAGGTCGCCTTTCGGCCAGGTTTGGAGACGATCTGCGAAACGCTGCTGGTAGAAGATGGATGCGTCGAGCTGAGGGCAGGGCGCCATGATAGCAATAATCACCACACCACACCACACCACACCACACCACACCAGCCTATATCAGTCCACTGCTGGACATAGGCCTCCCCTAATAAAGGGGGATATGCCCATAATCCCCACGCTGGGCATGCGGTTTGGGGATCGCAGGGCACAGCTTCTCGCACCACAGACGCTGCTGCCCGTCGGTGGCCAGGGGATTTAGCTGTGCCCATGTAGGCTGTGCTATGCCGCAATAAGCCGGCCGCCAGAGCCCCGTTCGTTGTTTAGCAGGGTGCACCACGTGCAGGTGGGGTTAGCTTGGGTTCCGAAGATAGGGCTGGAACCCGGTACACCCCATAGCAATAATAAGGGAGGCCTATGTCCAGCAGTGGACCGCTATAGACTGATAATGATAAAATGATGAATGAGTATAATGATTAATCCACTCAGGAGTCAATTCTTTACCTTTTTTCTAGTAATTCGCAAAAGCTGTCTTCTTAAACCCGATCCTGGGCCATGTCGGGTAGGGTGTCCCAAAAAAATCAAAGTCGTTTTTTTTTTAACGCATACCCTCTTAATTTTTTACTTTTAAGTCAAAACAATTATAAATAAAATTTGAAGAAGATAGGACCCCGGTAACCCGTGCCGACTTACATCAATACATGTCAGTACTTCCTCTATAAGGCTGACGCGACCTAACGTGTCGATATGCTTGTGATTACTCGTTATTGAGTTATAGAGCTCGCATTTTTTTAATCAGTCTATATGCCAGTGCAATTATGCGGTTCTAAAAGGGGTATATTTTTATTAGATGACGTAAAACATCAATTAAAACGGGTTCAAAACTTCCGTCTGATGGACAAGTTCTAGCAGTTTTATTTTACTATATCCGTGAAGTCGATTTAACTGTCAATGAAAGCGCGAATCTCACTATTCGCGAGTATATTATCTATTGGGAAAAGGCGCGTATTCCTACAAAATTTTTGCCTAATTGTATGAAAAGACTTGTGAACATATAACAAGTTTGGAGGGACTTGCAAAAAAATGCACAAATGACACAGACGTATTGAGGCAGCACCGTCAAGACTTTGTATACGTTTTAGATAATTTGTTTGACATTGCACACGCCAATGCGCTTAAGTTAATAAAAATAAATGAGGATAGAAAAATTAAAATCCGATCTCTAGGTGCCATGCACCAAGCTCGATGGATGGCGAGAGCGATTTAATCCTTGAAAATATCGTTACTTAATGCTCAATTCAAGATCACAAGCAAAGACGAACCGGCATTGATTGACGATTGCTTGTTCATCATAATATCCTACGTTAAACCATGGCTTCAATGCATTTCAGCAATAAAATCCTCTTACCATCATTTGTGCTTCTTGAAATCAAAAATGTCTTAAGAGAAAATTAATAAAACGATCTATATAGCAGCCTTGGGAAGATTAATAAGCATTAATGGTTCAACTGACGAAAGTTTCTATATTATCACTCTTTGATGATGATGTGGACCAAGAAACTAGTTCAAATGGTTCAAAATTTAATCGAAGAGGAAAAAATAACTCGTGGATAACGATACATCCCATTAAAAGAAGAATTTTGCGGTTCATTGTATGGCAAGTTTATTATAGAACATTGGCATTATTAGTAAAATATTTTTTACTTTCGTTCCCTCTGAAAGTATATTTTTTTAACACTCGTTATCTTATTGTTCTCAGAAAAAAACATATTTGACTTCATTTCAGTACAAAGCAAGTACTTGTTCAACCGCCATAAAATTGAAGAAATCTGTCTTCAATTTGATGGCTACATGAATGTCCTACTTTGTGGTCAAATAATGCTTTGTTTCAAGAAGCCAGAAAAAAGTTTCGGCACTGTGGGAAGTAAAAGATGTAGCTGAAAGAGCGATTAAGTTAATGCTAGACTTTCATTGATTAATCAAAATTGAGGAGGAATAAATCCAATTTTTGTTAAGTTGCGTATAAGAACACCGGAAAATTTATAGTGACTCTAAAAAAACAAAGGTTAAAAAGAAAATTTGAACAATAATAATATTTTTTATGTAAATGAATAAATAATTTACTATTTGGGTGTATTCGAGTACTAATTAAGTTATAAAAATTAAGTTCTTAGTTCCTCCTACAGTAAGTCAGTACAAATTTTCAAGGCAAAAGTTTGGCATCAAGTCGGCACGGGTTATCGTTGTCCAATCACAATAATATTTATTATTTGAGTCAATGAGGTCAATCCTAATAAAAATAGATGGTATGCGTATTTGATTTCGCGAAAAAAAAAATTTCCCTTATGTCTTGGGACACCCTAATGTCGGGCCAACATCAAAATGTACTACTTTAACCCAGAAGAAAAAAGCTGTGATACTTTTGAGTGGGGTGGTTGTATGGGCAATGGTAACAGGTTCGATTCTATGTCAGAGTGTCAAAATTCTTGCATTAGCAAGCCTAATGAGAAATGTAAGTAACTGATATAACTACCTATCTAAATCTAATTTTAATCCCCGACGCAAAAAGAGGTGTAATTGCAATTTGAGATGTATTGATGTGTCATAAGACTCAAATTAGACACAAAATCAAATTAAAAAAAAGTTTATTCAATAAACACTTATAGACACACTTTGAAATGTCAATTTTTTAAATTTAAATTTAAACCAATTCGTAAGGCGACCAAACAGAGACGAATTGGCAAGAAACTGCTTGGCTTATATTTTTTTAGAGACTTGTTTTTTACACTATTACATTGTTTTTAAGGGAGTTGGAGACAGTTTCATCCCAAGCTTTTTTGTCATCTAAATAATCAGAAATTTTATAATAAGCGTTAATACAGAGGTTACGTTTAATAAAATTTTTGAATTTATTTACAGATAAAAAAAGCATATCATTTGGGATTTTGTTAATGAGTCGTACACACATCCCTTTAAAAGATTGACTAACTTTATGGAGCCTTACAGTAGGAACAGCTAGTTTATCTTTATTTCTAGTGTTAACATTATGATTGCTATTTTTCTTAAACAATTTGATATTTCTTCGGACATACACTAAATTATATATGTATTGGCATGGAACTGTCATAATATTTATAACTTTAAACTTAGTTCTAAGTTGTAGTGTATTGCCCCTCTTAGCTAATGTGGGTACTTAGATATAACCGAATGTGGAAGTACCGACGAAAAGAATAAAAACAGTCTATCCTGTATCACGAACTGAGTGTTTTACTGAGCTCCCGTAAATCCCGTATAAACCATTGGCGACGTCGGTAAATAAAGTAGAATAGCGTGCGAGTGCATTACAAGAACGTTAAAGTGCCTGGCAATAATGAGTGTCGGGAAAATAAAAGAATTTGACGCAAATACGGGGAACTGGACTTTGTACTGTGAACGTGTCGACATGTATTTCCGTGCGAACAGTATCAAGGAGGATCTCAAGCTACCGACCTTGATTTCGTTGGTGGGTGAGGATGTGTATGAATTGATTGTAAATCTGGCGAATCCAAAGAAGCCCACGGACCCCACCTACGATGAAGTAATTACGCTTGTGCGAGAACATTTACAACCCAAGCCGTCCATCATGGCGGAGCGGTACAAGTTTCGACAAAGGCGGCAAGCGGCTGGCGAGAGCATAGTCCAATATTTGGCTACATTAAAAAAGCTAGCAAAGGACTGTGAATTCAAGGATACACTGACGGATAATCTACGAGACCAGTTTGTATGCGGCGTTAGCAGCGACCTGATACGTCAGAGGCTATTTTCGGAGCCGAATCTAACCTATACAAAGGCGTTATCTCTTGCGACGGCGTTAGAAGCAGCGGAAAGAGATGCAGCAGCCGTGGACTCGACGAGATCGACAGTATCAAGCAGTGCGGTGGATACGGCCACGAGCGCTGTGCATGCGCTCCGAGCCACGCCGGCACGCAGCGCTGGCACGCCGTTCAAAGGCGCTGCGAAAGATTCGGGAACGGGTTCATCGGCAGGACGAGCGACGGGCTGTAACGCATGCGGCGGGCAGCATCAGACAGACGGATGTAGGTTCAAGAATTTCGTGTGCAGCAGCTGTAGGAATAAAGGCCACCTAAAGCGAGTGTGCCCTCATAAAGAATCGTCTAAGTCATTCGGCGGTGGTTATGGTAAAAGGGCAGCTACCAAACGCGGTGACGGTGGAGGATGGAGACAGGAGGCGCATTACGCGCAACCGGCTGAAGAGACCAGCGAGGAGTCCGTCTCGGAGGAAGAGATAGACGAACCTATGTTCCAAATGTCATTGGGCCACTATGCACCGGTGAGTCTCGATCTAACAGTGAATGGGCGGAAGTTGTTTTCTTTATCTTTCTGTTTCGCGCACCATTTTGAATTTAATTTAATTATCTTCTGAATATTTTTTCACAAAAATAAAAAGAGATTGTAATGAGCTCACATAACGATCGCAAGAAAGAAGTCAAAAAGAAATGGAGAATTAATATTTTAATCTTGCTTCCGAAGTTATAATTATAATTTTTAATTCATTCCTTGTTTCGAATGTTCGGATTAATTAGTTAGGTATCCGAATAATGAAGAGCTCCGGGCAACAACGTGATCTTAACTTAATGAGGTTTCGGATTCGGAGAAATATTATTTTCACAATCAATACATAAAACAAATGTTTGGTCAGTTTTGTTGGACTTTTCCTGTGATTTCTAAAAACCTATAAGGAAATGCTTGTTTACATGGATATTAATTCATATACCACATGTTTTTAAAGTCAATTAACATTGTTGAATAAACTTTGTATTTTTTTATTTGGAAATGAAAATCCGAATGGTACACGTGATGTTAAAGCGCGTTTAAGCTCCACGAGCGAGTGTATCGCGACGCGACGGTATTATCGCCGTTCCACATAATTCTATGATGACTCTTTGAACGTCGGAGTGACGATAGTATCGCCGCAATACACCCGCCCTAGGATGTAGCGCTTAGGTTGTAACTATCACTTAAACCAAGTATTGTACCGTGGGCCATGCACATTAGCATTGCCCTACGTCCATTAACTTGAGACAAACAGGTGTTTAAGTCTCATGAATGTCTCCCCAGCAGACCAATCCCGCTTCACGGCAGAATTAAATAAATAGATAGATTTCAAAGGCGTCTGCTTATTATCCCAGTAGCAAATAGGCTTGCAACCTATCATGTTGAATGCTAATAAAAAATAGTTAGATTGGAGAGTAAGGGGTTTCAATCGCTAAATGCCGTCGACAAGAGCAGTGTCAATGGTGCGAGAACCATTGCCCTGCGGTCCCCAACCCTCATGCCTACCGCGGGGACTACAGGCATACCTCCTTATTAGGGAAGGCCTGTGTCCAGCAGTGGACTTATATAGTCACGTGCTGTTTTTGTTGTTCCAGGTAGCTGAAATTTTCTTGGCATTTCGGAAAATTAACTTTAATTACTACATTTTTCGACGACTTGAGTAGCCGCAAAAGACGCAAAGTGATTCAATTAGGTGTGCTGTGAAAATCATATAATATATAAATAATTCTGGACTCTATCACACATCATCATGTAACCCCAAAATAAGCAGAGCTTGTATTATGGAACCACATGACTGATATACTAAATACATAGATACATTTATTTTTGTAAATACCTGGCCGGAGGGCGTCCTACACTACGTTTGCCGAGCCGCGGTCTCCACTCAAGAACTCGTTACTACCACTTCAGCTTGCTAATTCTCTGAGCTATGTCGACAACTTTAGTTCTATGTCGGATAGAACCGGCCAGGTGGAGTGACGATTTGCGTAAGGCTGCTGGTAGAAGCTGGATGCGTCGAGCTCAGAACAGGGCGCAATAGCGCTCATTAGGGGAGGCCTATGTCCAGCAGTGGGCTGCTATTGGCTGATGATGATGATGATGATTTATAAATACATAAAATAAATATAAATAAATAAATAATTTATTCCAAATCAAGCATATTGTACAATCATATGTGTGATTACGTCCCGCATTATTTATTTATTTTATTTTTTATATGTACTTAAAAGGTAAGTATACCAATCAGAGTTAAAAAAAGTTTAAGGGCTTGGGTTTTTATGATCGTTGGTCTACGGTACCTACACTAAGTCGAGACTTGTGTTGTAGATACCGTGAAACATATATATGAAAAAAAATACACTCGAGAGCAATGAAAACGGGTCACTCAAAGAATCCAAAAAATCTCGGAAAGTAAGAATGCTAGGTTAATGCAATAAATTGTATTTTCACTTCTCTTGCTCAAAAAGTGTATCATAATAGTGTAGCTTAGCGGGCCTAAAACTCGAGTTTAATACCTCGGGCTAAAAAGTATTTTTTCTTTTTAATTTTTGTCTAAAATCATCAGCCCGTACAAAGCATTCGTTCTCTTACATAAAAACTCGACTTCTTGGTGCTCCGTCAATCTTTTTTTTTGAAAATAGAACAGTCTTGGTGATGTTTTACGAAGGTTGATTAATTTTTAATAACATTTCTGAAAATTGTCTAATTTTGAATTGTTTTATTTTCTCGCAATCGAAGTGAAAAGTAGAGTGTTTTACTCGGGCCAAAACCACCCATTATAACTCGGTCTTGTCATCCTCCCTCGCTACGCTCGGGAGTATAACAACCTCGTATATAATGGGATGGTTTAGTCCCTTGTAAAACAATCTACTATTAATAGACAATTTAATACTCCTTAAATGAAAGTTAAAAAAATATGAGTCACCATACATTTTATTTACACAAAATTACATAAAGAAAAAAAACTGCTGATCTCTCCTTAAAACAAAAATAGGAAACATGAAATTTTTGAACTTTATGACGATTTTCTTGAATTTCAATACTTCGTATTACCTCCTCGTGCTTCCATTACTGCGTTTACGCGGTTTGGCATGCTGTACACCAAGTTCCTTATACGATTTTGGGGAATATTCTCCCATTCCTCTGTGAGAGCAATTTTGAGCTCAGGAAGCGTGATTGGGGGAGGGTTTCGTTGTTTTACGCATCTCCCTAGCTCGTCCCAAGCATGCTCGATCGGGTTGATATCCGGGCTGCGCGCTGGCCACTCCATACAAGTAATGTTCATCTCTTGAAGGTAGTCATTCACAATCCTACCTGTATGAGGTCGGGCATTGTCATGCATAAATATAGCATCCTCACCCAAATTGACCATAAATGGACCAACGTGTTCGTTGAGGATTTCTTCCACATATCTTACGCTAGTTAAAGAGCCGTTTTCTATGATCACCAGCTCTGTGCGACTTTCAGAGGAAATTCCGGCCCACACAAGTACAGACCCACCACCGTAGGCTACTTTTTCTTCGATGCATGCTTGCTTGAATCTTTCCCCTGGTCTTCTATACACTCTGTGTCTTCCATCGTGCTTGTAGAGCATAAGAAAGATAAAGGGGAAAGATTCAAGCAAGCATGCATCGAAGAAAAAGTAGCCTACGGTGGTGGGTCTGTACTTGTGTGGGCCGGAATTTCCTCTGAAAGTCACACAGAGCTGGTGATCATAGAAAACGGCTCTTTAACTAGCGTAAGATATGTGGAAGAAATCCTCAACGAACACGTTGGTCCATTTATGGTCAATTTGGGTGAGGATGCTATATTTATGCATGACAATGCCCGACCTCATACAGGTAGGATTGTGAATGACTACCTTCAAGAGATGAACATTACTTGTATGGAGTGGCCAGCGCGCAGCCCGGATATCAACCCGATCGAGCATGCTTGGGACGAGCTAGGGAGATGCGTAAAACAACGAAACCCTCCCCCAATCACGCTTCCTGAGCTCAAAATTGCTCTCACAGAGGAATGGGAGAATATTCCCCAAAATCGTATAAGGAACTTGGTGTACAGCATGCCAAACCGCGTAAACGCAGTAATGGAAGCACGAGGAGGTAATACGAAGTATTTAAATTCAAGAAAATTGTCATAAAGTTCAAAAATTTCATGTTTCCTATTTTTGTTTTAAGGAGAGATCAGCAGTTTTTTTTCTTTATGTAATTTTGTGTAAATAAAATGTATGGTGACTCATATTTTTTTAACTTTCATTTAAGGAGTATTAAATTGTCTATTAAATACAATTTATTGCATTAACCTAGCATTCTTACTTTCCGAGATTTTTTGGATTCTTTGAGTGACCCGTTTTCATTGCTCTCGAGGGTATTTGCAGAACATATAAACATTTGTCTCGCAGCGGGAACCGAACCCGCAACCTTCTGCGTCTCAGGCAGGCCTTCGCCCACTGCGCCACAGGGGCCGTTGAATCTCACAACGTAACGCTTTGTGTGTTGAATAACATAACAGTCGGTATCGAGCAGGAAGCTATTCATGTCCGAGGCTCGTAGTCAATGTGTTAAGATAAAATTATAGTGTGGGGTCAAGGATTATGTTATGTTTGTTGGGTGCTACTTTTTAACGGACCACTCCCACAAAGAACATAAAACATTTTATTATTATCCATCCTAAATAAATAAAAATAAAACGAGTAAGTACGTGCTTCAATTTAATTCAGTACAGCAAATTCGTAATCAACTTAAACGTTTGGTTAATGGTTCAAAAGGCTTCGTCATGCGAGAGGATTACCATTCACAGACAGATAATATTTGGACGGGAGAATATTTTCGGTTTCATGCTTGGAATGATGGATAATCATCATTATTGCCAATGGTATAGGAAAACATCATTAAGAATTATATGTTCTAGATCAGTGTTCTGCAAACTTTTTGTATTCAAGGTAGGTGGTACATGTAGGAAATGGGAATATTGGCGGTACACTATAAATTAAATAGTAGATTGTTTTACAAGGGACTAAACCATCCCATTATATACAAGGTTGTTATACTCCCGAGCGTAGCGAGGAAGGATGACAAGACCGAGTTCTAATGGGTGGTTTTGGGCCGAGTAAAACACTCTACTTTTCACTTCCATTGCGAGAAAATAAAACAATTCAAAATTAGAAAATTTTCAGCAATTTTATTAAAAATTAATCAACCTTCATAAAACATCACCAAGACGGTTCTATTTAAAAAAAAAAGATTGACGAAGCACCAAGAAGTCGAGTTTTTATGTAAGAGAACGAATGCTTTGTACGGGCTGATGATTTTAGACAAAAATTAAAAAGAAAAAATACTTTTTAGCCCGAGGTATTAAACTCGAGTTTTAGGCCCGCTAAGCTACACTATTATGATACACTTTTTGAGCAAGAGAAGTGAAAACATAATTATTCATATCAGCCTGTATTCGTCCGCTGCGGGACGATGGCCTCCCTAATGAGCGCCATTGCACAATGTCCTGACCTCGACACATCCACCATCTACCACTTTGGCTTCTACCACTGCTGATAGAAGCTGGATGTGAAAGGCTGCCCTTTCGCAGATCGTCACTTTACCTGGCTGGAGCGCTACGCTACGTTTGCCAAGCCGCGGTCTCCACTCAAGAACTCGTTTACCCCAACGGTTTTCGTTTAATATGGCCAGCCAATTGCCACTTCAGCTTACTAATTCTCTGAGCTATGTCGACATCTTTAGCATCTTATATAAAACTGCTGCTTTATAGGGTTCCGAACCAAACGGGAGAAAACGTGAGCCTAAGACTTCACAGTCCGTCTGTCTGTCTATCTGTCTGTCTGTCTGTCTGTTGCCGCCTTCTGGTCGATATTAATAACGGCAACAGGTAGACGCTTGAATTATTCGCGGAAGGCTTTTTAAACTTATACTTTTTAAGTAAAGATATATCGATCATTTGTTTCGTTCTCCCAATCTCTAAAGCTACCGTACTGAGGCTACACAAAGTACAGGGTTAAGATAAAAATGTACATTTTATATTTCCAAAGCACAAAAAGCGCGATTCAGCGCATTTGAATATTCCTGCAGATAAATAGAACCCCTTTGAAATATTGCAATTAAAACTGTGCTCATTGCGTTAGCATTCATCTGTAGATTATGAATGACCTTCTTTAGTTGATTATACTAACTTTATAAATGAACTAGTCAACTCGCGCGCAAATACTGTTTGCGTCATAGACATAGAGCCCAGAATATTTTGACATGTCGTAGCTTAGGCGTATCATGACATTTTGGTCAATGACAATGCGGTATTTTGAATCTACGCTTTTCGAATTACGCGTTGGTGTGTTTTTGTGAAGATATTTTCTATCTATCTTGACGGCCTGTGTGGCGCAGTGGGTGAAGGTCAGCCTGAGACGCGGAAGATCGCGGGTTCGATTCCCGCCACGAGACAAATGTTTGCACTATTTTGAAGATATTTTTCCTTGTCTGGGTGTTTCCTATCTTTATTTTGAATGTATATAAGTAGTTAATATATCAGTCATGTGGTTCCTTATTTATCTACCAATTTACCGTCAAGATAAAGCGTGGGTTTGTCATTTATGTGAATTCACATGATCGAAGCGTCGGTACCAAATAGTTACAAAACATAATTTGGCCACGGTATTACGCGGTAAACGGAAGTGTGCTGGATGTGATAACAAAATCAATGTTTACAGGATACAAAACGTTTTGATAAAACCCATGTTCTAGGACAAAGTCATCATCATCATTATTATTAGCCTATAGCAGTCAACTGCTAGGCCATAGGCCTTCCCTAATGAGCACCTTTGCGCCTTGTCCTGAGCTCGACGCATCCATCTTCTACCAGCAGCTTTTCGCAGATCGTCACTCCACCTGGCCGTAGAGCATCTCACACTACTTTTGCTAGCCTTGGCCTCCACGTAACTCGTTTACCCCAACGTGTAGTTCTTGTAGATATGGCCAGCCCACATCCACTTCAGCTTGCTCATTCTCATAGTTCTATGACGGATAGTCTCGATGCGGATCCTATGCTTCAGAAACTCCTGGCATAGCTCGTTCCATAGCTCACTGAGCGACTTTAAACTAGAACAAAGTGAAAGGTAGAAAATTAAAGTATATAATAATAATAAGATAAATCTATGCGAAGAGCTGCGGCCTGGGGTGTATCCCGACTTCCGAGCCAGCGGTCGTGCGTTTGAATCCTATTCGTGCATCAAAGGATTTTCGTTTCGAAAAATTTATGAGCGCATTACCAGGGCTGGAAAAGGTGATGTAATTCATAGTGAGGAAATCAGCATGCCCTAGACGTCATATTCGCATGTGCTAGGTAAGTTTTCAAATGAAAACAGCGATGGGTTTGCAACCAGTCACGTGGAATTCTAACTACTCGCATAAAGTGGGCTTGTACCGAATGTAATGGACTTGCCTGAAACTACCCTCTGTTTCTATCTATTCAGCCGGCACCCATTGCGCCTCTTCTCTATCACGCCACTCCTGGCGATCTTGAGCCAGCCAGATTCACTGCTCTCCTGACCATCTGACAGGTGGTCTGCCTCGAGGCCACCGCACGTCTCTTGGCCACCATTCCGTAACTGTTTTGGTCTATGGTTGATCATCCCGTCAGGCCAGATGTCCTACTCATCTTATCTTCAGTCTCGCAATCCGTATACCTACACCTAATTTTATGCGGCGTGGAATCTCGATGTATATATTGTGATAATTTAATATCTACAAGTCAGGAGGGCCGAATAGAACCGACGATGGTTATTTTAACTATATATTCTTTTCAAAGCACAAATTACTTAGAATTTTTTACAGTACGTACTTATAATTATAATGACCGACACTCGTGGTAAGTACTGTAACGAAACAGGTCTCAGGAGAGTGTTCCGTCGTTCACAAATATAAGCAAACTTATCTAAATAAACTCCAAACTAAATACTTTTTGATTAGATAAAAATTAATAAAAAAAAAGAGGAGAGTGACAGGAGAAGTCAGGGGGGAAAAAAAGAAAATTTACGGCAATTCATTGAGAGGATGTTTTTGAGACTTTTCAGGGAATAATCAGGATGAAAACCATGGAATGTTCAATTCAAAAACAAGGAACGATGAGAGCTGATGTTCTCCATGTCAATTGGCGAGTGTACACAATGATAATGAGCGGAAAATCTGGCTACAGTTATGTGTAATCGTGAGTACTAGAATGTGGAATTCTGCTCATCCTAAGGGATGGAAATGTAGGTGGGTTGAGCACAAATAGGTGCAGTAATGGACTGATGATAAAAGTCAGGTCCGGCGGGTTTAATTAATTTATTACAGCAAAGACTAGATCTGCATTTCATACTGAGACAGAAGGTCCACTAGCGGGAGCCAGATAGAAAGAGTGTACAAGCTGCGGATGAGAGAGCAGCGGAGTCTCCATTAAACCAAGCACACAAAGTTACTATGTGAGATAAAATTATTATAATTGTTGAACTGCTACTGTTGGGTGAGTTGCCAATATTTACCTTTTACGTTGTATGATACTATATAACTCTGATCCACAATCTAGCAATGATTATGGAACTAAATAAAAGTAAACCTTATCTCATATTATGGAGATCAGTGTAAGTTTGTTTGTTTGTTATGTTTTCACACTATGAGTATTCAACCAATTATCATAGCATTTACATTGTCCGAGAAACGAAAGATATGAAGTACCTACTTTGATCCGGAGGAGGATTATTGTTCCTACGGGATAGTAAAATACCTTTCTACAGTGAAACAGCGGGTGAAAGCTAGTTATTTAAAATATAAATTCAATCTAATATACCTCTTCTTAACCGTGGTACGGTTGTCAAAAGTAAAGATTCTTCGGGAAGAATGAGCTGTTCAGTTCTATGATTCTTTATAAAACTGTCTAAGAAATGAGATTCTTTATATTCACATTAAATATTGTACCTAAGAGGTAACTGCTGATATATTTGATTAAGCTACTGAAGCTATTGAACCTACTATGACTAGCATGAGCAGTCTTTATCGTCACAATAAATCCTCACTAAGAAGAAAGAGGTATTTACAGCCCAAAATATGAGGCTTACTCCACAAAGACAAGCAAATGCAGTTCTTTTAGACAATCCTACGGGACTCTTGATGAAATATATCATTGAAACATTATATTATTTAGCAAAGCTAACATTTTAAGAATTGAATTTCTTGGATATTTTGTATTGTATCAGCAGACAAATAACTGCTTCATTTTACCTGAAATAAAGGTATTAACCATTAAGTGATTTGATGCATTTTGCTGCAGATCACTCCTTACTTCTTTGCATAGCAAAAGACTTACCATAATATAAACAATATCCAGTAATGAGGCATGCTCCCAATTCCAAAATGAAACTATGGTGGGGGGCTGTCCAGTCTGGTGACGAGGCCCACAGAATGGCGCGGGGCGGAACGCTTCCTTTGCCATTTAGATTCAGTATGAGAGAGATAAAACTATTCATGACCACATGCCGGTCAACAGAGTCAGAATGAAAGAGATTTATCTATCGGAGAAGAATAGGTTTCACTGGTTGTTGCGTAGGTAGAGCTCCAATCCTATGCCTGATGTAGAGTCGGAATGAAATAAATAATTCTACTCACAAGTCGTTGTAAGTAAGTACATTATTCATATTCTTTAGGATATCTAATACTTTATTCCCTAAAAACCAAAGCTTCTTTACATATTCTAATCAGCGTTATTCTTCTCTATCAAAACTAGGTGTTAGAATGACCTAGGATTAGTAATCTATTAAGAAAGCTAGAATAAATATCGTTTCAAATGTCTTGAAAGATCCATTGAGTTGCTACGTCCATTTCATAGAGTTCTAACTACTAAACTAGACGATTCACGTGGCCTTATCAGATTAGTATTCTTAGTACATAGGTTCTTTATTAAGTTAGCCAGGTTTATTATTATTAGTTTAGTATAAGAGGGGGGGGGGTTTACAATGGTGCTGTGACCAGGATTTGAATTATAGGCATATCGTATGAATACCATAATCAGGATTTATAGTATACTGTTTCAGGATCAGTGCATTCGGCGTCTGCGAGTGTTCAGGTTTGGTATGCAGGATAGAGTTGGTTGCAGTCATGAAATTAGCACAAGAAAGTCTGTAAAGGCTTTGAGAATAAAAATCAGGTATAATTACGATTATCTACTGTATCTCTCCACATGTAGGAAGAACATAAAAGCGCTGTGCTAACAGGAACGTCATTTCACGTATGAATCGACATGACTCCCGTGGCATAGTGGTTGAGAGCCTTCTGACGGTTGCAGGTTCGATTCCTGATTCATGTGACAAATGATTGTATGAGTTTTTCTAGGAATTTCTATGCATATCTAATATATGTATTTCAGTCAGGTAGCACAGGAAAATAATACAAGATTTTTGTAGCAAAGTTTTGTAAGAAGTCCGTGGTTTCTGCCTACCACTTCTAGGAAAATATAGGAATCCTTTACATGCATGTACTAACATGAGTACTATATTACTTACTTATAGATATATTGAGGAATAAGTTAGACTTAGATTTTCTTCAGATTAATTTTATTTGAGTTGCGGTTCTTATCGCACAATGCTGCTTAGGTGAAGAAGGAGAGACTTTGGAACGATTATTCTAGCACATTTAGCACAAAGTTAGATTTTCTTGGCAGGCAGGTCAAATAACACATAACAGGTTTCTCTCGGCAAGCAGGAAGGGAGACACAAGGCCGGGACTTCCAGCAGTAGAGCTTTTCATTTTGATGAGGTAGAACAAGGATTGGTATTTCAGTTGAGAAATTCTTCGTGTATTGATGAGGTTTGGTTGTAGCTTTGTAGCATAATTTGAGACGCAAAATCGTGAAGCGTTCCACATTTTCAATTAATTTTCATTAATTTGCAAAAATATTCTGATTGAAGTTTATTGACAATAGTTGTCATCAGTTCTATTCTTTGTGGAATGATACTAGGGATGTGCCGATGCGATCCGATTGTTTTCAAAGAACGGATCGAGGGCATACGATCCGAACGATTTTCAGGTCGGATCGAATCCATGTGATCCGATCCGCGGATCGATACAACTCCATTAAAATCGGATCGTATTCCAAACATTGTGGTTTTCAGACTATGTAAGACACAAAGTTAGATCTATAACTGTAGTTTATATTGAGTACTTTTCAAATTTAAACTAAGTGTCGGTACTTTACATCGTAATTATGATTGGCGCTTGCTACGGTGTCATAGATGCCAACCTTAATTATTAAAAAGTTATTTTTTATCGTAATAAATAGTATTTTCTTAGGTCCATGTAATTTCTGTTACGTTTTAATTGTGGTTAGCTATTATGTTTGAAATAAATGTAATGTATTTGTGTGAATGTAATATATTAAAATGTTTATTTTCAATACGATTTTTCGGATCAATTTTTTGAAGATCGGATCGAGGCGTTACGATCCATTGCGATCCACGAAATCGGATCCAGCGCAAAAAAGTACATCCCTAAATGATACTTCCACAGTTCCGTTAGAGACACGACAGAGTATCGTGTGGTCGAGACGACATCGGATATCATTACATCATTGTCATTTAGACAGAGAATATAATTGTCAGTTGTTCTCTTCTATACACAGCTTCTATACCTGTGGTTAGACGGCAAAGACGCGAGGGATAAAAATCCAAAGAGTAGAAAGTCTTAAAACGTCATGTCGAGGTTCGATTTGAAAGGTTGGTTATAATGAGGTTTGATCATTCCTAGACGTAGGTACACTAATGTAGATAGGTCGGATGTTGGTGTACCACATAGATAGACTGTAAAAATAGGCATTGCGAACAGAGTTGAAGGAAACACATGTGGCAGAGGTTTTCAGAGAGATCTGCAGTCCAGCAACTTCAGCTAGGTTACATTTGGATGGGAGACCGTTGGTGAAATTGTAAACTGAAAACTACACTGAATAACTTTACACACAATGACAGTAAAAAGGTACAATGGGCTTATTACAGGGTGGTCTTATCGCAGGGCGGCCTTATCGCTGAAAGCAATTTCTTCCAGGCAACCTATATTGTTACAGTAGATACATTTAGATGTTAGCCCAGGTGGTAGGGAGGTATCTAGGACTTATCGGAATGTTGTTTCGTTATAAGGATGGAATATTTAGGTTAATAAGCACTGGCATTTGCCTGCGGTTTCGCTCGATGTTGGCAGAGTTTTATTCCAAGATTGAACTTACATTTTTGTGGAGTTTTATCACAATTTGTTCAGCACTCATTTTTTTTATAGTGTGGGATAAACAAATATTTTACGGACTTTGTCGTTCATAACAAGTTGACTTGCAAGTAAAAGATTTCTTGAATTTTAGTTTATTTGCCTAGAACTTTAACAAATTGATAGTTTTTCAGATTTGGTTTACGTTGGTGTCTTGTGTTATGAGATTGAGGAACTACAAGTGGGAACTCAACTATACGTTTCATAAGACTCTTGCGTATATATGCATGTTAATCAACTTTTGCATTTTAACACTAACTATTCTTACGTTTCAGAGTTTTGACAAATGTGTACATCTTGCATAAACTACATAACTAAATAATGAAGTAGGTAGACATAGATACAGGTTAAGTTTAGGAGGCTTTACTTTATTTTGGTGAAGGAACTTTAAACTTTTAGAAAAACACACAGGTACTTAAGTAGGTATCGTAAATTAAATGCTACTTAAACTTAGGAAAGCACTTAAAGGATCATAATCATTAAATAAATTATCTTGTAACTATAATCAGATATTTTAACACATTGATTGCGGGTTACAGATCGGTTCAATATAAACAATTGGTTTTAACACTAATTTTTTTTCACACGTCGCGTTGCCATAATGTCGCGTTCCACTAAAAAAATAAAATATAAATACATAAAAATTAAATATAACCTCTCCTTCATTTCGCATTATTTTCAAATTAATTTTTAAAAATAAATAATTAACTGTAAAACTTACGAACTTTTGATAAATATTAAGAACTTTCATAACATACGAAGATAAGAAGACAGACGTACTACTGATTTTCTGACTTCTGACTGAGGTTTTTAATGGTTCTAAGGTCGTGTTGCTGTTGTTGAAACTTTTGGTTTTATGTTAAAACATCAGTGAGAAACCAATATGCAGTTTAGTTTAATGATTTGGTTTCTGATTTGAAGAAATCATTCTGCGCTTTAGTTTGGGAAATGGGGGGTTGGTAGTAGTAATTACATTAAGCTACTAATTTGAGGAAGGTGTTCATCTTGTATCAGTAGTGGATGAGGTTGGACTGTTGAATTGGACTTGATGATGGACTTGATGAAGAGTTTGATGATGATCTTAGCCATATTATATCAGTAGATACATACGGGTGTATTTGCAGTGGTACAAACTGGATGATGAAGGACTTGATGATGATCTTTTGTCAAGATTATATCTGTACTTACTGGTACTTATGCAGTGGATTAAACTGGACTAAGGATGAAGGGCTTGATGATGATCTACGTTAAGCTTAGAATAACGCTAACATTATATCTGTAGGTACATGTAGTATCTTTGCAGTGGGTCAAACTGGATTGATGATGAAGGATTTGATGATAATTATAGCTAACATTATATCTACCTGTATTTTAGAGGAATCTAAGCAGTGAACAACATTGGACTGAGATGTTGATAACGTTGATGATAATTAACATTGGGTATATCTGTATCTTACGATGTCTAAGCAGTGAAAGACGTTGGCCTGATAATGATGATGATGATTGTTGACATTAGGTTAACTTGTATACAACGGTATCTATGCAGTGGAAGATGTTGGTCTGTTAATCATGATGATGCAGATGATGGTCTTGATGATGATAACTGGTAACATACAGCAGTAAATCAGATATCATAGCGCAGTGGACAAAGTTCGGTTGATGAATATTAATAATGATGACGATATTTTAGGTAGACTGAGAGTTTACTTTAAAAATCTTACTAGGTGAGGACAAGAATATTGGAATCTATTAACATAGAATATTCTGTGGTACTATCTACCTATGAAGAACTTGGGCTTATCTATAATGTGTTAATGAGGTAGTACTACTCTCAGGTTTCTAGACTATAGCATTAGATAGCCAGACAGAGTCAGTCAGTAAGTCAGTCAGTCAAACCGAACAGACAGGGTGCTACTAAAAGAGTTTTATATTAAATAACCTAAATAAAATAAACTTATAACGTAAAATCAAAGAACGAGAAATTTAACGCAATAAAATAATTTTAATAAAATACAGATACGTTTCGTAAATGAAATAAAATATTTATACAATTTAGTAAAAAGATTGAACAAAAAAAAACTATTGTATTAACCTTGTACATTTTGAACTTATAATAAGTCATAAAAAAATAAGAAGGATAGTGAAGGTGTGAGTATGGTTGCTCTACTGGGGGGTTGTTTCGCTACATCCAACGGGTTTTGTTTTGGCTGCTAAGAAATCAGTACAATTTATTCGCAGTTTCTAGTTCAATTGAGTTGATTAGTTATTTAAGGTGGCGAGAAAAGCAACGAAAGTTAATGCTATGACAGAGTGTGTTTAGAGGGAGGGCCAAAATGATTAATCGATAACATGACTAGAAACGGTTTGTTAACTTTAAATTCAGACATGAAGAATACATACATGGACTTTTTATGCGGGAGAGATGTGTTAGGCTTAGGTCAGTGGACATTCATCAGTATATTCAATATATAACTGATCCATAAGAAGTCCAACTCTACAAAACGTCTTTCGAGGCAAGGACTAAGCACACTTACATGCTCTTTAAAGTAAACATGTTATTGGTTGAAGAGAAGCTTATGCTGTTGGTGGAAATTCGAGTTTGGGTCAAAGGGGGTGTAAGTGTTCGAAAGGCTGTGGAAACGAGGTCCAGTAGAATGCTCTTACATCTTATCGCTAGGATATGACTTGCCTCACAACCAAGTTTCCTTTTGTAGAATTTGGATTCCAACAAGAGATATTGTTTTTAATCATTATATTATTAAGAAGTAAATGCTCCTTCATTTGATGCTTGTCTCTTTAAAGTCTAAATACTTTTTGTCATATAGTGAGAACACACATTTTACATACAAACACTAAACTAACTCAATTGAGAAGTTAACAAATTAGAATTTGTACTTTTAATGAAATAACTTGAAATAAAATAAATTATAGATATTATATTTGTGAATTAATGGGGAATTTAAATTTTTCCTTCGGTTACAATTCTTTTCACCTGCGTAAAAATTGGGGGTTGATTGTAACGAAACAAGTCTCAGGAGAGTGTTCCGTCGTTCACAAATATAAGCAAACTTATCTAAATAAACTCCAAACTAAATACTTTTTGATTAGATAAAAATTAATAAAAAAAAAGAGGAGAGTGACAGGAGAAGTCAGGGGGGAAAAAAAGAAAATTTACGGCAATTCATTGAGAGGATGTTTTTGAGACTTTTCAGGGAATAATCAGGATGAAAACCATGGAATGTTCAATTCAAAAACAAGGAACGATGAGAGCTGATGTTCTCCATGTCAATTGGCGAGTGTACACAATGATAATGAGCGGAAAATCTGGCTACAGTTATGTGTAATCGTGAGTACTAGAATGTGGAATTCTGCTCATCCTAAGGGATGGAAATGTAGGTGGGTTGAGCACAAATAGGTGCAGTAATGGACTGATGATAAAAGTCAGGTCCGGCGGGTTTAATTAATTTATTACAGCAAAGACTAGATCTGCATTTCATACTGAGACAGAAGGTCCACTAGCGGGAGCCAGATAGAAAGAGTGTACAAGCTGCGGATGAGAGAGCAGCGGAGTCTCCATTAAACCAAGCACACAAAGTTACTATGTGAGATAAAATTATTATAATTGTTGAACTGCTACTGTTGGGTGAGTTGCCAATATTTACCTTTTACGTTGTATGATACTATATAACTCTGATCCACAATCTAGCAATGATTATGGAACTAAATAAAAGTAAACCTTATCTCATATTATGGAGATCAGTGTAAGTTTGTTTGTTTGTTATGTTTTCACACTATGAGTATTCAACCAATTATCATAGCATTTACATTGTCCGAGAAACGAAAGATATGAAGTACCTACTTTGATCCGGAGGAGGATTATTGTTCCTACGGGATAGTAAAATACCTTTCTACAGTGAAACAGCGGGTGAAAGCTAGTTATTTAAAATATAAATTCAATCTAATATACCTCTTCTTAACCGTGGTACGGTTGTCAAAAGTAAAGATTCTTCGGGAAGAATGAGCTGTTCAGTTCTATGATTCTTTATAAAACTGTCTAAGAAATGAGATTCTTTATATTCACATTAAATATTGTACCTAAGAGGTAACTGCTGATATATTTGATTAAGCTACTGAAGCTATTGAACCTACTATGACTAGCATGAGCAGTCTTTATCGTCACAATAAATCCTCACTAAGAAGAAAGAGGTATTTACAGCCCAAAATATGAGGCTTACTCCACAAAGACAAGCAAATGCAGTTCTTTTAGACAATCCTACGGGACTCTTGATGAAATATATCATTGAAACATTATATTATTTAGCAAAGCTAACATTTTAAGAATTGAATTTCTTGGATATTTTGTATTGTATCAGCAGACAAATAACTGCTTCATTTTACCTGAAATAAAGGTATTAACCATTAAGTGATTTGATGCATTTTGCTGCAGATCACTCCTTACTTCTTTGCATAGCAAAAGACTTACCATAATATAAACAATATCCAGTAATGAGGCATGCTCCCAATTCCAAAATGAAACTATGGTGGGGGGCTGTCCAGTCTGGTGACGAGGCCCACAGAATGGCGCGGGGCGGAACGCTTCCTTTGCCATTTAGATTCAGTATGAGAGAGATAAAACTATTCATGACCACATGCCGGTCAACAGAGTCAGAATGAAAGAGATTTATCTATCGGAGAAGAATAGGTTTCACTGGTTGTTGCGTAGGTAGAGCTCCAATCCTATGCCTGATGTAGAGTCGGAATGAAAGAAATAATTCTACTCACAAGTCGATAAAAACTAAAGCTAGACTGTGGGAAGAATATAATAAACTCTTTGTCAATCTTTATTACAAACTAAAAACATTAAAGTAAGTACATTATTCATATTCTTTAGGATATCTAATACTTTATTCCCTAAAAACCAAAGCTTCTTTACATATTCTAATCAGCGTTATTCTTTTCTATAAAAACTAGGTGTTAGAATGACCTAGGATTAGTAATCTATTAGGAAAGCTAGAATAAATATCGTTTCAAATGTCTTGAAAGATCCATTGAGTTGCTACGTCCATTTCATAGAGTTCTAACTACTAAACTAGACGATTCACGTGGCCTTATCAGATTAGTATTCTTAGTACATAGGTTCTTTATTAAGTTAGCCAGGTTTATTATTATTAGTTTAGTATAGGAGGGAGCGGGGGGGGGGGGGTTTACAGTACTAGTGTTTACTTCTAAGTCTGGCAGCGGAATAATCATCAGACTCGTTATACTTGAAAGCTCCGCTACCCCCGCTCAATCTAGTTTTTGACAAGGCGGGTGTTCGAAAATCAAGTACTCCGACAATGAACCATTACAATGTTTTTTTAAAATAAAATCATGTAAAAATGTTCACTAAAGCTTACAATATAACCCTCTTTAAGGTATCAATAGATTTGCAAACCGAGCAATTTATGAAGATATCTTTAATAGAGCAGAATCCGTGATGTTTGTTATCTTTGAAGTTTCAACATTTCATAAAAGCAGATATTTTTATCGCTCTAATAATAATTGTTATGGAGCAAATACCAGCACATCTTAAAAAACTAGTTATTTTTATTGAATTGCAAACATTATTCATTATTATCGTCCATTAAGCTTCAACAGTTACATAAATTTAATTGAAATCTCATCACAATTTAATGGGAGCTCTATAAAGCTTCCTGAGTGAGACTTTATCTTATAATGATCATACAAAAGAAAAACCGATCAAGTGTGAGTCTGAATTACACATAAAGGGTTCCGTGCCATAGTACAAGATATAGCACTATTTACTTTTAAATACCTTAATAGATAATTTTTAAATACGTTAAATTATTTGATGTTAAAGCAACAATAGAAATACACACTGAAAATTTCAACTGTCTACCTATTACGCTTCATGAGATTCAGCCCGCTGACAGACAGAGAGATGGACAGCGGGGGCTTACTAAAAGGGTCTTGTTGCGCACCCATCGGCTACGGAACCCTAACAATGTTCTTTTGTTAAGGAGAAAATATTAGATGGGTATAAACACAAACTTTCGCATTTATAATATTAGGGAATTGAGGCTAAATTTACCTATGCTTAGCCTGGCTATTTACCCACTGCACTACCAAAATCTTAATGTTTTGACTAACATAATACCAACTAAAAAATTAAACCAACATTTTTTTACGCCTTTATTAGATAATCAGGCAAGTCAAAAAATGTTATTCGGTATAGGCCAAATTTTTGCAAACAGTTTACAATTCTAGATGTTTATTTGCACTAAGTGTAGTGAATAATTTTAATGCTAAGCATAAGTACTTCAAACATTAACCTTTTTCAAGCAACGCAAAGTTTGTGTGTGTATGAGTATGATTGTTCCCTCTCAACTCTGTAACGGCTGAACGGCTTTGGATAAAACTTCTATTATACATAGTTAGTAGCATGGATTAACACATAGTTGACGGCCTCTATGGCGCAGTGGGCGAAAGTCCGCCTGAGACGCAGAAGGTTGCGGGTTCGATTCCCGCTGCGGGACAAATGTTTGCATGTTCTGTAGATATTTGTCTCTTTTTCTTTAAATGATATGTATGTATGTATTTACAAAAAAAAATTATATGTGTAGTGTATCAATCATGTGGTTCCCCATAATACAAGCTCTGCTAGATTCAAGCAAGCATGCATCGAAGAAAAAGTAGCCTACGGTGGTGGGTCTGTACTTGTGTGGGCCGGAATTTCCTCTGAAAGTCGCACAGAGCTGGTGATCATAGAAAACGGCTCTTTAACTAGCGTAAGATATGTGGAAGAAATCCTCAACGAACACGTTGGTCCATTTATGGTCAATTTGGGTGAGGATGCTATATTTATGCATGACAATGCCCGACCTCATACAGGTAGGATTGTGAATGACTACCTTCAAGAGATGAACATTACTTGTATGGAGTGGCCAGCGCGCAGCCCGGATATCAACCCGATCGAGCATGCTTGGGACGAGCTAGGGAGATGCGTAAAACAACGAAACCCTCCCCCAATCACGCTTCCTGAGCTCAAAATTGCTCTCACAGAGGAATGGGAGAATATTCCCCAAAATCGTATAAGGAACTTGGTGTACAGCATGCCAAACCGCGTAAACGCAGTAATGGAAGCACGAGGAGGTAATACGAAGTATTGAAATTCAAGAAAATCGTCATAAAGTTCAAAAATTTCATGTTTCCTATTTTTGTTTTAAGGAGAGATCAGCAGTTTTTTTTCTTTATGTAATTTTGTGTAAATAAAATGTATGGTGACTCATATTTTTTTAACTTTCATTTAAGGAGTATTAAATTGTCTATTAAATACAATTTATTGCATTAACCTAGCATTCTTACTTTCCGAGATTTTTTGGATTCTTTGAGTGACCCGTTTTCATTGCTCTCGAGTGTATTTGCATTTTATCTCAACACCCTTAAAACCGACGGAACGATTTTCCACACCCCCTTTAACAATTTATAAGGAAATCAGGAGATCGAGAGCCATACAAATAAACCATTTGGTAAAATAATCTGAAGTTTTTCTTGAGTAAACTTAAACCCATACAAAATTCGTTGGTAAATAATCGGTTTTATTTTCTTGAGTACTCTTAGAGAAGTCCTTGAGTGAACTGAACATTTATTTATATATTTTATTGAAAACCTTTTTAATTGGCTTGCTGTTCAATATTTCAACATTATTGTCAAAACAATTTTGGTATCATATTTCGCTTTGATAACACTTACAACCTTTGAGATAAGTATAAATCAATGCTTACAACACGCAAACAAGTATTTTGCATTCAATTGAATTATCGCAATAAGATTTTAGGTAATTTATACCTAACTGTTCACTAAACACTGTACACTATTTGCATTTATTTGTATCATGTACTTAAATGTATGAACTATTTTTCTTTCTAGTGTGTATACTACTAGTGATGGCTTTTTTAAATAAATACTTAATATGTTACGTATCTTCTAAGAGGTTATATGGGGATGATAAATGAAAAACCATCTGTGGAAACCAGCTCTATTACCGTGTAAGACTCTCTTACCACAAGTATTTCGTACAAATACGTACGAGAGTAGACGTTTGGCCTCTACTTGGTAGTCTGAATACGTATAAATTAATGTAAGCAAACTATTCCCCTACATAGTTACAAGAATTCATAAAATATCACCCTTTAAACCGTAAAATTTTACGTTTTTAGTTATTGTCATCATTTAATATCGTAAACGAGATGGTTGACCACATTATCTCAAATGGTCACCGTCACGATCGGACCACGCACCTAAAACTGACACAAAACATCCCTTTTCTAAGAATAGTTTTAGACTAGTATTTTCAGTGCGTATAAATTCGTTTAGAAGCGCGTGTAGGCACATATAAGTGTGCTTTTTACCATACACGGCGTTTACGTGCTTAAAAAATCGTGGAAAGAGTTAGATTGAACACGCCGAAGTAACCCATAGGTACCCTCCAAACCGAAACACAGAAATGCTGCATCACAGCAGACATAGCAGCATTGCTTCATAGCATGGTGGCAGTGCTTCCCCGCACGAACCCACCACAAAAAACTTCTACTACTACTAGTTATTTACTTGCAAACTTTTATAACTTGGTGAAATAAATATCTAATCTATCTAGCCTGAAACCGCTTTAAGTACAACAATTTACGGAACGTCAAATAGAATAAAAACAATCTACAGGGTCCACTTTCCATTCAGGAGTCACTAAGAGCTACCTTTGTTCCCGCATTATGTAAAAACGTTCATATAATATTGAATTATAGTCCCCATTTACCTGTCCGAAGGTATTTGCGACAGCGGCGGGCGGATTAAGTGTACGAATTTTAAAGAATCGGATATTCAGGCTTTTGGGGTTTAGCTCTTGATTGGACGAAACCTAAAGTAGTACTTATCTGACAATGTTAAGCGCCCTCTACCAAATTTGCGATGCCTGAAAAGAGAAAATAAGTCCTACTTAGGCCTCTTGTGAACGACCGCTTTTGTCAACGAGTAACGGGCCGACGCGAAACGGTTACCTTTGTAATTGCAAAGGGTATGTGGCAGTCGCGTTAACATACACCTACACTAGCATATTGAACACTGCGCGTCGCGTTAGCCCGTCGCCCGTTCTATATTTTTTTATTTATTTTTTATTTTTTTACAGTTTATAGACTTTTATAGACTTATAGTTTGACCGCCATCTCACCTGTTGGTAAGTGATGATGCGGTCGAAGATATAGCACGCTTGCCTAGAATGTACCTATTTACTCTTCGCTTGAAGAATAAAAAAATAATGCTTAAATGCACTTACCTAGCTCCTTTGTTAAAGTGTACTGAAATCTTCCAAATAGATCCAAGTTTGATTAAACCTCAGTGGGTTTTGGTTGATGTTAATAAATAAAACATTGTTTTATGTAAAACTTTTAAATGATAAATAAATAAAAAAAAATATACATCGGCCCATTGTAAGCATTATTTAGCCCAAAATTAAGCAGAGCTTGTATTATGGGAACCACATATAATTTTATTTTGTAAATACATAATTATTTTACATGGAAAACCTAGACTCGAATATTTGTCTCGCAGCGGGAATCGAACGCGCAATCTTCTGCGTCTTCTGCGACACTAGAGTTGGTCACTAGCTCATACGAAGAAGAAGAATATAAAAAAATGACAAACAAACATACGAACTCGCATCCTTCGGGCGGCCTAAATACTCCGACACCAGAGTTGGTCACTAGCTCATACGAAGAAGAAGATAAAAAAATGACAAACAAACATACGAACTCGCATCCTTCGGCCGGCCTAAATACTCCCACACCAGAGTTGGTCCCTAGCTCATACGAAGAAGAAGAAGATAAAAAATTACAAACAAAGTTACGGACTCACATTCGCATTAGTAGGAATTATGATTTACAAGATTTTCGAATATCGCATAACAAATCTTATTAATTATAATCCCACGCAGTTGTCATCTTAGAAGCATGGTTAATTGGTTACCCACCACCCACTCACTCTACTCTACCTGTGCATATTATTTTCATCCCACGGGCAATGGTCAAGTAATACGTAAATAAAAATAATACTGTTCTAAGGATCGGGGAAGGTAAATTATAAACCCCTTGTCCACTATTTTATGAAAACGACGATTTCCGATGCTGGACAAATATTTGCCTAATCTGCTGATATTTTATAGCGTATATCAGAATTGTAGAAATTTGTAGAATTGGGGCATCATAGTATGATCCAAATGATCTATAAGGCCTAACCTTATTCTTATATTCATAACATATTATATTCTTATGATCCAAATTATCTATATGGTTAGGAATTATAGATAATTTGGATCATACTATGATGCCCCAATTCAAAATATTTACTATGTTCAAGATGGTGGTCCCAGTAACGTGTTACAAACAGCAGTAAAAGTAAAGAATAAATTTTAATATGGTATGATTTCTTGAATGTTTTCATCGAATGCCTACGATACTGCAACCAGCAGTTAGCTCGCTTTCTACATTTAATGGTCCTTCGAGTTAGGCCAGTAAGTTAGGTTAGGTTAAGGTGCCGACAATTCAACTGCCTTCTTCCGCTTGATGGAGACCAGCGGGATATGAGTGTGGGGGGCTCCAGCCCTTGCATTGCAGAGGTCTCCAATGGTGAGGGCGGGTACCATGATGTTCCAGGATATCTACCTTCACCGATAAGGGGAATCCGAGGGGTTTGCCTTCATCGAACGATCACTGACGAGACCGTGGTAGACTCCTACAGGGACCCCTTGACCTTGTCAAGTGCTACGCAGCATCGAGCCCTTCATCAGGCGATGAATGGTTCGATGATGCAATAACACAACGGTGAGTAAAGGAACACGGTGTGTTTTTAGTCGGTAGGCCGCCGAGCTAGCGAGAGCCCGAAAGACCCCTCCAACGCTCCCCGAGTTGGGAGTCCCACATGTCCTTATGTGTAAAACATTTTCACACCGTTAAAAAAAAGGTTAAGTCTGGTTAGGCGTTGTCGCGACGATACCCTGGTGACAAAAACATAAATTAGTACTACCTAGTTCAAAATGGAAGATACACAGTTCTGGCCCAAATACAATGGCTGTAAAAATGTTTAATAAACTTCCGGAAAAACTAAAAGACGAGAAAAAAGACAAAACCTTTGAACAACATCTAAAACATATATTAATAAATAAATGTTGTTATAACTTACAATATTTTTTCAGTGACTCACTTCAAAAAAACTTGTAAAGTAGTGTTTAACTCCCAGAAATTAACAAGTTGTCAAGTTGACTTTAATATCACTTACATAATATTATCTACCTAAAAAATATTATTTTTTAACGTGCGGGCTTCTACTCCATATCATTGCTGTGCCCAAAATGAGGCTCATAGTGTTATAATAATCTTCCATGTTTTGTAACTAACATTATGACTGCAATAAATAAATGAATATAAATATGAATATGTTCGGGCTTTGTCCCCATCACCACGTTACGATATCGTCAACGTGGAACGGTGCGGTGTCGCGGCACGTAAATTACATGTAAATTACCACATCACGTCAACGTGCCATGCCACGACACCGCCGTTTCACGTTGACGACGTCGTGACGTGGTGATGGAAACAGTCCCTTACCGGTAACTTAATATAGCTACATAAAAACTACGAAACAGTGGACCCTACCTAGCGGCCATTTTCCGGTATATTCTTATCAAACTACTCGGTTACGGCACCCCCGATAACGTTTAGGGTACCGTGGGCGTCAATTAACAGATTAGGTATCTCCTTAAGATAAGAATTAGTATCTCACTTTCTAATTATACTACCTCAAAGAAAGCTTGGGAGAGAAAAATTACCCACCCAGGTCATTAGAACCTTGTTTCTCCGTAAAACAAAGAAATGAGTTTTCACTTGAAAAGGAACTTTATGCTTGTACACAGGTCTGAAAAATATCTTTTCAGTTAGAAAGTAATATTACATTAAATATTAATGTTGCGAATAGTTTCTTACAAAGGGTAGGTCGTCGTTAATGGACACTTTCTTGGAATTGTTTCGCAGTACACGTACCTCGGGCAGATATTGCAGTTGGGTAGGAACAACTTCGAGAAGGAGGCCAAGAGAAGCATTCAGCTGGGCAGCATTTGGAAAACTACGTGGAGTCTTCTCGTCACCCATACCGCAATGTTTAAGTGCGGGTAGGAAACCGTCATGACATACGGAGCCGAAACGTGGACACTCAGTATGGCTAATCCATCAGCTTAAAGCCGCTCAGCGAGCTATGGAACGAGCCATGCTTGGAGTTTCTCTGAAGGATAGAATCCGCAACGAGACTATCCGACTGAAGTTGAAGACATAGCTTAGAGAATTAATAAGCTGAAGTGGCAGTGGGCTGGTCATATCTGCCGAAGAGCCGACAACCGGGGGGGCAAAACGAGTTCTTGAGTGGAGACCGCGGCTCGGCAAACGTAGTGTAGGACGCCCTCTGGCCAGGTGGAGTGACGATTTGCGTGAGGCTGCTGGTAGAAGCTGGATGCGTCGAGCTCAGAACAGGGCGCAATGGCGCTCAATAGGGGAGGCCTATGTCCAGCAGTGGACTGCTGACAGAACTGATAATAGGCTGATGATTAAATAAATAAATAAATAATAAATAATGCAGGACGTAATCACACAGCATCATATAGCCCCAAACTAAGCAGAGCTTGTATTATGGGAACCACATGATTGATATATTACACATATAATTATTTTTTTGTAAATGCATACATATCATACATAGAAACACCCAGACCCGAGACAAATATCTACAGAACATGCAAACATTTGTCCCGCAGCGGGAATCGAACCCGCAACCTTCTGCGTCTCAGGTGGACCTTCGCCCACTGCGCCACAGAGGCCGTCAAATTAATTATGATGATGATGATGAAAGGGTAGGTACAAATTGAAACTTACCTCTTTATTTATAATCAAATGCTATTTTTCGCTCAATAAGCTTGTCTCTGTCATTTAAATGTAAATATAAAGAAAGAACATGATATTTTAACGCTTTTTAGGTATCTGTGGCTCATAGAACTATTATGAATTGGACTTTTAATTGACATAAGTTTGCAAATGCACTTGAATTATCTATTGCTTTAACATTTTTTAACCCACTTAAAAAGAGGAGGTTCTCAATTCATCAGAATATTTTTTATGAAGGTATGTTTGCAAAAAAAATACCTACCTAAGTCACGAATTTAATAAGCTATCAAAAGTCTACGTGTAGCCTAAAAACTGCAATACAAATGTAACGTCAAGTAGGACCAGTTCACTTCTAACTCTAAATATAATTTAAGCATAATTCACCTCTATGTACATAACTTTCTATAAGATCGCTCCGTCGCTCTCATTTCATAAACAAAAAACGTAATTACAGTATACACTGCGATATTTCCCACTGAATACAGAAAAATTGATATTTGTTCGCAAATACGGTACCTAGTGAAAATCAGAACCAGTACCTAATTCAGTTCCCGCAAAACCTTCGTAGAGGGAGGTCGCGTCGCATCTCACCTCTTTGCCGCCGATTATCAAAATTCGAATCGGGCGTTCCATTTACTAAAAATCTTTTGTTTCCCGCTAGTTTGAGTAGTAAATTAAAGTGTTGCGTGGATTAAAAATAGTGCAGTGTTCAAAATGTTAGGGCAAGGATTTTATTTTGCTGCTTTCTTCCTGATGATGATTGGGGGTAAGAACTTTATACTATATTTAATATTCCTTTTTTTTAAAGAATTTTGTATTTGTCAAATTTTATATTTATAAAGTAAGTAAATAATAATCTTACAAATTAGAAAGCAATATTCCTTCTTTGCAAGTATTTCTGAAGCTCAAAGTTCGAGTGAAGAGCAAAATTAGATTTGTCAAATATTGAATTCAGCCTACGACCGAATGGACTTTAAAATTCATCAGGAAATCGAATTTTCTCAAAATGTCATTCATAATAAAGTGCCGTCGGACAGTGTCAAATGAAATGAAAGTAAGTAATTGCATAATGATGAGCTCGTGATAATGCTGAAGAAAGGTCGTGGTGAAGAGACAGGTTTGAATATTCAACATTTACAGGCAATTGTAACGGACAGCAGCGGCGGCTGTCAGCCATCCTAAAAGGAATATAATAATAATAGAACAATTTATTTTATTATTTATATCATATCAAGTATACAATATTACAATTTTTAATTACTAAATTACATTTAAGGCTTGTAACTCATAAAATAGGGTTACAGCACCTACACTAAGTGGTAATAAAATCGGAGATGTTTATCTTACTGTTTTGACAAAGACATAGACATATATTTATTTTCAACTGAACACACAATACAACAAAATAAAAATCTGATGTGTGTTTTATTTTATCCGCCTTTTAAGTAACGGAAACTGTTAGGTATTCTGTCGAAAATTTTATAATAAGTTTCTACACAAATTGCGTTAAAGGCTTTTGAAATCATAATTATGTTTGGTTCTTCCATAATTTGATTGTGGCGGCTATCAGCTATTCTTAGAAATGAAGTTGGAGCGGTAAAACTTGCTTTTTTGTGTTTCTATGAAAGAAGCGCTTTCAGTTCACACTTGCATAAAACACACTTGCTCTAGCCGGACTACAGCTGCTCTACTGGCACGGAGCGTAATGTCCAAGGCCCGCAGTTAATGTGCATATATTAAAATACTGATAAGATCCTCTTCATTTAAATTTTTAATATTTTTATTAAATAATGCCTACTTACTTTACTTTACTGAGCTCAAAACTACCATTATTACCATATATTATGAGTATTGGAACAATCTTTAGCTACCTACATCATAAAAGAAGAGACATATAGCTTCATAGCAATAAAATTCAGATAAGTTAGGATTGAACCGCATTTGATTGCTCCAAGTTATGCAATTTGAATGTAACTTAGACGATTGGCTGATGGTCGGACTGCCAGCTTTATAGAGTCTCCTGGGCTAAAATCTGGTGCACGTCTGATGGAATTATTCAAGTTGGGTAATAGAATAATTTTACATAAGTATGAAAACGGCAAAATAAAAATATATTTCTTTCTGACGTCGACTTTGATCCGCTATTACCAGGAGACATCAAACATTCTGTACAATTTTTCAGGGGTAATTGAGTTTTAACATTTCGTATATATTGTTGTTTCATCGTGTTTGATAACCTCAAGGGCGTAGTGGGTGAACCGGGAGTGCATGTTATCTGAGAAATTTGCAAATATTTATGTTTTTGGTGCTATTGATATTTACAACTTGGATATAATGTGTTGCGCAGCGACATGGTGGCATGTAAAGTTTCCGATACAGACGTCGAAGATAGAGCAAAGTGGAAGAAAATTTTAGGAAGGACTAGGTTCCTTCCACTGCATAGAACTTGGTTCGAGCGCCCTGGTACGTTTAAATTTTTGATCTCATTTGAAGTCGCATTGATATATGTATGCGTCCCTTTCTAACTGATGATGATGGACATTAAAAAGTAGAGATCGGCCGTATGAGTTGATATTCAGAACAAAGTGAATTTCAAGATTTCATCTAGTTCTCTTTTAAATCTGTACCAAAACCAATTTCGTTTGTCAAACTAATGAAAAGCCGTCGTTGTCAACACTACGTGTATGTCAATGTCAATGTCCCATGTAACAACCTATATTTAATAAACTATAGATATTTTCTTTTCCTAAATATATAAAATAATATATAAAGTCACGCCCATTTACCAGAGGGGTAGGCATTCAGAACAGACTTATGTATTAGGTTACAAATATTTACGATGAAACTGCAAAAGTAAAAACTGTGTAGCAGCTTCAATGACCGCCTCTTTAACACAAACATAGTTCTGCTTTTAAAACAAAAGTTAGACGTACATAATTGCTTCGATCCTGGCATCTTTTGCTGCATTCACTCTCATCACATTCTTTATAGATAGATAGAAAATTCTTTATTGCACAAGATAAAATAGAAGTACACAGGCGAACTTAATGCTAATTAGCATTTTCATCCAGATAACCTTTGCGTAGAGAGGAGATAGATTCGTAGTGCTGCAAATTTATTAATGAAATTGAATAACATACCTAAAAAAAATAGAAAAACAAAAAAAAGAAACATAAACCATAGTGTAAAGATAAAAATAAACTTACATACAAAGACTAAAATAGTATAAACTTACATAAATTACTTCATCATCATCATCATCAACCTAATAGCAGTCCACTGCTGGACATAGTTCTCTCCCAAGGTCCGCAACTGAGCCCGATCCTCGGCTCTTCTCATCCACTATCTGCCAGCTACATTACTAGAAAAATAAGCATTATTAGAAAAAATTAACATACCTAAAAAAATAATGAGATAGAGAAAAACAAAAAAAAGAAACATACATCATAGTGTACTAAAGATAAAAATAAACTTACATACAAAGACTAAAATATCATAAACACATTTAAATGACTTAAAGTACAAAATACTAAGAAGCTCAATTTTTACATGCTCATCTGTTTGGGGTACTCTTGACCTGGCCTTTTTTCAGCAGACCTTCGATGTGAACAGTTGGAAAGGATTCACACTTGCCTCATCCTTTTTTTAAATCATTAATCATCAATCCTTTTTACATGCTATTATTTTTATTTATTTTTCGCTTTTCCTACTCTTAAAATGTAAAATGTAAGATAAAATGTATGATGTTTTTTTATAAGTATTTATGATACATTAGCGCGTAAATAGTAGATTTGAATGGTAAACAAATGGGTTAACTTTTTATAGATTAAGTACTTTAATATTTTAAGTACTTTTAATAAATTAAGTATCACTGATTGAAGAGAAGATTGATTCCAAAATCATCCACCGGACAACCAGGCGCTCTACATACATTATATGTGCTTTTTTTCCACTTTTATCATGCGCCATGCTAAGCAGGGAAACGCCCTACCCGAATGTGCTTTCCCTGATTATTATAATCTGGGTGTCTTTAAGTCTCGAGTGATTAGGTTTCTTCTAAGCAAGCGTACTCCATCGTAGACTGCATTTTCGCTTACCATCAGTGAAATGTAGACAAACGTAAGCCTATTTAACATAAAAAAATATTGCTTTACTTTTTCTGAATTGCAAGGTTCAAAATATCCATTTTCTTTGAGGAAAAGGTCCCTGATTTTTGAGAACGAAACGTTATAACAACTTTAATTAGAGCCTCCCGGCTCAAATTCTAGAGTTGCGAATACCCCACTCAAGTTTGACACGCAATTTCCATCCTAATTATTAGTATTAATTTTATTATAACGACTCAAAGTTTGAGGCTTGAGTTGTACGTGGCAGTGTCGGCTGATTAGGCGCCCTTGCTACCGCGGAAGTCGTAAGGAATCTCACCATCTTAATCCAAGTCAAACAGCGAGTGTATGACAGAAACGAACACTTATTGAGTGCTGAGTCGAAGCCATTTTGCTGCTTCAGCACACATGTTTTATGTAATTTGTTTCTCTACTTTGTTTGATACTTTCTTATTTTATTGTGTTGTGTTGTGTTAGTTGCAAATAAATATATGTTTTTGTTTATGTCTATGTTTTATTTTGCACACGTTATTTGTACATCAATAGCACAATGGCGTTAGTAGGCGAGCAGTAAACTGCTGGCCATTGGTCGCCATGAACGCCATTACTGATTTATAGGTTGTTAATAAGTTAATACATAAAGCTGGACACTATTTTACACAGCATCATGTAGCATGCAAACAAAGCAGAGCTTGTTTTATGGGAACTACATGACTGATATATTACTTACATAAGTTTTTGTAAATAGATACATTATTATACATAAAAAACCCAGACAAATATCTATTTGTCTCAGATCTGGGTGGTATTGGCAGGTCACAATAATGTAAATATTTCTCTCGCGGCGGGAATCGAAACCGTAACCTTCTCCGTCTCAGGCGGACCTTCACCTCGCCATTGTTAATGATGATGATGTACTTATTTTGATTTATATACATTCAAAACTTTCTTTAACTTTAAAAATAAATCACAATAATAATAATTTCACACATAGTAAACTGATCCCAAACCATGCAGTGTCCATCAGTACCAGAACAGAGCCAGATAAACCACTCATAAAACACACAGACACAGAACAAACATATAAGTTCACTTAATGTTCACTTCTTATATGTTTGTCCTGAGTGGGAATGAAAATCGCGAATTGCTATCGGATACAGACTTACAAAATCTAACATGGCAAGTAGGACGCAATGAAAGAATTTGCAGTACACATTTTCGCAATGTATCACGCCTTGCGCGCACTACGCGCACGAACAGACCGTTTCTGCATACATGCTCGGTTCGTGCGCGCGTTGCGTCCACACTTATGAAATGCTCATTTCATGTAACATTGCACGTTACATTACAGAAGTCTGTACCCACCTGGATGACAGAACTAAAACACAAATCAGGGTGCTTACCACCGAGCCAAATCGAGAACGGGATTAGAATTGGATTTATGTCACTCGAAAGTCAAGATGGGGGTGTACAGGGTTCCAACCCCTATCTTCGGAACTCAAGCCAACCCCACCTCCACGTGGTGCACCCTGCTATACAATGAACGGGGCTCTGGCGGCCGGCTGATTGCGGCATAGCACAGCCTACATCGGCACAGCTAAATGCCCTGGCCACTGACGGGCAGCAGCGTCGGTGGTGCGAGAAGCTGTGCCCTGCGATCCCCAACCCGCATGCCCAGCGTGGGGATTATGGGTATATCCCCCTTTATTAGGGGAGGCCTATGTCCAGCAGTGGACTGATATAGGCTGATGTGGTGTGGTGGTGGAAAGGTGTCCCGCCAGATTTAACGTCAAGAGGGTAAGATTGCTGTTTGTCTTGCAAACGCACAGCAGCATATTTCAGTATTTATCTAAATTTGTAGCTCGGAAATAAGTTTTTGTAATAGGTAGCAATTCCAGTGAATATTAATAACAGATAATTTGTATGTACCTACCTACTTAGATGATTATTTATTAGTTTAGCGCACTAGCACATAGTTATACCAAATATACCAAGACAGAAGTCAAATCCTAATCCCGTTCTCGATTTGGCTCGGTGGTAAGCACCCAGATATGACACTAGTCAATTTTATGATGAGGATTTCTACAGAATATCGACAAAAGTTTGAGGACAATAGCGAAAAGATCCGCACATCTGCAATCTGGTGATAACAGGAAAGTAACCGGCCAATAAAAAAGTTAAATTTTAATTAACTTCTTATTTGAAAATGTCTTCGCGACGATCCTCTTTGGAGAGCTCAAACTTTTAGTAGGCTTGGCTTATAGAATGTTAAAGCCGGAACAAAAAGCCTTTTTTGCCGCGTCTGAAAACCAGCGCTGTGCCATGGTGCAGCACATGCTGAGTCGGGACCGATTCGAACCCTGGCAATGCATAATAATATTAAGTGTTCATTTTTTGTGTTTTTACTTTAATGTGTTTTTGCTTTTTTTATTCTTTGTATATCCAACCAACTCTGTACCTACCTACTTATTTTGTACCTATGCATTGCTGGTTGAATAACCGAATTTTCTTTCTTTCTTTCTTGTTGGCTTTTTAGCCAGTTGGTAGATATTCTGGCCTTTAAGCTGGCTGGTCAGGTTATATAGTTGTATGGGGAAAATGGATGTTTGTTCTGTATATTTGTTTTGTGAGTATCTATGTATGATTATCATAGAGTCTCAGCCTAGTTAGATACCTGACTGTGATTGAGATTTCCCATACATTTATTGTGTTTACTTAGTAGGGTGACTAGGGTGCTTATAGTCTCATATCTACAATAAGATCATTTTTAAGATATTTCTTAGTTTTAATTTAAGATTCTAAGTGTTTTGGTGTAAACTATGTAAACTTTGTATTTTTCATTAATAAATCTATTAAAATCTAAATCTATGAAATCATCATCAGCTTAAACTACTCGCATAAAAAGCAGTATATAATGTTATATCTAGGTAGGTAGGTAGGTAGAGTTAGCAGTTTTATTTTGTCATTTTTTATAAGTAAGGCATAAAGTTATGGCTATATTACTATGTGATTACTGGGTATTATATTGGGCGGTTTCCTGCGTGAGCGACGAACGCGATGCGTCGCAAAACCACGTGACGCGACGTCATATGAAGTTAAGTTTTGCCGTAGACTGCGACATAGGCTGCGAGCAAGGCATGCTGTTGTTTTGATTGCGTTTGTCACGTCACGTCACGTTGCGTTGCGTTCTTCACCCACAAACACCCCGTTAAGTTTTAAATAGAAATCTTATAATATTTAGATGTCTATAGAACAATATAATTATTAATTCAATCGCAAGACATCACTAAAGTGTTTAATTCGACATTAATCATTATTTTAAGTGTTCAGTAACTTTCCAATGAGTAATAATTATGAACGGGCAGAATTACATTATTCTGGTGATCATAAAAATTCTACCTTATATCTCGTTTATGTTTATCTCCGTATATGTAACGCTTTGAGATAAAACACATCAGCACACACCTTCTGCAGGACTAACTCCCATAGCGTCATAACCGAGGCCCGCAGTCAGCATGTTAAAAAGTAGTCTGAACGCCGAATATTACGTCATTTTAATATTCACTGTTCAGCGAAGTCTTGCAAGCACTATAGCTGAATTAATTACTCTGTGGAATAATGAACGCTTCTCTTTAAACGGCGAGAGAATTCCTGAATAATTTTTAAACGAGTAAAGAGAGAGTTTGGAGCCGTTCCAAAACATCTTAATTTACTCGTAGTTTTGACGGCGTAATATTTTACTGAACATTACTTTTCGAAGGTATCTTACCATAAAAGCAAGATAATTATTTATTTCTATGTATGTGGTAGTTTGATAGGGGTGTGAGAAATTCGATTCAGAAACCAAGAACGGCTCTGACGGAAGACCAACGTTGGTTGCCAGTCAACCAACAACTTATTATTGACTTATTTTTGCTTGTAACTTGACTCAGTTGAAAGCAAGGCTAAGAGACTCATTGGTCAAGAGTATCTTGTTAAGGCAAGGCTCGAGAGCTTGAGCCATTGTCGCGAGGTTGCGTGTTTGTCGGTCTTTTATAGATTGTACTTCGGAGAGTGTGCCCAGGAGCTACATGACCTTATTTTGCCTTCACTTTTCTTCCATAGGAGCTTCAGACACACTGCTTACTACCCGCATCTAGTTGATATTCCATTTAACAGGACTAAGTGCTTTTTTAAACATATGCACTGCTAAATATGGAATCAGCTGCGAGCGTCTGTTTTTCCATTGTCTTATGACCCTAACGGCTTCAAAAAGAGAGTTAATAGGCATCTTCTGAGAAAACTCATCCCATCGACGACCTCATCCTTGCTCACGCAAGCCTGGAGGTCAAGAGCTGGCCCATACTTAATAAAAAAAAGCAATTCAAAAATAAAAAGTAGTCTATTTTCATAAATATTAAAATATTTTCTATTTCTATTTCTATTTAAACCTCCATCTTCGGATCCCTAGCCAACCTTACCTGCCTTTGGGGCAGCTTGCTAAATAAGAAACGGGGCAACATGGGCTTCCATTTATATCTGATGACAAATAACTTAAAGTTCTTTCCCAAGCTCACAACAAAAACAACAACACTAGTATATTCAGTCCACTGCTGGGTATAGGCTTCCTCTATACGAATGGGTATGCCCATAATCCCCACGCTGGGCTTGCGGGTTTATTATTTATTGTTTATTTATTTAGGGCTTCCAATGAGTAATTACACAACTCTTACAAAAATATTTACAATTCCTTTCCTGTGCTTACTCTTTTAAGGTAGTCACAGCTAATACAAGTACCTTAAACGCTACGAGATTTTAAATTTTTTACCTATAGACATAAATTTATGAAGTTCAAGTTTAGTTATTTACAAATAAAAAATGTAAGTTCAATATAATCAATTATTACATTACATACAATCAATCAAATTAAGTTGTTTATTCTTATTCGGGTTGGGGATCGCAGAGCACAGGTTCTCGCAGGATTGAGCTGTGCCAGTGCTGCAATCAGCCGGCCGCCAGAGCCTCGTTTGTTATACAGCAGGGTGCACCACGTGCAGGTGAGGTTGGCTTGGGTTCCGGAGATAGGTTTAGTACACCCTATTCCCGCCGCGGGGCGAATGTTTGGCATGATTTACAAATAATTGTCTCAGCTCTGGGTGTTTTCTAGGTATATTGTACTAACTGTTCCCATTAGACCATTTCTTTTTAGTAGGGCGATAACGAATATTTCAACCTGACGTTATAGCTGATACAAAAATATAGTTTAAGCAAATTTTGTACATACCCGTATTTTTGTGGCATACCCGCATGCCCGGCGTGGGGATTATGGACATGAACACCCTAATGACACACGGAGCCGAAACGTGGACACTCACAGTTTGGCTAGTCCACAAGCTTAAAGTCGCTCAGCGAGCTATGGAACGAGCTATGCTCGGGGTTTCTCTGAAGGATAGAATCCGTAACGAGTTTATCGGACATAGAACTAAAGTTGTCGACATAGCTCAGATAATTAGCAAACTTAAATGGCAGTGGGCTGGCCATATCTGCCGAAGAACTGATAACCGTTGGGGTAAACGAGTTCTTGAGTGGAGTCCGCGGCTCGGCAAACGTAGTGTAGGACGCCCTCCGGCCAGGTGGTGTGACGATCTGTGAAAGGTTGCTGGTATAAGCTGGATGCGTCGAGCTCAGTACAGGGCGCAATGGCGCTCATTAGGGGAGGCCTATGTCCAGCAGTGGACTGCTAGAGGCTGATGATGATGATGATTATGATGAAATTTTGTAGTAAAGTATGTTTTTTGCACTGAATCCACTGTGCGTAATCACACAGTAAAATAAAACATATTCAAACTTTAATGATTATTTTTATCAGTATATAGGGCGTGAAAGCGTAAAAACTAACAAACTTCTTATCAAATAAACAAACTTGCTTTCGCTTACTTATTTATTGGTTACGAAGTCCCAGAGCACAAGCTCTGCTTATAATGCGCACATGAAATAAAATCCGGTACATCACTAAGAGGTGTCTCTCGAGGAGGACAAAGCTCAAGCTGTAAGCTGTGAGCATCTGTCTATTATTAAGTACCTAGTAAACATTTCCTAAATATTTCCTAAGTGTGACTAGATGATGCAGTGTGTTTCAAGCATTATTTTTTATTTATTCCAGGTGTCACAAGTCTTCGTGACGTGATGCTGCTAGTCCAGCCAAAGATAGTCATTCGAGGGGGAACAGTCGCACTGATCTGCTCCCGTGACATGCAGGGGGCGCCCCTTTACTCCGTCAAGTGGTACAGAGGAAGCCACGAGTTTTACCGCTACACGCCTATGGAAGAACCTGATACGAGAGTGTTTGGGCTACCAGGAATCTATGTTGATGTGAGTTATACTATATAACTAACCATCATCATCATCAATCAGAATTGATTAGTCCAATATTGAACGACCACCAACTAAATTCCTCTCCTTCTCTCTCTCTATGTTCCTACTTGTGCTAATTACAGGCAAAACTCCTTTTTCAGTAGATCACCTAACTCTTTCAACAAGCTGGATGGCATTCCTGAGCTAGACCTATTTATATCGAAACCACAAACTTTTAAACGCGTTCTATCCAACCACTGGTATCAATCTGGTTCACTAACTGTTGACTAAATACTTTTTGTAAATGTTTTTTTTTTTTGTATAAATTGTGAACGAACATGTGATTTACAGAGCTCGCAAACACGACGCTTTGTCGTCGCGCTTAGTCGCGAGCGTCTGTCATATCTTGCTGTCGCGATTGTCGCCGTGTGTTGAACAAAATGTATGAAAATTGTCCCTCAAAGCTTGTCGTAGCGTCTAATCGCTGACGTTTGTCGTCCAATGTGTGCAGGCTGATATGCGAAAACTTGTTATTGGTATTTAGTGTCATACATTGTCTTAATTTTAGTCATAAAACTACTTTGAGTTTTCCGAATAAAAAAAGACGTGTGGCACTCGGGGACTGCCGCGGTAAAGCTATTGCATAGCATTTTGTATCAACTTATGCAATTATAATTATTTATTTATTTTATTTATGCAGTATTTCTTTTTCTTTGATATTAATTCAAGTTACACTTTTTGAGCGTGGTGACCGATAAGAAAACAATTTTTTTTCTTTTATTAAATAAACGAGCTTCGTAGAGTCGTACAATACGTCTAGTTGCACGCACACAAACACCGTGTCGAAGACTGCCGAAAAGAAACGACGTTAGACAATGCACGGCCTTCAAGCCACACCTCCGTGCCCGTCGGAGTGGGGAGCGTGAGGTTTTTTTTCGTTACGGAATTTCTGGATTCGGTCCCCGCGCTCAAGGCCCTCGATAGAAGCTATGCAATAGCTTAATAAAATAAAATAAATATAATAAAATAAATAAAATAAAATAAATATAATAATTCACTCGTTTTGAGTTTCACGCTTCCATTGGTGGGCAGCTACAGCTTTGGTATCGTCGGACTTTCGCGCCTTCGAAATGCTTGGTTTTCGGCCTCCAGTCCGAGGTCTCCACTCAGTTATCATAAAGCTCTATCTATTATTGGAGAATTGCATTAGGTGTCCAGCCCATTGCCACTTCAGTTGGCATGACTACACTATGAGCCTTCCCAGATGGGCGTTTTGCTTGCGCGAGTTGGTCGCGCGATTGGCTGAATGCCACGTGGTATGTGCACGCACTTCACATTCCACGTGACATTCAGCAAACCTGATTGGATACGCATGTCAATCGCACGAGCAACACGTGCGAGTGTTTGTTTTTAAAAGGTCTTTATTTAACAATAAACTTTACAACAAAATGTAAGTTAGACACGGTCTAACACATTGCAACATGATATGTTTGAGTGACAGCACAGGCTACACATGGCCTTTAAATGTCTTTTAATAAAATTACTATTTATGAGTGCTTATACCTACTTGTTGAATCTAAGATATAACATTCAGCACTAATAACATTTAACCGGTAGACAAAAGGGTATGCGAACTTTGAGAGCCCACAATTTTTAACTATGAAAGAAACGAAAATATGAAGCATCCCTACTGCTCATTTTTTTGTTGTGTTTTTATACCTACTAATTTTGGAACAATATGGTTGATAGTTATCTATTTTGTGTCGACGGTTCTGGTAGAAGATCTATGCGAACGGCATACGCGACACACTACCCGCAGATCCAGCAATAAAATCATGACGGTCGGCTCGTAGTTGTGCACCGCGCGATACGGGCCAGCCCAACTCGGGCACATAGCAACCAGAGTTAACCGCTCAGTGCTCATTGCATCTTTTTATAAAATATATTTACCTTCATAATAATACATGATCATTTTTATGTTTCTATGTTTATGCTTTGAATCTTGATATTTTTAAGTTTAGTAAATATTATTTAACTAGTAAATATAACTTCATATACACACATACACATATATATACATACACACACACATACATACATACATATATATATATATTGTATGTATATGGTACGTGTATATATATATATATATATATATATATATATATATATATATATATATACATACACATATATATGTATATGAAGTTATATATATATATATATATATATATACACGTACCATATACATACAAAACAAAAACACATTTCAAAATTACGCATACAATCTTCCAAGGCCCGGGCTGCCCCCTAAAAACCGTTGAATGGTTTTATTATATATATATAATATGCCATATTTATTATATATTTTATATATACATACATATATACGTACACATACCAAAAACAACCTGAGCCCTAGCAGGCTATATGCATTCCTTGTAGAAACTATCTACTTATGTAAATACCTATTTTTTAAGTAGCGGTAAATTTAAGTTGATTTCAAATATGTAAAAGAGAAGTTGACTTCTATAATTTAATTTTTATAAGATAAGTTCGGTTTATATTTTATATTAGCGTCAAAAATTTTATTGAGCGTCAGTCATAGTGTTAACTGTCCCCACTCAGGTCGTCGTCATTGTATTCATTCAAAACGTAGTGATGGGGTAATCGGTACCGTTTGTAAGAGTCGATATACGGGAGGTTCGATGAGCGACTTTTTCCTAAGGAATTTATTAGTTTGTTTTTGTGTTTTTTATTACGAATCAGGTAGAAAGTTTTTGTTAGTATAAGTGTAAATTCTTGCAACGAAGGGAAGCTATTTGTTTCATGCAGTTTAGTAAGATTTTTTCTAAATTGGTTGTTATAAGCTATTTTAAATGCTTTGTTATGCAAGACTTGGAGTTTTCTATAGTTACTTAAACAAGTACTGCTCCATACAGGTGCTGCATAGGTAAGACAAGGTCTTATTAGTGTACTATATATTTTTAATTTAGTTTTAGGGCTTAAGTTGCTCCGTCTGTTCATAATGGGGCTCAATGCTCCAAAGGCTTTAAGTCCCTTGGATCGCGAATATTCAACGTGAGAGGTCCAGTTGAGTTTAGTAACACGTGCGAGTAAATCACCCATCTGGGAAGGCTCTGTGGCACATTTATCTACAAATTTCATTTCACTTACATAATGTGACATTATATTCGTTTTTCGTTTGGCGCATTCAATTGTTGCATGCATCAGCCGACAGGAGATATTATAATTAGAGTTCCGGTAATCAGCTTAATAACGTGCGATGAGAATATTTTGCTTGGACATCTGAGTTTTGAACGCTTTATTGCATAGATATCCAGTAGACGCGGGAAATCGTTCTTCGTAGCACACACTATGGTGTCAATGGATTTGAGGCATGCGTCGCGGGTATGCCTTAAATCCGGCGGAAGCTTGTTGTTTTCCTCTGAGAAATTATTAATTCTCATATAGAGAATTAAGAACAAACTTTAGTAAGCTAAGTATAATTATAATCATGTGTGAGAGACAGGCAAAAAGATTGACGATTTTTTTCAAATTTCAGCATTTAACTTCTATAGTGCCAGTATGATGTCATTGTTCAATTAACGAAACTTGAGATCAAATCTAGGTACTTTGTTTCTTTGTTTATATACTTGGGTATACGTTTTAAGAGTATTCGCCGTTCCTATAAAATAAGATTTCTCTCACCATGCTCCCTGTCACATTCCAGATGGAGAGATCAAACGGCACCCAGGTCCTACTCCGGAGACTGGACCTCAGCCTCGCCGACTACTTCAGCTGTGAAGTAAAGGCCGGCTCGCCGTCCTTCGCAACGCATATCGCGACAAAATTCATCGACGTTGTAGGTAATATCAAATTTTGAAAGTTCAAGTTTCAATTATTAATCGACTGCAAAATAATTACAGTACACTCAGGCTAACATGCTTTTATAACTTTAGCTGCAAAATAACGGCCATCTCACAGTCTTTTGCGACATCAATATTGTTCAGCTTTTTAGCGATACATCGATTACATAATTACAACAGATATAACCTATAAGCAACTTCTACGATCTTCAACAGCTACGAAATGACAGCTAACTCACCGTCCTTTGCAACGCAAATTACGACAAAACTCATACTGATTTATTTGTAAATCATTGTAAGGTGTTGCTTGACTTGGAAACGACTGATGCAAAGTCCATTAAATTATAACTCACTGACTTAGTAAGTAATATTTTGTTTCTTACCATAGTCATAGTTAAAATTGAATACTCGTTAGTATACATCATCATCATCAGCCTATAGCAGTCCACTGCTGGACATAGGCCTCCCCTAATGAGCGCCATTGCACCCTGTCCTGAGCTCAACGCATCCAGCTTCTACCAGTACCAGTTCTTCTTAAGTATACATTATAAAGAATCATAATTCTTAACCAGTTTATTTATGCGTTACGCTTTGGAGCCTTACTTTTCTATTACGTTATAATAACGTAACATGGAGTAAAGAATTACAATGTTGCTTTAATTTGAATAACTCCTTTATATGATTTTTTTTTTCAATAAAGAGATCTCTAAAACCCTATATTTTTCAGCGCAAGAATCTGTTCCTGATTTATGCTTCCAAATTAAGTTTTCCTAACTGAAGCTACCAACCGAACTTGATCTCTATCCAAAACACTACATCAAAAGTTTACCTGCAAGTCCTGCAACAGCTAACTAAGTTACGCTCCCAACTAACGTAGTTATGGGAATTAAAGCTGTATTAACAAGAATGTGCGGTTCAAATTAAAACAGATTTTTCGAAGACTTTTATAATGAGAGAAACGTGTTTACTTGGAAATTAGTTCGTTATATTTCTTTCTATAGCTGAATGTTTCTCTGAAAAAATCTGCTTGTGAAATATGAAACCAAAATATTGTTTACATTGTTCACTTTCATAGTAAAAGGTCTACGTTCATAAAAAATCGCTTTCAGAGCTTTGAAAACTCTCGATAAAGTCAGTCCGTTGCTTGAATTCAAAACAAAGATGTAGGCATGAGATTTGAGCACCATTAAAGCCCATTAGCGTTACCAGGACAGAGGGCAATGATGCTCATTATGTTAGGCGTATGTTCAGCAGTGGACTGCTAATAAGATGACGATGATGACGGTGAATATGTTTAAAATGTTGGCTGATTTTGGCCTAAAAACCAATGATAAATCTATAATAAAATAATTTGGAAAAGCACAACATATTTAAAGATAAATTATTACTAGTTTTCGTCCGCAGCTTCGCTCGCGTGATACCTAGTCAAAAAGCATATGTATGAATCCAGGTCACTAACTATTTATATTCCAAGTTTCACCCAAATCCGTTCAGCCATTATGGAGTTGAGTAAGAACAAACATACTTACACAAACTTTTGCGTTTATAAAATGAAGTTGGTATGATACAAAAACTAATTTCAAAATTTATAATCTTTAAAAACTCTTAGAAAAATATGACTCTCAAAAACGATGCGTAATTTGCATTCCTATATTAACCCAGAAAGTTAAAACTAAGAAGTACATTTAGCTTTCCTTCCAAAGACAGTCTTGAGTGATTTGCTTTTTTTTAAATTGCCTTTACCAAGTGTGCTTATAGTACAATAAAAAGGAATCTTAATTTTTTTTTATAATTTAACAGTTTTTCTATGAAAATACGAAGCAGCATCTGCTATCGATAATTCGTTATATCGTTCATTAAAGACATGAAAGCTTAGATTATTAGCGTAAATCAATTAAAACGGAGCCTAATTAGTGTGATTGGACATAAAGCGATATAATGATCGCAATCTGCTAATAATCTCCCTAGAGTATTCGTACCTTCAATAGCGATTAATCCAATCAAACGTTATTATTACCTATAATTTTGGAGAATCACCTATTATAAAGGAGAAATTATTCTGTACTTAAAGCTGTGCTGCCAACCAATTGCGGCCTACGGACCTGGTACGCTTTGAATCAAGATAGTTGTTGCTAAAAAACAACTTAGTTTGTAGTTCGTTCGTTAGTAGCTTCAAACACTGCGCACGTATTTTTGCTGAAGACTTTGCTACGATTCATTCAGAGTATGAGATATTCATGCACGTTGAAGAACATTAAACTTTGAGTTTCGAAGCAAAGAACAGAAAAAACTGGCGATGAAAGAAACATGTCATATTTTGCATATTTTTTCATAAAGTCATGCCGCCAGCATGGTTTAGTATACCGTGGGACAGGCTGTGGACACTGGGGTCTTAGTTTCAATAAAAACTAAAAAAAGGTTTAAATATAATTTATTCAGAAAAAAATCCTACGCTATGCCATGCCCGTCAAGTCAGCGCTGGCCCTTATTGTCTGTCATTTTAAATTATACTAGCGGCCCGTCTCGGCTTCGCATAGGTGGTTTTTTTTACACCTTGGGTTACGTTACTAAGTTTTAGTAACGATTCCTCATCTTTTCCAGCAATAAATATAGCCTATGTTATTCAAGGTGAATGTAGCTTTCCAATGGTAAAAAAATTTTTGAAATCGGCGCGGTAGTTTTTGAATTTATTAATTACAAACATACACACACAACAAAAACACAAATTTATCCTCTTTATAATATTAGTGTAGATTTAGCAAGAACCGTCCATTTTATACCGTTATGTACACATAAAAGAAGAAAAAGCAAGTATACGGGGAGTACAAAAGGTAGGCCTTTACTGTAGTAAAAAATATTCTACGTTTACGTCACAAAAAGTAGATAAAAAGTTTTCTACTGGTTTGCAAGCTGCTATTAAGTTCAAAACCACCGATAAAAATGTTACGCTCAATTGATGGTTATTATAAAATGTAGTAGAATTACCGCGACTGTGTCCATATAATGCTGTGGGTTTTAGCCACAGCTTCAGTTATAAAAGTCTATATTGAGTTTAAAGAAATATTTCTTTAGCACTACACTACGAATTATAAGTTTTATACAAGGTGAATTTGAATTCGTAGATACGTTATCTCGAGTTAAATCTTCTCCTTCAGTTGAACATTTTTTGTTTGAGGACATATCCACTCTTGTAGTTTTTCATTGCTGAAATGGCCTGTAAAGTTACGACATAATTTTATTCAAAAACGGCTGATTTTATTAAACTTTGTCCTTAACATATTGATGGTGATTATTGTTGTAATTTTAGAGCTGTCACATACACCACAATGATACATTTTGGATAATTTTTTTTGTGCGTTTTTAATTGAAGTTCTCACAACTTGAGAACCAACCATGATCCATATCGTCCCTTTTCAAGACATAATAAATTGAAATACAACTATTTTAAAGGGTTTTCTAAATGTAATCGTACATAATTTCTATAATTTTAGATTATCCTACTTCCTACTATGTTTGTGAGTATGGATGTATGAATGAATGAATGGATGAATGTTTGTTACTCTTTCACGTAAAAACTACAGAACGTTTTTGGATGAGACTTGAAATATACATAGTTTGGGACCTGGATTAACCCATAGGATACTCATTATTCCGGTACCACGCGAAGCCACGGGCAGAAACTGGTATTTAAAATAAGTGTACATGTAATGACATTGCTAAGTGTTCTTAAAAGTCCCCATGGTTTGAAATAAATTTAAATTTTATTATGCTCTTTCGAATAGATTCAGTTAGCCACTAAGTCCCTATGGTTTAGAAATAAATTCAAATTGAAATTTCAGTATACTTTTTCGAATAGAGTCAGTTAATCAGTATAACAAGTTTATTATCTAGCTGTAGATTTATATTTATAAGTGGTCTTAAACCTCTCGATCACGGGATGACTGACTTAAAGATCTAGATACTTAAGGCGTAGGTCACACATATCGGGCGCGGATATGGCGCGGACATGGCGCGGACGTGGCACGGACGTGGCGAGGACATGGCACGGGCATGGCACGGACATGGCTCGGACATGACGCAGAAATGACGTGACAGAGGCACATGTGTAGTGCAGTCTGTTGTCCGATATCGATGTGTCAGCATGTCATCCTCAGAAGACGAAGATGCTCTTGCTCTCGTGCATACAATTAATTAATATCAGATCAGGGCCCGTACAACCCCGATTTCGAGTTAGTTGCTTCGAAAGTGAAACCCCTTCATTGGGTTATACAGTTCGTTTGGGTATTCTCCTCCTAACACAAGCGAAAATGTAACCCGTTCCTTTTGGTTTTCAGTCAGTTTGAGTTTGAGTTTCAGTGAGTCAACCTCATAACAGGGTAACCCTATCGGTTACCCTGTTATGAGGTTAAACGAATGAATGGAGTTACCTCTTGATAGGTTTTTTTTGAATGTTACACAATGATTATCATTACGCCTGACACTGGGTGGGGGAATTTAGATTTTGACTCTTGATTGATGTCATCAATCATTAGGTATTAGTTCGGATCGCTTTATTTGGTTGAAGGAAAAGCGTCACTGCATTAAAGAAAAGTTTTAAAAACATAAGGAAAGTGCTGTGTTTCAGTCAGTTTTCATTGGTCATCATCGCAGAGTATGCGTTGTCATATACGAGACCCGCAGTCAACATATTAAAGAGAAAAAAAATGGTGCTTCAGTTTTCATAAGTCATCAGTTATGTCATGACTGAGGCCCAGCAGTCAATATGTTAAAAAGAAAAAAATATGTTTCAGTCAGTTTTCATAGGGCATCATCGCAGAGTACTCTGCGTAGCGTTATTTTTTATTTTTATTGTATTTATTAGGCAAAGCCAACAGTACACATAATGAGACCCGCAGTCAACGTGTTAAAAAGAAAAAATATGACCTTGAAAACTATTTTGAATAATAATTTTGGATTGTCACTGTCACTGTCACTCTAAAACTCAAACTCAAAACTCAACTCAAAGCTCCACTCGAAACTCATTCTACAAATTCATCTGTAAATGGTTATATCTCTGGAACTACTCATCCTAGACTAGCCGTTAATTGCTCAAAAGATAGCTATCGCCAAGATCTTTATTTTAAATGACATATGTCAAACTTGAATTTGCCATATCTCGAGAAGTACTCATCCAAGACTTGCCGTTACTAGCTCAAATGATAGCTACCAATAAAATCTTAATTTTCGATGACAGCTGTCAAACTAAAAACTGGCATCGAAAATTAAGATCTTAACAATAGCTATCATGTGAGCTAGTAACGGCAAGTCTAGGATGAGTAGTTCTCGAGATATGATCGATTTAAGTTTGACAGCTGTCATCGAAAATTAAGGTCTTGTCAATAGCTATCATTTGAGGTAGTAAAAGCAAGTCTAGGATGAGTAGTTCTCGAGATATGGTCGATTTAAGTTTGACAGCTGTCATCGAAAATTAAGTTCATGTCAATAGTAATCATTTAAGATAGTAAAGGCAAGTCTAAGATTAGTAGTTCCTGAGATATGGTCGATTTAAGTTTGACAGCTGTCATCGAAAATTAAGTTCATGACAATAGCAATCATTTGAACTAGTAAAAGCAAGTCTAGGATGAGTAGTTCTCGAGATATGGTCGATTTAAGTTTGACAGCTGTCATCGAAAATTAAGTTCATGTCAATAGTAATCATTTAAGATAGTAAAGGCAAGTCTAAGATTAGTAGTTCCTGAGATATGGTCGATTTAAGTTTGACAGCTGTCATCGAAAATTAAGTTCATGTCAATAGCAATCATTTGAACTAGTAAAAGCAAGTCTAGGATGAGTAGTTCTCGAGATATGGTCGATTTAAGTTTGACAGCTGTCATCGAAAATTAAGTTCATGTCAATAGCAATCATTTGAACTAGTAAAAGCAAGTCTAGGATGAGTAGTTCTCGAGATATGGTCAATTTAAGTTTGACAGCTGTCATGGAAGTGCGTGTGACGCGGCGACGCGACCGGTTCACCTTACGTGTCGATCTCCAAAAATAAATCAAAAACAGTGATAAAACGAGCTTTATGTGATAGTGACTGGTACCTAAACAAAGCTTATATACTAAACAAACGAATGATGAACATTATAAATGAATATATCATCCCAGTTACACTTTGCGTGGCGTGCAGAAAGCCAATCCCCCGGGGAGAACTACTACCTTGTTCCTCCTGTAATGGCACATATCACTACGAATGCTTAAATATGAGCAAGGCATATTTCATCGAAAAGACTCACCTACTAATGAATTCGTGGAAATGTTACAACTGTGAAACTGCTGTAAAACCCACAAAAAATGATAACACCCCGGTGAGAAAACAACACGAAATCCTTAATGACACCACAATGTCAGTGGATGAATTTATGCAACATGACAAAAGTGTGCTTGGAGACTCATCGAACTCAAATTCCCCACAACTATCTCAGGGAACCCGAACACCTAAGACGACCGCAGGAAGTATAACGTTAGACGAATTTAGACATATCTTAGATACAAAGTTACAGGAAAAACTTGAGACTCACAAACATTCAATAATAACTGAAATAAGAGCCGCATTCCAATCCGAGATAAGCAAAGCTGTCGAAAATTTAAAACAGGAGCTTACACAAAACACTGACGCCCTTTACACAGAGCAAGTTAACATAAAAGACGATATAAGTTATTTAGATGAAAAAATTGAAAAATTAGAGACGGAGAATAGTAAACTACAACAAGAAATACATAACCTCCAAATAAATACTGACAAATTAGTAGGAACGGGAAAAGATAATTCTAAGAAAATTGTCATCTATGGACTTGAAGAACAATATGCGGAAAATGAAATAGATCTAGAATGCCGGGTAATACATATGTTTAGAGAGGTAATGCATACTGATCTAACCGGATATATCGAAGAAATAACGCGAATGGGCAAACGCGGGCGCCGACGACCAATCATGGTCGAATTGATAAGCAAACGAATGACAAAGTACATCCTCAACAACACTAGGTGGTTCAAATCTACAAGAATATACATATCGGAGTACCTTGAGGGAAAGGCCTTACAAGATAAGAGAGATTCTCAAGAAAAAAAACATTTAGATAGACAAAGTATGCGACAATCCACCATCCAACCAGGAGAAGCTACATCGCAGTATAAAATGACCCGAGAGACCTTATCGGACTATAGTCAGAACCCCCCGCAGTATTCAAACACCAAAACACAAAAAAACGCAAAACACGGATATACAGCAAATGAAGCCCAAAAGAAAATAGGTAGTACATTTCGCATTTAAAATGCTAGTACAGAACATACAAAGCCTAAAAAACAAAATACATACCCTAGAAAGCTTACTTGATGAAGAAAAATTTCCAATCATATGCCTAAGTGAGACCTGGATCCGCGAGACACAGAAACATGTAATCCAAATTGACGGCTACGAGTTAACAGCGGTTTTCTGCAGACGAGAGCGCAGAGGAGGAGGAGTCGCCATCCTTACAAAAACTGGATTGGACTATGAAGAGTTACCGGACATAGCTAAGTTATCAATAGAATACATAAGTGAATGCTGTGCTGTCAAAAGTAAAACCCAAAATACTATAATCATAAGTATCTATAGGCCCGATCGTAACATAGAAACTTTCTTCATATTTTTAAGTAACCTACTCTCACTAATAAAACGTAAATATTCAAATAATATTATAATCATAACGGGCGACTTCAACTTAGATATACATAATAGGCCAAAAGAACACAATACTTTAATACACACAATGCTGCAACATAATCTCATCCAAGTAGTAAACTTGCCAACACGCGTGTCTAGATCAGCATCTACATGCATAGATCTATTATTTACAAACCACAAAAATTTTACGCTCACCGTAGAAAACAATGGCTTATCCGACCACCACAGCTTAGTTTACCGACATAAAATAACTGATACCCAAACAAAACTAAATATCACTTACACCACGAAGAGAGTATATAACGAAAAAAACACAGACACCTTTAAACTAGCATTGCAAAACATAAAATGGGCTGAGACAATAAAAAATGATGTAAAAATAAACGAAAATTATAACGCCTTCATAAAAACCATACAAAAAATATTAGACGAAACTATCCCCCTTCAGAAGCTAAAATTAACTCAACATAAAAAAACCCCATACCTAACGAAAGGCCTTAAAACATCGTGCAAAAACAAAAGATTACTCAGAATAATAAATAACCAAACAAAAGAAAAGTCGTTTAAAAATTACTACAAAAGATATGAAAAAATATTAAAGAAATGCATTAAGCACTCCAAAAAATTATCGTATATAAATTGCATGCAAAAATCGAAAAATAAAATTAAAACTATGTGGACAACTATAAACAACATAACAAAACCGCAAAACAAAACGAAAACACCTAAAAATTACGAACTCGACATACCTAACACTAGTTCCAACTCGCCGTTTTCAGTAGCAAACGCGTTTAATAAGTATTTTGCATCAGTAGGCTGTTCATCGCACTTATATGATGGCAGTAACAGAGCGTGTGGCCGGCCGGCGCATGCGACTACTACTAACTCCATGTACTTAGAAACGGTTTCCGAGCGCGAAATATTCAACACTATTCGGACGTTAAAAAACAAAAGCAGTTACGGTATTGACTCAATTCCGCCGTTATTAATTAAAAAATGCATCAACGAACTAACAACGCCAATAACAAAATTAATAAATCAATCTTTTGAAGAGGGAAGCTTTCCCGAAAACCTAAAAATAGCTAAAATTAGACCTATTCTAAAAAAAGGAAACTCACCAAAACTGCCAAATAGTTACAGACCTATTGCACTTCTACCTGCAATCTCTAAGATTTTCGAAAAAGCGATGTGCAAAAGAATAAACAACTTCTTAGAAAAATATAACCTCCTAGACAACTGCCAATTCGGCTTTAGGAAAAATCGGTCGACGGCCCTTGCGGTTTTCAACTATACGCAAGAAATATATAAATTGTGGAATAAAAAGAAATATGCTATTGGATTATTTTTAGATATGACAAAAGCCTATGACAAAGTAAACCACGAAATACTGCTACAAAAAATTTACGAGTGTGGAATAAGAGGAACAGCGCACAAATGGTTAAAATCGTACTTAAATAATAGAAAACAACTAGTACAAGTAGACCACTATAACAAAGATACACATGAGCTAGAATGTATTCTCTCTGATACAGAAACGATGAATACCTCTATACCACAAGGGAGTGTACTCGGATGCACACTTTTCTTAATTTACATTAACAACCTACCAAAGTTCATAAATACTACGTGTGTACTTTTCGCAGACGATATATCACTACTTTTTAGCAGCACAATAAACATAGATATAAATTACATAAAAACAGAATTTGACAACTGTGCAAAATGGCTCCGAGACCATAATCTAGAAATAAACTGTAAAAAAACAAAAGTTGTACAATTCAGAATGCACCAAAGAACACGTTTGGACCTTAGCACATTAACAAAAACACTAAACGTTGACGAGCAGGACGAGTTCACACTCTTAGGAATTACTCTGGATACAAACTTAAATTGGAAAAAACAAATAGAAAAGACTAAAGTTAAACTATCAAAATTTATATATGCATTAAGTATTTTAAAAGCAAATACAAGTTACGAGGCCGCCCTCTCCGCCTACTATGCACATGCCTTCTCGACATTTAATTATGGAATTATATTGTGGGGCGAGAGTGCGGAGTTTAACCAGCTGTTTGTCATGCAAAAAAAGTGTATTCGTATTCTAGTAAATATTCACAACCAGGTAAGCTGTAGACCATATTTCATTACAAACAATATATTAACACTTCCGTGCATTTACATATTACAAGTTGCCGTATTCGTAAGAAAACAACGACATTACTTTAAATCAAAGTCAGAATTGAATAAACAATATAATAGGCGAAATCAACATAAACTAATGCTACCATCAACAAATTTGCAAACAGTAGGCAAATGCCCAAATTTTAGATGCATTAAGATTTTTAATAAACTACCGGACGAATTTAAACTAGAACCAAACGACAAATTATTCTATAATAAATTGAAATCTATACTCATAAGAAAGTGTTACTACTCCTTGGAAGAATTCATGACCGATAAGCAGCAATAGATAGGTAGTATAACATGTTTGACTTTGTACGTATTTGTTCATATTTCTTATTGTTTTATTTTATATTAATTTGTATCTTAGTTTTATCATATGCTTCGACAAAATGTATCTAGGTAGCTATTGTAAATAATGTAATTCGAATGTAATTGTTAATGTTGACATATAAATATTGTAGAAATTAATAATCATAATACATAATTTTAATTGACATATTACATATAAAAACAATAATTTGACGAGCACACTCACCATTTGCAGTGCCCTTACAGGGTCCATGTATTTACCTATGAATAAGTACCTACTGTATTACTAAGACCTAATACAAAACTGTACTGTACATGATGCAATAAACAAATATACAAATATACAAATATACAAATATACAAAATTAAGGTCTTGTCAATAGCTATCATTTGAGCTAGTAAAGGCAAGTCTAAGATAAGTAGTTCTCGAGATATGGTCAATTTAAGTTTGACAGCTGTCATCGAAAATTAAGGTCTTGTCAATAGCTATCATTTAAGCTAGTAAAGGCAAGTCTAAGATAAGTAGTTCTCGAGATATGGTTGATTTAGGTTTGACAGCTGTTATTGAAAATTAATTCCAATTTTATTATAATATAATTATTATTGCGTAAAATAAACAATTAGTAGTCTGTATTTCCGCCCTTAATGCTTAGAACACAATTACCGCAATTAATTTTCATCTTTTAACCGATTTTTTTTTCTCCTTTATCTCCTATAACCCACGCATAACCCGTGTTACAATGATAAAAAGGGTAACCCTAAGGAATGGGTTTTGGAATAATACCAAAACCCAATACTATTGATAACCCTCATGATCAGGTAACCTAATCAAAAGGGTTTTGAATGGTTTAGACCCATCAAATAATAGTGTAACCCATACGGAGAGGGTTAACTAAGCTTTTGAAATTACTAAATTACTAAGCTTTTGAAAAAACCCTGCCGAAAACCTCTTCATTGGGTTACCAAATCGGGCCCTGATACAGATGAAGAAAATACGCGCAAACGAATTTGCACAAGGATCAGCTAGTATTACCATGGGTATTACATAAAAAAATCTTAGTACCGGTTTAATCTCTTTCCGATTTCCAGCCACAATTTATCTTGAACATTTCAGTTACAATAATTGGAACGACAATGATCATAAAGCGTTGCATATTTTACAATCAATTCACAAAATTCAATATTAAATTCGATATCGTCATTCGTCACGCATTTTTACATCACTAACAGACGTATGTCGCAAGCAAGTACATACTACGAACTGGCGGCCATCTGACGCTCATCTGGCGGCGATCGGGCGCGGGCGCCGAAAAGGCGCGTCATACGTCCGAGCAACGACATACTATGTGCCCTAAATTGTGCTTTATTTCCATTCATTTTGTATGAAATTTGAATGGAATAGGAAACCACCTGTGCCATGTCCGTGTCATGTCCGTGCCCGATGAATGTGACTAGTGTCGGGCGCAGACATGGCACTGGCGGTTTCTTATTCCATTCAAATTTCATACAAAATGCATGGAAATAAAGTATAATTTAGGACACACGGTATGTCGTTGATCGGACGTGGTTATGACGTGAAGTCGTCGAGCTAAATTGTGCTTTATTTCCGTGCATTTTGTATTAAACTTGAATGGAATAGGAAAGCGCCCGCGCCATGCCCGCGCCAGGTCAGACATGTGAGGCCTGTGCCTAACTCTCTCCACCCAAACCTATTTACCGAACTAATGACATCAATTCATCTCTGCAATTCAAAATATAGATGTCCAACTCAAGAGAGGTCTAGGTCGCAAAACAGCTCTATGTAAAATCGCACCAATTTATATTCTGGCCATCGCTTGAGGGCGTCAAAATCAAGTTGGGACAAACCCAATATTCACTAAACATAGGTAAAAAAATCCGTGAATTTTGAAGCAAAAGTGAATTTGTGGATTTACCACGAACTGTGTATTTTTGTGTACTTTGGGTCTAGTTAGTTGAAGCTTTATGATAATGCGGTGCTCTTTACGTGGTCTGGTTGGTTTGCTTTTGATAAAGTAAAATATTTCGAGGGTTTAGTTAGCGAATAAGTTTGTTCTTTGTTATTGTTGAAATCCGTTGATAATATTATTTTAGTAAATGCCATAGATTATGTTCGAAACTAGAAATAATGAGGTTTTTATCAACTTCACGTTCCGGAAAAATTTGATCTACGATGCAATGCTTTGTGATAGGTAATGGTTACCAATTAACATCAGGTGGGCCATGTGTTTGTTCCATTTTCAAATATATTTAAAAAAAAATGAATTGACGTCTTTCTTGCTAAAGTCAATTATCAATTTCAAAGTTTTCGATTTCGATGATAATACCTTAAGTTTCTAAAGGTCAAATTAAACTCTGATGGATAGCAATATTGGAATGTAGTTCAGTTTTTAAACCATTTCTTAAAAAATATTTATAAACTGCAATTCTGTGTCAGATAAGTTTTTCGAAGGCTTCCTTTGAAAGTTAAAGGTCATTTTTAACCGACTTCAAAAAAAGAGGTTTTAAATTTTTTTATTTTTTTTTATGCTTTTATCTCAGGACTCCCTAATTTATGAACAGACTTGGAAAAATATTTTTTCGTTTTGGAACCTAGCCTTCGTTTGGTCCCATTTAATTTACAAAATAAATACCACCTCTTAGAATCAATTTGTTTGAAGTCGCTTTTGTTTGTCTAATATTATTATTATTTCAGCCTGCATCGTACCACTGCAGGGCAAAGGCCTCCCTGTCCCCCTTCCATTCTTCACGATTCTGGGTTATGGTGGTCTAATCTCTTTTAAAGAAGTCCAGGTCTTTGCGCCATCTTAATCTGGGTCTGCCACGATACCGTCTTCCATTGTTGGGGGCTCACTTTGTTGTTGTTATTTTAGCCCAAAGTTCGTTGGTCATACGGCAGACGAGTCCAGCTCATTTCCACTTCAGTCTGTCTATACACAAGGTAAAACTTAGTGAGCGTAGAGTTGATGTACTAGACTCTAAAAGATTCTCTCTTATAAAAAAATATTGTTTCCTACTTGGCAGCCTTAGAAGTCCTAAAAAAAGCTTAAAATGTAAGAAGGTATGCTTAGCAATCAAGCAACCCCAGCAGCAACTTAAATTCCAAGATGTTACATCCAAATATTTGCAACTAATTGTATTTGCCTCGCAGCGGCAAGAACTTTAAAATACGCCCTATTATTTTCACACTATGTCTTCAATTTCTTATTCTCACATTCCAGTGCTCCCGTCATCAGGCCCACTGCTGTTAGCAGACAACGACAGCTACCAACCTGGTGAGATACTCAGAGCCAACTGCACGTCGTCACCGAGCAAGCCTGCTGCTAACCTCACCATTTACATCAATGAAGAGCCGGTGTGTATTTACATCACCTTACCCTAGGCCCTGTTAAGCTTTAATTTTATATTGATTGAAAAACAACAAAAACATCTTATCAGACCATTGACATATGCCTCCCTTAATGCTTTGAGTGTTAAAAACACAAATGAGATTCTGCACGTCCTCCTCCTCCTCGTGCATCGCGCGGAGTGTCACGTGCTAGGCCAGCAGCAACGTGTTAACAATATGAGTAATTCTGCCCCTTTGACGATCAGGAAATTTAGCTGGATGGTATTGGTGGCAGTCAGCTGACCGCCAGAACCCCGTTGCAAAGCTGGATGTCTCGAACTGAAGACAGGACACAATTGCGCTCAATAGGGGAGGCCTAAGTCTAGAAACGGATTTACTATAGGCTGAATATGAATCTCCTTAAGTTTCCAGATATTTATACTAGCAATCATGAATTTTAGCAGTAGTAGAGTTCTCTCATCCGAGAAAGTACAACCACCGTGCCTATTTCTTTCGTGAAACAGTATTGCTGTGTATCGGGTGAAATAACAGACAGAATTAACGCCGTCAAGCCGCAGGTTAATGGATGCAGAACATTTGATCGTAAGACACGTATGAACTTGTTCTATCGTAAAGTATTTAAAAAAATAGTTGACTGTGGACCTTGGACATGGCGCTACGCTCCATGCCTGAGGAGTATATTACTGTGAAGGTGGACAGTTGTGTTTACAGGTCTTATAGCGTTAAATGTCACCTTAAGTTGGTATGACGAAATTTTCGACTAATAGATAGTACGAACAGGATTGGAATAAGACAAAATGACGAATTCAATGGTATCATGTGGTTCCTATAATACAAGCTCTGCTTAGTTTGGGGCTACATGATGTCTGTGTGTGTGTGTGTGTGTGTCCAGGATTATTTATTTATTTATTTAATTGGAAAAAAACTAGAATTGCCCACGTGTTCATACGAAAATAAAACAAACAAATCAGAATACCCTATTTTGTAAAATCACACAGCGAATTTGTTTTAAAAGGTACCCTTTTCAATTCCAGCTCCAGTCAACAGAGACCAGCCTCCACCCGTCCGAGAGTGGTCTACTCTGGACCACCGTGAAGTCCGAGGTGGAAGTTACCAGTGACCTATTCCACAGTGGAAGAATGCGGGTGGCTTGCCGGGCCAGTGTGTACAATGTGTACAATAGCTCAGCAAAACTGGATTTCTTCACGCCTGATACTGATCCTAGGCCGGAGAGAAGTGAGTATTGCATATCAATTTTGGCTGCTGCCCACCTGCTGCCCATTGGTGGACAGGGAATTCAGCTGTGCTGGAGTTAGGCTGTGCAATCAGCCGGCCGCCAAAGCCCCGTTTGTTAGTAAGCACTTTAAGCAGGGTGCACTACGGGCAGGTTAGGTTGGCTTGAGGTCCGAAGGCTGCAATTGGAATCTGTAACATCCTTAATAGATTATTCTCCTTAAAAATGCCCTAAAAAGATTTGTGTCTCATTTCTTCTTTATAAAAAGAGGTTAGGTTAAATACAATTAGACATATTTTTGTTCAAAGCGCGCATTTCCTTGTACTTAAAATAAATAATATATATAATGCTGGACGTAATCACTCAGCATCATGTAGCCCGAAACTAAGCAGAGCTTGTAGTATGGGAACCACAATATTGATAAACTACATTTTTTTTTGTAAATACATACTTATCATACATAGAAAACACACAGACCCGAGACAAATATCTGCAGAACATGCATACATTTGTCCCGCAGCGGGAATCGAACCCGCAACCTCCTCGCGTCTCAGGCGGACCTTCGCCCACTGCAGAGGCCGTCAAATAATAGCAATTACATGAGCATTTAACATAATTTTACATTAAATCGGCCTAAATTTGAAAAACGTAAATAGACGACTGGCCTAATAACAGGTCAACTAATTATTTCAGATTAACTATACTAAATAGATCCAGTAATTCCCACCGCCCGTGAACTCTTAAAAATTTGTAATTTGACGAACAAACCTTTCAAACTTGCTTAGTTGCAAAAATAGGCATACTAGTCATAGAACGCTAGACGAGCCTACTGCTAAGCACTGAGAAATATAAAAACTATACATAAATTAGGATGAATTTGTGATCTTAAACGTCAGCTGATACTTTGCTACTGCAAGACAGTATCTTCATATTTGGTAAGGTTTATTATAACCACTCAGTTAGGCAGTTTGATCGCAGTAAGCTTATTGAGTAGGCAGTATACAGGCGAATTCACCTCTTATGACATCCATCAATAACAACAACACTAGTCTGTTTATATCAATCCACTGGTTCGGGATCGCAGGGCACAGATTCTCGCACTGCTGCTTCCCGTCGGCGGTTAAGTGATTTAGCTGTTTGGCAGCGGTCTGTTTTTATTCCGTTTGTAAACTAGCAGGGTTGACCACGAAACGGTAAAGTTGGCTTGAGTTTCGAAGATGCAAATGAAATCGCTTTCAACCAATGACATCTACGGAGCCTATCTTTGCCTTATCGAATATTTTTAACTACCTAGAAAAAAAGGGCTTTCTACAGATCAGATAAAGTGAGTTCCATTGAGGAAACTTTTTCAAGTCATTAACTGAACTGATCTGGCCCAAAGTGGGGTCAGACGATGCATTAGACCCACAGTGGGGTAGAATAAAAGCCTCGTATTTGCATATGCAGGTTCGTTGTTGTTGTTGCTGCTAGAACGCACTGTCCCACTGCTGGGCAAAAACCTGCCTTCGAGTTTTCCATTCTTTGCGGTCCACGAACGTGGTTCGATGAGCTTCTTAAAAAAAACACATTAATATTGTTTTTTTTTTTACTTTTCAGTAACACACAATCGTGGTGGTTGTGCATGCTGCCACAGTTGGATTGCCTACCTTCTCCTTACCCTGCTGCTGATAGAAAAATTGGATATATTTTAAGGATACCAAAATTAGGATAAGAAAGATTATTGTAAAATAACTAGTCTAAGAAACATGAATTTGTGTAAACTTTATATTTTTTAAGAATAAAATGAATGTCATGCTTTGTCAGTAATCACTAGATTTAAATAGGTAGAAGTAAATAGGTCTAATGATGTTTTGAAAATTGAAAATCTCAAATTTAGTACACACGATATTTTAAATTCAATTTAACTTAATCCTCTAGTGGATAAAAACTGCTTTTGCACTCAGATATTGAAGAGCAAAAATACTCTTTCCGAGATGGGGGATGAAAATACATCATATTAAGATAGATTTTTGAAAGAAGTCTTCGTTTATGTTTCACCCACTGCTGGGTATAGGCCTCCTTCAACTTTTGTCATCCCCTACGATCCTGCGCTAGTCTAGCCCATACACGCGACTTTGACAAAGCCCTTGGCAATAGAATAAAAGGAACATTTTTTAAATACACATATAATACCGTCAAGATATTTATACTTTAGAGTGGAAAACGTGGAAAAACAGTGTCTGCACCAAAACTCCGCGTACGCTGTCAATTGCGCGGTCTATGGTCTACAATTAGTGCAAATTTGGTTTTTTGAAGTTTATTTATGTCAAACACGCTTGGACTATTTTTGTTAAATTTCACTTGAAGACTCTATTGTTCTATAAAATTATCTCGATGTTTATTACCATATTATTTATTTAAGTTAAATAATTCAAATTTGTTCCTTGATAAATGCCAATATTTTTAATTTTTATTTTGGTAATCTTGTTATTTGGTTTGACTTGAATACGACTGGACTAATTTTTAACCGACTTCAAAAAGAACCTCCTCGGTTCTTAATTCGGTTGTCATGTTTATACATGATATTGAAATAGAACAAAAAACCAATAGATGCCGAGAAAATGATAAAATGCGGAAAATATTTATGGCATTTTGGTATGAACTCAAGAATTTGAACAGGACAACCTCCGGTTAGCTTGACTAAACACAACGACATTTTGTACAAAATTCCTTAGCATGTGGAACATAACATTTTGTAAAATAAAATAAATTCCAATACTAAGAAAACGTAAATTCGGCATCAGAAAAATATTATGTACGTGCCACAAACATAAATAACCACTAAAATTATACGAATCTTTTTTTAACAAAATTTGCATAACATAGTTTAATAAAAAACTAAGCTAACTCGAAGGATCGAAGGTTTGCCGAATTTGAGGAAGACCTTTGCCCAGCAGTGGGACGATGTAGGTTGAATAAACAAAAGAGCTCAATCCAATATCTTCAACTCAGACGGGACTCGAACCCGCATCTTTTCCTATACCAAATTTAGCTAGGCATATACATATTTTATGTAACTTAGTTAATGTACCCACATAAGTAGCTAAATAATTGTACACAAAGTCTTCAAACTAGTAAATTAATCATAATATATAATTGTGAAATAAATACCTAACTTATATTGATTAAATCATGATTGTGTGATATCATATTTATATAAAATAGAATAGGTATCTTGTAAAAAACATCGAATTTTAGAGGAAAATGTTATAAATCAATGCAATTATGTATTGCTTAACATAAAATCAGTGTACATAATAATATACATAATGTTTCCAAAGTTTTTAGTAAATTCTAAGGCACTAATATTAAAAATGTAATTCGTCTTACACACTAGTACATTGAATTATATTGCAGAAATACTCACACCAACTTTTTGCCTTAAAAATACTTACAAGATTCTATTTCGAGTTTTTGGTTTTCCAGATCAAAAAATATTTACCTACTTTAAATTCTACCTACAGCGCCTATAGCGGTTTCATGTTGAACTTATTTTTCCGTAATACCCACTCTGTAATAAGAGTTGCGAGAATTCGCCGCGTGGCGCTGTTGTGAAACATTTGATATTACATTTTTATTAGTCACTAGCTGACCCGGCGAACTTCGTACCGCCTTAGCGTAGCAATTTTCTTAATATTTTTTTCCGTAAGAACCTTCTCCTAATAATAACAAATACAACAAAAAAAGAATTAGTGAAATCGGTCCAGCCATTCACGCGTGATGCCGTGACCAAGGAAAACGGGTTTCATTTATATATATATAGATAATTTCAATAAATATTGAGTGGGTAATCTCTTACATTTAGTTTTTCATGTTGATAATATTAATTCAATATAGTTTTATTTCCAAGTTAATTATATATCTAAAAAGTTAAATAGTCGTTAATAAATATTGAATAAGTATATTTTTTTATGTTAAGGTACTTATTTTTCAATTGAAGTTTATGATTTAGTACGCATCCAAAATGCTTACGTAAGAATTAAAATAAAAAGAAATAATTTTTGGATTCATACAGATAGCTGAACGAAAATTTACTTATTTTTCTTTATCAGGTTATTTTTTTTCTGATAAAGAAAGCCTTTTGCAATAAATCTTGTTATAGCAAACTAAAAATAATTACATCTAATCCTATTTTTTGTTTTAAATACTAGATAACAAATTTATTTGTTTGTAATACGAATTTTAACTAATAATAAATGAATAATAACGTTAATATAATTAGCATTGATGTATCTATAACGTGTAAGATATGAGGCTTATTATAAGATCACTGAAAATGGCCATCATTATTATGATTATATTGTAAATAAAATAAACATAAATTACTTCAGGTGCAGTTTTTTCCTTTTTTGTTTGTTTTGTACCGTACCCAAAGGGTAAAACGAGACCCTATTACTAAAATTCAACTGTCCGTCTGTATGTCTGTCTGTAACCAGGGGCCTGATTCTGACGATTCAACATATTTGATTCTGTTAGATATATATCGCGGAAACTGTCAAAACTGTATGCAATTTGACAATATTTTTTTTTTTTTAGCATCATGTAGCCCCAAACTAAGCATAGCTTTTATTATGGGAACAACATGATTGATATACTACACATATTTTTTTTTTTTGTAAATACATACATATCATACATGGAAAACACCCAGACTCGAGACAAATATCTACAGAACATGCAAACATTTGTCCCACAGCGGGAATCGAACCCGCAACCTTCTGCGTCTCAGGCGGACCTTCGCCCACTGCGCGACAGAGGCCGTCAATTCTCGCGATATATTATATATCAAATATATCAATCGTCAGAATCAGGCCCGTGGCTGTATCTCATGAACCGTGATAGCTAGACAGTTGAAATTTTCACAGGTTATATATTTCTGTTGCCGCTATAGCAACACTTAAAACAGAAAATAATAACTATTTAAGTGGGGCTCCCATACAACGGTAACCCTTCGTATGCGAGTCCAACTCGCATTTGGCCGGTTTTTTTTTCTGAACGCCAGATGAAACTATCAATTGGCTCACCTGAATACCTGATGTTATGTGTTATCCAATACTTAAAACAAAGTATTGCTTTACAGGTCATGCATGTCAAGAACGTGTCATACATATGCAAAGCTCTGCGTCCACAAACTTGAGGCATGACCGTGTTAAGACTCAGGTTATAATTTCACAATATATTTGAAGGATAATGCCGAGAACCCGTACCAAATGCGTCAAAACCGAACGTATCCTATAAAATTTATTATATTTTATAAATAACATTAACATTTTCTTTAGTTTTACACACTGACCGGATTAATAATCAAGTAAAAAATATTATATGATTTGGTTTCCGCTGCACGCCGCCATTTGACTGCAATAACCAATGATATATATGTTACTATGGCAACGAACATTGATGTAAAGTGTTACTATGGCAATAGCCCTCATTTTATTATTTGGACAGTAGAATCCACAAAAAAATATTGGATATTTTTTTGACGCACTCGCTTTAGTCTTGGTACCGATCGCCATACATCAGACGGCATTCTCCTTTATCGTACTCTGTACTTCATAAAAAAATATGTTCCCTTTTACGCAAAAATATGTACGAAGATGTATCAGATATATTTGCACTAAGTAGTCTATTTTGATGGCATTATTGAAAATATTAAATCTTGATTTAATTATCAGTAAATAACATGTAACATTAGTTTAAGTACCACGAAAGCATAGGATAGGTAACTGAGTTAACCAGAGTTTGTCACTAGCTCATACGAAGAAGAAAGGAGAAGAAGAAGATAAGATAGGTAGGTTTTCTTGTTCTTTCCACTATGACTGGTTTGAAACTAAGTATATCAAAGTTGCAATCGTAGCTAAAGTCACAGTGGGCTGGTCATATCTGCCGAAGAACCGATAAGAAGTAGGTATGGTAGAAGCTGGATGTGTCGAGCTCAGGACAGGGTGCAATGGCGCTCATTAGGGGAAGCTTATGTCCAGTGGACTGCTATAGGCTGATGATGATACCAAAATTAAAAGATTTGTACTGAGTTCCAACTTCTGTCTTCGGAACCCAAGACAACCGAACCGTAGTGCACTCAGCTAAGGTAACTATCAAACTGGCCTGGTAGCTAAATTCCCTGAATGATAACGGGCAGCAGCATCGGCAGTGCGAAATGTGCCCTGCCATCATCACCATGCGCGGGTTTTATGGGCATATGGCCTTTCTTCATATGGGGAGGCCTATGTCCAGCAGTGCGTTTTTCTTCCTTGCGTTTTACCTTTTTATTTACCCGACGTTTCGATCGTGTTGCAGCGATTGTGGTCACGTCCATCTTTCGGACATTTCTGAGATTGATGATGAAATGCAGGTAGTTTCAGCAACTGCTTGCTGGTATTATAGTTTGTGTTAAATATCTAATACTAGAGTAGCATAAGTAGAAAGCAAGATTTCTTCCTGTAGCATCCAGATTATTACCTGATTATTCTGTCTGCTGTTATCAGATCACTTGCACTATAGCTATAGGATACACTTTAACTATAGGACTGTAAGTAGGTATTTTCTAAATAATTAATTTCTCCGAAATATCTGTATCTTTCCATACTTTATTTATTTTTATTTTTTATTATTATGATAATACTTTACTGTTGTTATATAATACATCATTTAAATCTAGTGAGGAAAAAAGGAAACACAAAACTTATCCTAAAACGAAACCTCAACCTAACAATAAATTATTATACTAACCATAAGCCATTAATATAATTCTAGAATTTACACACAAAACTTACACAAAACAACGATGAAAGAAAAAAAGAAGGAATAGAACATAAAAACTACCGTAGAATTATAATAATGTCTTAATCCTCATACATACTAATACATACAAAGGGCGCACCAACCGGATTCCAACAGGCCCCACCCGTCCCGAGCCCCTGCCTTTTTTTTTATTTTTACTGGTCTTCAAACGAGTAAGTCCATCTTTATTACTAAGTGTCAGCTTTATTCTAATTCTCTTTATTCGAAGCGATTTACACGAACAATACTGAAATGCATCAGAAAAACACAGAGCTCAACTAAATCCAGAGCCGGCAAAGCCTAGAAAAATGCAACAATTTAAACTGTGTCACTTCTAAATCCTCACTAGCGCGCAGCAAATACCTGCTCACTCCCAGAGGAGTGCCACGTGGGTATAGTTTTAGAACTTATCTCATTTATATGAACATTGAACAATGCATTCGATTTATTGGAAACAAGCCAATCCACTCATAAATTACAGTTTTTAAATATAGGTTGATACGCGAGCTATTGCTATTTTAAATTTTATTTCATTTATTTTTAAATTTAGGAAGATATAAGAACACTTATTTAAGTCAATAAATAACAATTCACAAAATAAAAACATCATTGTCATCATCATCAGCCTATAGCAGTCCAATTCTGGACATAGGCCTCCCCTAATGAGCGCCATTGCGCCATGTCCTGAGCTCGACGCAGCCAGCTTCTACCAGCAGCTTTTCGCAGATCGTCACCCCACCTGGCCGGAGGGCGTCCTACACAACGTTTGCCGAGCCGCGGTCTCCACTCAAGAACTCGTTTACCCCAACGGTTATCGGTTCTTCGGCAGACATGGCCAGCCCACTGCCACTTCAGCTTGCTAATTCTCTGAGCTATGTCGACAACTTTAGTTCTATGTCGGATAAACTCGTTACGGATTTTATCCTTCAGAAAAACCCCGATCTCCATAGCTCGCTGAGCGACTTTAAACTGGTGGACTAGCCGTACTGTGAGTGTCCACGTTTCGGCTCACTTATAGAGAAAAAGTACTACAAAAGTTAAATAATTTATAGTAACTGTTTTGGGATTGGCTGATAATACAGCCCATGTGACTACCAAGTCAAATCTGAATTATTATTTGTAGCAGCTGTAAAGAGCCTCTATTGACATACGTATGTAATGATGACGATCAATGATGAACGTAAACCAAAATAGCTTTTCATAGATTTGACAGACCAAATTGGTTTTCGTCATTGAATCATTGGTCGTCGTCATCACTATGCTCGTAGGTCAATGTCAATGTCCCGCGTATCAAAGTTCAAACGCTTCACCTTATTTTCGTGGAGTACTTCTTAAGCAGAATCAAAGTTTACTGAAAAGGAGAATGCCGTCTGATGTATAGCGCTCGGTACCAAGACTAAAGTGAGTGCGTCAAAAAAATATCCAATAAATTTTTAGTCGATTCTACTGTCAAAATAATTAAAAATGAGGGTAATTGCCATAGTAACACTTTACATCAATGTTTATTGCCATAGCAACGTATTGGTTGTTTTAGTCTAATGGCGGCGTGCAACGGAAACCAAATCAACAAAATATTTTTTTACTTAATTATTAATCCAGTCGGTGTGTAAAACTAAAGAAAATGTTAATGACATTTATAAAATATAATAAATTTTATGGGATACGTTCGGTTTTGACGCAATTGGCATTCTCCTTTGTTACGGATCATGTGGACCATGCTGCGGCCTATGCTGTGGCCCTTGCTGCCAAAATATCACAATATAGACCTGCTGCACGAAGATTTGTTGAGCAACAAACTAGCCCACAAGATCTGACTAGCTGCATCATGAAGCGAGCATCTGCCTTTCCCGCTTCCAGTAAACTCCGTCCCACGGTGTTGTTTTAGTGCTGTGTAAATCTTTAAAAAAACACCTTCAGACCAGCTTGGCATTTTCCTCTCCCTATCAGTCAAGCACAGTATTATTAACCGTATTTTTCTTCCTCCTTGACGCTAAAACTTGAGGATTGAGCCGTTTTGAAAATAATGTAGTTTTAGTTAGGAACTACATATAAGTTGTCTACTTTTTAGGTGGAACTGCAAAAATACCCAAAGACCTTTGTCCTGATATTCACCTCTGAATTTGCGTCCAAAGAAGTGTAAAACGAACCAAAATCGATCTCCGCGATCCAAAGCTCATCTCATCAGTTTCGGTCCACGATGGATACCATATCATCTATCTTCCTGCTGGACGACCGAAGTTTTGGTACCCGGATCTTGGGCGCCATTCAGTTATCGGCTTCCTCCACCTGTCATCACCTCACCCAGCCAGGTGCCCTGTCCAACTCCATTTTAGTTCTTGAAATGACAAGATTTTATTAAAAAATAAAGCTGAAAGCTTGTTTCAGAGTCCTATGGACTGTAATTTCGCATTACTTAATTATATAATTTATTATTACTAAGAACTATTCCTTAGGAGTAGATAATTATTATACTTCTATCATTATTATATTGATTGGAGACCGCGGCTAGGCAAACGTAGTGTAGTATGCCCTCCGGCTAGGTGGAGTGACTATTTGCGAAAAACTGCTGGTAGAAGCTGGAAGCGTCGAGCTCAGAACAGGCACAATGGCGCTCATTAGGGGAGGCCTATGTCCAGCAGTAGATTGCTATGGGTTGATGATGATGATGATGATGATGAAGGTAATTTTGCATAATAAAACCAGGCATATGGATAGATAGGATACCTATCTAATTGTATGGAATAATCCTTAGGAGTAGATAGGTATTAAAGTAGATAAACCACCGGGTTTATTCTCTATGCCTTATAAAAATTTATCAAACATAAACGATGCTTAGACTATAGCCATCACTTTCCATTGGATAATGAGAAACAGTGATATACACCACCACACACACACCAGCCTTTACCAGTCCACAGCTCGACATAGGCCTCCCCTAATAAAGGGGGCCCATAATCCCCACGCTAGGCATGTGGGTTGGGAACCGCAGGGCACAATTTCTCGCACCGCCGACGCTGTTGCCCGTCTGCGGCCACGGGGATTAGTTGTGCTGCGCTATGCCACAATCAGCCGCTAGATGCTAGATAGTTAGCAGGGTTCACAACAAGCAGGATAATCAATGAATTAATGAACCCTTTATTGCATGAAACACATTACAAAAACACGATTACTTTTTTTATAAATGTGGTTGGCTTGGGTTCCGAAGATGGAGGTAGAAACCCCTTACACTCTAGTGACAGAGCTAACTTTACTGCAATGGCTAACTTTGGTTAGCGTTTTTATTGAAGACAGTATCTCATATCTCGAAGCGAATGTGAAGAAAAACCATCAATAACGTAAAAATGATAAAGCATTATAAATGTGAAAGTCAACATTAGAGTGCTGCCTTACAGTTTTTTACTCTGAGTTACAACTATTTCCCGGGAAAATCCGGGCTCCGGGACTTCTCAATCACGGGACGGGATTCTTTTGCGAATATTCTAGCGCACATTATTAAATGTTTTACGGTTTGTGAAGGATGGAGTTCTAACCTAGACTGCATAAAATTACATTATGTTCCTTTGGGAAGCTTTATGTTCATGTAGCCTGTACCTAACAGGCTATTGATGATGAGCTGTTAGTTCAGGCCGGTAAATTTAGGCATTTGCATCAAATATAATTTTAAGTGGCAACTTTTACTTGCTGGCCAGTACGCTGTTTTGCCTGAGACATGATTTCATGAGGTAGGCTGGCCTTACGATGTTTTTTTTTCACCGTATTGAGCATACGCTAAGACAATCAATCGGCGGAGCCGAGATTCGAACCTACGAACTCCGGAAGTCGAAGCGAATTGTTGTGTTCGAATCATCGCCACTAAACGGTCATCCATTCAAAAAGTGAACGGCAGATAAGAAAGAACACAAAAGTAATTTATTTTCACTTGCAAAAAGTGGGATTTATTAATTTTGGTATCTTCAATAAAAAATATTATCTGAAACTAAAATAAGATAAAAAAGTCTAAGTTTTTTATATCTAATTATAAACGCATTATTACTATATTAAATTTAAATTTACTCCTACGACTGTAGATGCTTAGCCAATATAATTTATTGCAGTAATATCTTATTTTAAAGTAATAGTCGCCTTCAAGGCGTGTGCCTCTCCCAAATCCCAGCATACATTCCGTTCTCTCGCTATTCGACCATTCTGATCCGCACCGTTGTTTAAAAATGTATATCTTGATCTCCTTCTTGGTCTTCTATATTTCCGTTTTCCTTCTAATCGGACCCACTCTGTACTGTGTGTTATGTCCATCTTGCATTTTATAATTTGCATACATGCCCTGGCCATTTCAATTTAAATGCTGCTTTACGCTTAAAAACACAACGATATCGAGCAGGAAGCCTGTCTCAATTGTTTTTTTTAATAACTTTAACTTTCGTGGTTTTAACTTACAATACCTTTTTTTTAGATAGATAACTTTATTTGACAAAAAGATTACATGTTTTAAGTTAATAGTGCCTTAAATTCTAAGTTAGGTTTATTTAGAAACCTGAAACTACCTAATTTTCAATTTATTTTAAATATTTTGGCAAAAATATAGTACAACTACTAAATTAAGGAACTTACTAACTGTGAGTAAACTTAACTAGGTATATTAGGTATAATAAAAGTATTTATGTTTATAAAAAGGGTACAAATCTTGTAAGCAGTAGGTAGTTAAATTTTGTTGTTGCCTAGTGGTTGATTTGGATTAGCCATGGTCGCCAAACAAGTTGGGAACAATCTCGAAGAGATGATTATGTTTTTTAAATGTTTTATCGTACTCCCAACACATAATACAACCACCAACAGTTCAAGAACTTATGTTAAACACGAACTCTCGCAAAGCTGAGGATAGAGCCACAATTAACAATGCAAATGTATCTCAGCGCGAAGCTGCTCTGAATTTCATACGTATACATATGGTAATTAGGTTACCGACGGAAAAATTACGACTCGCTTTAGCGAATGGTGTAGATCACTGTTCTTCATCTTTAACATGTAGAATTCTACTGCAAGAGTTTGTTTTTAAACTCATTCAAACGTGAGAGAAGAAAATAAATGACTGAAGAAGAGATGGATTGTGTGAAACAAGATAAGAATTTTTAATGAGTGAGCACAGATTTGCCGGCGATTTAAGTATGTGCAAGAAAAAAAAATGTGAAAAAAACCTAGGGTAGCATAAGAGCAGGAAAATGTGATCAAGCCTGAGAGAATTTATGATAATAGAAATCATAGTAGTGTAGTGACTGACAACTTTGCTGAAGTAATGGGCTAATTAAGGTGTCCTAAAAACTACAACAGCAGAGTTGACCACGAGCTCATACAAAGAAAGGAAGGAATCCGGCAAAGACGCAATAGGTTGTGTGGTTCTGGTTGCTATTGCGAGACATTTTTACAAGATCTGCAGTATTGTGTCGGGTCTGGGTGTTGGGGCGCTATGGTACACTTAGTTCTTGATGCCCATCATAGAGGAGTGTGTGAGATACTCTGAGGATGATTAAACTAAATTGATGATTATAATATTAAAATGGAAGTTAAAATAAGTATATACAATTATGGTCAAGAATTGTTTGTAAGAAATTGTCGTATGATTTTTAAGGAATCTCTGTAAATTAAATATTGAATTTGTAAAAGCTTATTTTAATCAGTCTTAAATTATTTTTAATAATTACACATAAAATATTGAGTTGATAATTCTTTGTATATTTGTTAGTAAAATTTTCTTAATAAATAACAATTATTTATTGATATAAAATAATTGTTACCGGAAGCAATTTTGAAATAGCCTAAAACTAAAATTCATGTTAATTGTACTTTGAAGATACATTTAAATCGTTATTATTTTTCAAAGGTATTTTTCTGATTTAATAACATTTTATTTGACGTATAAAATGTTATTAAGATAGGTTGTGTGGTTCTGGTTGCTATTGCGAGACATTTTTACAAGATCTGCAGTATTGTGTCGGGTCTGGGTGTTGGGGCGCTATGGTACACTTAGTTCTTGATGCCCATCATAGAGGAGTGAAACTTATTGTAGGTAATTTGACTGTTGGGTGATATGACAAGCGTTAGAGGTTGGTTCCGACTTTTTTGCCTTAAAAAGCGTGGAAATGATGATGTATTGATAATTATCACACTATTGATATTAATGCGAAAGTTTGTGTCTTAGAGTGTGTATGTTTACTCCCACTTAACTCTGTAACGGCTGAACGGTTTTGGATGAAACTAGGAATAAAGTTTTTGATCTAGATTAACATATAGGCTGTTTACACCGGTACCATGCAAGCGGAACCGCGGGCGGAAGCTAGTAGGTTATAATAATGGAAGAGCATATAATACAAACATGACACCAGTCAGTTATCTTGTTTATATACATATATGAAAGAGGTGGCTTATCTTGTTAAGATTTCGCGAAACTCCAGTTAGCGGGGTGGCCCGACTCATTTCTTGAGATTAAAGTTAGGATCTTGTTGGATGTTAATTTATACGCGTTTGTTGCTTTGAAGTTTTCTTTATGTTAAATGATGTTATGTTTTTGAAGCCTTATGAGGTGTATTTTTTGGTTTTAGAATAGGCATGTATACAAAATGAGTTTGAAAATGAAAAAAGGTTTATTTCAGCTTTGAGAACAATAAAAGGATATTTTCAAAACTTTGTTTATGCCATGGTTGGTATTACACTTTTAGACCGAGTCCCCAATACCGAAATCCGCAAGCAGACTATGGTCCAGGATGTCAGCAAGCGGATATTGGGTCTCAAGTGCATTTGGGCAGGACACTTGGCCAGACGGAGTGACGACAGGTGGACCAGAGCGCTGACCGAGTGGTCGCCGAGAGTTGGTTACAGAAATAGGGACCGTCCTCCAGCGAGATGGGATGACGATATTAGAAAGACCGTGAGCGGCACCTTTTTCAGAATAGCGCAGGATCGAGGCAAAAGGTAAAACCAAAGAAGGGCTATGCCCAGCAGTGGGTCAATAAAGGTTGAAATGATAATGATGATGTAAACTATAAGTGACTCATACTTTTCCCCAAAAACTTCAAGCTGATATTTTGCTTTGTGTGGAAGGAGGCTACACTCATCGTATTAATTCTATAATATAAAAATGAATCGCAAAATGTGTTGGTAAGCGCATAACTCAACAACGCCTGGACCAATTTGGCCAAATCTTTTTTTAAAATGTTCGTTGAAGTTCAAGGATGGTTTTTACGGCGAGAAAAATTAGAATTATTGCTGGAAAAACCCTAAAAATAGCCCTTCTTTTTCCCATACAAATGATTTGTAACTAAAACGTAGTCAATTTGAGCTTTATTGCTATGGTATAAAGTTCATATTAAATTACAAGCACTCACTGTTGTCTAAGCAATGTAGGTGTGTTCCTAACGTCAAAGATGTGCGTGTGTGCGTTGGAGCACAGAATACATAGTTGGAGGAGTTTAATGTCGCGTTCCGAAACTCGCTTTTCTTTTGTATTAGTTTCGGCACGCGAAATAAAATGCATCAGTTTCTACGAAACCAAGAGTTGCATCGAGAAAAACTGTATGATCTCAACGCTTTGAAAGAATTAATTCAAACAAATCTTCCACTGTTAAATGAACAACAGAAGTATGTATTTGAAACTCTTATGAAAGTAACAAGTGATGAAACTGGAGGGATTTACTTCTTAGATGCACCTGGTGGTACAGGAAAAACTTTTTTGATTTCATTAATATTAGCAACAATTCGCTCACAAAATAAAATTGCACTTGCACTCGCTTCGTCGGGAATCGCAGCAACTTTGCTTAAAGGTGGTCGAACAGCCCATTCAGCACTAAAATTGCCATTAAATATACAAAGCAATGAAACTCCAACCTGCAACGTTTCGAAGAACTCTGCAATGGCAAAGGTTTTGCAGCAATGTAAATTGATTGTTTGGGATGAATGCACGATGGCACATAAAAAATCTTTGGAGGCTTTAGACAGAACCTTAAAAGATCTACGGAGCAATAATAACCGATTTGGTGGTGCAATGATTTTGTTAGCAGGAGATTTTCGTCAAACATTGCCAGTGATTCCACGATCAACGCCAGCTAATGAACTCAATGCATGTCTAAAGTCCTCCAATTTGTGGAAACATGTCAAAGTACTTCATTTAAGCAATAATATGCGTGTCGAGTTGCAAAATGACCAATCTGGAAACATATTCTCTAAACAACTCATTGACATTGGTAATGGCAAATTTCCTATAGACATGTTGACTGGCTGCATTAACTTTCCTCAAAGTTTTTGTCAGTTAACTCGATCAAAAGATGAACTTATTCAGAAGGTGTTTCCAGATGTTTCTCAAAATTACAGAAACCATGATTGGTTGAGCGAACGAGCTATACTGGCTGCAAAAAACATAGATGTAAATGAATTAAATTTCAAAATTCAAGAACAAATTACAGGCGAATTGAGGATATATAAATCAGTTGATTCGGCTACTAATCAAGATGATGTAGTCAACTATCCACCGGAATTTTTAAACTCGCTGGATTTGCCAGGATTGCCACCTCACAATCTTCAATTAAAGGTTGGATCGGTGGTTATAATGTTGCGAAATATCAACCAACCGCGTCTTTGCAACGGTACACGGTTAGCGATAAAAAAATTACTAAACAATGTGATAGAAGCAACTATACTCAAAGGAAAGTATAAAGGAGAAGATTTTCTCATACCGCGCATCCCAATGATTCCGACTGATGTGCCATTTGAGTTTAAACGACTACAGTTTCCAGTGCGGCTTGCTTTTGCTATGACTATAAACAAGTCCCAGGGGCAATCATTAAGTGTTTGTGGTATTAATCTAGAAAACCCATGTTTCTCACATGGTCAATTGTATGTTGCCTGTTCCCGTGTTGGAAAACCATCAGATTTGTTTATCTATGCGCCAGGTCATCAAACAAAAAACATCGTATACCACAAAGCACGCACTATCACCAGGGTGACGGTTCTGTTCAGGAGAATTTTTTAAAATACGTAGGCACAAAAACTGCCACATTACAAATCTTTTTGACAGGACGAAGTCTGTCGGGTTAGCTAGTATACAATAAAGTCAAGGACAAAGTTTTACAAAATCAGCTAATCTAGAGCTCTCTCACAAGTTTTTATTTTATGAATAACTACAAAATTTGGGAAATCTCAGAACAAATGCCGTTGCTATTCGGGAGAAGATTTACTTATATTCGGAATAACATAATCAAACTCATCTTGTTTCAAACGAGCATGGAAATAAAGGACAAATACCCTTTAACATAAACTTACCAAACAGATGCCCCGCTGATTGTGGCAAAGCAGCCGCCAGAATCATCTTTAGCAGAGTGCATCGCGGGCAGGTGAGACAAGCTTGAGTTTCGAAGGGAATGGGACCCCTTGCCTGGCAAAACACTGAGCATATAAATATCAAATACAACCAGCCCCGAAACCATTCAACATGTCATGTAGTTCGTACAACAATAACATAAATAAAACATGCAATGTTTTTCAATAAAACTTGCGATAAATCGTTTTTTATTCGTAAAACATTTATTACGTTGCCGGTTGTAAAGCCATCAGATATGCATGTTGCATTCCCCGAAATGAAATCTGTTTTCGCTGGAATTTTGGTGTTATTTTTTGCTTTTCGCTGCGTTGAAATGAAGATAGAGTACATAACGTTCCCCGAAGTGTATTCTAGGGCGACGGCTCATCAACCCAGAGGTAAACTAACAGATTGATATTTTTATTGACTACTAGCGAGCCGCCCTGGCTTTGCATGGGTGCAATGCTGATATAAACGTTCCTCTTGAATCACTTTATCTAAAAAAACACACATCAAAATCCGTTGCGTAGTTTTAGAGATCTAAGCATACATAGGGGCAGACAACGGGGAGCGATGCGAAGTTGTTTTAAACTTTATTGTAGTGTCAGTGATAATTATCTGCCGCAGAACCAATAAAAATTTAGGTACCTACCTTAACGAGTTCTTCAATGTAGACCGCAAACCGGTAAATGTAGTGTAGGTCGCCTTCCGGCCAGGTTTGGAGACGATCTGCAAAACGCTGCTGGTAGAAGCTGGATGCGTCGAGCTGAGGGCAGGGCGCCATGATATTAATAATAAGGGAGGCCTATGTCCAGCAGTGGACCGCTATAGACTGATAATGATGAGTCTAATGATTAATCCACTCAGGAATCCATTCTGTACCTTTTTTCCAGTAATTCGTAAAAGCTGTCTTCTTAAACCCGATCCTGGGCCATGTCGGGCCAACATCAAAATGTACTACTTTAACCCAGAAGAAAAAAGCTGTGATACTTTTGAGTGGGGTGGTTGTATGGGCAATGGGAACAGGTTCGATTCTATGTCAGAGTGTCAAAATTCTTGCATTAGCAAGCCTAATGAGAAATGTAAGTAACTGATATAACTACCTATCTAAATCTAATTTTAATCCCCGACGCAAAAAGAGGTGTAATTGCAATTTGAGATGTATTGATGTGTCATAAGACTCAAATTAGACACAAAATCAAATTAAAAAAAAGTTTAGTCAATAAACACTTATAGACACACTTTGAAATGTCAATTTTTTAAATTTAAATTTAAACCAATTCGTAAGGCGACCAAACAGAGAAGAATTGGCAAGAAACTCTGCTTGGCTTATATTTTTTTAAAGTCTTGTTCTTACAATGTTTATTATTAAATATTTCATTGTTTTTGAGAAAGTTAGAGACAGTTTAATCCCAATTATGTCATCTAAATAATCAGAAATTTTATAATAAGCTTTATTACAGAGGTTACGTTTAACAACATTTTAGAATTTATTTACAGATAAAAAAAGCATATCATTTGGGATTTTGTTAATGAGTCGTACACACATCCCTTTAAAAGATTGACTAACTTTATGGAGCCTTACAGTAGGAACAGCTAGTTTATCTTTATTTCTAGTGTTAACATTATAATTGTCGCTATTGTTCTCAAACAATTTGATATATTTTTGGACGTAAGTTTTCATATATGTATTAGCATGGAACTGTCATAATATTTATATCTTAGAACTTAGTTCTAAGTGATTCTCAACAAATTTTAAAGCGGATTCTGACGCGTGGCTTGCGTCGTCTGAACCCAGAGCTGGCTTCTGACTATGGGGTATAAACATTTTGAGCTATAATATTTTATCGTTCATCATACATTTTGAACAACACACCTCCCCGGACACCACACCTCCCCCTGCCTCACTCTAGTTTTGAAGTGTCAAATGATCACGTGTAAAGATGTAATATACATTTAATCCCTTAGTCAAAAGCCAGAATAAAAGATATCAATCAAATAAAGGGTGACTTACCTACTTAAGGTGACGATACATGTCAAACCTCTCTCTCGGTCGCACTATTCAACATTTTTGAAGATATAAAATCACTGAATGTAGTTATGCAAAATAGCAAACCTTCACGGCCTAGAAAATAACAATACAAAGGTTCAGCAATAAAATCAAATACTACTTATTAAACTTTAAACTTTGGATTGTTATTTTCTAGGCCGTGAAGGTTTGCTATTTTGTATAACTACATTCAGTGATTTTATATCTTCAAAAATGTTGAATAGTACGAGCGAGAGAGAGGTTTGACATGTATCGTCTCCTTAAGGCGACTAGTAGGGTCAAACCTCCCTCTCGCTCGCACTATTCAACATTTTTGAAGATATAAAATCACTGAATGTAGTAATGCAAAATAGCAAACCTTCACGGCCTAGAAAATAACAATCCAAAGTTCGGCAAGAATATCATGTTGAACCCAACACGTTTTCCTACCAAAAAATTTGCACCAAATTGTATCACATTTGTGCAAGTTTTTTGGTAAGAAAACGTGATAGAATCAAAATGATATTATTGCTGAACCTTTATATTGTTATATTCTAGGCTATGAAGGTTTGTTATTTTGCATAACTACATTCAGTGATTTTATATCTTCAAAAATGTTGAATAGTGCGAGCGAGGTTTGACCCTTATGTCGTCCCACCTTAAGCGTGCATAATGCTATTTTACAGCAAAAAGCCCGAGATACTGTAAGCTGTCATTCGACTACGGTTTCTGCTTCGGAGCTATATCTAGATGGTACTATGACCATTTGTGGAAAGTTTGCAAAGAGACTATCTATTCGGGCTGTGGGGGAAACAAGAACAACTTCTATAATATAGAACAGGTACCTTATGTGGCGCTGTAGCGTTAGTCCACTGGACATAAGCTTTTCCTAATAAGATGGGGGATTTGCCCATAATCCTCAGATAGGGCATATGGGCTGGGGATGGCAGGGCACTACTTCTCGTACCGCCAACGGTGCTGTCCGTTAGCGGCTAGGGGATATGCCAAGGTTAGGCTACGCTATACGACATCAGCCGGCCGCCAGAGCCCCGTTCGTTAGTTTGCCGGGTGCTCACGGTGCAGATGAGTTTGGCTTGGTTTCCGAAGATGGAGGTTGGAACCCCTTACACCCCGCACTTACTGATTTACTAACTAACAATCAACATACAGCCTAAACCGTAAGTTATGAGCTCTAGGATATTCAGAATACATAATCTTCTTTGCATAGTGTAGAGGTGCATTTAGAATGCAATCGTTGAAGGGGTTCTGTAGAAAAACTACGCCGCGGAGTACAACTACCTAATAAAACTTTTTTTATTTTTCTTCGTCGCGCAGTAGGAAAAACTACCCATTTTCTTCGTCGTAGAGTAAGAACAACTACCCAATGAAACTTCTTTATTTTTTTTTGTCGCGGAGTAGGAACAACTATACTTCAGCCATATTGGATGAAGAATGTTTGTAAACAAACATTTCAACATTTTTTGCAATTATTCCATAAATACGTAATATTTCAGTTAACTAATGTCATAAATGAAACTTTTACTATATAGGTAAGATATTAATGAAGTGCACGTATTTATAAAACAAATAATAAAAAAGTACTTTTGAGGTTAAGTATGGGTGGTTTGTTTATGTTTATTCTTCATCGAATTTGACTGAAGTATAGTTTATAAAACTTCTTTTATTTTTCCTCGTCGCGGAGTAGGAACAACTACCCAATGAAACTTCTTTGATTTTTTTTAGTGTGAATCGGTGTGTCGTTTTGGAATTGGCTTGCTCACAACTCCACCCCGAAGCACTGGTAGTAAGAAGCGACTCATCATCAACCCTTTGGACGCTACCCCTTCAAGAGGGAAGGAACAGAAAATTATTGGAAGTACAACAAAGAAATCAAAAAGCAATTCTACAAAGTAAAGTATAAAATTACGGTCGATGGTGTTTATTTATTGTGGTTATTGCGGGTTCAATTACCGTTGTGTTTTTTTAAATTTTAGATTACTAATCTATTTTATTTCCGGCTATAAAACTTTGATTTTAGAGAAAGAGATGGGTACCTAAAAAAACTTTTATTGATTTACCGACTTAATTGAAATGTCTAAATTTTTTATCCGATCCAGACGTAGTTTTAGGGTAGGAATTTAAAAAAAGAAGAAAAATCTTAAAACTATTAATAATTAGATTAAAAAAAACCTACTTTAATTTTTATTATTAAATAAAATAAATAAATAAATAATACAGGACACTATTACAGTGTAAAGATCATACTATCACACAGCATCATGTAGCCCCAAACTAAGCAGAGCTTGTATTATGGGAACCACGTCACTGATATACTACTTGTATATTCTTTTTGTAAATTCTTAAATATTATGAATAGAAAAACATAATTGCTTATTTTTTTGTTTTCAACTTAAAATCAACCTTTTTTTCTATTCAATTTATCCCGTACTTTCTATGCGTTTACCACAAAGGTAGCTCTAGATACCTGCTATTTTTGGAGTCAGACATCATAAATGATGGGAGTTATGAGGTAACAAAAAAAACACAAAATACAACACACTACACACCACACCAGCCTATATCAGTCCACTGCTGGACATAGGCCTCCCCTAATATAATATAAAATACAACAAATACAACCGAATTAGAACCTCCTTCTTTTTGAAGTCTGTTAAAAATATATAAGTTTGCAAAGGAAACAACGTTTGAAACAAACCTATTATCTTTATTAATCTTACAAAATAATCTATCACCAATTTATCACTACGTAAGTACAATACACTACTTTTTAAGTGAGGTACTTAGGTATAACGCACAGTCTATTTTGAGCCTTAGTCATTTGTGCTACGGTTCAATTTTCCACACAATTCTACATTGCTTTCTTTGCTATATTTGCAAAGTTGTCACTAATCCATTCAGATCTGAAAAATAAAAAACAAATATCCTGTATTAAATTAGAAAAAAGAGGTATGTAATAAAGTTATGCATAAAATTACATAGTGTCATTAAGATAAGGTAGAGAAGATAAGATCTCTTTATTCGTTAAGGTAAGATAACTTTTTAGTCCACACTACACCACACCACACTATCCTATATCAGTCCACAGCTGGACATAGGCCTCTCCTAATAAAGAGGGAAATGCCCACGCTGGGTATGGGCGTTGGGGATCGCAGGGCTTTTTGCACCGCTGACGCTGCTGCCCATCGGCAGCCAGGGGATTTAGCTGTGACGGTGTTAGGCTGCGCTATGCCGCAATCAGGCGGCCATCAGAGCCTCGTTTGTCATTTAGCAGGGACCACGTGCAGGTGAGGTTGGATTGGGTTCCGATGAAGAAAATGGATAGTATTACACCACCTCGAGGTGAGCCACATCAGACCCTAACTATGTGATGACCACAACAGCGTTGTCAAGAGTGAAACAAAGAAAAAGAAGGGTTTCTAACCTTTATAAATTTGCTCTGTATTCCTCATTGAGACTCTACGATTAATTTATTATCCTAGTCATCATTAGTCTATAGCAGTCCACAGCTGAACAAAGAGGCCTCTATTTATTAGCGCCATTGGCACCTTGTCCTCAGCTCGACGCATCCAGCTTCTACCAGAACACTTTTATAGTCCGTGTTCCGAGTTGTGGTCTCCACGGTTCAATAAAAAAGTCGATTTCATTGAACCTTCTTTATTCAGTTGCCATTCAAAATTGAGCTTACCTTCCATTACTAACGGTCCTCATCAGGTTGAACACGTATGTGGGACAGGTCTCGGGCTGCATGATCCTCGCGTTGAAGAGTGTTCCCTGGCAGATGCAGTACATCAGCTCTGGTAATGGAATGTTGGAAGGTAGTAACTTCTTCTCGTACAATATTGTTGAGAAAAGCTGTAAAAAGAATATATTCTTTTTATTATTTGGATAAAAAAAACAAATACAACGGAAATTACAGGCTCAAGAGGCTTAACATCATCTTGCCACAAGTTGATGGACGCAGGGCGTTGCATCGTATACCTAGGTATGTTTTGTGATAGGTAATGGTTACCAATTAACATCAGATGAGCCTTGTGCTTGTTTCATCTTCAAGTACCATAAAAAAGTATAAGAAAAAAGTATTCAATTGGATACAAATTTCAACTCGGTCAACTCCGTAACAAATTTGGATGAAACTTAAAATACAAGGTCAGTTTGAATTAGTATGTTATGCCGAAAGGTAATTAGGAGATTGGTTGATCTCAAGATATGAAAACCGAATTAAAAAAGTTAAAATGCGAAATTCAAAACTTTTCCCCAAAAACTTGAAGCTTATATTTGTGTTATAAATATGTGGCAGCCCTAAAATTAAAGCAGAGCTACAATTACTATAATCAATAAGTCAGTGAACAAAGTTTAACAATAAAATCAGCTCACAAGTTTTTCAGTTAATTATGGCGTAACTTTACAAGCCATTTTTGCAATGAAAAACTACAAAATTTGAAAAGTTTTTGAACAAATGTTGTTAACCTTTGGGAGTAGATTAACCTCTCTTTGAAATTACATATGAATTCAAACTCAAAATGTATATAAGGTTAAGTATGACTTGGACTAACATAAGCTACTTTTATCCGGGTTCCTCGCGAGGGAAACTGCAGGTCATCAGTCTGTGGACTAGCTCCATAGGTCAGTTAGTAGTCGGTTAGTTTTATCAGGGAATAAACATACGAACACACAAACTAAACTACTACTAGTAGTAGAGTTCTTTGTGGAGGACTCGTCCGGATACGTACTGCCACCATGCCTATTTCTGCCTTGAAGCAGCTGTGCTGGTGTTTTGGTTTGAAGGGTGTGGGTGGCGGTGAAATTACAGGCACAAAAGACATATCATCTTCATGGCTCAAGTCGATGGCCGCAGGGCGTTGCATCTTCTTTCTGATAGGTAATGGTTACCACCTAACATCAGGTGGTCCATGTACTTGTTCCATTTTCAAGTAACATTAAAAACAAAAGAAAAAAAAATTGTATTCATAATTTTACTATGATTTAAAAAGCTATTCTGTAATTCTCTAATTCTTTATTGTACGTACACAGAAATTATAAAAACAAAGAATATGGCAAAAAATATGTACAAAGAGAATTTTAACCCTTGAAAAGTACATCTATGTACCTTAAACGCAGCAGTGAGTGAAGCTATGGACAGCCCAAGACTAGGACTAAAGAGGAAGGAGGCTCCAGCCAGGTAGCCAGCCGGGAGGGCGTACAGAGCTGAATCATAACCCTTTTTACGGCATAAGTAGCAGATCACAGCCTGAAATCAACAAGAAATCAGTACAACATTTACTATCTACTATCAGTTACTATCTGTTCCCGTTAATAACTATAATAAAGAAAGAAATTAAAGAGACAAATATTATAAATAATAAAGATATTCAATCTAATAAAATAGATATAACAATTCTTAAAGAATTAAAAGAAATTAATTCAAACTCAAAAAATATAATATACTAGCTGACCCGCTCACAACTTCGTTTGCGTTTATACTCTTTTTTTACAAATGTCCTTTCATGTGAAATGTTTCCCAAGCCCAGTAATTTGACACGGAACCCTAAAATATGAATGGAATAAAAAGTACCTACATATTCCTACATGACCTACCCCGTAATGTAATAATATTTTGTATAATGTAGTAACTTTTATCGTTCCTGTTTCCGTTGGCAACCCGTCGCCAAGTTAACAGCCGGTATAGGTAATATGAATTTTTATATGCCTAACTCTTGATTATGATTGGTTACCCATGCAAACTTTCATTACATAAATCACCCTCTTTAAGTTTCATTTTCGCTTCAAAAAGCAGCGAGTCCTTCTCCAAGGTCCCACCCATGGTTCAGCGCTTTGTGTTTATTTATTTTCGATAAAGTCTCTGTGAAAAATCTCAAGTCTTTATGTAAAAAAAAACTTGCTATCCCCGTGGTATTCAAATAGCCAAGAGCAAATGAATAAAATTTAAATTTCAAATTCTAATCCGATTTAAATATTATTTTTTATTTGACATTCCAATTTTAAAGAGTATCGCATTGCACCAAGCTTCTAAGGCTCCCCCACACAGGTGTTTTATTATCGGCGATAATATCGCATACGTTATTGCGATAATTCGTCCCAATTCCTTGCACATAACTGCGTTATCGCAGCAGTATGTAACTTTTTAGATGTCCTAATACATAATGTACTAAAATTATACAGATCTCACACTACGCGCAACTATCAAAGGCATTGAAAATGTAATTTAGAAATAGAGCACCCGATAAAATTTGTCTTTATTGTACTAACAAAAAAGTGAACGGAGCGCAAAGTGGCTTTACGCGTAAAGGTCCTACTACTGCCTACAGTTTTGGTCCGTCTACCTCCTAAGATGGCTCAAGCTGTAGCTTAATTCAATCTCGAGATATTATTTTTTCCGTTTCTTGAATAGCGAGCTCAAAAAAAGTAATTGGGAAATTCTCGATCCAGCAAAATTGTTGAATTTTGACAAATTTGTCCACATTTTCCACATTTTGGAAATTCAAATTGCACTTTGAAGCCCTCCGGCAGGTGCAAATATTGACATAATTATGACCGATCACTTTATTCACCTACACATTTTTTTTATGCATTTGACGACTTTCAATACTTTCAATGTATGGAGTTTCAAAAATGTGACAAATTAATTTTATAACAAATGTACAACAACGCCTCTCATATCTGCGAAATACAGGCAAATGTCAGAATTTCATGAATCGGGGCACTATCAATCAGAAAAACTTAAACATTTTCAATATTTGCGCATGCGATATTGCGATATATTCTGTAATATTGTCCGATATTATAGCCGATAATAACGTACCTATGCCCACGCACCTGTGTGTAGGAGCCTTTATGTGAGAACAACGTTTTTTGAATAAATTTGGAATGAGTTTTCAAACACGACAGTGTCAAAATAAAATGGCATAACATGTGCCACTAAGGAGTATTGATATCAACTTCGATGCCAATCACCCCCAAAATAACTTTCTACCCCTTTTTAACTCCGTTAGGCGATGAGTTTAAATAAAATACGAAACACGTCTTCCATCGATGCTGTTAAAGAATGTTGATGCAAAATTTGAAGGAGATTGGACCAAGGACTCACTTGGTTCCATACAAACTTTGCCACCGTTTTTCATCCCCTTGGGGGTGGAATTACGGAAAATCCTTTCTTATAGGATGCCTACGTCATACAAAGAACACACCCTCCAAGTTTCAGGTTTCTACGATCAGCGGTTTAGGCTGTACGTTGATCCGTCAGTCATTGAGGACAAAGGATTTTACATGTATAGATTTCACTCCATTAAGGTATTTTTTTCAAAAACCTGGTATGCAGTCTTTTATTATTCAATATTCAAAGTGTTCTGACGAAATTTCAAGAAAATCACACCACGCGTTAAGATTTTCCCATACAAACTTTACCACCCCATTGCGACCCCCTCGAGGACTATTTCAAATTTTGAATGACACCAATCTTCATTGATTGTATGGAATAATACATGTACCTGGTTTCAAGTTTCTAACTTCAAGGAATAAGATTTTTCATACAAACATTTTTACCCCTTTTCACCCTCTTAGGGGTTGAATTTCCAAAAACCGTTTCTTAGTGAGCGCTTACACTCTTTAAAGACTACCTGTACCAAATTTGAAACCTCTAGGCCCTGTAGTTTCTTTGATTTCGTGATGAGTGTGTCAGTGAGTGAGTGAGGATAGTTCTCTTTTATATATATAGATTTGTGATTCAGAAGCCATTTTTTTCTTTAATTTAGTTTATTCTTTGTGTACCTTTTATTGATAGTTTTTTTCACTGTGGTACCGCTACCACAGTGAAAAAAACGCATTGCATGTTTTGTGTTTTGTTCCTCATGTCCGTTAATTTAGAAAATGGTCCTGACGGAAGACCAGCGCGCGTTGTAGGTAATTCCTTCAACCCGCTACATGCTGAGTTCAGGTCCTTTTTGCGACTATTTTTCTATTTGTCATCATTATGTTACCTGTACTCTTATTTTAATGTTTAAAAACCTGTTTCTAAATTGTTCTTTTATATATATTTATGTGTAGTTGCAAATAAAAAATTTCTTATTCTTATTCTTATTCTTATCTATTCCTACTAGGTACACTTAAGAGTTTCAGGAATTTAGTGCCTGAAAATAGACAATTCGTAGTTGGGAACGCATCATCTCCATTAAGAGGAAGATGGAGATTCATGCTCCATCAGATTCCTTAGAAGTGTAATACTAAACAACTAACAGCTCAGTTCACTGCTGGAACTGAGGCGCACATGACGTGGTTAACTTCGGTGCTCTTAGCAGATCACCTTGGTTAAGCAACACTCCGCCCGGTCATTACTTGGATGGGTGACCGTTTAGTGAAATTTAGATTTGAGCGCTTCCGTGCTTCGGAAGGCACGTTAAGATGTTGGTCCCGGCTTTTCAGTCGTTAAGCCATGTCGGACGCCTTCGGGCGGCCTGATAACTCCGACATCAGAGTTGGTCACTAGCTCATACGAAGAAGAAGAAAACTGCTGGACTAAAGGCCTAAAAAGAATTACAAAAAAGTACGAAATAGAAGTATATGCCCGTAATCCACAAACTGGGGCAAGAAATTATGTTCCCAACCCATGGGGGCTCTGCCGAAGCTGCTATGTCAGCATGTCAGCGCCCGGTTTAGTTGTGGTGGTCTTGCCACTGCGCTATTCTGCAATCAATCGACCGGCCGGGTGGCCCCGCCAGTGATATGAGTGTTGAATACCAGGGTGCACCATGGGCCCGTGAAGTTGGCTCTGTTCCCGAAAATAGAAATAGAACCCCTTACACTCTTTAGTATAATAATTTTAAACTAAATTTCAAAGTGTTTCAAAGCTAAAACTAAGTCGTACTCTGTAGATACCGATATAGCTTCCGAAGAACAGCGCCAGCTTGAAGTGCTTGCCTCTGATTGAGGAAATGGCTCTCATTGGAGACTTGATCTGGGGGAGGATGAACCGGGCAAGTGAGATACCGAGACCGACGCCAAAGTATGTAGCGAAGCCCTGGAAAAAAACAAATTGTATTGATATCATCATAATCATCATCATCATCAACCAATAGAAGTCCACTGTAATCTTGACGATATCATCGGTCCATCTGGTCTCCGTACACTTCGTCTTCGAGATTGTAGTCACCATTCAAGAACCTTTATTCCCCAGTGATTATCGGTTCTACGTGCTATAGGGCCGTATCGTTCTAGTGTGTTCTAATTTGGGACATATAAGTTTTCATGTTTGCAACACTTATTCATTCAATCTTGGAATTTGTGGTGTGGCAATACGTTTGAAGTATGATGATAAGAATAGGTACTTTGATTATGGAATTACTACTAATAGTATAAACGTAGATGGTTCAGGCTTTGATAATGAATCGAGCCTCTTTAAAAAGTCTCATAAGTGCATTTTTAGGGAAACTAATTATTAGGCACAGATTTTTGTTCAAAACTCCTTGATTTTAAATAAATTGGAGATTTTGAAGTCATGGTGAAAAACCTCAGATTGAGAGATTCAAGAACTCTAGGTGATTCTAGCCCATGCTCAAAAACTAAGTTCAATGGTGATATATTTCCACAGAATATTTGTCAGTTTTTATATTCTCAGCTGATTAGATTGACCAGTTTTACTTCCCGTTCTACTTAGGGGAACAATTTTTTCTTGAACGACAATTGTGTCATTTTTGTTTTATATAATTTTCTTGGTGTTTTTCTGATTAATGTTGTGTATAAGTTTTTGGCATTTTAGCCGACATATCTTAGTAATAAGACACAAGTGAAATGAAATGGAAAAAAGTGAATTTGGACTGGAATTTCTTGATGAAGAAAATGGTTTGCCGATCGTTTTTTGCTATAGTCGCCATTGCTATATCGCGTCTAATTAAGTACCAACACAAAAAACCAAATTCTGCAAACACATCTAAAATGCAGAATCTCTATTATCTATTGATTAGTTACTATTACCCACTGGCCGTCCATTTAACCCAGACCTATGTTCCATTTACAATGATAAACGGAGTTAATTTTAGCTTCGCGTAGGCAATCGCTTTGTTCTACAATGTAGCTATTAGCAGGAACTAGCATAGCTTTGTTTGTTTAATTGGTTATAATCAATTGAAAAGAAGAATAGTGTGTTCTTAAATGGCACTTACATAAATTAAAGAGAACGATATTTTATACGAAGAGTCTTTAGAACAAGGAACTTGCTAATGAAGGGAATTTACACTCCAGTATTTCGACCGTTCCCAGATGCAGCGATCCACTTGCGAATCGTACGTAGCTGATCGTGCGATTGCGAGCCCTTCATACATCCATTACATCTAAATGCATTCACGCGTTTTGTTTGTAGCGCAGTCTATGGACGCAATGTATGAAGCTCTACTATTTCAATACGGCGCTCAGCGCGCGACGCGAACCAAATCGCGCGATTTCCTACGCGCGACCCAACTCGCTCTTTGATCGCTCTATCTGGACACGATCATAGATATTAATTGGAAAATGTTTAATCCTCTTACACGGTAAATATATTAAATGGATTAAGCAGAAATTTTGCATATACCATCTATGTAGTTCTAGAATAAATTATAGGCCCGAAATACTTTTTTATGAGACTGGTAATGAAGCTGACAATCAAAGTACTGCCTGAACTGTAAGAATTTAGAGTGTATGTTCTTTTCATAGTAGGTGGACTAAGATTTTTTTAATTTAGCCTTTAAAGAAGAGCACCAGGAAAAATCTTCTCAGCAGTAAACAACCTTTCTCGAGCCCCCCTCCCTCCAACACTTTCCTACAATAATTAAGGTAGCGTCAGTTCATCTAGTAGAGGTCTACATTTTTTCTTCAGAGCACGCCATTGGGAATTATCCCCCAATGGTTATCAATTCTATGAGCTATATGGTCTGCCCATTGCCACTTCAACTTACTTATTCTGAGATCCTACTTACTACTTTAAAGGAGAAGTAAATGAAATATAAACATTTGAAAAGTGAAATTTTCATCCACCCTTCACGCAAAATTTCCTGAACGAAACCAGATGTGTCACAGTAGTTCTAGGCTTAGAATTATTAGGAAGCTTAAGTGGCAGTGGGCTCTTTAGTGGAAACCGCGGCTCGGCAAACGTAGAGCAAGGATGCCCTCCGGCCAGGTGGAGTGACGATCTGCGAAAGGCTGATGGTAGAAGCTGGATGCGTCGAGATCCGGGCAGGGTGCAATGCCGCTCATTAGGGAAGGCCTATGTTCAGCAGTGAACTGCTATAGGCTGATGATGATGAGGCTTAGAATAATTAACAGGCTATTTTTATTTGGGTTTCATGTGAGTGTGGCCATGGGTGAAAGCAAGTATACAACCAGGCCTCTTTCACTCCGCAGAATAGGTATAAAAATATACCTACGCATCGCCGGCCTTGCGAGCGTGGTTCGTTGGTTGCCGCGATCTGCCCGGAACGAAAGTGTCCTTGAGCAGCCGCGGCATTTTAGTTTGTTTTTGTTAATGTACCTCTATTTTTCGCCAAATGAAGGCAAAAAAATACTGCACAGCATTTGGTTGCCTGAATAATAATAAAATGTAAATAATACCAATAGTAGGTACAGATCTGAAAGTTTTTCTACCAAATAATGCGTTGTTTAGATATCAAAGTCTCCCGTATTTACTTAAGTAGGTAGGTACTTAGGTACAAGTTCTATTTGAATACGGTACCTACCTACATAAATAAACGTAATATTATTATGTAGGTATTTTTTCATAGACAATTTTTGTGCCATTGGTAGGTATCTACCTACATAGTGCTGTAGTAAGTAGGTATTATGATTTTGAGTATGTAGACTGAGAGCAAGATTAGAAACCCAAGCTAGGTACATTTTTATTTGGTTTAACTTTAAGTAGGCAGTGTAGGTTATCTACTTAAAAACAGTCGGGTAGGTAGGTGTAGGTAGACAAATCGATGTGGTAAGTTACCTAAAGGTAGGTGTACTAACAACTAAAACTAGATACCTAGGTTACCTACAAACCAAATGTTGTTTCTTTCTCTTGCAAATATCTAGGTAGGTACCTACCTACTAAAGTTTCTCTTAAGATTTAGCATGATGTACCTACCTACCTTAAACAGTGATTATTCAGTTTTCGTACACAAGACACTTAAGTAAGTGTTAAGGACCCAAGTACCTACCTAGTAGGTATGCCTATTTTCTGAGTTCTTAATGCAGCTAGCCAGTGTAAAATAGTTTTTTGATCTAATACTAGGTAGGTAGATATTATTTGAATTATCATTGTTCCTAAAAAGAAATAGGTGGCTAGGTAACTGGATAGTACCTAAAATGTTCAACAACAACAGCCTATTCAGTCCACTGCTGGACATAGGCCTCCCCTATAAGAAGGGGGATATGCCCATAATCCCCACGCTGGGCATGCGGGTTGGGGATCGCAGGATACAGCTTCTCGCGCCGCCGACGCTGCTGCCCGTCGCCGGCCAGGTTATTATTATTCGTCACAGAATAATTCTCAAGACAACCCTAACGTTACACGTGCCACGTCAGTAGAGATAGAGCTATACGATAGAAAGGGATGCAAGGTGTAGGTTAATATAAATGTTAGGCACTGAGTTCGGTGCGAGCAGAATAGCACTTTATTGCGTAGCAGCTAAAGTCGCTATTTATTTAAATGATTGCGCGGAGTGAAGCTTCTGTCCTTTCTGTATTCTGTGATACAACTAAATACTTTTACTTTACCTTAGCTACATGTTTCTCACACGGTCCACGGTGTGGACAAATATGGCTTGAATCATCATTTTTTCTTCTCACTTTTTCCGGAGTGTACAACCTGAAAGTTTGATATTTTGATCAGCTTTTTTAATAAAATATGGGTACTACTTACAAAATAGAGGTTACTTTATCATGCATAAATTGTAGTGTATAATGTTGAGCTTCGAGAGTAAATTTACCTCTTTTCGGAGTAACACAAATTCAAACACACCCTATAAATAACGATAACAAACAATACAATTCATAATGATGAGTAAGAATAATTCTCAGAACTAAGAATCTGTTATCAAGTTATTTGAACCTAATATAATACACTTTTATTTCGGGAAAATACCGAATAACAAAATTCTTGTACAGGCGGCAATATGGGTTGGTAAGTGATACCTACTTTTGTATTTTAGGATTATTTTTCAGAAATTCATAAATTATCTGTTGCTTTTGTGTGTGTGTGTGTGTGTGTGTGTGTGTGTGTGTGTGAGTATGTTTGTAAACTATGTATAGCTTGTAATTGGTATACTTAGTTTACAACCTAGCTTAACATTTTAACTCGCGCGTAAGTTTACTTATTTTTTTAAGTTTATTTTTTAATTACATTACTTACATGTACATTACCATAACAGTCTAAGACCAAAGCGATGTTGAAAATTTCAATAGTACCATAATAGTATTACCTAAAAACTTACGACCTACTTAATAATATGAGGGCCTTTTCTGTAAATTTCGAACTTTAAATTTCAAGGAAATAACGAACAGATCAAAATCATTTCCTTGGCATAATTTATTAATTGTATGAAGGGCTATCTTTCATTAAATTAGTCCTAGCTTTGGGCAATACAAGGAGTTTGTGTCTACGTGCACGTATGTAGTTATTGGGCACATACAACCCGACAGCCATTAGCAACCGCGGGTTAAACACGCGGGTTATACCTTCCAAAACCTTGAAAATATACGTTACCATCAAAACTTCTCTTCTCACTTCCAGTTTGTAATAACTTACCATACCCAAAACGAACGGAGTAGGATACATTAGTAGGAAAAAAGGATAGACTCCATACAATTTATGATATAAAAATATTGCAAACTTATTTTTTTCAAACATGCTGTGGTTTTCTTTTAATAGCTACTACACAGCGCTGTTTTCAAGCCTACTTTGCACCAAAGTGGTTAGTAAGATAGGGTCAGTACTCACCAAAACAATGGGGTCCGCTCTTTTTTCTCTCCTTCTAATCTCATGAGATAGAAAAGGAGGGAGCTACCGAGCATGAACACGAGAGTCTGTTGTGTCTTCGTAATGGATAGGTATCCGGCATGTTGCAGGTTTCGAAGCCAGTACTCGATGAACTGAAATTAAAATATACCATTCTATTGTTTGGTTTTAGAATGCAATATTTTTTCGCAAGCACTCATAAACATAATTCGTTCCCAGACTTAAAAAAAAAAATTTACGTCTATTCCTGCGACTTCTACGTCAATTCAAAACAAATTAAATTATTAAAAAAACAAAACAATAGAATATATTTTTTTCTTTCCCACGCATGGAATGATTACTAGTACTATTGTATCTACAAGGAATCAATGAAAAACTGTAGCCTATTTAATCTGCCAAAAAGGGGTTGTGTCTAGTTTCCTCTTTAGTGTTATACAATAGAAAAAAAACCGATTAAGTTGCGAGTCGGACTGGCGCACCAAGTGTACCCTACCGTCTATGGAAAGCTCCACTTAATATATTTATTTTATTCTGTTTTTAGTATTAGTTCTTATAGTGGAAACAGAAATACATTGTGATAATTCAACTGTCTAGCTATCACGGTTCATGAGATACATCCTGGTGACAGACAGACAGTCAAACGGACAGTGGAGTCTTAGAAATAGGGTTTCGTTTTTATCGTGGGTACGTAACGAAACGTACTCTGCCAAAAAGGCGTTGTCTTGTTTCTTCTTTAGTGTTACACAAAAGAGGAAATGACACAAAGCACCTTTATAGGCATTTCTAATAAAAAAAAGTTCAAATTTTTGTATACACAATATACATGCCCGATAATAATAAATTATCGACATAGCTCAGAGAATTAGCAAGCTGAAGTGGTAGTGGGCTGGCCATATCTGCCGAAGAACTGACAACCGTTGGGGTAAACGAGTTCTTGAGTGGAGACCGCGGCTCGGCAAACGAAGTGTAGTTGCGAAAGGCTGCTGGTAGAAGCTGGATGCGTCGAGCTCAGGACAGGGCGCCATGGCGCGCATTAGGGGAGGCCTATGTCCAGCAGTGGCCTGCTATAGGCTGATGATGATGATGCCCGATAATAGCAAGGTCTGTTTCTGATTATTTTTTATTTTTTAGGGCTCTTCATAGTATTCGTATGAGCGGCATTCGTGGTGGAGTTTTTATGCTACCCGAACGCCTCCGACATGGCTTAACGACTTAAAAAACCGAGAATAACATCTCCACTAAACGATCACCCATATATGTAGTAACCAGGCGAAGTGTTGCTTAATTCAGATGATCGACAAATATCGAAGTATAATCACAAGTGCCTTGGATTTTATTAATGTACAACCTAATTTTCCATACTGTAAAAAAAACATTTCTGACACTATCATACATTAATACACCCAACCTCAACGCAAACGCACCACGCTTACAATGCGCCTAATACTCAAAGGGCGCTCGCGCTTATAAACAATTTCCTTCAGGAGTTCCAAATGAGGATATTCAACGATAGTCTTAGTACTGTGTATTTGTCTCTTAAAGTTTAATTAAGTTTCAAATAAGTTTTTTTTATAGTCTAATGTAATGTATGTTAAGATAATTTGCATTTTGGTGTTAGCTGTAAGCAAATATCTTTTGAAAATAAATAGTTCCAATTATATTATATTCCCAAGTGGAGAGGAAATAATCATTTATTTACAGCAGGAAAATACTCTCTTAGTACCTACAAGAACAGCACAATACGCAGCGCCATATTTGAAGTCTTGGAAAATATTTTGTTGATGTCATTTTATTGGAAATTATACAACTTATCAATCCACTTTTCGGTCTCTAAAAAGTTAAAAAGTACTTATAAAATGGCAACATAAAAAATACTACTTCTATTTGTAATTTAGTAAAACCAGCGTGTTCGTAATTATACCTACCAAGCGATTTGCTTACTCCATTCTCAGTCATAACAATGATTAAAATATTATTCTGTTAGATTCTAATCAAAATCCTGAAAAATCAGCGACAGCTTCCACGAAAAAGGCGCAGCACAAATATTATTAGGTATTAACGGCCTGTGTGGCCCAGTGGGCGAAAGTCCTCCTGAGACGCAGAAGGTTGCGGGTTCGATTCCCGCTGCGGGACAAATGTTTGCATGTACTGTAGATATTTGTCTCGGGTCTGGGTGTTTTCTATATATGATATGTATGTATTTACAAAAAAAAATTATATGTGTAGTATAACAATCATATGGTTCCCATAATACAAGCTCTGCTTAGTTTGGGGCTACAATATGAGGCTGTGTGATTACGTCCCGCATTATTATTATGGCACTTTATTCATTTTAAAACTCATCAAAAATACATTTTTTACTATAAAATTTAAGACATTATTAATCTACTATATATACAAAAATAATATAAAAAAAACATTATAGTAAAAAATATATCCAAAATGGTGGACCACTGACCGCGGGGCAAGGCTCAAACGGTCGGTGGCTGCAGAGAGAGGAACCTCCGCACAATGCGTGCCGAGTCCAGGAGAACCGCCTTCTGTATCTGACCCTTGATCCAACTACCTAGCAAGAGCCTTATTATTATTATTATTGATCAACTGGGAGAATTACAACAAATTTATTTTGCTAAACAATTAACCTATCTGTATAAGTATTTTACATAATAGCTGTATACTAAACTACCTAGTTAGTAAAAATAAATAACATCCCCAAAAAGTAGCGTGTCCAGAATGATGGCTGCATTGCCGTGTTGGATGACAAGGCTGATTTGGCCGAAACATTAACTAGCATTTATCAAAATAATAATTTTAAGGAATTTATATTTAGACGAATCGATCTGGGGTGTATGGGGTTCCAACTGCCACCTTCAGAACTCAAGCTAACCTAAGCTGCCCGTGGTGCGCCCTGCTTTCTAACAAACGGGGCTCTGGCGGCCGGCTGATTGCGGCATAGTGCAGCCTAACAAAGGCACACTACATCCCCTGGCCGCCGACGGGCAGCTGCGTTGGCGGTGAAAAAAAAAAGAATCCCAAAACCATATGCCCAGTGTGGGGATTGAGGGCATATCCCTCTTATAATGGAAGGGTTATGTCTAGCAGTGGACTGATGTGATCAACCATACCAATCGTATTGTCGTTTTTGTTGCTCTCCGTTATGGATCAAGCATAGTTTACCTTAAGACTGATCTTCTCAATAATCGAGAAAATAATACAATTCTTCCTTACAGGAGCACTCATAACAATCGTGAAAATATTCTCATTCTTCCTTACAGTTTCCCCTTTCATTTCCATATTATTGCAACTGGTTATCTGTTCTTTAACAGACATCTCCATCTTGTCTCGCGTTAGATCGCTTTGCATCAAATTGACAGTAACGTGAAGTTCTTCATTTGATAATTTAGGCTGTTCATCAGTTATTCTGCCGGCTAGCTCATCCAATTTACCACTTATATCAAAGCAAACATTTTTCAACTTAGTCTGCTCCTGTATGATTAAGCTCATATCATCTTTATGCCCTTTGATAATAGATAGCTGATATTTAAAGTCCTGGAGCTCCTTCACAATAGAATCAAGGGACACAAGTTCAGCGGGATTTGCTACCGCTGGAGGTGTTTGCATTGATGGTGAAAAGGGACGGCATGAAGGACACTTCCACTGCACTCTTCTCTCCGTACCATAGCTCCTCCGGCTGTTCTCGGAGTTATTCTCACATTTCAAAACAAGATGGTTCCTGCAGCTTGGATCTTGAATGCCGTCATTGAAATAACGATTACAAAGACAACACTTCATTATTGATGGTTGAATTACGACTGTAAATTAGGGAAGAAGGTAAGCAAAGTAACACGCGCAAAATATACCGATGGATGGGTCCATTTCATTTTTGTAAAGAAAAAGGGAACCTATCGACACACAATTTAGTTTAATTATTTTAAGAAAACACTCGTTACACAACACAGTACTGGTCGGTCCCTTCGCTCACTAAGATAAAAGAATAAGTTTTCTACATATTTTTATCCTAAATATGTACGAGTAGGTCATTTAAGTACTTCAAATTTTTTTATGCAAACATTATAGTAATTAACCTTCATAGAATTCATTATTTTCTGAATAATTAGCAAAAATACATACCTACTTGTATATGATATAATCTTTAACAAAAAAATCATAAAATAAAAATACGTTTATAAATATATTTAACCATCGAGATATTTGTACTCTAGGGTGAAAAACGTGGAAAAAAGTGTCTGCACTAAAACTCTGCACACGCTGTCAATTGCGCGGAATTTGAACACTTTTCAAGTGACATAATGTCTAAATTAGTGCAAATTAGGCATTTTGAAGTTTATTTATGTCAAACACGCTTGGACAATTTTTGTTAAATTTCACTTGAAGACTGTAGCTCTATAGTGTTCTTAATAAATTATCTCGACGTATTTAACACAGTGAGAATTCGGTAACTGCCTACTTTACCTACAAAGCCTACAAACCTACAAAACGGTCTGCCTACCATAATTTCTTCAATAATGTGAGATGCATGTGAGATAGATAACCTTTAACATGCATTACCATCATGTGAAGGAAATAAAATGATGTATTATATACCTATTGAAGTACTTTTGCTCAGCACCTATACCATTCTCTCAGCTTAGTCAACCTTATCAACCTTATAGCTTTTTTTAATTTTAAAGTTTCGGCAAATTGTATTTTTTTTAACTTGGTGTACAATAAAGAATTTATCTATATATCTATCTATCTATCTATCTATCTATCTATCTATCTATCTATCTATCTGTCTATCTATCTATCTATCTTATCTATAGAAAATACAATATGATCGATACGTATGGAGCTAAGCCGTGGGTTTTTTCACGACGTTTCCTACACGATTTTGAGCACTTCTTGATGGGTATTTTTTTAAATCCAGTGAGGCCACTGCCTCTGGAATTAGAGGGAAAGTTCAATACTACTAGTCCACGCTGCCCACTTATAATAAGTTATCATCGTCACCATTAGCCTATAGCAGTCCACTGCTGAACATAGGCCTCCCCTGTTGAGCGCCATTGCGCCCTGTTCTCAGCTCGACGCATCCAGCTTCTACCAGCCTCACGCAAATCGTCACTCCTCCTGGCCGGAGGGCGTCCTACACTACGTTTACCGAGCCGCGGTCTCCACTCAAGAACTCGTTTACCCCAGCGGTTGTCGGTAGATATGGCCAGCCCACTGCCACTTCAGCTTGCTAATTCTCTAAGCTATGTCGACAAATTTAGTTCTATGAATATATATAACAGGTATACAACAAGTGTAACAAGTAGGTGTAAGGAACTCACCAAGTTGCAGAATAGGTTGATGACCAGACCCCTTCGGCTAGGAGGCTCGAAGTATATAAAAAGGCCGGTCAAAGTGAACGGAAACCACAGATATGTGTAGTAGTAGAATTTGTCGCCAAACATTTTCCTGTGAATAAAACGAAAGTGTTAAGTCATGTATTTAATATATTAAACATTCTTTATTGTGCAAGATACAATCTAAAATTAATTAAAATTTGTATCTTTATGTTAAGGGACTAATCAGACAGAGAGCAGTCGCACGGTCAAGCGTTCCGCGTTCTCGTTCTGTATTCGTTGTTTGGTTACATGGTCCTATCAAACAGAAAGCAGTCACGCGTTCGAGCGTTTGCGTGCAAATTTGTACTTAAATTCCATTACATAGAACGCAGAACGAGAACGCGGAACGCTTGAACGCGTGACTGCTCTCTGTCTGATAGGTCTCTTAGGGCTATATTTCACCAGGAGACCATGGCGGCAAAGTAACTCTCTATAGAGCTGTATACATTTTGTTGGTAGCGGCGACTGGTTGCGCCGCTATGGTATCCTGGTGAAATATAGCCCTTACTCTTGCTATTTTTATTTATAGGGCTTCAACCTAGAACTTAACAATTTATTTTGTTATCTACTTTGTAAAATTGATAAATCAATTAAAGAAAAACAAAAAATAGTGAAAGTGAAAATTTCTTTATTCAGTACAAACATTACAGTTTACTTTGAATCATCATTTTTTTAATTTACACCAATTCGTAACGACCAAACAGAGAAGAATTGGCAAGAAACTCTGCTAGGCTTATATTTTTTTAATGTCATTTTAACAACATTTTTATTACATTGGTTTTGTTATGTGGTAACCATTGCCAATCACAAAGCATTGAATGATCACGCATATTTGGAACGTGCGCTACAATGCATTGCCCTACGTCGATAAGCCTCTGGATCTATAGTTTCAAACTTTTTGGCACTCTGTTATCTGTGTGTCTAATATCCAATATCCTAGAAACCTTTACCGCAATGTTTGAAACGAAAGTTTTCAATCAGTGCGTCCTACCCGTCATGACGTGGAAATCGAACACTCACAGTTACGGACACTCACAATAGTTTAAAGTTGCTCAGCGAGCTATGGGCCATGCTCGGAGTTTCTCTGAATGATAGAATCCGCAACGAGACTATCCGACATAGAACTAAAGTTGTCGACATAGCTCTAGAATTAGCCAGCTGAAGTGGTAGTGGGCTGGCCATATTCGTCGAAGAACCGATAACCGTTGGGGTAAATGAGCAGTTTAGTGGAGACCGCGGCTCGACAAACGTAGTGTAGGATGCTCTCTGGCCAGGCGGAGTGACGATTTGCGAAAAGCTGCTGGTAGAAGCTGGATGCGTCGAGCTCAGAACAGGGCGCAATGACGCTCATTAAGGGAGGCCCATGTCGAGCAGTGGACTGCTGTAGGCTGATGATGACTTATATGTAATGGAGAGCCTATGCGATTTGCTTGACATGCGTATCCAATCAGGCTTGACGAATGTCACGTGGAATGTGAAGTGCGTGCACATACCACGTGACATTCAGCCAATCGCGTGACCAACTCGCGCGAGCAAAACGCCCATCTGGGAAGGTTCTAAGTAATAGATTTCCACATACCTTACCTCATAAAACAACTAACAGATGGCGCTGTCGCAGTAACCAAGAGACCAAGCATGGTCGATCTGACGTAGTACGAACCCATTTTGATCCATTCCTCTTTTTTGAGCATTTTCTTCCCGCGTACCGCGATTTGTGCCTGAAAATATACTTGCTATAAATATTTAATTTTATACCTATTTCTTCTGGACTTATAAGAGAAGATGCCGCGGATTAGGTGTACGTGGCGTGGCAGATCCTTAAAATTAGTATATTATACAAACTCATTGGGCAGATCATCCTGGTTATGCAACACTCTGCGCGGTCACTACTTGTGGCCTTTATAGTGGCATTTTTTTCTAAGCGTTAAGATATTGACGCCGGCTTTTTCAATCGCTAAGCCATATTAGAGACCTTCGGGCGGCCTCAGAACTCCGACATCACAGTATACCAATATGTCTCATACGAAGAAGAAGATGGAATAGAGTATCAAAATAATTTACCACTCTAACTGGGGTCAGCAGAACATATTTTCCTCTTCCAAGTTATTCTATCAGCCGTCATCTCAACACACTCCTCTTTTACTTATCATCTTTCACATACTCCATCTATATTTCCTTCAGCTGACATCTGCCAGCACATTCTTCCACGTTCATATATAACATTCTTATTTGTAACATAATATCCCTCCTCATAATATGCACATGGGCACTAACGGTGAGAGAGCAACAAAAACTCGTCATATTCGAAAGGAAAGTTCTAAGAAAAGTGTTTGGTCCTCTCAGAGATGGAATCAGTGGGTTTTGCCACCGGATGAATTATGAGTTGGACGCATTGAGAAATCAGGAGACGATCGTTAGATATATCAAATCACAACACCTTTGATGGGTCGGACATGTGCTGTGAATGGAGGATAATGGGCACCCAAAGTGATCACCATCTGGAAACCGTAGAAGAAGAGACCACGAGGGAGACCAAAAAATAGTACGACTGCATTGAACAAGATCTTAAGGCCATGGGATAGTTTACCAACTGAAGAAGGAAATCCAAGGATCGAAGCAAGTGGCAGTCCATTGTAGAAATGGCCAAGACGTACAAAGGGTTGTAGCGCCGAAGACAGTAACTAAAGCATATTAAACACATACCACGCTAACATATTACTCCTCAACTTGAGTCCATAGCGCTTTTTTTAAGTTTCCTCTGAATTCCTTATCTGGTTTATTCACGTTTGAAATCTACTTTATCTACGTAAAAAATCTAAAAAACAAACATAAAATAGCTAAAATAAATTGGTTATTTGGTAAGAATTTATTCACGCAATTGTTTTATTTTTTGCTTACTGTTATTAAATAATCCTATTGTTTCAACAATAAATAGATTTAATTTATGTATGAAAATTCCGTTGATTACTAAGTTTTTTGGCCTTATTTTTAATCCCATTTAAGACCAGGGTTATTATGTAGGCTGCTGAAAGAAGCTGAATTTTATGGTACTTGAAGATGACACAAGCAAATGGCCCACCCGATGTTAAGTGGCAACACTAACATAACCCAAAGCATTGCATTGTAGATCAATCATTTTCGGAACGTGCTCTGCCTGCGTATGCCTGCGTCCATCAACTTGAGACATGAAGATAAGTCTCTTGTACCTGTCATTTCATCAGCACCTTTCAAACTGAAACACAGCACAGCCGTTTCACAGCAGAAATAGACATGGTGGCAGTACTTCCCTGGAGGAGCCTTCCACAAAAAACTCTACTACCACTAAAAAACACTAAAATCACTTAGCGAATAGCACCTCAAATAATACACTTAGTAAACAATATACTCACAGCATACACCACAGCATAGAACTTAGCGCTCCCTATAGTGGAGGCTAGGAACAACGGTGGGATGGCCTTGATGCAGCTTTCATTCCACGGGTGCAGGATCTGATGGCAGGGTGCATCGCGATAAGCGACCTCGAATAGATGCTTGCTGACTTGCACCATTGTGCATTAATGCCCTTGCTCTGCAACAAACAAAACTTCAGTGTTCAGATGACCTGCGCCGACCACGCAAACGCGTTGTACCCGCCCCCTATCGTATGCATTGCGCACGCCTTGCACCAACTTGTTACTAGTGACTGGACTATATGAGGCAGGCGCGTTTCGTCGGATCGCAACGTTAGTCTGTGATGAAAATCTTCTTGGGGTACGTAGTTCCAGCGTCAGTCAGCGTCAGTGGTGCGAGAAGCTGTTCCCTGGGATCCTTAACATGCCGCATGCCTAGCATTGGGACTATAGACATATCCCCCATTATTAGCCGATGTCCAGCAGTGGTCAATTTTGCACTAATCTAATTTAGTCGTTTTGTGTGTTCAATGTCCTCGCAAAAGGCGTGTGCTGATTTTTGGTGAGACTCTAAGGCCACGAATGAGAGAACGTAAACAAAAGAGAAGACAAGTGATTTTCAGGGTATTAACCCTAAAATTTCTACACAAGAGGGAATTAGTGAACCCGCTTCCTTCTCATAAATACCGCGACAAGTTACCGACTGCGCTGATGGACCAACTTCTCACCTTGTCAAAATTTTCGGGCAGTCCCGGCCACCAGATGCGTCCACGGATGCCGTTGGCTTCACCTACAAGGGAAACATTGTAGCTTCCAAGTTTCATCATCATCATCATCATCATAATCATCAGCCTATAGCACTCCACTGCTGGATATAGACCTCCCCTAATGAGCGCAATTGCGCTCTGTTCTGAGCTCGACGCATCCAGCTTAGAGTTTCTCTGAAGGAAAGAAGAATCTGCAATAAGACTATCCGACATAGAAAGTGGTCGAGATAGCTCAGAGAATTAACCAGTTGAAGTGGCAGTGGGCTGGATATATCTGCCGAAGAACCGACAGCCGTTGGGGTATATGAGTTCATGAGTCGAGACCGCTTACAAGCTTGGGGTATTAAACAATCTTATATTTTCCTAACACTTTAAATACAAAGTAATAAAAAAAAGTCATCTATAAAAAAAACTTAAAAACTTAAAGTACATAAGTGCCTATGAGTAAGTAGTAATAAGTAGTATTATAAATTTTTTAATAGTAGCAAGTAGTACAAGATTTTTTCTTCAAACTATAACTTCACTGAATAAAATTTTTGAATCTATTTTGCATATTTTGTAAAATCCATGTTTATTAAACGAGATTTTATCACGCAATTTGAATTTTCAAATATTTTTCACGAAATTTCTTTCGACGGTTTATCTTTGAGATAACCTTTAATTCACAAAAAGCGAGACATCGCATCTAAAGGATTTTGTGGTGGTTTGTAATCCAAATAGTATCACTTGCCACTTGACATTGGCAAATGCAGTAGAGTATAGAAACGAAATTAATTAGGGGTGTCAGTTAAAATTTCAAAAGTAAAAGTTGTTGTATTCAATTAGAACTAAAAAGAACACTTTGAATCGTATTTTTTTTTAAATTCACACTTATTTGTATCGCGTAAGGGGTTCCAAATCCAACCTCCATCTTCGGAACCCAAGCTAACCTCACCTGCCCCTGGAGCATCCTGCTAAGGAAAGGGACGTACCGATCAGCTGATTGTGGCATAGCGCAGCCTAACACTGGCATAGCCATATCCCCTGGCCGTCAACGGGCAGCAGCGTCGGTAGTCTAAGCTGAGCCCTGCAATCCCTAACTCGCATGCCCAGCGTGGGGACTATCGGCATATCCTCCTTCTTATTTGGGGAGGCCGGCTGGTTTTGTGTTTTACCAACTAATTATTTTATTTTACGCATGGCAAAAGGAGAATGCCGTCTGATGTATGGCGCTCTGTACCAAGACTAAAGCGAGTGCGTCATAATAATTTCCAATAAGTTTTGAGTCGATTCTACTGTCAAAATAATCAAAAATGAGGGTAATTGCCATAGTGACACTTTACATCAATGTTTGTTGCCATAGTAACGTATATATCATTGGTTGTTGCAGTCCGGCGTGCGGCGGAAACTAAATCAACGAAATATTTTTTTACTTGATTATTAATCTCGTCGGTGTGTAAAACTAAAGAAAATGTTTATGTCATTTATAAAATATAATAATTTTTATGGGATTCGTTTGGTTTTGACGCAATTGGTACGGGTTTTCGGCATTCTCCTTTATGCCTTTAACATACTTATGTTATTGCCTATAATGGATTAAAGTCATTATATACTTATCTAAAATCCTTTTACAATGACACTTAAAATACTTAATATATTTATAATTTAAAAAAAAATATAATAAACTTAGTACGTAATCTTTATTTTAAAGGAGTATTTATGTAGTCTGTTTTAAAATCAAAAGCACTAACATCTTAGATTTTTATGTATCCCAAAAATTTCGACTCAGGCGGGATTTGAACCCGCGATCTTCCCATCAATACCGGGACGCGCTAACCAACTGCAAAAAAGCTGCTGAAGTGTGGGCAAACACTTAAAAAACAAAAAAAAAACACTAAGATCTTGTTTTTTGTTAATACATATTGAGAGTTAGTGGGGGTCTGACGTCTGTGACGTTGTTGTAGCTTGGTGGCAACAGAATACCAGCGTTGAGTAGGTAGGTGCGCTTCACTAGTTTGTTTACCTGTTTACCTGCAACAAATGCTGAGTTGTCACCTTTTTGGTACGGCAACTGTACTTTAATTCTATTTGATCATGATAGGTACCTAATGCATTGTGGTGTGTGGGCGGGTAGGTTCAGCTGTCATATTAGACAATGCTATAAGTCTAAGCTATTTGTTTACTGTTCGCCATTTGATTTTAATTTATTTTAAGTTACTTTAATGGTAGGTTAGGTACCTATCCATTTCCTAATATATATTTTTGTTTTGATTGTTGTGTCGTTGTCAAATAAATTTTTCTATTTCTATGTCTATAAATTATATATAGTTGGGGCTAGCTGATGCTCATCATTCCTCTGGCACATTCCTTATTTGGGGTCGGCTCTCCTGATACTTGATCGACACTTTTTGTGGTCTTGGGTCATTGGTCTTGGAGCGACCTCTAAAACTGTGTAATTAAAAAAAAATCCTTGGAATGTCGAAATGCTTAAAAAAGGTTAAATACTTGAATACGTGAAAGTTTTTAAAAATATTACAACACATAATATTCTTATTTGCATCTGCGGCAAATATCATAACAAATCCTACTTTAAAATTATGAATATTTCAATCCAATAGTTACCATTAACACATAATTTATTTGAGTAGAAACAATTGTTTAAGTTTAAGATAGAATTATTGGAGTTTCACTTCTGTAAAGAAAATTTTGTAGCTTAGTCTTAACCGAAACAATTTCATAAACCCATCCCATGAGATTTAAATCTACTAAACTAAAGCAAATACAGACGATCAGAAAATTTAACGTGTTTATATATTACAATCTTGTTATTTTTGATAAGACATGGGTAAAATTTATTTGTTACCTTATATTTGCCGTTTTTATCTTCATCTCATATTGTTCAGAAAATATATAATAGGAGCATAATTTAAACACGTGTTTTTTTTACAGTTTATAGGCTTACGTTTGACCGCCATCTTACCTGTTGGTAAGTGATGATGTGCTCGAAGATGTAGCACGCTTGCCTACGTACGTGTTTATTTGAATACAGCTTAATTAATTAAGATGATTTAATAAGCAAATTCTAAGAACCAAACACCGTGGGAGATTGAAGTTTAACATTATTTTGTTAAAGATTACAAGTTTTTTTATCTTTTTACTCGCTAAACGTACGACATTTTACCGTCTCATGTGTAAGAACCTTAGATACACATTTAACCTCTAGACCGAGCGGTCAAGAGCGAATTATCTTGATACAGAGAACATAAAATACAAGAAAAAGCTTTTTTAGTAAATAAATGTATGAGAAAGATACCAGGTGTACCTACACATTAATTCTCATTTATTTGGACGGTAAATATTTATGAAAGTTATTTTGAAAGATAAGTGCTTGTGACCCATGAGGTATGTAGTAAATACAAAGTAGTATCATAAGGACTTTGGGACCAAAAAACCCGATACATGAATTACAAATGAGTCCCACCTGGAATTGTTTTTCTTTTCTAGGATTACCAATGTCCACACCATACCAGCCTAAATCAGTCTACTGCTAGACATAGGCCTCCCCTAATAAAGAGGGATATATCCATAATCCCCACGCTGGGCATGCGGGTTGGGGATAGCAGGGCACAGTTTCTCGCACCACCGACGCTGCTGCCCGTCGGTGGCCAGGGGATTTAGCTGTGCCGATGTAGGCTTCACTATGCCTATTAACAAGCCGGCCGCCAGAGCCCCGTTCGTTGTTTAGCAGGATGCACCACGTGCAGGTGAGGTTGGCTGGGTTCCGAAGATGGGGGTTGGAACCCTGTACACCCCAACAATTACCAATTAACTTAGTTGTTGTATCGTATTTTTCCTGTTTGTTTTTGAGATTTGTCCTTATAAAATCGGAATTTTCCTGTTTGTTCTTGAGATTTGTCCTCATATATGGACAAAATGAACGAATTATTATACTGTTTGTCTCTATGAAGAGACAGAGCTAACTCTGTATTCTTAGGTGTTACTTAGATGTTCAGTTACTTAGCCGCGGTTGCTTTTCATAGCAAACGCTGCGAAAAACGCACTGCGATTGATGCTCACAAGTTTAATACGTAAACGCCTTTTGTTTGCAGATGCGTCAAACGTAACAAGACCGGTAAAGTGCGAGTTAAGTCGCCCACCGCGGGTGACGTCAATGGCGTGCGATACTAATTAGTAAGGTTTCTTCGTAATTAAAATGTGTACGTCCTATAGAAAAATAAAAACGGCTTTAGAATGGGCCAATTAGGGCCTTTCAGATAACACCATATTTGTGTAACTTGCTATTATAGCATGACCACAGCTGTCATTACATTTATGGAGGTTTCTACAAAACCATATTAGCTGGAGACTTTGCTATAATTTTAATGTAAAATATAGATTTCTATAATATGTATAAATTTCAGGTTTTCACTTCGCCAACTTCGGAGTTAAGGGATAGGGGAAGGATATTGACTTTTTGGTCATAAAATGAAAACCAAGCCGATGCGAAAAACTGCTTTAAACTGGGCTAATAAATTGACCCCTTTCAAAGTATATGCCACTGGTCAGTTCATTTTAAATCTATACCAGATTTCAAGTCGGTAGCTAAGGTAGTTCCTGAAATAATCAGCTGTGACAGACGGACGGACGAACGGACAAAGCGGTACTAAGGCGCCATAAGGCGGCATAAGGGTTCGTTTGACCGGTTCGGTAACCCTAAAAATCAATTCAAGGTACTTTATATTTATTAAAATAGTACGCGTCAATTACAACGCGTTTTCCGCAGCGTTTGCCGCAAAAAGCAACCGAGTGCCTAACACCGGCACAGATAAAATCCCTGTCTGCCAATGGGCGGCAGCGTCGGCAGAGCGAGAGGCTGCTGCGATCTCCAAACCCGCATGAGCAGCGTGGGGATTATAGGCATATCCCCTTTATTAATGGAGGCCTTTGTCCAGCAGTGGACTGATATGGGCTGGTGTAGTGGCAGTATTACCTTAATTACCTTAGTTTTTTTAGTTTATATTATAATAAGATTGTGTAAATATTTTATAAGTATTAAAATGGTTCACTGCACGTGTTGGTTACCACTGTAAGTGCAGTAAACAATTGAAAATGAATAAAAAAAATATATAAAAAATAGTGTATACTGAACTGTTTTCCTTGAGGAACACTCAAGGTAGCGAGTTACCTTGAGTTAAAGCTGTTGATAGGTCCTTGACTGAGGAAATATTTAATTGCTATCCTTGACGACCAATCAAACTATCAAGACATCATTTCAAGCTCGATGTTTCAAGGTTGAGTCGAGGTAAGGAATATTCGAGGTGACAACTTATGAGGTTATAAGTCCAACAATGATAATTCAGATAACCACAGATAAGATATTGGTACAGTTTAAAAATAGTTATCTTAATTGACAGATAATCAGGGGTATTTAAACTGGTTTATTGAAATAGCCAATGTTAACATTTTGGAAAATTACGATACAATACAATACATGCCGCTTGTGCTTGCAATTTCACAGGAACCGACACCATTCAAACCGGAACACATCAATGCCAGTTTACGGCAGAAATAAGCATGGTGGTAGTACTTCTCCGGCCAGATCCTTCACAAAGAACTCTACTACTATTCAAATGATGGGTGGGAGACGAACTATTTACCTACAGCCCAGAAGAATACTGCCAACTTAGTTATATGGCCAGTCATTTTGATTTTAAATTTTGTAAAGTTTTGGTTTACACAAAACATACGTTGGCATAGAATTTTCCATTAGGTACTCGCTATGTTTCGAACGATTGAACATTGAGTAAACGTGTTTATTTCTTACAAAAGCGTTGCGTACGTGGTATCAATACCACTAATTTACACGGTACTCGGGAAATGTTAATTGCTCTATTGTTACTCTTTCTATTTTGTACCACTAAACTCCCACTTAGGCGCCTCGCCCTCACATAAATTATGCTTTCACGCTAACCGAAACTACGATACTATTTGTAGGTAAGCCGGAATTTCAAAAATACCATCCTTCAAACTTAGGTACCGGATTTGGAATATTACTTACTTACTGTCAGCCTGAACCATCCCATTATAGAGCAAAGGCCTCATCCAATTTTTTCCACCATCCACTCTAACTATCTAATTATTCATTTTCACAAATTACTAGCTGCTTATTAGAAGAAGAAGAGGTTTTTTTTTGAAGGAGAGGAACCCCCGCGGGCATCCCAAGAACCCCTACAAAAGTTTTATCACAATTAATCAATGCTTTTGGAACGCATAGAGTACAAAAATACAAACATTGATTTTTATTTCTAAAGATTAGATTTAAAAAATCTCTATATTTCACATGGTGATGCTGTCAGCTTTCCTTAAATTCATCATCATCAGCCTATTGCAGTTACTGCTGGACATAAGCCTCCCATATTGAACGCTATTAAATATACATCCTATCACCTTTAAATCGTCGACGTTGATGATGATGATGATGAACAGTTTTAACATTTAACAATAATATAAAAAAATATATAACTAAGTAGGGAAACACTATATTTAACAATTTTTTTTTGTTATATATTAGTTTACCACATAATTACGGTACCCTAATTGCATTACAGTCTAGCCAAGCAGACTAATGAGTAATTTGAATTTAACTTAATTTTATACAAAGAAACATTCAAAAAAATTAAAATAAAATATTCTCTTAGTACATACAAGCTCTTTATACAAGGTTGTGTGATTTTCAAAAATTATTTTCATTGTTGAATGTAATAAAAAATGAATGTATGTTTATTTGTGCTGCTCATTAAAATACCAAGGGATTTATCAAATGATTGCTGTGTTAGTTGAGAGTCAATATGAGTTGGAGAAAAGCACGTATCTACAGTCAAATTTAAAATTTGAAAATAAGTTTGGTTCAATGAAAAACCTAATCCTAACTAATATAATAAATGCGAGAGAGTTTGTTGGTGTGTTTGTAACGCTTTCACGCTACAACTGCACAACCGATCATCATTATTTTCACTCGTTGACATTAACAGAAAAAAACATGGACTTTCATCAAGAAAAAAGTACTGTTCCCAAAGACAACAAACAAAACATTTACCAAAACCGATTTCAAATAAATTAATGAAAAACAAAAACTGCACTAAAACGTTACTTTGCAACTTATAATCAACCTTTTTTTCATACTCAATTTATCCCGTACGAACTATGCGTTTACCACTATCTAGATACCTAGGTACCTGTTATTTTTGGAGTCGGTGTATATTGACACGAGCGAAGGTGCGAGCAAAAGCAAGTTTTTCCAACAAATAGGCATTTAAGTTACCAAATTGTTATCTATCAACAAAATCGGTCAATTTACTTGGTAAAATTAAAATAATTGCTTCAATCATAAACCCATTACATGAGAAATGGGCATTTAATCTTTTAAAGGATTTGTGTATAAATTACCTACAATAAGGGCACAGATAAATTAATGTATGTACATACCAATTTATAGGTTTATTTAAGAGCTAATAGGCACATTAACAGTCGGGGAGATTCACCGTAAGGCGACTACAAGTCCAGACCATATGCCCATAATTCCTATGCTGGGCATGCTGCGGGTTGAACTCGCATGGCACAGCTTTTCACACCACCGACGCTGCTGCCCGTCGGAGGTAAAGGGATGTAGCTGTGCCGGTATAAGGCTGTCCTATGCCTTAATCAGCCGGCTGCCAGAGCCTCGTTTGATTTACAGCAGGGTGCGTCCTGGCCCAGATGAGGTTGGCTTGGGTTCCAAACATGGGGGTTAGAACCCTTTACTCAAATATTTTAAGATTCCTTTAGTTACGTTACCTAGAACTTGAATAAGAAAGGCAAGCTTGAGTGTACTCAAAATCATCGTATATGTTGTTATTAATCATCATCTACATGGTTTCGAGGTGAGGATTCCTTTTCTGGAGGACAAGGTGTCGGTTTTGTTAAAGGAAATTGTTATTTTGAAAAAAATTGAGAGCGTAATCACTGTTGAGATTGGTTTTGAAATACGGGCCTGACATTGAAAGGACAACTTATTTTCCCGATTTTCTATGTACCTACAACGATAATAATTATAATTTTAAGCTACAGTTGTCTAGTAAATTATTAACTAAAATCAGGTTTTTTGCCTAAAATTGGAAGCCTCTGAATTTGATACTTTCTTATTTAATTATAAATTCATTAACTCTTACTGAGATAGCGTACATATCATTATCATCATTAGCCTATAGCAGTCCACTGATAGACATAGGCCTCCTCTAATGAGCGCCATTGCGCCCTGTCCTGAGCTCGACGCATCCAGCTTCTACCAGCAGCCTTTCGCAAATCGTCACTCCACCTGGCCGGAGGGCGTCCTATACTACGTTTACCAAACCGCGGTCTCCACTCAAGAACTCCTTTACCCCAATGGTTAGTTAGCGTATGATAATGTGTTATGGCTTTATCCCATTTAGGGTTCAAAATATTAGCTGGCGATCCCATTCCCCAACTGCACTTAGGATTATGGTGCTTTCATTTCCGGAATGTCAATACGTTTTCTGTCATTACTATATAGTATAAAACAAATTCGTTTCCCGCTGTCTGTCTGGGTCTACGTAAGCTTTGATCTTTAAAACTACGCAATGAATTTTGATGCGGTTTTAGATAGATAGAGTGATTCAAGAGAAAGGTATAAATGTATAATTTACATCCGTGTAAAGCCGGGACGAGCCGTTAGTAGTAATACTAATTCCCTAACGTCTGCATCCGATCACAGCCTATTTTACTATGTATAGACCAAATTACATCGAGATTAAAGTAAGCCGACGCTAATCTCTTTACAAACATGACGTGATCCTTAATACCTTGACATAAGGCTGATTTTACTGCCTTATCCCTTATTAGTAAACATCAAACAAGTACATGACTTAAATATAGCATTCGTAATCTATTGGTTATCATATAATCTGGATAATTAGTGTTTCGTCACTGTTTAGAGGCTTACAATGTAGGTAAGTGCAACTTGATAATATGTAGTAATACCTAGTAATACAATGTACAGTCAGCATCAAAACTTGATGATGTGTTTCAGAATTTCAATACAGTTGATAGAAATTTGCGTCAGAATTAGATAGCACAAAAGTGTTTCATAAATAGGTGATTGAAAAATGTAACATAATAAGCTGATGACACTAACCACCACATGTACCTGATGACTTTAAGGTTCAAAAGTATCTGATGTAAAATAGATTTATAAATATACTAGCTGCGCCCCGCGGCTTCGCCCGCGTGGAAATATAAGTGTCAAAATGTGTTTCATTATTTACATAAAAGTTTATTTTTACCACGTTTTGCGCGGAATAAAAAGTACTAACATATTATTAATGCATTACCTAGCATACCCGTACACGCTAGTAGGTAGGTACCCTACTAGCTAGGTACCACCTACTCCTGGCTTTAATCCATCCTCCGTTGTATGAGCCAACTATGCAGTGGATACCTCAGTTAAACTCAGCTGACCGTGCTACTTCGCTTAGTAACAAACGGGGCTTTGCCGGCTGGCTGATTGCAGCATAGCGCAGCCTAACACCGGTACAGCTACGTTCCCTCCCGAAAACTAAATTCCTTGCAGGATTGGTACTGTATATCTAGTAATTGTTTCAATGTTATACACTAGACACTAGCAAGTTAACTGTGGGCTGTGACTTCCCAGTGCTGCGCCGATGAGTTTTCAGCAGTCAAGGTGTTGAGCGGGATGGGTTATAAACTTATAAGGGGTTCCTAAGATAGATGTTACCATCTTAGGTACCAAAGCAAACCCCAGATACCCGTACTGTCCCGCTAAATAACAAGCGGGGCTCTGGCGGCTGGCTGATTGCAGCATGGTGCTGTCTTACACCGGCCTAGCTAAATCCCCTAATCTGCGATCATCAAAATGCATGCCCAGTGATGGAGTTATGGGCATATCACACTTCTTATTCTTATCCGGCTTATGTCCAGCTGTATCCTAATATAGGCCGATATTGTTGTTGTTGGGATCCTTATTGTAGGATTGGAATTATCAAATCCTAAATTTCTAAATAAGTTTTTTCATTTCTTGTATAAGAATAAAAATGAATCGCTGAAATGTATTTACACGTATAAATTCCGAATGGCTGCACCAAATTTGGTAGATTTTTTGTGTTCGTTATGGTTTGTACATAAGATTTTTTTTAAGTTGACTATTTTTTATATCTTATAGAAAAGTGAGTGAGTGATTGAGACAGAAGACTGAGATAGATCTTCAATATATTGACAAAACATGGAAGGAACGGAAAGGGGAACAGGAACGAGAATGGGAACGGGAACGGGAACGTGTAGATAGGTAATGAAGATATAGGTTGCTGCTTTTTATTCCGTAGATATTTAGGGTTACGTACAAAATTACCATGTACGTGAAACATTTCACGTGAAAGTACATACATGCAAAACCGAATACACGCAAACGTTGTTGTTGCATGCCGGTCAGCTAGTGTTATCACAGAAAAAAATAAAGTATTATTATAAATTCGAAAGAGATATTATATGTTTGATAAAAACTTTCACGCATCAACTGCTCAAGCGATCATGATGAGATTCCGTGTGCACGTTGTCGTGATAAAGTTTCCAAGAGATAGTAAAAATGAATTTAAGGCGAAAAAAGCCGTAGGCGGAACCCAACATAAAAGTTGTTCATAAACTACCTTTATGGGAGGCTGGAGCACATATGGATGTACATACTTTTGATGTGGTGTGGCATCTAATTTCACATATCTCTAAAACATACAATAAATAAACATATAAATACTGGTGGACACTATCACACAGCCTCATGAAGTTCCAAACTAAACAAAGTTTGTACTAAAAGAATTATATTCTTAAAATGTAAATTAAATAACTAATGAAAAAACTTACTCTAGTCCATAGGAATATCAGGTACTATCAGTTTGTTTATCTGTATCTCTTGCCAGCAATCCAAAAAATATGTAAATATCTAAATGACCTTTGGTTTAAATATTTTTTTCAGTCTACATTCTATTGACTTACCTCCTATAAACTACTAAAATAAGCTTCGTTGGTACTCACATTTTAAAATTCAAATGCGTAGTAACACTCACTAAAAAAACAATAAAAACGTAATATGATTTGTTTTGTGTTTTACTATTATTTTACGATTTACGTAACACAAAGAAAAGAAAACACAAGTGATTGTAGAACATGCACGGGCGCTATCTAAAGTCCACTGCACAGCCGGCCTGCGTGCGCGCATAATCGAGTATATAGAGCGTATTGTTCTGTTCATTCGACCAAACGAACTGCGGCAAAGAATATGGAATATAAATAAACAAGTGACTTGTTGATGCGTCTACCTAACCGTCTCATCTCTGCTTTAATCTCTAAAATGACAAAATTTTCTAATTTTTTTTAGGGATAATGCAAATTTGATTTTTAAAATTGGTTGAGGAAAGTCTTATTAGATCTAGCAGTGAACTGATATAGGTTAGGGTTTTTGATGGTTTGGTGTACTTTATTCAAATTCAAATTCGTTCATCATCATCATCATCATCATCAGCCTATAGCAGTCCACTGCTGGACATAGGCCTCCCCTAATGAGCGCCATTGCGCCCTGTCCTGAGCTCGACGCATCCAGCTTCTACCAGAGGGCTTACCACGGGTTTTGATAGTTTTCGAAAACTTTTTAGGTTTTGGTATCTTTCCATACATTTTCGTACAGCGCCTCTAGGGAAACGTGCATGAACTACGAAAATGTATGGAAAGATCAGTGTTGCCGTTTTTTATTTGGAGAAAATGCTAAAACATGTTGCAAAAAATGCTAAATAACTTTTAAAAATGCTAAATAAAATGCTAAAATCTATATTTTTCTTTTGAATTCCTTAGGAATTTTGAATTTTTAGGTAACGTACAAAAAAATGTTAATCATAAAAATATGCTAAATGCGAATTTTTCAAGCTAACAGACCCGAAAATATGCTAAATTTAGCATTAAAAATGCTAAAACAGCAACACTGGGAAAGATACCGAAACTTATAAAGTTTTCGAAAACTATCAAAACTCGTGGTAAGCCCTCAGCAGCCTTTCGCAGATCGTCACCCCACCTGGCCGGAGGGCGTCCTACACTACGTTTGCCGAGATATAACATCGAGATACGAGATATAACGTCAGATAAATCCAATAAATGCATTATACCTATATAATTTCAAAATTACCAAATATTTAAAAAAGATAAAATGTTACATGCAACAACCAATGGCCAATTCATGTATCTATATACATACGAATAACATAAGGATAAACATTAAATAAATCTTTTATAATAAAGTATGTAGTTATGTGTAACGTGGTGGGGTGTAAGGGCTTCCAAACCCAGTCTCCGGAACCCAAGCCTACCTCACCTGTCCCTGGTGCACCTGCTAACCATCAAACGGGGCTCTAGCGGCCGGCTGATTGCGGCATGGCGCAGCCTAACACCGGCACAGCTAAATATTCTGGCCGCCGAGCAGCAAAGTCTGTGGTACGAGAAGCCGTGACCTGCGATGCCCAACCCACATGCCCAGCGTAGTTATTGGTTATATTCCACATCTTATAGGGGAGGTCTATGCCTAGCAGTGGACTGAATATGAATAGCTGGTGTTGTGTTGTTGTGAGATGAAACGTTGCTCTTCGAGCAGCAGGATTGGCGGACGATATTGGATTCATCGTGGGCCGAAACTGGATGAGACAAGATTGTCACACACAAAGGGAGGCCTATACAGCACTGGGTGAAATCGGACTGCGGATAATGATGATGACGAGGTTACTTTAGGCACACCTTTCATCACCCGCGAAAAGCCAGGGTGTGTCGCTAATGCTATAAATTAATTAGTTATGCTTGACAAAAGAAACTTAAATAAAAATATTTCCAGACATTCTCACACAACATCATAATAGCCTCATTATAATTACTGATGTACTTATATACATTTTGTATAAATAATACAAAATAAGCCATGGAAACAAGGTTTTACCTACCGCCTAATATGAATTTGAGAGTAATGTTGATATCAACTTAGCACACTCACCCTAAGGACAATAGATTCTCTGAAAGAGTCGAAACGTAGACACCGATGTAACGGTGAATTTTTTTGCAATATTGTATTTGAACCAGTATAGTATAAGTTTTTTACTATCACTAACACAGGCTCTAGTGATGTTTCACACCATTCTACCTGAAATTATCCGTTTTACAGCCCATTTAGAAAACACTAAAGTCTTTTATTTATTTAGTGGGGCACCCCGTTAACCACTAAACGGCGCTAACCGAACGCGACCCTACTCAACTGGCAGTCTTCACGAAATAAATTATAGCAGTAAAATTTTTAGTAGAACATAAATATTAGAGCAATTTGCGTTGTGAGTGTAAGTGAGCAAGACCCTTAGCAAAAATCCTCATTATAGCTTTTTGCCGTGGCTTCGTTGCCGTTATCATAGATTTTCTAAAATTTATTTTCTATCCTTATTTATTTTTTCTTGAGTAATATTTATGTATCTTTTCTGTACCCCTGACCACGTGTACGCAATATTGTATGGTTATAGGTTGAGTAGATATGGGGTGATTTCGTAACAAATAGACAAACATATATGCATTTTTATAATTAGTAATTAGTATCTCCTAGATACCTAATATAAATGCAAAGGGTGGAAAGGGCTCAATAATGATCGTTGGGGAAATTCTTAGGAATCGTGATCACAATGCAATGCTTTGTGATAGGTAATGGTTACCACTTAACATCAGGTAGGCCATGTGCTTGCTCCATCTTCAAGTAACGTAAAAAAAATGTTAACGGACATAGCCGTCTATAAAATTTCTGACATTGTTTGAAAATGGATAATACATTTGTTAATGTACCATGCACTATTTGTAGTCAGTCGTGGACGTCCGCGGACATTGTAAAAGACGTGTCCACGAATCAAAAGCTTATTCAAAAATAATGCACCAACGCCATGAGCAAATGTCCGAAGACATCGTCCGAAAAACCGTGCACATTATCTTATCAGTTGTCCAAGAATTTGAGGACTCTTTAATTTAGTATTAGTTATTTGGCTTTCAAAGGAGTCATATTTGCTATGTACTTATTTACCTAGACAAACAAGTACATATACATATTATTACAAAGTCCAATGTCTAAAGTTTACTTAAGGTAAATTTTTGATTGTTTTGTAAAGACGAAAATGCCTTTTGTTTTGAACAAATGACAAGAATATAAATATTAATTATATTAAAACATCTAACAGTCTCAATTTACCTAATAGACCTTAATATTTCATTGTAAGACCCCAGTTTTCTATACAACATCTATGTATACCTAAGGTAAGTAGGTACTCACTTATAAATATGTATAATTTTTACCATATTTTGTTCTGTTATTGTATTATATCTACTAAGTGCCTAATGTATGTACTGTGTTTACCACCTATACCTATTTAAATGTACGTGTGTAATTGAAGAAACAAATAAATGTTTTATCTATCTATCTATCTATCTATCTATCTATCTATACCTTCATATCACCCAACGGTCACTTACATAGGTGTACTTGCAGAGCCTTGACCTCACAATGAGATTCTGTCCTGTTTTACAACAAATGTTTGCATGATCTGCAAATATTTTCGGGTGTTTATTCAATAGTACTTATAGTTGCTGATGCCCATAAAAAAGGAAAAAAAAATACAGGAGGTAATTCTAAAATGGGGTGGAGGTGAAAGGGTGACAAGCTATAAAAATGAAAAAGAGGCTAAAAGTTTTCTTTATAAAGAGAGTTTTAAGTTGAAAAATCATTGCTTAACTAAAAAAACTATAAATAAAAAAAAAGGTTGTAAAACTTACCTAATCCCGCAATAAATGAACCGTTAATTCAAACACCACTAGCCACCACAACACACAGAGCAAAACTGAATTTAATGCTTCGTTATCAACCGATTATCGTGTTTATTGATAAGTTATGTTAGGACAAGGAAGGAAAGCGATAAACTCTTTGTTCAACTTGAATACTAGAAATGGATGACTGTTACTGGACATTTACTTCAGAATATAACACAAAATGTTAAGCTTAAGCAAAAATGAATAATTGGTGAAGGAAAACATCGTGGGGAAACCCAACAACACAACCCTATTGAGTCCACTGCTGAATATAGGCCTCCCCTAAAAAAAGGGAATTGTGCTGGTCAGTAAGTTATAGTTATTACTTCATAATCATCATCGTCATCAGCCTCTAGTAGTCCACTGCTGGACATATCAGCGTCATTCGCCTGGTCTTGAGCTCGACACATCCAGCTTCTGCCTGCTTCGGACAGGTGAAGTGATTTGCGAAAAGTAGAACTTATAACTTGGCGCTATATAAATTATCTACGCAAAGGCATGCCTCAGAATAGAGTACAGTAGTAAAAACTGCTCTATTTTCCTCTTATGTTACGCTCAGTAATCCTAGTTCAATCTAGTTAGTAGTTTCCTTCTCTATCCAAAGGTTACCCGGAAGAAATACCTTTTTTTTGTAAATACATGGACATCATAAATATAAATATCACTATCATCTATTCAATTATTTTCTAAACATATAAATAACGGATTTATCATGGCTAAGCGTCAAATTAACGACGAGTAACGGTACACGAGTTCTTGAGTGGAGACTGCGGCTCTGAGGGCTTACCACAGGTTTTGATAGTTTTCGAAAACTTTAAAAGTTTCGGTATCTTTCCCAGTGTTGCCGCTTTAGCATTTTTAATGCTAAATTTAGCATATTTTCGGGTCTGTTAGCTTGAAAAATTCGCATTTAGCATATTTCATGATTAATTTTTTTTTGTACGATGCCTAAAAATTCAAAATTCCTAAGGAATTCAAAAGAAAAATATAGATTTAAGCATTGTATTTAGCATTTTTAAAAGTTATTTAGCATTTTTTGCAACAAGATTTAGCACTTTCACCAAATAAAAAACGGCAAATCTGATCTTTCCATACATTTTCGTAGTTCATGCACTTTTCCCTAGAGGCGCTTTACGAAAATGTATGGAAAGATACCGAAACTTATAAAGTTTTCGAAAACTATCAAAACCCGTGGTAAGCCCTCTGGTAACGTAGTGTAGGACGCCCTCCGACCAGGTGGAGTGACAATCTGCGGAAGGCCGCTGGTAGAAGCTGGATGCCTCGAGCTCAGGACAGAGCGTAATGGCGCTCATAAGGGAGGCCTATATCCACCATCATTAGATGATGATGATGAAGCGTCAGATTTAATTTAAAAAAAAACTATTTATGTATTGTTATCAATTCTTCCTGTAACCATTAACTAATAGGATATTTTAAGGAAAACGAGAGCTAATAGCCCATACGACGATAAGCAAAGATAAGTAATAAATAGTATTATTCTTGAGTAAATAGCGTCACAAACTTATCTACCCGAATCATAAAAAGCCTAAAATGTATGATATTCCTAATGTTTTCCTTAGTTTCTAAACGAAAGAACACACACTTTCATACGCTTATTTAAAAAAAAACAACTACCTAATTTTAAAATGTTTGCTAAATAAAATTAAACAAGTGACATATAAATTAATGTATTTTAATAAATAACATTATTTAGTCCCAAACTAAGTACAGCTTGTGTTATAGAAACCACATGACAGATGTGCTGCATAATATATATTTTTTTTTTGAATAGACATATTATATACCTAGAAAACACAGATCCGAGACAAATATTTGCAAAATGATTTGCAGATATTTGCGGCTATGGCGCATAAACTGTTTAATTGTAAAATTTTACTAACGAGTAAGCTTTGCCAAGAGCGCAATAATTAAATATCTTACATAAACTTACAAAAGAATTTCTATTGAATGTAATTTGAAATCAATACACCATTGCTTAGCAACCCTAATAGAGGGTTACAGACAGACTTACGAAATGTGACATGCAATGCAGCAAGCAATGAAAGAATTTGCCATCCACATTGTCGCAATGTAACAGAAATTTCATAGTGTGGACGCCTTGCGCGCACGAACTGTGAAAGTGTGCACACTACGCGCACGAACAGAGCATTTCTGCATATGCATCTGCTTACATGCTCAGTTCGTGTTGTCCACACTTATGAAATGCTCCTTTCATGTTGTAACATTATGGGGCATATCCCCCTTTTTTAGGGGGAGGCCTATGTCCAGCAGTGGACTAATATAGGCAGGTGTGGTGTGGGATGTTGTTACATGTTACGTTACAATAGTCTGTACCCGCCTTTACAAACACGATTCAATGTTACAAATGAAGGTATTTATTGATAGAAATAAAATGTGTACTTAGTGCTATTTCAAGAGGGATCTAAATAGTTAGTATACTGAATTTGATGGGGTGTAAAAGGTTCCAACCTACATCTTATGAAAAAAATTCAACCTCACCTGCCCATGATGCACACTGCTAACTTACAAACGAGGCTCAAAAAAAAGGCAAACGAAGCTGTGTCCCGCAATCAACAACCAGCATGCCCCACGTAGAAAATTCAACCTCACCTGCCCATGGTGCACCCTGCTAACTTACAAACGACGCTCAAAATAAGAGGCAAACGAAGCTGTGTCCCACAATCCCCAACCAGCATGCCACAAGTGAAAAATTCAACCTCACCTGCCCATGGCGCACCCTGCTAACTTACAAACGAGGCTCAAAATAAGAGGCAAACGAAGCTGTGTCCCGCAATCCCCAACCACCCTGCCCCACGTGGGTATTATGAACATAAGCCCCTTCCTGTTAGGGAAGGCCTATGTCCAGCAGTGGTGTTAATGTATTTTATAAGGGCTGCCTTACTTATATAAAAACTGCGGCTTTCGCCAGCATAAAGATTATGGATATGAGGAGCTGATATTATTGTTTATTACTATAAATTATTGTGCAATCATTCATATTAGCAGTTGGTAAATTAAATTAATCAAATATTGCTGAGCATTAACACACCGTCATCTATCCACCATCCTCAAAATAAGCAGATCTTGTGACACCACTTTACTGATCATAATTTTTCTGTCCTTTGATTAGAATGAACAGACGTACCTATACCTATACCTATTACTATACCTATACATACCATTAATTTAATATTTTACTCATTAAACTAACGTGAATTATCTCATTCATATTGAAAAACGGGAATTTTCACGTACCGTTACGTCAGTGAAGGCACTGACGGCGTTCGGAGTCGTTAACGAGAGTCTTCATCAGGGTGAGTGAACGCGGCGCTCTCCCTCCGCGTCCCATCTTGCACTGCGTGCGGCAGCTGCTGAGGCCGGGAGGGGCGCTTGTGTCCGGTTTGTCACTCACCCTGATGAAGACTCTCTTAACGAGTCGAAACGCCGTCGGTGACATCACCAATGTAACGGCATGTGAAAATTCCCGTTTTTCAATATGAATTAATAGAATAATTATTAAGGTACTATGAGTATTAAAGCCAGAAGCGTCACTACTAAAGCTCGGACCAATGAGCATCCGGATCCCAGAATCAAGAGTAAAAAAAAACATAGTAACCATTACATATTCTATTCTTAAACTGGCTGAAACCCTGAGCTCATTGTGTACCTCTTTCACAACACCACAGTGAAAGCCGACAATAAAAACCCAGAAAAATCCATTTCTCACGATCCAAAAATTTCCTACAGGCGTCAAGACCTACCACCAAATATGCATATGTAAGCACTGCAATAAAATTATATAGTACCCCATTTAGAGATGAAACTGTATTCTCTGGCCGTAAGCCAATACAATTATATCGTTGGTACTCGGCTGAAAATCGCCTGATCACGTTGTACTACCTTAGGGAAACACTACACGTTTTTTCTCTCGAGATAAAAAAGACGGCGAATGCGCGCATTCTCAGTTACCTACAGGCTCTGACTGTAGGTATTGTCTGTCACTGCCTACAGATAAATAACTAGATGATGGTGACCACCATCAGCTCTAGTCTTTAATTATCAGTTCACTGCATAACATATGCCTAATACAAAGGGGGATATGCCCAATCGTTTGTACTCGGCTGAAAATCGCCTGACCACGTTGTACCTTAAGGAGGTATTACTTAAATTCTTTAATAGATATAATTCTTTTAACCAAAAAAATAATTTTGCTAATCGGTTTACAATTGAAGGAGATATCGGTGTACAAACATAAAAAAAGTCGAAAAAAAGGTTCCGACGAATTGAGAACCTCCTGCTTTTTGAAGTCGGTTAATAAAAAGAGGTGACATATTTTAACGAAATTCGGACGGTTAATCTTTTTTACAGAAACCGTTATCTATTTAACTATCTATCCAAATAGTGACTGGGCAAAGTGTTGCTTAACTAAGATAATCTGATAATACCGAAGTAAGCTACGAAACGAGCGCGATGAATAATAATTATTATCAGCCTTCAATGTCCCACTGCTGGGTGAAAAAGTAAAAGGGGTTCCAATCCGAATGTCTGGAACCCAAGCTAACCTTTAGTCACCTGCACGTGGTGCACCCTGCTAAATAACAAACAGAGCTCTGGCGGCCGGCTGATTGCGGCATAGCGCAGCCTAACACTGGCAAAGTTAAATTCCCTGGCCACCAACGGGCAATAATAATAATCATTAATCATTTATTTGTTAAAGAATATTTACACGTCAATCAAACATTAATTAACCACCTATAATTAGGTAGGTATAAATAATTAATAAATTTATAAATAATTATTGAGTAGCGTTTGATTAATGAACTTAGTATGTAAACATACCTAAGTATTTTTAATGTTCTGTACCTGCTGTATTAATAATTTTTAATTTTGAATGTTTTGTTAGTTTGTCTCTGTACTCACTATGACTTTTCCTTGTGTACTAAGTGTATCAAATGGAATAAATTATTTTGAATTGAATTGAATTGACTCCTTATATACTCCATATAAATGCGTTACTAATGAGCAAGTGTTTTAATTTATATTTGAATAAGGTCAAGCTAGCAAACTAGGCAGCAGCGTCTGCGGTGCGAGAAGCTGTGCTCTACGATCCCCAACCCGCATGCCCAACGGATTATGGGCATATCCCCCTTCTTAGAGGGTCCAGCGTTGGACTGAATAGGCTGGTGCTGTTGTTGTTGGGCAAAGACCTCCTCCCCACTCTCTCCATTCGTCCCTTCTACGATGATAAATATCTGAAGAAAAAAAATATGCCACATGAATAGTTCTGGCTCCGTTTGCGTACGGAATTTCAAAAACTGGTGTTTAACCCAAAAACGGCCACTTAGTAATCGCTCAGTGATATTCACTTCCATAATGCATGCACGTTTCACGCGATCTGTCGCGATAAATACACTGCACTTTAAGATTATATTGGCTTTAGGCCAATTTTAATTTCCCATGTAGATTTAAGTACCTGTTTGGGTAAAGAGGCTTCGCAACAACGAAAACCCACTTATAATAGGAGTACAAGTTTCGCGACAGCTAATAATAGTTGTGACTTTAATAGACTTTGAGAGATAGTATAGAGATAGATAGAAAGGTTTATTTACATCTACAATCACACATATACACATAAAGTACAATTTTTAAGATATTCTAACAATAAACAAAATACAGAATATTATATTTATTACGGCATATAAGGTTAGTAAACTAATATAAGTATTAATACTAATCTTTATCATTATCTTATAATACAAAATGATGCAGAGGCTTTTTTACACTAGACATAATGCTTATGATTCCTACACTATGCACAGCCTGTATCGCAGGAATCTTAATTAAAATTATATTTATAATAAACATACATTAAAAATATATTAAAACAAGAAAACATCTAAAAATTGATTAGATAGTGTATAAAATACAACAAAATATTGTGAGTAATTGTGTTCCATCCATAATGTGATTAGTATGACAAAAAAGGCCATAGCTCAGAGCATTATTTTTCTCAAGGAGCATACTCATTTTTAGCTACCACCCTTTGCATGAAGTCTAAATGATTACGAGACAACGAATAAAACGTGACTTTTCTTTAAATAGCGTTATCTAACTACTTTTATTTCTGGTTGGCCTCATAGCTCAGTTGGAAGTAACTCTGCCATCTGAGCTGCAGGACGCGCCCACGACAAACATCTATGTGATGAACATGAACGTTTTGTTTTGTTATAATCATAATCATTTATGTATGTTTATCAGTGTCTGGTACCCATAGTACAGACTTTGCCTCGTTTAGGATCAGTTGACCGTGTGTGAGATGTACAGTATATTATTATTATTTGTACTACCAATAAGTCATGTCATAATTATTTGATTTATTGGACTAGTGATAGCGATCAAAACAAGCTATTAATACTTAGATATCGATCTGTGTTTATTATTTTAAAAACCAACCAAATATATGCAATAGCGACCGAAACAAGCAGATAAAAAAATCGCGTATTTTGGTCGCGCGTCATTGTCGCGAGTCGCGGTCGCAACACAGGAATGGGGTCTTATACGTCCTGGAGAGATACGGATATATTCACTAGTAAATATGCTCTGTAAGGTTATTTTCTTAGTTTCTGTGCATTAGTAATAATATTTCTGGAAAACTACAGTTTATTTCGTACGTTTTGGGTAGTATTCTCTTTATGAAAAGAGGCATAACTTAAATTAAATTTCTTTTTTTAAATTTACCTTTATTATATTCAAATTGTAATGTTATTCTATTAGAGGATTCGTAGTTTTACGTAGATTCGTTTTAGAAAGAAGATTTTTTTGATTTTGTATATTATTAATTAATTGACTCAGGCGTGACTTTTCGGAAATCCATTACAAGATATTCTACAAGGCAAAATATTTAGTATAAATTCCGCTAACTTTCTCTGACAAGTTCCACAAAATGCATACGCGTACACCGCCCTCCCGCCCGCAGATTCACATGCAAATCAGTGAAAGAACAAGCAAACAAGTAATAAATTGAATGCAACCGCCTACTACTCTATCACGAAATAAAAACAAAATACTTTAACCTGCAATTAGTTTTTCACTTCTCTTGCTCAAAAAGTGTATCTTAATGGTGTAGCTTAGTGGGCCTAAAACTCGAGTTTAATACCTCGGGCTATCAAGTATTTTTTCTTTTTAATTTTTGTCTAAAATAATCAGCCCGTACAAAGCATTTGTTCTCTTACATAAAAACTTGACTTCTTGGTGCTTCGTCAATCTTTTTTTTTTGAAAATAGAACCGTCTTGGTGATGTTTTATGAAGGTTGATTATTTTTTTATAAAATTTCTGAAAATTGTCTAATTTTGAATTGTTTTATTTTCTCGCAATCGAAGTGAAAAGTAGAGTGTTTTACTAGGGCCAAAACCACCCATTATAACTCGGTCTTGTCATCCCCCTCGCTACGCTCGGGAGTATAACAACCTCGTATTTAATGGGATGGTTTAGTCCCTTGTAAAACAATCTACTATTGAGAAACAGCACTTACACGAGAAAAAACCCAACAAAATTCTACTAAATAAGAAATTGCACCAAATATTTTGCCTTGTGGTGGCATCTGCTTCTATATTATTACAGTGCGCATTATAAATAATGTATGGAAGCGTTTATATCTTATATAGCTTATATCTTTGAATAAGTATCTAATAAATAACGAATATGCAATGAGCTAAAATATTTAGGTATACTTATTTCCGATTCATGAAGCATTTGTGGTTAGGCTTAATTAATTGTTATTAGCAGATCATCTTGGTTTGCAACACTCTGCCCGGCCACTAATTGGATGGGTGACCATTTAATGGCTTTTATATATTTTATCTGAGCACTTACTTGCTTCGGAAGACACGTCATGTTGATCTGATTTTTAGTCGCTAAGCCATGTCAGAGGTCTAAAAACTCCGACAGCAGAGCTCATATTTTTTTACAATTTTCTATTTTTTTCACAGAAAGACTTTTTCTTTTAGACAGAGTGGTACATACTTATAAAATAATCAACATTATAGACCTGCATATAAAATGTATGTAACAGAGCTCGCAAACACGACGCTTTGTCGTCGCGCTTAGTCGCGAGCGTCTGTCATATCTTGCTGTCGCGATTATCGCCGTGTGTGCGGAGCTTAGAACCAAATGTATGAAAATTGTTCCCCGCAACTTGTCGTAGCGTCTAACCGCTGACGTTTGTCGTCCAATGTGCGCAGGCTGTAACGTATGGTTGCAAATATAAAGAAGTATGAAAGAAGGAGAATTTCGATTATAAAACAACAACAAAATTAATGCTTGACCTTAATAATTCGGCTAGCTTTACCAACATCAGACCAATATCATCAACACAATATAAAGTAGAGATCGTAAATACCTCACTCAATCCCAAAACCCATCCATCGTCTAAAAAGCCAAATCCCAATTCACTAAAAGTAGGTCAGATTCATACAACTCTATTGAACGAGACGCCAGCGCGTCGTGATTTCAAATTGGTACAAATAGATACCCATAAAAGTTGTAAAAGTCAATCAATTGACGCATAAAATATATTTATCTACCGCTGTAATGTCGGATTGTGGTGAGATCGCGAGATTGCGAGATTTTATTCGTCTTCTTCTTGTAGTATGAGTATAATTATGTAGTGCCACAATACCAATATCACTTCACTTCACTTCTTTATTAATTCGCTTCTGGGATAGTTTCCACAATTTCACCAGTATCAAGTATAATGTTCATAATGATATCAGGCAACGTAAGATATATATTATTGACTAGCTTCCGTCCGCGGCTTCACTCGCGTGGTACCGGGATAAAAAGTAGCTTATGTGTTAAATCCAGCTCAAAAAACTGTGTATATTCCAAGTTTCACCCAAGTTCAGTAATTTTTGCATGAAAACGTAACAAACATTCATCCATCATCCATCATACGATTCAGTAGGATAATACATCAAAAAATTGTATATTATTGACATCAATAATATATATATACCTTGGTGAAACTGAAGTTAAGCTACTGTCAGTGCAGAAACGAATTTAGTTCCAAAATGTTCTATTGCGCAGCTAAACAGCTAACATCAGGTGCGCCAAGTTATAATTGTGGTACTGAAAGAAAGAAAGAAGAAAGAAAAGTTATTTATTTTACCCAATACATAAAAGTAGGTCTAAAACAATGATACTTATACATATATTATACGTGCTTTATATACTATATATAGCACTTAAATCACACACATATTTATACAATTATCTTAAAATTAGATACCTAGTTATAAAAATTAAAAAATAATAATAATAATAATAATAATATTAGAACAGAGGGTAAAATAGGACCCTTACTCAGCATTAGCAGCATCAGAGATCAAGCTCAGATGCTGCGCTGGTTTTCAGTTAGGGCCCTTACAAGTGAAGTCACAAATTTATAATAAAAGTACAAATCAAAAACATAACATATCTTCTAAAAGTAGGAAGGTAATAATAATTGGTGACATAAATTAATAAAAATAAAAAGAACAAAACTCAAAACAACTAAACTCTAAAAAAAAAAAAAACAAAATTGTCTATGGTTGACATTGACATACAAGCTCGCAGCTCATTCGCTATTGAATGAGCGAGCGAGCAGTGGATAATGGCGGAAAATATGACACATGATGGCAGCGATTTTTGTTTGAAGAAGTGGGTGCAAAAGAATTTCGTTCGAGTTTGAATTTTTAAAATGTCTGCACGCTAATGTACTCTTCAGGAACGGTTAGCCTAGATACATTAAATACTAGTTTGTGCGTGCTGTATACAGGTGAAGTAAGCAAACGAATCGTTGTGGGAGAAGAGAGCTTTAAAACTGAAAAGACAGCATAGATAGATAACAAGACACTGGCACTACATTTGGAGGATTTGCTCCTGCAGAGCAAGTCGTGCGTTCCCAGCAGGTAAGTTTGTAAGCATGAGGGGAATAAGGGAATATTAAGTTTGCGTACTATATTTTGTCGGTAAGCATTTTTGTTCAATAAGGAGATGCTTTTTGAGGTGAATTTTGAAGTTTTTTACCGATTTCAGAGCACGCATTGGCGGTGGCAAATCGTTCCAGCACCGCGAGGCAGCGAATTTGAAAGAACCACGGAATGCCATAGATTTGTGCTTCGGGGTGGAGAATACAAAAGTACATGACCTACTGGGATATCTAGAGTGGGCATTAGCCCAGATGAGTTTGCTGAAAAGGTATTTAGGATTTTGATTTTTTACTACACCGAAAAGAAGTACAGCCAGATGTAGTTTTCTTCGTGATGACATTTTTAGAAGGTTAAAAGAGTTTAAATATGGAGTTACATGAGTGCGAGGGGGGATGGGGAAACAAAACCGGGCACAGGCATTTTGGACTCTCTGAATTAAATTTACTGTTCTTGCCAATAAGCAAGGCCCATATACTGTGTCACAGTAGTTCAGTTTGGATAATATGAGTGATTCACAGAGATTAATCCGCACTGCTTCACTAATGTATGGACGGATTTTATAGAGTAATTTTAAGCGGTAGAAGCAGTTACGGACACACTCTGCAACATGGGTCTCAAAGTGTAGCTTACTGTCCATGTTGATACCCAGGTTCCTGGCCTCAGTAACACATTCAACACACACATTATCTACTAGGATGTTCATAGGGGCTCCCTGAAGACACTGAATTTTTTGTCTAGTACCGATAAGCATAAATTTTGATTTTGCAGGATTAATTACTAGTGAATTTAGTTTAGACCAGTGAGATATTTGATCTAAGTCAATATTAATTTTGTTTATAGCAATCGAGAGATCAGTTGGAGCGAATGAAAAGTAGAGCTGAAGATCATCAGCATAGAGGTGATGCCTACAGAATTTAAGAGTCGTAGTGATATCCGCACAATAAAGCACAAAGAGTATTGGGCCTAGAATAGAGCCTTGTGGGACACCTCGCAGCACAGGGTGGAGGGCTGATTTCAGTGTATTTCCATTTGGCATAGAATAATCTAGAAGAACTAGAATACTGACCATTCCCTGATCCTGAGCACCAAGTAAATTGTCGACAACGTCTAGAAGAGCTGTTGCCGTGCTGTGTCCTTTGCGGAACCCAGACTGAGCAGGTGGCAGTATATTGTTGTCTTCAAGATACTTGGTGAGTTGCATGGAGACTGCTTTCTCCAAGACTTTGGAGAGGCAGGGAAGTAGGCTGATAGGTCTCAGATCTTTATATGTTGTTGGGCTGTTGGTTTTTGGAATTGGTCTCACTTTAGCTACTTTCCAGTTATCTGGGAAAACTCCACTCAGTATAGACATATTTATAATACTAGTGATAGTTTCTAGGGACTCAGGTAGGGTCATTAGAATCATTTCTAAGGATATACTGTCCACACCCTGCGCATTAGAATGAAGTCTACGGATAATAGCTAATACCATGTCCTGGGTGACTGGGCTGAGGGAAAAGGTCTCCGATCCAAACCTATTGTGCTCAAAGTATGTCAATTGAGATATTGTCACTGAGTCCTCACCGGGTATATTGAGGAAGTGGTTATTAATCAAGTCAGGATTATTAAAATGGGGGGGCAGTTCTATCTCCTTTTGTTTATTAGGTAACAATGTAGTTATAAGGTTTTTCCATAATTTTTTTGAGTTTTTAATATTACTATTTATGTATTCAGTAAAATAAGCCTTTTTCTCACTTTCAATTGCAGTCAGAACTAAGAGCTTCATTTCTTTATAGCATTTTTTAAGAGTTGATGTGTGTTGTAAGCGATATTTACTATGATATTCATCACGGATGCGCATCATAGTTTTAACGGTATCTGTTATCCAGGGATGTGGGGGTTCTTTGAATTTAGCGGTTTTAATGGGAGCATGCAGATCAAATAAAGTACTTATTAATAAAGTGAAAGATGAAACTAGTTCATTTACATCTGCAAGGGTATTTAAAAAATTCCAATTAATGTTGCTGATATCATTATTAAAAATCTCTGGTAGAATATTTTTTAATGGCCTATATGTTACTATCCGTGGGAGTGGTTTTTCCTTTTTTATATTTAGCTCAACTATAATCATACCATGATGTCCAAGATCCGGGCTGTATTTAACGAAACTTTTACGAACCTTGGCATCAGTACACGCAATGTCAATGAGAGTGGCACTGTGGTCAGTGAAATGCGTTGGTTCTGATATTACCTGTACTAAGTTTAGACTATGTAAAAATTCATTAAGTAGTTTCGTTTTCCATTCATTAGGAGTTAGAACATCTATATTGAAATCGCCTAGTAATATTAATGTGTTGTATTTTAGAAAAGATGTGACAGATTCAGTTAGAGCCTCAAAGACAGGATTAGGGTTCTGCTGAGGTGGTCTATAGGCTGTACCAATAATGACAGTTTCTCCATTAACCTTAATGCTTATCCACATCTGTTCGACATCTGGTGCAGAAGGGTGCGGGCAGACATGAGCATAAATATTTTTCTTAATATAGAAGCCAACACCCCCTCCACGGCCGCGTTTGATGTGAGAAGGCCTAGGAATGAATCTGAAACGATAGCCTGGTACTTTAGGTGCTTTCTCTGCTTCATTGTAGCCTATCCATGTTTCATTTATGGCCATGATGTCAGGTTTCAGTTCCTCCATGGCAACCAAAAATTCATCATGACCTGTATTTAAAGAACCAGAGTTAAAAAGTCCAACTTTAAGGTACTTTGTATTAAAAATAAAATATTTTAATTTGTTTCTGACATGAATTTACATTGTGGACGTTAAATAATAATATAGACAAAGAAATAAATTTGTTGAATAATGTGTCGGTTGAACTAGTTAATAAATATATGGTAATATTATGGATTGCGTTAAGTAAATACTGTAATGGTATCAAATATGTAAACGATATAAAATAAGATACTGTAAAAACAAAACATGTTAATATGAAAACAAGATAGTAAAGTTATGGTTATAAATAAATGAGTTGTGGTTTTTTTACATAGCAGATACGGAGATATTAATAATATAATAGAAAGATAGTTTATTAAGTTTATAAGTGATAGTATTATAACTGCTACCCTACCAAAGACAAAACACAAATAATGAAAACCTACAAAAACTAATTTACAGGAGGAATAGCAATTATGGGCACAGATCCAAAAACCCGGTCGAGATCTGCCTGGCAACGTATCGGGTATGGTTGTTTGCCGTCCGCCTGACGTACATAGATCCGTCCACGTTTCGTCCAGGCGAACCGCCACTGGTGCTTGCGGCATTCCTCGCGCGCCCTGAAGAAAAGCTGGCGGTTGACGCGCGTGAGCCGCTCGTTCATAAAGATGCGGGCGTGCGCGCCGGCGGCGGGGGCGCGGCCGGCGTCGGCGGTGGTGAGCGTGCGGCGCACCCGGGCGGCCGCCAGCAGGCTGTCGCGCAGGTCGCGGCGCGCCAGCCGCACCACCAGGCGGCGCGCGCGCCCCTCCTGGCCCCCGCGCCCACAGCCACGCCCACGCGCTCCGCGAACACTACGTCACGCTCCTCCAACACCACGCCCAGCTTGGCCGCCAGCACGGTGACCGCTTGCTGCGCGCTCTCGCCGCGCTCCTCTGGCAGGTGTCCTATCTCCAGGTCCACGAGGAGGGCATCCTGGTCCCGGTCATTCAGCTCCTGCTGGAGCCGCACCACGGTGGACTGCAGATCAGCGACGGCGACGGTGACATGCGGCGCGGGCTCGGCGGCGGCGGCGGCGCGCTGGAGCTCGACAGCGGCGAGCCGCTCCTCCAGGCCGTCCATACGCGCGGACACGCCGGCGACGGAAGCACGAAAGTCCGCCATTTCGAGCCTCACCTCTCGCAGTTCTGTGCCAAGGTTGCGAACCTCCGAGTTGAGTGACTTCAACTCGGAGATAAGTCGTGAGTTAAAACCTTCCTGAATCTTGCGGATCTCTTCCAGCAGATCCTCCTTGTAGGACTTCAAATTTAAGTGAAGCTCCATTTCACCAAATTCTGCCGTTATGTTGTGCGCAGTCTCATCCAGTGCCGGTCGCTCCTCATACTCGGCCCTCGAAGGGGCAACCTGAGATACTCGCACAGGCGTCGAAGGATCTCTGCCTTTTGGAGTTCGCATTTGGCAGTCACCGCATCGCCAATTATCCGAAATGTTGGATCCTACCGGTAATCTAACACACTCATAATGTGAGCATGAGCGACAATTTGGGCATACAGCGCCATCTTTTAAAAATCTTCCGCAGGCTATACATTTCTGTGCCATCTTCGGTGATTTGGGTTCGAAGAAAAAAGAGATTAAAAGTAACGACGCAGTTCACTCGTAGTCTCACAGGTGGCACTATTAAATAATCGTTAGCCTTGCTTCCGGGGTTCCGCTACTCGAAGGCAGATGGCGCAAGTAGTAGGCAATCGACACTATTTAATTAGGTCAATTAATAATTGCTAGACTCTATCACTGTCACAAGTACTAACCACACACTAGGTAGGCAAATGATACCGCTGACTGTGCTGTGGCACTAATGTTGTGTCAGTATTTAATTTTTGTTCAAATTGGTGAAGAGGGTATTTTTGTTGCACTATGAATAAACATAAATTGTTTTGCGAAATATAACTGTTATTACTGACGTGTCTTTTACAAAAAAACCACACTTTTATAACAACACTGAAATCCTTGTTTAAGATATGTCACCGGCACCTTTGGAACACTGCAGGTATTTTTAAAAGCAAAACATAACACGATCAGCTGTGTACTCGTCAATGGTCGTGACGTCACTCCCATTGACACATTTGCATAAAGTCTAAATGATTACGAGGCAACGAAAAAAAACGTGAATTTTCTTTAAACAGCGTTATATAGCTACTTTTATTTATGGTTCATAGCTCAGTTGGTAGTAACTCTGCCATCTGAGCTGCAGGACGCGCCCACGACAAACATTTGCGTGATGAACATAAATGTTTTGTTTTGTCATAATCATAATCATTTATGTATGTTTATCAGTGTCTGGTACCCATAGTACAGACTTTGCCTCGTTTAGGATCAGTTGACCGTGTGTGAGATGTACCGTATATTATTATTATTTTTACAACCAATAAGTCATATCATAATTATTTGATTTATTGGACTAGTGATAGCGACCAAAACAAGCTATTAATACTTAGATATAGATCTGTGTTTATCATTTTAAAGACCAACCAAATATCTGCGATAGCGACCGAAACAAGCAGATAAAAAAATCGCGTATTTTGGTCGCGCGTCATTGTCGCGAGTCGCGGTCGCAACACAGGAATGGGGTCTTATACGTCCTGGAGAGATACGGATATATTCAGTAGTAAATATGCTCAGTAAGGTTATTTTCTTAGTTTCTGTGCATTAGCAATAATATTTCTGGAAAACTACAGTTTATTTCGTACGTTTTGGGTAGATTTCTTCATATGAAAAGAGGCCAAACTTAAATTAAATTTTCTTTTTTTACTACCTTTATTATATTCAAATTATAATGTTATTCTATTTGAGGATTCATAGATTAACTTAACGTTAAAATTAACGATTCGTTTTAGAAAGAAGTTTTATTTTATTTTATTTTGTATATAATTAATTGATTGACTCAGGCGTGACTTTTCAGAAATCCATTACAAGATATTCTACAAGGCAAAATATTTAGTACAAATTCCGCTAACTTTCTCTGACAAGTTCCACAAAATGCATACGCGTGCACCGCCCTCCCGCCCGCAGATTCATGCAAATCAGTGAAAGAACAAGCAAACAAGCAATAAATTGATTGCAACCGCCTACTACTCTTTCACGAAATAAAAACAAAATACTTTAACCTGTAATTAGTTTTGAGAAACAACACTTACACGAGAAAAAACCCAAAAAAATCTACTAAATAAGAAATTGCACTAAAAATTTGGCCCTATAGAGAGGAAAAAAAAAGACGGTGGCAGCTGCTTCTATACCTACAACATAACTTCTATATAACAGTGCGCACTATAAATAATGTTTGGAAGCGTTTATATCTTATATCTTTTTATAGCATATATCTTTGAATAACAATCTAATAATTATTGAATATGCAATGAGCTAAAATATTTAGGTAAACATATTTCCGATTCATGAAGCATTTGTGGTTAGGCTTAATTCAGAGTTCTTCGCTCATCTTGGTTTGCAACACTCCGCCCGGCCACTAATTGGATGGGTGACCATTTAATGGCTTTTATATATGTTATCTGAGCACTTAATTTCTTCGGAAGACACGTCATGTTGATCCGGTGTTTAGTCGCTAAGCCATGTCAGAGGTCAAAAAACTCCTCCAGCAGAGCTCATATTTTTTTTTTTCACTGACAGACTTTTTTTTTTAGACAGAGTGGTACATACTTATAAAATAATCAACATTGTAGACATGCATGTAAAATGTATGTAACAGAGCTCGCAAACACGACGCTTTGTCGTCGCGCTTAGTCGCGAGCGTCTGTCATATCTTGCTGTCGCGATTATCGCCGTGTGTGCGGAGCTTAGAACCAAATGTATGAAAATTGTTCCCCGCAACTTGTCGTAGCGTCTAACCGCTGACGTTTGTCGTCCAATGTGCGCAGGCTGTAACGTATGGTTGCAAATATAAAGAAGTATGAAAGAAGGAGAATTTCGATTATAAAACAAAAACAAAATTAATGCTTGACCTTAATAATTCGGCTAGCTTTACCAACATCAGACCAATATCATCAACACAATATAAAGTAGAGATCGTAAATACCTCACTCAATCCCAAAACCCATCCATCGTCTAAAAAGCCAAATCCCAATTCACTAAAAGTAGGTCAGATTCATACAACTCTATTGAACGAGACGCCAGCGCGTCGTGATTTCAAATTGGTACAAATAGATACCCATAAAAGTTGTAAAAGTCAATCAATTGACGCATAAAATATATTTATCTACCGCTGTAATGTCGGATTGTGGTGAGATCCCGAGATTGCGAGATTGCGAGATTTTATTCGTCTTCTTCTTGTAGTATGAGTATATTTATGCAGTGCCACAATACCAATATCTCTTCACTTCACTTCTTTATTAATTGGCTTCTGGGATAGTTTCCACAATTTCACCAGTATCAAGTATAATGTTCATCAGGCAACGTAAGATATATATTATTGACTAGCTTCCGTCCGCGGCTTCGCTCGCGTGGTACCGGGATAAAAAGTAGCTTATGTGTTAATCCAGCTCAAAAAACTGTGTATATTCCAAGTTTCATCCAATTTCAGTAATTTTTGCTTGAAAACGTAAAAAACATTCATCCATCATCCATCATACCATCCAGTAGGATAAATACATCAAAAAATTGTATGTTATTGACATCAATAATATATATACCTTGGTGAAACTGAAGTTAGGCTACTGTCAGTGCAGAAACGAATTTATTCCCAAAATGTTCTATTGCGCAGCTAAACAGCTAACATCAGGTGCGCCAAGTTATAATTGTGGTACTGGTGTAGGTATATTTATGAGCGAGGCCCACTCTGGTATTAAAATTTTCAGACCACTTACCAAAGGCTTACGATAAAAAGAGCAGAGCTATAAGAAGACGGATATGCCCTTAATCCTCTGGTCTTGTGGGTTGGCGATCGCAAGGCTCTGGTTCTCGCACCGCCGACGCTGCTACCCACCCATCGGCGGACAATTGACGCAAGCTATGTCTTTGTTAGGCTGCGCTATGCCAAAATCAGCCGGCCACGGCGCAGGTGAGGTTGGCTCGGATACCAAAGTTGGAGGTCGGAACCCCATACACTCCTTATATCCCTTATACCTTACACCGAAGGTTTCTGTGACTGAAAAAGTCAAGGCGTGCAGCTTCTTACAAAGCACGGAAGCACTAGGATCTATAAGCCATTGAACGGTCACACATAAAAATTGTGTCTGGGCAGAGAGTTACTTATAATTGATAATTTGGTGAGAACAATGAAGAAAGCCATACCACGAGTGTTTCTATAAAGCTATTGATTTTGTGTGAGGGATTTTGAATGAACGATGATGTTGGGAGGATGATGGATCGATGACATTTTCGAATATAGAGGGTGTAACTAGGGGGTGGCAGTTGGTTACCAGACCTCAATACATTCTAGAGTATCTGCATTAAGTGAATTATGAACTTACAAGCTTCAATTGGTCGCCATATCGGACATCTTAGGGCGACAAAAGATGTCCTAAATTTTACTCGATAATATTATATTTGGCCTTTAAAAATCTGACTTTAGTAATTCTGCAGACGCGCCCTTCACAGAGGTATAGGCCTGTTTGTTTGGTTTTTATTTAACTATAAACATTACAACAAAATATCTAAGACATTGCAACATAATTTGATTGAGTGACAGCACCTACTACACACGGCTTTTAAAAGTATATAATATATATAATAGCCTTACTATTTAAGAGTACTTATACCTACTTGTTGAATCAAATTTAGACAATTAACACTTATACACATAGTAGGTAAAGGTATAAACAAAAGTATTGAGAGCCCACAATTTTCAAATATGAACGAAACAAAATAACATTCGTAATGCTGTTTTTTTTTTTTTAACTAATCTAGCAACAAAGAAAAAAGCTATCGATGATTTTATACCCGAGTGTTTATGTGTGTTTTTACTGCTTATCACCTATTAACCAATCTCCATGATGTTCCCAAGCTCCTAACGATGCCAAGCGATCTCTTCCAGCCAACCATAGTAGGGATGAGAATAATATCCGCGTAAGCGATCGGCTTTAGAGGATGACCGTGTACTAATATAAGAATGTACATAGAATTAAACACAATTATAAGAAAAACTAAGGTGTAGGGTATGTAAAATCATTCTTAAACTGAAAATGGAGATAAATAAACAATACTGTGCTGCGTTGTCGCTCCAATGTCGCAACGCATCTCCGCTCCCCGCTTCTCATCTTGTGCGTTGTGCGTGCGTTGCTTTGACGCACGATACTATATGACCTAGGTACATATAATTTTAACCAGGTACATACGGAGCCGAAACGTGGACACTCCACAGTATGGCTAGTCTACTGGTTTAAAGTCGCTCAGCGAGCTATGGAACGAGCCATGCTTGGAGCTTCTCTGAAGGATAGAATCCGCAACAAGACTATCCGACATAGAACTAAAGTTGTCGGCATAGCTCAGAGAATTAGCAAGCTGAAGTGGCAGTGGGCTGGGCATGTCTGCCAAAGAACCGACAAGCGCTGGAGTAAACGAGTTTCTTGAGTCGAGACCGTGGCTCGGCAAACGTAGACGCCTTTCGGCCAGGTGGAGTGACGATTTGCGTAAGGCTGCTGGTAGAAGCTAGATGCGTCGAGCTGAGAACAGGGCGCAATGGCACTTCAGGGAGGCCTATGTCCAGCAGTGGACTGCTATAGTTTGATGATGATGATGATGATGATTATATGCCAACACATGGCAAATTCCCGGACAAAATATTTAAAAATAAATTCATAAGAAAATTATTCACACAAAACACCTCCATTTTTCTAATTCCTTTGTTCCTGAGTGATTTTTCTCCGGGATTCGCTATCGCGTGATATTCTCAGCAGTTTTCATTCGCATTTTTCTAACGGACACGCCATTAGGGGTATTAGATGATGGTGAGTCGTTTGCTCGTTTAGATATAGTAGAGGATATAAAAGTACTAGGTTCGGCCTACAGCTTTGTTTATAGTTTTTTTGTGTAGAACGAAACGCGCAAAGTTTTAGCTCAATTATTTCAGTGCCTCTAGCTAATTTTTACCATTACCAATCTATCATAATCATAATGTTTTATGCAAATAAACAATTATGATTATCTCCACACTACACAAATATACGCTATGAAGCATTAAGTTCGCCTGTGTACTTGTATTATCTTGTGCAAAAAAGACATTTCCATCTATTTATCTACCTAGTTTTGGCACCCACAAGGACTGAATTGTGTGTCATAGATATTATTGTATTACTTTTTTACAGGTAACATATGAATTTTTTGCTCTAATTAGAGAAAAATAGTTTTAATGATTTAGAAATTAAGAGCCTCGACTCATAAAATAAATACATTCTTTGTCAAAGTACAGAATCGTCTCTATTCACCCCATTCTACGGTAGGTGTTTTAAAAGTTTAATAAAACTATATAAGTTAGTCATGTACTTTCTATTTGCTTATTTGCTCTTGATGCTGAGTGAAAAATGTATTCTAATATAATTTAATTAAAGGTAGTATTTTTTTATAGTACTTTGTTTGCGTTTTCTAATTAACGTTCTAATCTATTTTTTTTTTAAGAATACTCATTTATATTCGTCAGCCATTAAACAGTATATATTTTGATTTACCTTGTTTGAAAATAGCCTTTTCAGAAATGTAGCTCGCTGTTCTTAAGCATGAATATTATTTTTTGTAAATAAAATATTTGAGTACATGAGAAAAATAATTCCTATATGGCATCATTTACACCTAACGATGCTTGAAAACAAAAGGAAACTTGTACTCAGAATTAGTATTTTCAGAGATAGGGCTCTAAAATTATTTGAATAAGTGAAGCACGATAATAATACTTAAAAAAACTCTCAGAGTATGGATGGTATGGATGGTAATGGACCCTTCTAATAAATAAAAATACTTACAGGTTTTAAAGGAAGATATGATATCTTATATTTTTTCTCATGTTTTAATCTTTTCTATTGTGACGTATAATGAATATAACTTTGTGTTGAAGTATGCTTACGTTCAATTTTGTGGAAATACACTATATGAATAAAATAACTATATTATGAATATGCATACTTCCCCGACCACGCCCTTCACATAGAATTCTACTACTGTGTAAATTCCGCAGGCACGTAAAAAATCAAGTTGGTATTTTAGCAAGTATTTATATGAACCCCTGGACCGGATGGAATATCCTTATGTGTTACTATTCGTAATATTTTACGGGGAAATTGCTTTTCAAGACAGTATTTTCTTTATCCCTTCCTATTGCATTTACCTGGCGGTTTAGCCTTCTGGTATATTATGTGGGGTTCAGACTTTGAATTCGCTGGATATGAATTTGTTGTAAGCCTTTGTGACTTTTGTGTCACCTGTAAATGTATTTTCTTTTCTTGTTTCTTATGGCAATTTCATGTGATCATACCAAGTAAGTATGTGGAATGTAGAGTGCCTAGAGGTACAATTTTTTGGGGAGATAATATGGGTATTGTATATATTTAGTCTGTGACTTTCCCTGAAAGTGATCTGCTGTACGCTTTTAGTTATTTTTGATGGAACTACATATAATGCCATAAGCCATGAAGTCTGGGAACAACTCTAAGGATCGGTCGGTGCAAACTGGCGGCCACTGGCATATTTCATGTAGTTTACATACATTTTATAAGGACGCGCTTTACACAGTTGACGTCCAGCGTCAAGCCGCTACTCGTCCCGGCTTCTAGCTTCTCGCAGCGGCGTTTGTGGCTGTCGCGTGTGACCCGTTTGCGCCAACACTAATCTACTAAGCCAATTGATGTCAGTTGTCACCTGCTACAACTTTTTGTTACATTACTAATACAAAAACCAAAAGTTGATTGAACTAAGATAGCTTCCTTCAATCTTCAAAAAACCAAGATGTGGTGCGGACCTTGGGGAGGTAGCTGCGGTGACTGTGGCTGCCCTTGCATCACGATCTACAGTTGCTGCATCAAGATTTTCTAATCGCAAACAAAGGCGTGTTGTCGCCTTGGACGCGCAGGCAAGCCACAGAGCATGCGGTGTCCGCGTGTGGGCAACAAGCTTATTACTTAGTGTTGAAGTATACCTACTTATGTGCCGTTTTGTTGAATGATTCGTTAGGTAATTTATTTATTTTATTTTATTTTATTTTATTTTCTTCGGAAAACAAACAGTGTTCTAAGTCTAATGGTGAATATAATAACCTAAATAATGTACTTTTGAAAACTGATGGCTTGTCATGAATTACATTTATGTAATAATCTACTCATCCTATGTTTAGTTAAATTAAAATTTGAGTTTTTGTTTATTAATTTTTTTTATTAATTGGTTCTATCTTGTTTTACCAAGGTTTTAATAACCTTTTTTTCTTCTTAAGATTTGGAGTACTGTTATCATTTCGGGCAAGCATCTTGTTAACGACCGTTTTGTCAACGGGTAACGGGCAAACGTAAAATGGAATATTTCATAACTTATATTATAACTCTGCGCGTATCCGTTGCAACGTCCGTTGTCCGTTGTCGTTTATCAAGAGGTACAACTTTTAGTTACATAATGATAATGATTCATGTGTGATAATAGTAACTTATTAGTGTATTAAACTGTCTAATTAAGCTCGAACCCATATTTTCTTTGATAAACTCTTTAAATTAATATATATAAAGAAACAAGAAATAATATTGTAGTGTAAAATTGATGTTCTTATTCAATAAAGTGCTCATAATTCTCAAAACAGCTTATTTATTGAATCCCGCAAACAATTCACAGTCGAATCTACATCCGTCAGCCTCCTCCACGCCGCAACCATCAAAATAAGATCAACCCGAATCATAAACAAGGTAAGTGAATCACCGATATTTACTTTGAAAACGGCGCGTTTAATTTTCAGTTGTATTTCTAGGCCCATTTCTGTGCCCGACCGCTCATAACTCAGCCGCATATTTTATGAGCGGCTAGCGGTTAGGCGTACGTCATAACGTTTATAGTGAGAGGTGTACGTAACGTCAAGGTTTGGGTTGCGCACTGGGGTTGAGAACGCCACGGTTTTCTTGGCCTACAATGTGCACTTTTAAAAATGCTTGCTTCCGAGCCATGTTATACCCGGATTTAATCACAAACTATTAAAATCAATAAAAATTAATAAATAAAAAAATAAAATAAATATGAAATTATATTCTAAAACCTTGATGATAACAAAGATCATTAGAAAAAATAAGATTTGATAAGTACAGTATAGGTTTAGTGGTCTACTAGAAACTAAGCCGTAGCAAAGACTCTTGCGGCTCGTACACATGATTATTTTTTACTATGTACCTAAATATTGATGGGCAATATTTAGGTACGCTATTTTGCTTGTTTTCTTTCAGTTGCTTGGCTATATTTTTCGTTTACTTTGCCTTAATGTGAAAGAAATCAAGCAAAATAACGCCACGGCGTTTTTTTTACGCGCTCATTTGGCATAAAAACGCAGCGTCTCCACGCGCAGTGCGTACACAGGCTAATAGCCACCTCAGTGAGAAATTACAAGTATCCGCTAGACGTTACAAACTACGATATACGACTGAGCAGCACTCTACAGCACGACGTCCGATATTTATCCGCGTTTCAAGCCGACGGTAAGCAGTAAACTGTACGGTTTATAACCGCATTAGAACTTGAGGGGTAGTTTTAGGTTGATATGCGAGTAAACAGCGTAAACTTTCATAAAAACAAAGTGTTAACTTTGTATGGAGTGAAAACTTATTCAACGATAGGTATCATACATAATCAGCAAAGTAAAATCTATATATATAAAAATGAAACCCGTTTTCCTTGGTCACGGCATCACGCGTGAATGGCTGGACCGATTTCACTAATTCTTTTTTTGTTGTATTTGTTATTATTAGGAGAAGGTTCTTACGGAAAAAAATATTAAGAAAATCTCTCAGAAATATTGAAAAATATACATTTAATTTTGCATATTTAAAAAAACGCGCGTAACGGATGTCAATGTCATTCACAGCCATAGACTATAATGAAAGAGCTTTGTTACATGAGGAGATATTATAGATTCCAGTTCAAATTGAATAGGTACTCATACCTAAGATAAGTCAGCTATACAAAATAAAGTAGTGCATCATTGCTACGCTAAGGCGGTACGAAGTTCGCCGGGTCAGTTAGTATAAAATATTAAAAAAAAACATACACGGGCAGCATATTTATTACTCGTAAAACAACCAGTCACAGAAAACATTCATGTTCACAACACAAAATATGTCCCTGAGCGGGAATTAAACATGCAACCCGCAGCTCTGAAGCTAGACCAATAGCCTGAAGCTAGCTTAACCAATTGATATATGGCCAGTCAAACGTGTTTCTGAATAATGCAATTTGCTAGTTATCTAAAGAAGAATGGAGAACATTAGAATATAAGAAAATACTGGAAAAAAAATCCAGGTTTTTAGGTAAATTTATTCTACCTATGAATGTGCCGTTCTTTAGTAGGTTCAGGCCATTTATAATGAATTGTTCTATGCTAGGTTTGTTAATTCATATCATGTATATTGTGATTAGTTTGACAGTCCAGCTGACTTCCTTAAGAAGGGCATCGATAAATTGCCACTGCGCTGGCAAAAAGAATCGATAGCGTAGTTGAATACTTTTTTGTACGAAAAGGCAATATGCATGACGACTGAAAAAATTTAATAGTCCATCAGATAGATTAACATAAAATATGGGTCCCGTATTTTTTCTTTTGTCAATCAAACAAAAAATGACAAAGATATAGTGTGTTGAAGTTCCGCGTGACGTCACGTCTTAGTACACTTTTTACCTAGCCGTGACGTCAAGAGCCCCCCACTCACGAACTTCTCTTTATCTCTGTCAATAATTATTTATTTGATAAATAAAAAAATCCGTGTCCAATATTTTTGATGATCTATCTGACGGACTAATTCGATTTTTTTTTTACCCATTCGTCATCCCTATATTAAAGGTAAAAAACCATCCTGTTCAAAACAGATCTATAAACCTCAGATAGATGGCGTTAAATATAATGTCACCTCTTTTTATTTACATTTAAATAACAGAGACAAGCTTACTTTATCGAGCGTTATAAAATTACATTTGGTTATGAATAAGGGGGTTGAAGATGAGTATTTACAATTTCTATATTTATATTATATTTTTCCTAGAGTCAAGTGAAATAATATTCCTACGTAAAATCAGTTTATTTTCCGCTAGAGCAACATTATTATGCTATAACGACGCTTTGTTATATATCAATTCCCGTCGCTAACACCCTGGCGAATAAGCTAACGTTATTATTGATTGACTCTCGATCGCATCATAAATAATACAGCTTTACAAATATTTAGCAATATTGGAAGATACTTTATTCTCTGTGGAATTTACACAATAGGCAGTTATTTCCTTCTATCTAAGTATGAGCTAGTGGTAAACTCTGGTGTCAGAGTTTTAGGCTGCCCAACATGGCTTAGCAACTAAAAAAGCTTAGTGCTGTGATTTGGTTCAAAGGTTGTGGGTGCCTGTAGAATTACAGGCTCATGAGGCTTATTACCTTAATTCCTCGAGTTGTAGACTAGGCTTTGCCTTTTAGTGCACGTTCTAACGATGTAATACCTTGTAAACTGTAAAGTGGGCTTACATGCCAATCACTGCATGGGTGACTGTTTAATAAGATTTATTCCGCATTCATGCTTCGTAACGCATCATACCTCAGGTTAGTGGACATATGGCTTTGAATCGTATAGCAAACATGTGACCTAAGATGCAATACTAAGAAAATGGTAAAGTGGGTTATGTAGTCCATTACTGGGTGGGTGACTAAGCAGTCACCAGTGATCAAAATGTTATGAAACAATGACATTTAGATTTGAACGCATCCGTGAAATGTTGGTCTCGGCTTTTTACTGGATGCGTGACTAAGCAGTTACCAGTAATGAAAACGTTATTTAATAATAACATTTAGAATTGAACGCATCCGTGAAATGTTGGTCTCGGCTTTTTACTGGACGCGTGACTAAGCAGTCACCAGTGATCAAAATGTTATGAAACAATGACATTTAGATTTGAACGCATCTGTGAAATGTTGGTCTCGGCTTTTCGGAGCCCGGTGATCCAAAAACCAGACTTGGCCACTAACTAGCTCAGCAGGGTGATCGGCTAACTCTTGCAAACAGAAATGATTGACACCGATCCTGTTTTAACTGTGACAGTTTGTCAATTGACATTTATTTAATTTTGGCGGATGAAATGTCAAAGTTTTTAAAACAGGATCGGTGTCAGTCAGTTTTATTTGCAACAGAGTTATGGTCGATTCCTATAACATACCGTTACCGATAACGCTTCGTTTTCCCTAGAAAAACTGTCAAAAATTAACAACGAGGCGTCGAAAATTTGACAGTTTTTCATGGGAAAACGAGTCGTCATCAGTAACGGTATATTATAGGAATCGGCCGTCAGCCGATCACCCTACTGAGCTACGAATAATGAAAGATATCAGCTAGTTATGTGCAAAAGCTGTAAATACCATTTATATGTAGATAAGTAATAACTCCTACTCATCTCCAAGTTTTCAAGGGCACGTATCAGCCCCTATAATCTTGGTGTGTTTGTGTTCGTCGAAGCGCGCTGTAAGGTAGGCTGCCATTAGATCTGTGGGAAAATACCCATGTTTGTACAGCCTTCGAGATGCCCGGTACAGGAAGTGGGTTAGATACCGTTGGGGACGAAATTAAAATTTCATCACATAGCATCATCGATCGATTTTTCAGGCTGTTTCAGACAAGCCTATTGTAAAAATTTTAAGTGAATTTTCCAAAGAAATCAAGATGCTGGCTGTCAGAAACCTCATCAAAGCAAACAACCAAATCCTGAAGAATGTTGCCCAGCAGAGAAACATGAGTGTGATCCTTACACCGTCCAGAAACAAGGTTTCAAAGGGAGATCAGATACTCCTAGCCTCTGCCAAGGTGTTGGTGATCGACTGGTCCATTGTCCCCACCTGGGTCCTTATCAACATCAAGAACTACCGTCACGATGAATAAATATATTAATACTATTCGTAGATTATTATTTTAAGGATAAAGTGTTAATTTAATCATAGCCTTTAATTTAATAAAAACTAAAATAAAACTAGAAGATCTAAATATATAATCATTAAATTACTTTTTCATTAGCCCATAATTTAAAATTAAAGTCATGCATTTATTAACATTATTATTAATTAGCATAATTTAATATCAAATTGAATATCAGGGGGAGTTGTTTGCAACAGAGTTAGCCAATCCCCCCCGATCGGTTATTAGTTAGCCAATGGGGGGGGATTGGCTAACTCTGTTGCAAATAGAAATGATTGGCAACAGTGACAGTTTGTCGATTGACGTTCTCCCAATAAGCGTCATTGCGCCCTGAGGTATTGAATAGTACGAGCGGGAGGGAGGTTTGACATGTATCGTCGCCTTAACTATATTTTTGTATGAAAATGGAGCAGTGCCCCTAACGGGAAGATTGTAAAACCTTGACATCTCCATGCAAACATTATAGTGAACGTAAACTTTGAACTTAGGTATATTTTCTCGATGGGTATTTTCTTCGCACTCAGGCCACAGACCATCGTTTGTTTTTGACTCTATGCGGGTTTTTCCACACAGTATTGTATTGAGATCTTGATCTTCAACTTTTTTTTAAAATTTTAAACTACAGATAATAATATGCATAGCAAAATAAAGCTCAGATGCTCTTAAAGCCATGATTACAGCATGGCTGATGATTTCATGACACTATTTTGCCAAAAAAGCATTGGTTCATCTGTCGTCACCGCGAGTAAAACCTACCCCGCAACCCAAGTTACCCGTTGAGTGCTCACTTAACTTGAGTAGTGTTAAATTACTGTGGAAAAAATAACTTCTCAAGTGAATCCTAAGTGTCTCATCTACATAATTACGCGAAGATAGTTCTTTGATTGCGTTTTGCTAAGGAACTTCATCGCCACTTTTTGCATGCTTCGGTAGCCAAGTTGTATTTATAATCTGGTTGGTGAAAAGAAAGGCATGCAAATGAATGAACGAGTGAGTACGTGAATGAACGAATAAAAAGGGGAAAGAATTAATTTATAATATTGGCTGTTGAATAAAGGATTAGTGTAGGTTTGTTCCAATAATAATTAGTGAAGGATTTATAATTGTACTTTCCTTTATTGTTCATATAATGAATTTTTTATTAGGAATTAATGTAATAAAAAGCAAAATATACGAAATCATTTTCCACCAACTAAAACTCAAATAACCTAAATTTTATTTATTTATTATTTTGAAGGGGACCTGCAGTAAAATGATGCCAAATTATTATTTAAATATATATATAAAAAAAAAATTTCATCGTAAAAATTCTGCTGTGGTTTGCGCCGTGGCTGACAACCAGTGCTGCTGTTGCTGCCATGGTTTTGCAGCATATGCTGAGTGGCGACCTTTTTGTGTCACGTTTTCTCTTGTTAGATTGTGATGCCTTTGTTTTTTTCTGTATGAAATGTGAATCAAATATATGCTTCTTTATCCTTAAAAGAATAGCTAAAGAATATCGTAGTAATAAAAATAGCAATAAACAGCTACTTCTGCTTTAATTAGTTTCACAGGCTCTTTTTTTTTTAAAACACGGTAGGTCTAGTTTTCACATACTGGTGTCAGCTTATAATATGATCTTGAGAGTTTATCGAAAACAAAATTTTCGAAGTACTTACATAAAAGTGAGTTGTGATCAAATGAAGATGAGCTTGTTAACATGTGAAAATATTGTATATTATGTAATCTGTGGATAATATTGTGGGTCATATGTTTACCTTAGACTTAAGTTACCCTTATATTTACGTACAAATGTACATATGACTGTTTATCTTCCCAAATAAAAAAAATACAATAAAATAGTCTAGTCTACGGATGGTAGTTATAATTATTATGGTAGATACCCCACCAACAGCAGCAACAACCACTGCAACAGCCCATATAAATACACTGCTGGACATGGAGGCCTGATGCCGTCTGAGTCGAAGTTTTTGGGATATTTAAAAATCTTAGATTTTCCCTGTAGTGTAAGACACTTTAAAAATACAAAAAATCATTAGCATTTATTGTTGCAAAAACTGCTTTGAAAGTTGAACTGTTGAATTTTTTTGTTACAGCTGAAAAGTGTTGTTATAAAAAAACAATAATTTAGTACAATACCAACATATATAACAATTTATTTGTGCATAAAAATCTGAGCAAAGTCACAGTGAAAATAAGAAGAGCTTGTTCGAAGCTCCAAGTTTTTCTATCACATATAATGTAAGTAGGCATCCAGTAGTGGTGTTACCTGCGGCCTTGTTTTTTGAGATGAATAAGGTTTATTCTTATAAAATCACAATCCTCGTATGGTTTTTACTATGTCAAAGCTGGCAGACGAACAGGCGGGCTACCTGATGGGAAGTAGTCACTACCGCGCATCTTCTTTCGCATGGACACCTGCATCAGTGATGCAGGTGTCCATGTCTGTCCATACAGATGCACTGCCGGCTCTTGAGGTAATGATATACCCAAAATGCCTGAATGCCTCTATAGTACCTCGAGGTGATGTAAAGCAGCTAATGCAGTAGTAGTAGAGTTCTTTGTGGGGGGCTCGTCCGGGGAAGTATTGCCACCATGCATACTTCTGCCGTGAAGCAGCTGTGCTGTGTTTCGGTTTGAAGGGTGTGGGTGCCGGTGAAATTACAGGCAAAAGAGGCTTGTCATCATCATGCCTCAAGTTGATGGACGCAGGGCGTTGCATCGTAGAGCACGTTTCAAAAAACGTGATCTATGTTGCAATGCTTTGTGATAGGTAATGGTTACCACTCAACATCAGGTGGACCATGTGCTTGTTCCATCTTCAAGTAAAAAAAAAAGGCTGGAAAAAGATAAGGAACCCGTCTTATCGAGTTCAGACCCAAAAACATCTGGGCAGGTGCTTCAATTTGTAAAAGAGAGGTCCCGGTTAAGGCTCCGCGACCAATCCACAATACAGCTGCATCTGCAACAGCTAGAGTCATCGAGGGAGACAAATTTCAAGTCGTGCTTAAGTTGCCTGCGAAGCATGGAGACGTTTTCCTCTCTCCTGACTTCTGGCCAAGAGAAATTGTATATCGACGCTTTAGGGTCTCGCTACTCAAGATAGAAAACTCCTGATGATAATTATAAATTATTTTTATGTGTTTGTTAGATTATTATAATTATTTATTTATTTGCCATGGACCGTTGGAATGTGATGAAGAGATGGATGGATTGTGTGAAAGAAGATATGAGAGTGAAAGAAGTGAGTACCGAGTTGACAGCCGATAGGAGTGAATGGAGAAAGAAAACATGTTGTGCTGACCCCACCTAGAGTGGGATAAGGGCAGGGAAATGATGGACCGTTGGAATGTTTTAAGTAGTCTGAAATAAATAAAATCATCATCATCATCAGCCTATAGCAGTCCACTGCTGGACAGAGGACTTTTCTAATGAGCGCCATTGCGCCCTGTCCTCAGCTTGAAGCATCCAGGATCTACCACAATCAACTAGCAGCCTTTCGCTGATCGTCACTCCACCTGGCCGGAGGGCGTCTTACACTATGTTTGCCGAGACACGGTCTCCACTCATGAACTCGAACTCGAACCCAACGATTATCGATTCTTCGGCAGATATGGCCAGACCACTTCCACTTCAGCTTGCGAATTCTCTGATCTACGTCAATAACTTTAGTTCTATGTCGAATATACTCGATAAGGATTTTATCCTCAGGGAAACTCCGAGCATAGCTCGTTCCATAGCTCGCTGAGCGACTTTAAACTCGTGGAGTAGCCGTACTCTGACTGTTCACGTGTTGGCTTTGTATGTTATGACGGGTAGGACGCACTGATTGAAAACTATCGTTTTAACATTTCGTCTAAACATTGCGAACATGATATATTATTAATATTTTTTTGTTAAATAATTTGATACGGCCAGTCCAGTTTACATTCGCTCAGCGAAGATCTTCTGATGAAACTGTTCCACAATAAGCTGTAACCGAGGGTCCCCGAAACGGGTCCACAATCAGTCAACGTCAGACCTCTTATTTATCACTACATAACTGTATCTCTAAATATTTGGCAATCTCTATTTTCGGCGACATAAGTCTGCTTTCCTGTAGTAGGGGCATTTATCTGGTTTATTTTAGGAAGCTTACGCAACGTTTGTATTCAAATACAATGATAGTAGGGGATGTGTTTGTTTTTGTTTTGAATATGTGAAATGTTATTGTGTACTTTACTTATGTTCCTCTTAAGGCTGCAATTAGCGACGTTGTTCCTATTTTTGGGTCCGGTTGTATTAGAATTAGACCGTGGCTCAGCAAACATAGTGTCCATACTTAAGAACACTATAGTTTATGACAAAAGTCCCATAGCGAATCATTGTAACCTCGTTTTTAGGTTAGCTAGAAACTATTATCTACACGCTAATATTACACGTGCAAAAGTTTGCATGTTTGTTCCCACTTAACTCCATGACGGCTGAAAGGATTTGATTGAAACTTTGAATATACATAGCTTCTGACCTAGCCTTTTTTATCCCGGTAGCGCGATCGCAGCAGCCGGCAAAAGCTTACACAAAACTTAAATAAAGTAAAGATACTTTATTTTTTTACCCAAGATTCCGGATTTTGGATGCATTAGTTTTAACTTTAGTGAAAGGCTCGTTCGGGGACGTAACTTTTCATTGATACCTACAGTGCCTTTTTATAGGACGTTGAATGTATTTTTTTCCCCCTTATAAGTTTCGTAGACGCGCTACGCGCGTAGCAATTCTATAATGATATTTATACTAAAATCATATACCTCTTAAGCACCTCATAGGCCTCGTTAGCATTTTACTTCAAAAGTATTGTGTTAGACATTTACATAGCTTAAAAAAAGTCGAAAAAAAATTGTGATATTAGTTTATAATTTTCCTGAAGTGTGGACTGCCACTTAAAATAGATTTATCTATATATTATTTTGTAATTTGAGTAATATTTTAAATATATAAAATAAGTCCTGAAAATTTAAACTAAAAGATTAGTAATCATCATTATTTTAATTATTTACTTATTTATTAGTGTGATATCAGTCATATAATGGTTTCTACAACACAACCTCTGCTTACTTGCTAGATGATACTGTGTGAAAATTATTAATAATTATTATATTTGGACATCTTACACATGGTCAACTGAACCCAAACTAGGCAGAGCCCGTGCTATGGGTACCGGAGACTGATAAACATACATAGAAACTTAAAAAATACCCAGACATAGAAGAAACATCTATGTTTATCACACAAATGTTTTTTCCTTGGCAGGAAACGAACCCGCAACCTGCAGCTCAAGAGGCATAGTTACTGCCAACAGTACTACGAGGCCAGTCGAATTATAAGTTATTATTGATTTATTATAAATAAATACATAATGCTGTAATAAACTTTGACCCCAAACCCCCACTTCTCACGTATTTTTCAGCAATTATTCTCTGAATAAGAACAGACAAACCAATGAGTAACCTGTTTTTGTAAACTGACACACTGAAGGATTAGTGCTGCTACAATGATGAAGGTAACCCGTAGCAGAACAATATACAAAACAATAAAATAAAGAAAACGGTCCGACAACTAACCTCGGTTGCTTTTGACACGAAAGGGAAGGACAGGGGCGGAGGAGGGGAAACTAGGACGACAACTTGCGCTTCAATGAAGCTTATTTGATTGAAGTGAGAGAAACAAAATTGGAATCAAATGGCCTTAGTTACAATTAGTTCGCCGTAGTGATTCCGACAAGGCAATGGCTTATACATATATGTTACGTTATATTAAGTCTAAAAGACGTTAAAAATGACGATTCGAAGTATACTTTAAGTTTATATTTAAAAAAAAATGATTAACTTTACTTACATATAAATACACCTGACCCTGATTGCTTTGTGTAACTAGAGCAAGAAAACGATTGGATCTATTGCATGCTTCATGTAAGTGGTTAAGAGAAGATAACTTTAATAGTTTTTCGTCAATAGTTCTCATTTGGAGTGTTCCCATTTTTTTTTAATCCGTATTAGAATTAAATATTCACTTCTTGGTAATAAAAGTGCTCACAACATTTAAATACGAATACTGCTTGAGGAGTGCCGTGGGAAGCTATTTTGTTGATATGACGTCACTTCAACCTTGAAGTTCAGCTGGGAAAACCTTTACACCGATGAATTAGTGGGATGGACACTGGTTTGATTTATGAGTATGTCCTAGACCAACGCCAAGGGGCTTATAGGGGTTCAACCTCCATCTTCGGAATTCAAACTAACCTCACCTGCCCGTGGTGCACCCTGCTCTATGAGAAACGGACTCTCACTGCTGGCTGAATGCGGCATATCACAGCCCAACACCGGCACAGCTTAATTCCCTGACCACTGACGGGCAGCAAAGTTGGCTGTATAAGAGGCTGGGGCCTGCGATCCAGCATTAGACTGATAAAAGCTGGTGTGGGGTCCTAGCCCCATTTTAAAAGACCTGCGTACATCCCTGGTGGTAGGGAGTAGCGCAGGGCTCGTAAACTTGTCAACGCCAGGGGTGGGTATATATCGCGGGCCCGCTGTATTTCTGTGTGTTATTGTAGTGGCGAGCCATTATTTTAGACGCTTGAGACGACCAGCTTCACTAGGAAGCTGAGTGGGTAGCAGCTCAAAGTTTTTTTTAAGTTATTTGAAGGTTTCAATTTTTGATGGTTTTTTTACATCATACATATAATATATTTATAATGGTTTACAATCGTTTACGAACAAGTTTACCTTTATAACATCATCCTAATTACATAACATCATCTAGCCCCAAATTAAGAAGAAACTTTAAAAACCAGCTTCCTTGTACGTCTTAGGCGGGCCTTTGCCCACTGCGCCACAGAGCGTTTCAAAATTTGGCAGTTTATTCTCAAAATTACGCTTTGTAGACATTTTTTCAAATCGAACAAAATTATTATTAACTTTCCAATAATGTTTTGACGTAATTTTTTTTTTGCATTTTATATTTTAGTTTTAATTAGGTGAAAATCGAACCAAATTTTTCCAATATTTTCTTCCTTTGTACATTTAAAAGTACTAGTTAAAATATACCTACATCTATTCAAATATTTAACAATAGAAGCAGGGGTTGAAACTTGCTGCAAAACAGTCACTTTATCATTATAAAGTTCGTCGCAAAAGTGCACTTTTAGAGTCGTCCTCGTTTTGTGAGAAAGACTTTTCATGAACATTTTATTCTGTCTTCTTGAGAGGTAGAAATATAAATAAACTTATGTTCGTTTACTTTGCATTTTAATAAAGAAAGGCAATGAAACTGACTTAACTGGCAAATTATTAATTTATCTGTAAATAAATTTAAAAATGTTGTTAAACGTTATCTAAAAATTTCTTATTATTTAGATGAAAAAAAATCTTGAGATGAAATTGTCTCCAACTCCCTTAAATACAATGTAATATTTAACAAAAACAATGATGTTAAAAAAATATAAACCAAGCAGAGTTTCTTGCCAATTCTACTCTGTTTGGTCACGTTACAAATTGGTATAAAAAAAAAAAAATACTATTCAAGTCTGTTTTAAGTCCCTAAATATTGAATAAAATTTGAATAAATTTTGAATTTGAAAAATTTCACCGACAAAGAATCAACGCCTAAACCAGAAGTAAGTTAAAAGTAGTAGAGTTCTTTGTAAAGGGTTCATCTGGGAAGCACTATTAATATGCCTATTTTTACCGGGAAGCTGTGCTTGCATTGCAGTTTCGGTTTAAAGGATGTGGTTGCCGGTGAAATTACAGAAACATGAGGCTCAAGTTGATGGACGCTGGGCGTTGCATTGTAAGGCATGTTCAAAACATGCATAACTTACGAAGCAATACATTGCTATAAGTAATGTCCAGCAGCCCGAGCCTTGTTTGTTGGTGAGCAGGGTGCATCACAGGCGAGACGTTGAAACCCTTAAGGTGGGTACTGACTGCTGTAACATAACATGCGATGTAACATGAAAGGAGCATTACATAAGTGTAGACACAGCGCGCGCACGAACCGAGCATGTATGCATAAATGCTCTGTTCGTGCGCATAGTGTGCACAGTTCGTGCGCGTTTTTATGGTACTTGAAGATAGAACAAGCACATGGTCCACCTGATGTTAAGTGGTAACCATTACCTATCACAAAGCATTGCATCGTAGATTACGTTTTTATGGAACGTGCTCCATGAACGATGCAATACCCTGCGTCCATCAACTTGAGGCATGAAGATGATAAGCCTCTTGTGCCTTTAATTTCACCCATTAATTCTGTTACATTGCATGTTACGTACTCGCCTTTACATCGAAATATCAGATCATGCAAACAGTCATACTTATCACGGGAGTCAATCAATCTCTCGTGTCTAAGCCAGTTATTTGCCCATCGCAACAACGAGAACGTAAATATTTAGTTACTAGCCCCCGGCTCCCCTGCGGTAATAATATTTTTTCTATCCTTCAAGAACAGTTCGCCCATTGTACCATAAAAGTCGTCAATATTTAGTTAGTACTGCTCGCATCTTTCCTCGCGTTAATCGTTATTTTTTAACCCCCGACGCAAAAACGACTCTCTCTCTCACACTCTCTGTATGTGTGTGTGTGTGTGTTTTTTTGGGTGTGTTTCTGGGTGTGTGTGTCTGTCTGTGACATCGTAGCTCTAGAACGGATGAACCGATTCTTTTTTTATGTTGAAAGATGTTTGAAGAAAATCGAACTGCCACAAAATGGCGGCTTATATTTATAGATTTTGTGTGATAATTTCAAAGTGTTCCTTCAAATCCTGAACAAGGATGTTTTCCTGTTAATTTACACAAGAGTTTTCCAATATTTCAGTAGCACAGCGGGTGCAAACATACGTCTCACGGCGCAATAACGTGCAAGTGCCTGAATGCACCCGAGTCCTGTCTTTGCACAGCGGAAAGAAAACGTTTTTACGAGGATAAAATAATAGAGCTTGAACACAGAACAATAATTTTTATTCTTGAAAAATAAGACAAATGTTTAGTTTCTAATTGATAAATATCAATTAAACTAAAGCTTTTGTAATTGTCTTATATTCCAATTATTATTATCGTTTTTATTTTTCTCCTTTCGTTCTTTTTTTTAATATTTTTACTTAACCACCTAATTGAATTTGTACTGTTTGTGTGTGTTAAAGCAATAAATAAATGCCTGTCTATATCTATGTATATAAACGAAAACTAAAATACATAGAAACCTGCGTTCATTTTACTCGACACCACCAGAACGACATCACCCATGGTATCATTTGGAATCACTATTCCGTTTGACACTGCCCTAGTAATGTCTTGAATAACAAGCTACTTGAGTACTACCTACTGTATTATAACTCTTTGGATCGACCTACTTGCGTTATTAAACAATATCAACAATCAAGTACAGTAAAAGCTAAGGTAGATAGAATACACCTACTTATGATAATTTGCAGGTTATCATTAATAGTCGCTAGTGTTAAAAACCACTTAACGAAACCGCCACGGGTTAGGTTATCATTAATAGTCGCTAGTGTTAACTACCACTTAACGTTTTAACACTAGCGACTATTAATGTTCACCTGCAAATTATCATAAGTAAGTGTATTCTATATACCTACTAGATATTGTTTGCTGACGCAAGTACAATATGCGTTCTGATGGTATAGAGTGGAATGAACGGAAACCACTAGCGACGATAAATACTAGCTGCTACTGTCATCAGTCAGTTTGGAACACATACTTTTATTTAGAATCACACGTTTGGTAAGTCTATGTGGTTAGTACCTGGATGAGAGAGGTATAATTCCAGGGCTAGAATTATTACGCAAAATTTCACCTCAATCCGATCTGTAGTTTTGGAGTGAAAGAGAAGCAAATATTTCACATTTGAAATCTTTTATACAAACTTATGATGAAATCTGTGGCGCAGTGGGCGAAGGCCCGCTTAAGACGCAGAGGGTTGTGGGTTCGATTCCCGCTGTGTGACAAATGTTTGCAGGTTCTGCAGTTATTTGTCCTGGGTCTGGGTGGTTTCTATGTATGATATATAAGTATTTAAAAAAATGTATATATGTAGTATATCAATCATGTGGTTCCCATAATACAAGCTTTGCTTAGTTTGGGGCTACATGATGTTGTGTGATAACGTCCAGCATTATTTATATAAATTAGTAGGATTAGGATGTTTATGGGCAATGGTAACTATGAACGATCAAGCCATATCTGCCGAAGAACCGCTATTTGTTGGGGTAAATGAGGTATTAAGTGGAGACCGCGGCTCGCCAAAACCTAGGGTGGTACACCCTTCGGCCAGGTGGAGTGACGATCTGCGAAAGGCTGGAGGTAGCTGTGGCAGTAGTGGACTGCTATAAGCTGATGATAAGAATCAAGTCACCGGTATTTTGTTTGAAAAATAAACCGATTGCATTTTCTGTAAATATCAAATCCATCGATACATTTTCCATCCATTAGACGAGCGAGTGCGATGTATCGCTAAACGCTCGCCACTCGCAGCAAGACGGATAATGATGGATGAGCGGCAATTACTAGCGATTTCTTAAATGCTTCGTTATATTTCCTTACTACTTTCCACCAGCGGATTTGCTTGCTTGCGTGGTGATCAGCGTGCGTGATGTCGCCTATCTGAAAACCAGTGCTGCCAATGTCATTATTGGTGTGGAGCAGCAACAAGTTGAGATACGTCCTATTTGACCCGCACAGTACCTACGGAGGTGGCTGATGGGTGCAACGGCGGTTGCTGTGCGGGGGTATCTGTGGTTTTTATTTGTCTAACAGTAGGGATTTTTGTAACGTGAATAAGGTACCTGCTTTCTTCGTACCTATTAATTTTATTATTATGTATGTAAAACTTTAATTGTCGATTTGTTTTAGTTTTCTTTTTATTTTTCTATATTTAGTTTTGTGCTGTGCACTCTTGTTTGCCTACTTATCTGTATCGTGTGTGAGTCAAATAATTTATATCTTATTCTAAGTATATGCCTACCCTGGCCATTTGCCATGGTCCTGCGCTAGCCTAGATAATGCTGATTATATACTCAGCTCATTCTTCTCTTCCCAGTCCTCGGCTACCATTTGTGTCGCTTGGTACCCGGAAGTGTTTGCTTGTACTTCCTTACTTGAAAATGGTTATTTTACGCGGAATCTTTTATATTTTTAGATATGTACATAATAAAAAATAGGCAAAAATAGGTATTCAAGACCAAAGTTTTTTTGTGAAAAGTTTAGTTTAGTTTAGTTTATTTATTGCAACATATAACTTATTGACTAGTACTATTACAGTGTTCAGTTATATTCAACCTGTTTATAGGATGTATAATACTTATCCTAAATTAATCTATAATCTAGGTATAAGGTAGGTAGGTTTCTATACTAGGTAGGTATTTATAGTATCAACGACAATGAGGAACAATAATTCGTGTACATGGCCTTAATATTACATAATCAAACATATAAAACATAAATTATTAGGTATTTTGGTCATTGGACATGTATCCAATACCAGCTTCTGCTGCTAAAATGGGAGATTTTATGGTGAGTCGATGCCGATCTCCTATGTACACACAGCGTCACGATCTGGTATACCCCTTTCAAGTATAAATTTAAACTGCTGCCGTGGAGGCTACCATAGTCAAATGGACTAAATCTTATACAAAAATATTTATACTTGGCTGTGGAATCGAACCAGCAATTTATTCACACCAGTTTATGAATAAGACGCTCTAACCAACTGAGCTATCGTAACGGTTGGCAATTATAACGAAATTTTAAGTTACAGTATACGTTTATTATTTTGTCTTGGTATGAATGGATGCGTCAGCTAGTAACTTTTTCATTTGTATAAGACGGTAGTGCGCAACCACTTAAATTATAACGAAAAAAAAAAAAAAAAAAAATACATTCAAGCATTGAAGGATTTAGGAACCCAGTTCTCTTATAACGTATAGATTAATGTCGAGTGTTGTAACCGCCACTCCATCGTCTCATATTGATATAAGGACGAAATTAAATATGCCTAAGCAAGGAGGAGAAGGTTTATAAAACACACATTTGTGCAAAAAGTTCGAGATCCACGACCGACACCGCGACGGTTTGAACCTACTAACGTTAACTAGGGGGGTTACCAGACTCTGACGCTTTGTGTACATAGCCAATATTCAAACCCACGACCTTAAGATCGAATGTTGGGGTACACTAGGCCATGAAGCCGAGGTCAAGTTATTTTATTACCTAAACTTGAAAAACCCTACTACATTTATAGGTCTTATACTGATTCATCTTGCAAAGCAAAGAGCCAATCTGTAAGCTCGTGCTCGTGGGACTTCCTACTAGCTAGCAACCGGGGCTCTGGCGGGTGGCTGATTGCAGCATATCACAGTCTACTACCAGCACAGATACATCACCTGGCCACCTAGGGGCAGTACCGTCGGCGGTGCAGGAAGCTGTGCCCAGCGATTCCCAACCCGTATGCCAAGCGTGGGGATTATGGGCATACCCTGTTTCTTATTGGGGCAGGCCTCTTTCACTCCGCAGAATAGGTATAAAAATATACCTACGCCTCGCCGGCCTTCCGAGCGTGGTTCGTTAGTCGGTTGCCGCGTTCTGCCCGGAACGAAAGTGTCCTTGAGCAGCCGCGGCATTTTAGTTTGTTTTTGTTAATGTACCTCTATTTTTCGCCAAATTAAGGCAAAAAAATACTGCACAGCATTTGGTTGCCTGAATAATAATAAGAAAATGTAAATAATACCAATAGTAGGTACAGAACTGAAAGTTTTTCTACCAAATAATGCGTTGTTTAGATATCAAAGTCTCCCGTATTTACTTAAGTAGGTAGGTACTTAGGTACAAGTTCTATTTGAATGCGGTACCTACCTACATAAATAAACGTAATATTAATTAATTATTATGTAGGTATTTTTTCATAGACAATTTTTGTGCCATTGGTAGGTATCTACCTACATAGTGCTGTAGTAAGTAGGTATTATGATTTTGATCATGTAGACTGAGAGCAAGATTAGAAACCCAAGCTAGGTACATTTTTATTTGGTTTAACTTTAAGTAGGCAGTGTAGGTTATCTACTTAAAAACAGCCGGGTAGGTAGCTGTAGGTAGACAAATCGATGTGGTAAGTTACCTAAAGGTAGGTGTACTAACAACTAAAACTAGATACCTAGGTTACCTACAAACCAAATGTTGTTTTTTTCTCTTGCAAATATCTAGGTAGGTACCTACCTACTAAAGTTTCTCTTAAGATTTAGCATGATGTACCTGCCTACCTTAAACAGTGATTATTCAGTTTTCGTACACAAGACACTTAAGTAAGTGTTAAGGACCCAAGTACCTACCTAGTAGGTATGCCTATTTTCTGAGTTCTTAATGCAGCTAGCCAGTGTAAAATAGTTTTCTGATCTAATACTAGGTAGGTAGATATTATTTGAATTAGCATTGTTCCTAAAAAGAAATAGGTGGCTAGGTAACTGGATAGTAAAATGTTCAACAACAACAGCCTATTCAGTCCACTGCTGGACATAGGCCTCCCCTATAAGAAGGGGGATATGCCCATAATCCCCACGCTGGGCATGCGGGTTGGATCGCAGGATACAGCTTCTCGCACCGCCGACGCTGCTGCCCGTCGGCGGCCAGGTTATTATTATTCGTCACAGAATAATTCTCAAGACAACCCTAACGTTACACGTGCCACGTCAGTAGAGATAGAGCTATACGATAGAAAGGGATGCAAGGTGTAGGTTAATATGAATGTTAGGCACTGAGTTCGGTGCGAGCTGAATAGCACTTTATTGCGTAGCTGCTAAAGTCGCTATTTATTTAAAGGATTGCGCGGAGTGAAGCTTCTGTCATTGGGGGAGGTCTATGTTTAGCATTGTTCTGATAATATGGCTAGTGTTGTTGTTGATAATGTTACTCTCATTAATTCAAGCACTTTTCCATGTTTTTAATATATTCAGAAATCAAATTATACTAACCAGTATAACAAGTTGGCAACGCAAAACTTTTGGCACGGTTTTATGTAAATTCCAAGTTTTTCGCGCTAACTAACGCAACAGCTAACCCCACAGTATGGATAGTAGTTATGCCTTTCGTATATTTCTCTTTGGCAACAATTTGATCATATCATACTATAGTCATTATTCTGGCATTTTAATGACGGGTTCATTAAAAAAAAACCATAAATATCATCAAAAAAGTGTGTGCGTTACCCCAGCGGAATGTTATCCCCGATTGATATTTGATAAATGCCAATAATTAGTGCTCCGTCTCGTATAAATGTGACGAGAATTTTAAATTTGTGCATCCAGGAATTATCGAGTTATTTGCGAAAAACAGATTCCGCCAGCGTAACGTTACCGCAGTGGCATATTTTTGTTCTATTGGGTCTATCGAGATGGGAGATATCTCAAAAGAAAGCTCTTAATTTTTTATTAATAATTGTGCACACGCATGTACTCGAAGTATTCAAATTCGAATGCTGCCAATTAAAAGAGGTAGTGTCAAAGTATTGCGTGGCCGCTTTTTAATAGTCATTTGAATTTGGGCGGCTAAGCGATTGAATCATCTGGTGATAGTTTTTTATGAATATATCAGTGATTTTAAATTAGGTAATTGAAAGAGCTGAAATTTGGTATTAATATAATTTGCTTAGAGCACTCATTCGTGACTGTTCAAGTTAAACGCTAGCTAATTAGGATAAATAGTTACTTCTTCTTCTAGAATTTTGAATCTTAATTATCTCAGTAACCTATGGATGCACAAATTTGAAATTTGCACATTTACACGAGACGGAGCACTAATTAATGGCATTTACCAAGTACCAATCGGCGACAATGCACTCCGCTGGGGTAACGCACACACAACAAAGTTTTTTAGATTGTACATGTATCCTACTTATAATATTTTTTTGATATCAAAGGGGTCATGTAAAATATATACTTAGTCAAAGATAATGCTAAAACAGATACTCAAACTAGAGTTAATAACATAAAAACTAATATTTTGAATAATTAAATTTCAATACCTGATTATTTCATAGTGAATCAAGCAAGCATTAGTCCATTTTAGAAGCACAAGGGTAAAATACTAAAATTTTTGAAGGAAAGGATTGGGAATCGATATAGACAGAGATTGAATTTAATAGCTTTGATGCGTACTGCGTCCAACTGCATAGTTCAACCAATTGTCAAATTATCAAACAGTCCAATCTTCGAAAGCCAACTACCGTCTCTCTGATTTGAGCAGTTATGCCCGGAGGCTGATGAAGAAACTTGTAGCCAGGCTTTATGGCACAAAACTGTAGTATTCTTTTTTGGTACGTAAGGGGTCCAAACATCCACTGTTGGAACTCAAGATAAACTCATCTGCCCACGGTGCACCCTGCTAACTAACAAACGGGGCTCTGGCGGCCTGCTGCTTGCAACATATCTAAATTCCCTGACCAGAAAATGTGCCTTGCGATTCTCAACCCATATACCAGCGTGTGCATTATGGGCCTCTTCTTATTAGGGGAGGCCTTTGTCCAGTAGTGGACTGATATAAACATGTATTGTTGTTGTTGTAGTATTCGTTGAATATTCTAAGCGAGCATAACTCATTCATTGAGTATTTCAGAATGCATCGAGCGGGATATCCCATTCTAGTGGCACAGGGCTGGCCAAACACCGAAATCTGTAAAGCAAAGTGTTGGAACGCTCGCCAGCCGATATTAAACGGCATTATCCGCAGGAATATTCATGAGGAACCGCAGCAAACTACGCAAGGCTCCGGCTCACTGCTATTTAGGGATCCATACCCGTATGGATCGAGACCTTGCTGTTGTTGACGTGTTAGTTCGGTTTAAGTTTCTTTATTCTCAAGAAGAAGAATAGAAGATTCAACAAGATACAGATGCTAGCAGATTTTTTAATTAATTGCTGTGTGTCGATGGTAATTTCGATCTGGAGTTTTCAATACCACTTGCACGCATAGTGAGCAACTCAAGCTTTGAGCAATAACATAATTATTTATTCATCAAAAATAGGTAACCAAAAACGTGATTTACGATGCAATGCTTTGTGATAGGTAATGTTTACCACTTAACATCAGGTGGGCCATGTGCGTGTTCTATCTTCAAATCCCATAAAAAACCTTTTTAATTCTTTTTCTTCGTTATATTATAATATAACTTATCATTTTGTTCCGTGTTTACTTTTTGACTGTTAGCTAAAACTATAGCTAACATTTTTGTATCTAAATGAGAAACTGGTAATTAACCCTGCCTATACTATATATAGTGCCTATACTATAAGTTATATTTTGTTTATACTAGCTGTAAGTTTAACGAAAATTGTAAAAATAAAAATATTAATAAAAAAAGAACACACATTTTCACCTAAATGAGAATTAAAACGATTTATGTACTAAAGATAAAAATTATAAGCATTGCTCGTCTAGATATAATGACCAAATAAAATAGAGAGATTTAATAAGTTTGGAAGGAGATAGTAAATAGGTAAATTGGCGCTCATTAGGGGAGGCCTAAGTCCAGCAGTGGATTGCTATAAGCTGATGGTGATGATGATATATAAATAGGTAGGAATGTACTGATCTATGCAAAAACCTGTTATTAACTTTTGTCTGAAGCTGGATTTCATGTGACAAACAACAAATCTACAAATTTTCTATCTTACTGACTGTTACTAGCTTCCACCCGCGGCTTTACTCGTGTGGCATCCGAATAAAAGTATCATATATACCTATATATTCCAAGTTTCATGTAAATCCGTTTAGCGGTTGGCGTAATTGAGTAACAAATGTATCCATTTAAACTTTCGTATTTATTTTAGTAGTGTGATTGTCGGAATCCGAGGATGAGACTTGCAAGGAACCAGAAAGAGTGTAAATAATCTTATTTACTATTCATAAGTAGACATAAAGTAAAAAATAAACATCTATTTACTTGGAACCACAAGTAACACTCCAAATCGTCTATTGATGCGGGCTGAGATTGGAGTCCACCTTCGGATGGGAAGTTGATCGATGATTAGCTGACAAAACGTCCTCAACTTAGATTATAGTTTTATTTGTACCGAGTACACTCTCTTCTGCAGTTTCAATTAAAAATGTCCACCTGTATCAATATTAGAGATTCACTTTCTCGATTCGCCGAATAGCACAAAAATCCAATTACCAAATACAATGTATGCCAATTGTACAATAATGCCGGTTTCAATCCCTCACAAATGGGTTATCCCTGGGAAGCAAAGCCACAGTGGTTTGGTAAATAGCTGGTAAATAACATTTTTTACATTATCATGGTGATGATGGAGTGCCGATTTGCGAAAGGCTGCTGTAGAAGCTGAATGCGTCGAGCTGAGGGCATGGCGCAATGGTGCTCATTAGGGGAGGCCTATGTCCAGCAGTGGACTGCTATAGGATGATACGGATGGATGATGATGCAGTGAGGTCTATTGTCTTCAAGATCTATTGGAGGCATAGTGAGTGATACGCATTCATGGATAAGAACATGTTTAACATTGCACGGCTTGACTGTATTCTGTATTAAATGCTTCTAAGATTGTTTGTCCTCCGTTTTACTTTGTTGCCTAGAATAATGTCACAAAAAATTTGAGCCATTTTAATGCACCTACAAATTTATGTAACGGACCAGCTTTTTCCATTTGACCTGTGACTAAAGCCTCTAACGGACAGAGGGGATCAATAGAAAACACATCGAAGAGATGAGGCAGAGGTTGCCGAAGCATTTCGCAAATTGTAACCAATGGGACTAGAGCTCCAAATAGTTTATAAATAACACCTACTTAGTTCTGACACAACTGAAACGAAAAGCCTTCTAAAGCGTTATAGCTGTGACAACAATAACGGTCATTGGTTTGAATGTTGATTGGGTGAAATGGTGCATATGCTATAAGGCCACGATTGTACATTAGTAAAATTGTATCATCATCATCCGAAGCCCGATTTCACCCACTGCTAAGTATAGGCCTCCCTTTACTCCTGCCACTTGCCTCGGTCTTGCGCTAGCCTGATCCACTGGCGGCCCACGACGCTGACTATGTCATCAACCCATCGTGCTTCTGGACGACCGACACATCTCTTTCCAGTCCTCGGCCACCATTCTGTGACTCTTTTGCACCACCACGTCATCAGCACGTCTCGCCAGGTGACCTACCCAACTCCACTCGAGTTCCATTACCCGTATTCCGACATCCTGACCTTGGTTTGTCTTTGGATCTCGGTATTGGGAACTCGGTCTAAAAGGTTAATGCCAAGCATGGCTCCATGGCTCTCTGTGTAACCCTCATTTTGTACACAGTCTCCTGCGTGAGCGTCCATGTCTCGGCACCATAGGTCATAGTGGGAAGAACACACTGGAAAAATCGTATCATCATCATTTATTCTTGTCTGCGCAACTGATGCAGCTCCTGCCATATGCCTCTCTCCAAAGCAGCCTCCTTTACCGCCCTATACAACATGACATCTACTTTCTCTTTAATGTGGCTCATATAATTTATCCTTGGACTTTCCCTACCTCTCTTTCCTTCTTCCTTCCCACCGTTATGTTGTGTATAAAGCTGTCATGTCGTATGAGGTGTCCAAACATCTTTCCTCTTCTGTTTTCTAACACAAACCTGAACTCGCATAATTAAAACAATAACAACACCAGTTTAAGATGTTTATATGTCCCAAAAATTTTGACTCAGGCGGGATTTGAATACACGACCTTCCCATCAAAACCGGGACGCGCCAACCTACTGCACTACCGAGTCAACTCCTCGCCTCGTCGAAATTTTCAGGCAGACACGGCTAAGCGCCGTTGGCGCTATAAAAATCTTAGATTTTCCCTGAAGTGTGGACTAACACTTTAAATACAAAAAAACACCAGTCTATATCAGTTGACTGAGAATATTCCGCCTTAATAAGAATAAATATGCCATAATCCCCACGCTGAGTTGGCAATCGCAGGGCTTATCTTCTCACACTATCGACGCTGCTGCCCATCGGCTGCCAAGGGATTTAGTTGTGACTGTGATTAAGCTACATAATTCCAAATTTATAAATTTTAAATAATAAACCTCCGTACATTTTGCAGACTCACTAATGCTACTAATTCAATTAGACTCACTGAGAGAATGTCATCAACCCTATCCAGAACTTAAGCCAGGATACTTTGAGAAGTTTTACGTTATGAATAAAATTTCAGGGAGTAACAAAAAACTAGACAACGCTCGCTTGGAAACTTCTTTCTGTTTTATGATTCTGCCCTTGGTCAAGCATTTGATAATTGTCACATAACAAAATAGTTTAAAATTATAATAAATTATGTTACCCTTCACGAAGAGATAACGACAAGCATAGTTAGGAGGCTAAAATCAATTTACATTATTGCAAACAATTTGCTAAAAATCAAGAAAAGCGACGCCTTCAGGCGTCTGTTGTATGCAAAAGTAACAAAATGTCTATATTAGTTTAGTCAAAATTCTTGAATTAAAACGAAACTCGGCTAGAAAGGTTTCCAAACAAACATTGTATGCTCTACAACTTTCATACAAGATTAGCAACTTACAAGATATTGTTTTATCTCAGAGAGCGCACAGTAAACATGATTTAAATTCACATAAAACATGTTAAGCCTTACCACGGGACTTTCTCATATAAAACTCTATACCTTGCAAGAATATGACCAAAAACCTGTCTTGTATTTTAAACCAAATAGGTGATGAGTTTCGTTCTTTTCGCTAGGGTAAGCTAAAGAACAAATAAGACACAACACTAGTCTGGTGAAATAAATTAATGAACTGAAAAGTGAAAAACAAGTAGGTATCTAAACACCGTTTTGGTAAAATCTTTCTCGCCCGTAGGCAACAAAGTATTGTTTATCCTCGCCTGCAGCTTCATAAATTATTTAGTTTGACTTATTTGAAAGAAGGTTATTTCATTATTTGATCAAGTAAGCTTATAAAACAATGTATTAGTTAGTAGAATTTCATATAGATATTGTGGTATTGGTTTTTCTCTTTTGAGCTCATTAATTTGTAGCAGTACGATATTTAAAAAAAAATTTTTTCAGACTTCTTAGTTTTATTATTTATACAAACCTCACATGATATTTAAACTTGTAATGATCTTTTTTCATTTGATATCCATATTGCTAGGGTTAGAAAATAAAAACCCTAAATTAAATATGTAGTCATTATAATTTGCAAATAAGTAAATGCAAATAAAATATATATTGGAACGAAGTTCCTTATCGGGCGTTGCGAAAGGGGGCAGACGGAGACCAAAAGTTGTAACAACACTTTTTGCTATAGTTGTACTCCGTGCGGCGTCCCTTGACTTCTTTCAAGTTTTAATTACTTAGTGTGGGCCCTGAGGTGCCTGAAGTGCCGGAGTTGCCTGAAGTGCCCGAGGTGCCTGAGGTGCCGGAGGTGCCTGAGGTGCCGGAGGTGACTCTCTCTCTAATAGAAAGCTACTTCGTTCCATCCGGGTATCCCTTGACACCTCTTAAGTTTTTATAATCAATTAATGTCAAAAAAGTTTCAGTTTAGGCAAAACCACCGTTTAACCAGCCTCTGGTTTATAGGTGCACATTAAGCTAAAACTCGATCTCGAGACGAAGTATCTTCGAGTTCCGATAGTAAGCACGAAGAGGTGAGTTATGTTATTTAGAAATACCTAAGTCAACAGAAGCGGGGGCATGTTAGGCCAAGGGCCTGGTTAAACAAATTCAGTTATTAGATTTCTCCTCGTCACAGCGAGCGAAATTATATACATTCTGTTTACTTATTGCAAACAACAGTGAATATTCTACGCGATACACGTACTGAGATTGCGATGAATTGATATTGAAAGCTGTGGTTATTTTGGATGGGGTGTTCATACAACGCGTAGGGTGTAAGGATCCATTTTCATCTTCGGTAACGTGATTTGGTCATTTCTGCGCCCCCCAGAAAAGAAAACTAAGATTGAAGTCTGCATGTCAACCTAATAATAAAAAATTTTCCCTAGTCTAGTCATCTCCCCAGAAAAGAAAACTACGATTTGTATCTGGATTTCAGCTAAATAATTAAAACTTGATCTCGGTCTGATAATTTCAGCGCCCCCCAGAAAAGGAAACAACAATTTATGTCTGGATTTCAACCAAATAATCAAAACTTAGTCCTGGTCTGGTCATTTCTATACCCCCCAGAAAAGGAAACTACGATTTATATCTGGATTTCAACCAACTAATTAAAACTTGGTCCTGGCCTGGGCATTTCTGCGCCCCCCAGAAAAGAAAACTACGATTTATATCTGGATATCAAACTCCTAATAATTAATGAATACTCCCAAGCATGACCCATAACTTGGTCGTGGTTTGGTCATTTCTGCGCCTCCATAGTGACTGCGCCCTGTGGCTGGGCACCACCCTTTTTACGGCACTGTACTCAAGCCAACTTCACCGTTCACCCTACTATAGTAGTAGAGTTCTTTAGTAGTAATAGAGTTCTTTGTGCAGGGTTCATCCGGGAAATACTGCCACCATGCCTATTTCTGCCGTAAAGCATTGCTGTGTTTTGGTTTGAAGGAACTGGGTGCCGATGAAATAACAGGCACAACATTTTCGTGCCTCAAGTTGATGACGCAGGGCGTTGCATCGTAGAGCACGTTCCATAAAAACTTGATCTAAAATGCAATGCTTTGTGATAGGTAATGGTTCCATCTGGTACTTCCAATGGTACTTGTTTCATCTTCAAATAACAAAAAAATAAACACGAACGGGGCTCTGGCGGTGGCATCGCACAGCCTAACATCGGCATAGCTATTATTCCTTGACCGCCAACGCTGCCTGTCGACAAGCTGTGTCTTGCTAGCCCCAACTATACGTAGCGTGGGGTTTATGAGTATGTCGCCTTCTATTCTTAGGGCTGAATCTTAGAATTAGCATATCATGACTCATGACTGGCGTTTTTGTATTTTTTTTTATTCTTCAAAACTGAATACTATTTTTAACAATGTACACTGTAAAAGCCCGTAGGGTATGTCTCAGTGCCCACAGTAACAATGTTACGTTACGTTTGTGTTGTTGTTGCACTGTATATAGCTTGTGGCATTTTGTTCCTGTGGCTGATTCATGGCTGACCATTCAGTCAACTGCCAATTTGCAGCATTCATGCAACGCCAACCTGCTAGTATATATTATGAATAGCTATTTGGCTATTTATATAATGTGAACTGCTTAGTGTACGTAAACCTATGGGTTTGAATCTAATTTGTAGCTCAGCGTCAGCTACCTGACAGATAGTAACAAACTATTTGCTTAATGGGTCCGCAAAAGTATCATCATCAGCCTATAGCATTCCACTGCTGGACATAGGCCTCTGTTGAGCACCATTGCGTCCATCCTCGGCTTGCTGCTTCAAGCAGCCTTTCGCAGATCGATACTCCACCTGGCCGAAGGGCGTCCCAAACTTCGTTTGTTAAGCCTGCACTTTAGAACTCGCTTACTCCAACCATTTTCGTTTCTTTGGCAGTTATAATCAGCTCACTACCAATTTTCACCTTGCTATTTCTCTGTGCTATGTGTATTAGACAACTTTGGGTTCCGCCGCTTACTCGTTATACATAATTATTTTATAAATGTAATACATATACTTAGTAAATAATAAATAATGAAAAACTTATTATATTTTTATTTTTTATTTATTACTTTTAATTTTATTTTAAGTGTAGAGATTGACCTTGTGATAGTAACCCAACTGTCATATTTACTCAGTTGCCAACAATAATAATAAGCACTAGGCTTGTATTTAACTGACAGTTTGACAGTATACATTGCTCGACTTTCGATTGGCGAACTGTCAGTCTAATGCTAATCGTTTCAGTTGGCGATTGAGATAGCGAAAATAGGGGCAGAACGTTAGCAATAATGGTGGAGACATAGACTAACTTTTTAATTCTTTATTCTATCTCCGTAGCTAGTAGCCAATACAGGTGTACAATTTTTAGGCTGTTTTTTATAATGTTTGTAGCTGCACTTTATCTGCGCCAATTCAGGTGTCTATTTTTTAGGCTGTTTTCTTTAATATAAGTCGCTGAACTTTGTTTGCGTAGTAGTTTATTCCTTAATAAGTGAATTCATATCGCAGATAATACGTACTAAAAGAAATGCACTACAACCAGTGATTTAGGCTTTGCATTATCATTAACAAAACAGTCAATAAATCGGATAAAATATTCTATATTAATAAGAAAACAAGAGATAGTGATACAGGAGGGTTTTTCGTCACGTATCCGTTTAAGGCAGTGGTTTTTATCCTTTTTCTAGACGGACCTCTTCTAGGGGGTATTTCTACGCAGTAAAACAAACACACTATGACCAGTGATTTAGGCTCTAGGTTGTCATAAGCCAGTCTGTCATTAATATATTGTTATTATATAAAGTACATATTTTTTAATTTTTTTTTTAAAACTAAATTTATGATTATAAAAAAAGAATTAAAGATAGAAAAAAAACACAAGGTATTATCAATTTAAAATCCTGAACTTGTAATCGACTTTGTATCCATTCCTCTTAGCATTCTGGTTGAGAGATCTGGTGATGTCTTGTATCTTAGTGAACACCTCGTGAAGAGTCAGGTTGGAGATGGTCAGCTTCTTCGCGTGGGGTAATGGTTTGTATCTCTCCTTTTGTCGGAGAGCTTTCTGGATGTACGATGGCACAGCTGTAAATGTAAAAATATGTATATTTGTAACCAGTCTAACTATTCTTAACATTTTCTAAGATGAAGAAAGGTTGTTTAAGCTATATAAAACAGCATTTCTTCAACGAAAGTTATGAAAGTTTGCGAAAGTTTGTGAACAAAAAAATTTGCTGTTCTTTCCGAGCTAGATTAGATCTTTCGTTCCAGAATTATTAATTACAATTTACAACACAACACAACACCAGCCGATTCAGTCCACTGTTGGACATATGCCTCCGCATTTAAAAGGGGGATATGCCCATAATCCCTACGCTGGGCATGCGGGTATGGGATCGCAGGGCACAGCTTCTCGCACCACCGAAGCTGCTGCCCGTCAGCGGCTAGGGGATTTTGCTGTGCCGGTGTTAGGCTGCGCTATGCAGCAATCAGCTAGCTGCCAGAGCCCCGTTTGCTATACAACAGGGTGCACCACGTGCAGGGTGAGGTATGCTTGGGTTCCGGAGATGGGGGTTGCAACCCATTACACCCTCTTCTTCTTCTTCCTTGCTCTATCCCACTTTAGGTGGGGTCGGCTCTCCTAATTTTCTGGCGCCAGGACAATCTGTCCTGGGTTGTCGGGTCGGGCAGTTCTTCCTCCGATAGGAGTTTCGTCATGCTAGTCCACCACGTAGCTGGAGGTCGTCCTCTACCTCTCTTTTGTTCAGGTAGTCGCAATGCTTTTTTCACTACGTGTTCCTCGTCTCTTCGCATCACGTGACCATACCATCTGAGACGGCTTTCGGTTAGTTTGTCTGATATAGGGGCGACTTTGAAACTACCGCGGATATACTCATTGCGTACTTTGTCTAATCTGGTCACACCCCCAGACCATCTCAGCATCTTCATCTCAGCTGTGTGAAGCTTTTGGACATGCGTCTTTTTCACAGGCCAACATTCCGCGCCGTACATCATAGCCGGCCTTACGGCTGTTCTGTAGATCTTGCCTTTAGTTTTTACTGGCATACGAGCATCGCACAAGACTCCCGTTAGTGATCGCCACTTCAGCCATGCCACGTTCACCCTGTGTGTTACATCGGCGTCGACATCCCCTTGCTCTGTGATAACCGAGCCTAGGTACTTGAATTTATTTATTTTTGGCACAGGCGTACAATCAGGGTAGTAGATTATGGCAGGGCTACTGTTTTTATTAAACTGGCACTGTAGATGTTCATGTCTTTGCTCTACTTACTTTAAGACCTGCAGACTCTAGAGTTGTGATCCATGTGCTCAAGGTGGTCTGTAACTCGGTTGTTGATCCGGCTATCAAAACGATGTCGTCAGCGTACAGGAGGTTCCAGGGCAGTGGCGCTTGGATGTGTTTTGTAGTGAAGTCCATCACTAAGTTGAAAAGCAGGGGGCTGAGGGCAGAGCCCTGATGAACTCCTACCCCAACCTCGAACTCCTCTGTCAGCCCTGCGGGACTTTTCACTCTAGTTCGGACGTTAGCGTACATATCTTGGACTAGTTTTATGTATGAATCTGGCAGATGTTGGGCCCTCAAAGCTTGCCAAACTAGCCTGCGTGGTACCCTATCGAACGCCTTTTCTAGGTCTATGAAGACAAGGTGCAGATCTTCTTTATTGAGCCGGTGCTTTTCTATCACAACTCTAACAGCCTGTATAGCATCAGTTGTGGATTTTGATGGGGTAAAGCCAAATTGATTTGGGCTCATGAAATGGATTATTCGGTTATTTAACACTCTTTTCCAGATTTTTAATGTATGCGATGTTAACTTAATACCCCTGTAGTTGCCGCATTCCGTTACATCGCCTTTATTTTTATAAAAAGGAATCAGGTGACTGAGTCGCCAAGAGTTTGGGATATTCTTACTATAGAGGATAAGGTTAAAAAGTCTTGTAAGCCAGTCCACTCCTAGTTGCCTTAGTGTTTTCCACACTTCGGCCGGAATTTCATCTGGACCGACAGCTTTTCCGTTCTTCATTCTCTTCACCGCATTCTTTACCTCATCTTGGCTTATGGCTTCTACCGGGCCTTCTACTGGTGTTAGAGGTTCGAGATCATTACTAGGAAATTCTTCATTCATTAGTTCTTTGTAGTATTCGTACCATCTTTTATTTATATCTTCATTATTTGTAAGTAGTTTTTTGTCTTTATTTTTAATATATTTACTTGCCTTAATATCTTGTGTTGATTTATTTCTAAACTTTGCAACTTTAAAGATTTCAGATTCGGATTTGGTGGTTTCCATTCTATTGTAAAATCCCTCTCTTGCTCTGGCTCTAGTCTGCGCAACGCATTTCTTTGCGATAGACTTTGCCTCCTTATATTTATTGTGATCTTCTTTGAGTCCCGAAGATTGCCAAGTTTTAAAAAGGGTCTTTTTGTTCTGGACTTTAGCTTTGACTTCTTCATCCCACCAAGAGGGGTCTTTTCCGATACTCAGCCCTCCCTTCGAGATGCCTAAGATGGTACTGGCACTACTCGTGCATTTTTCCTCAAAGTTAGACCACATTCTTTCGGGGCTGTCATAGGTATTTTCCATATCCTGTGTTAGATAACTGTGTAATTCTTTGAGAAGACTTTCACCCTTTGGACCGGAGAGCTCTTTCCATTTAATTCGAACTGTTTTATCTATACTTGGTCTAATTGGCTTAGGCAGTTTATACACTCCTACCAGTAGCCTATGCTGAGAGGTCAAAGGCTCTCCTGGTATGACTTTACAGTCTTTGAAGTTCTTCCTTAGTGGGTTATCGGCCAGGATGTAATCTATCTGTGATTTATGTCCTCCACTTTTATATGTTATGAGGTGTTCAGGTTTCTTTTGGAAGGTAGTATTTACAATGGTCAAGTTATGTCTAGCGGCAAATTCTAAAACACGTTCCCCCTCCTTGTTAATAACACCATATCCAAAACCTCCATGGGTGTGTTCAAATGCGTCGTTGAATTTACCTACATGTCCATTCAGATCGCCCATGATGAATTTTATTTCTTCTAGTGGCACATTTACTACACACTCATCCAGATCTTCCCAAAACGCATCTTTCTCTTGTTCTCGGCATCCAGTTTGGGGTGCGTATGCGCAAATGATGTTTATTATGCTTTGACTATCCATGGCCAGTTTTACTGCTATGAGACGGTCTGACTTCCTTTCGATGTTCACTATTCTACTCTTAAGCTGATTGTCAAGTATGACGCCTACTCCATTTTGTTTATTATTCACTCCGTGGTAGACCAGCTGGTATCCTAACCCTAGCTCTCTCGATTTAGACCCCTTCCAATGTGTTTCTTGTATACAGCATATATTTATGTTTCTCCTTTTTAGGGTCTCTGCTAGTTCTTGACTGCGTCCGGTGAGGGAGCCTAGGTTCCACGTCGCCATTCTGATTGTACACTTTAATTGCGAACGTCTGTTCTTGTCAAAGCCGTCGCTTGGGGGGGACGCCCTAGTATTATTCGCATTGCTCGCAATCGTTTCTTCGTCGCTTCTGGGGAACGCCCTAGTTGTATGACCCTTTATCTTTTTGCCTTTATTCATAATTAGGAGATTTTTGGTTTTGGCTATGAGGTTTTACGGCCGGCTGCCGCCTGACGCCAAGGTTGTGACCCTCCTGGAGGGCTTGGGTGCCGCCGTTGACCATTGGTTCCTCCGCCGCCAACCCTACTGAGTTCTCCAACCTAAGCGCTCAGTACACCAGTAGTCTTAACTCCAGATATGCCGGAGCAGCCCACTGGCGAGGTTTTTTACGAAGTGTCCATCTTCGGCCTTGAGGTCCTTGAGGTCACGGGCAGCAGCGTCGGTGGTGCGAGAAGCTGTGCCCTGCGATCCCCAACCCGCATGCCCAGCTTGGGGATTATGGGTATATCCCCCTTTATTAGGGGAGGCCTATGTCCAGCAGTGGACTGATATAGGCTGGTGTAGTGTGGTGGACCTCTGTGGCGCTGTGGGCGAAGGCCCGCCTGAGGCGCAGAAGGTCGCGGGTTCGATTCCCGCTGCGAGACAAATGTTTGCATGTTCTGTTGATATTTATCTCGAGTTTGGGTGTTTTCTTTTAATGATATGGATTTGTATTTACAAAAAAAAATGTATATATACAGATGATTGTATAGTACTCTATTTAATCATGTGGTTCCTATAATACAAGCTCTGCTTAGTTTGGGGCTACATAATTCTGTGTGATTGATAACTGATAACATACAGCATTTTCATTTATTTTAGTATAAAAATAATAGAGTTTCTTACCTCGATTCGGTATTAAATCGTATTGCGATACGACTAGCGTGAACGCAAACACAATCAAGCACAGTGAAGTCAACATCTTTGATATCAGAAACACAGACTCTACTGTTTACTAACAGTGGATTAATGCTCGTTGGAGAACTTACTTTTTGTTATGGAATAGTCAAAGAGGGCGTTGCAAGTAACCAAGAGCTCGTCCCATCGTCGTCCTCATTCTTGCCTATGCAAGCCTCGAGGTCAAGAGCTGGCCTATATTAAATAAATAATAAAAAAAACCATGCATATTCATGTACCAGTACCGAACTAAACGTCACCTACAAGTCGATATTATTTATATGTGTTCTCAAAGTGTTAATAAAATATTACAATAGATTCAGAATACATTTTATACATTGCGATCCTTTACTCTATTCGACAGCAAAACATCAATAATTTTCTTTAAACCTTAAATGCTAAAATGCGTAAAGTGTTATTTGTGGTATTTAACTTTAGCACAAGAACAGTACATACATACATCATGGTTTTGATTAGGTATTTAATCAACTACTTTCTCTCAATCTATAATGTCTCCTTCCTTGTTGATAAGAGTCTAAATCTACAAATCTGAAAATGTGGCACTGAGAAGAACAGTCAACTAACCATTACACATTTTTAAGGCGGAGCTCATAATTCGCACTATTCCCTAGGTTGGCAAGCAAAGTGATAAGCGGGGAACGCCTAGGTTGGCATTCGCTTAAACATCGCATGATTTCCTGCGCACCCTACACCTAAACGATCATTTATTATTGAAACGCTGTTCAATCATTTTTGAGGTCATTGAAACGCCTGCTATCAGCTTTCCTTTGGTCCTATTAGACAGCCAACAGTGAAGCGTTTGATCGTTTTGCGTTCGCTGTGTTGTGTATTATGACATAGACATGCACACACAGCAGGCATTCGGTACCATTCAAATTCGTACAAGAACTCCGTAGCATAGAACCCAGAAAGCCCAGATCGCTCAACACACGAACGTTTTCCGTCTGTTATGAGTAAAACGTGAATTTTATCGACGTGCTCTTTACAGGCGTTAATTATACAAAATGCTACTGAAAATGTTTTCTCTTCAATTTTTTTATGGATTTTATATCTTTGGCAGACTGTACAAATAAGTTTCAGCATGAAACTACACACCCCAATATCTCGATTCCTTTTTCCCCAATAACAGTTATGACAGCATCAGAACTTCCCGTGACACTGGTTTCTAATAATGCGGTGGCCGCCATAAAACGTTCATCCTAATCCTACCTATTGTACTCTATTTATTTATTTAATGGCATCTGGAATATTACAATTTCCACAATTTTGCCAGTATTAAGTATATTTGTTCATAATACCAAGATATAAATTGCAGAGGCAAAAACCATTAAATTGCTAGAAATTAATCTGATGACCGCTCTGTTGCGCAGCGGGTGAAGGCCCACTAGATGTGGATTCATTTCCTGCAGCAAGATAAATGTATAAATGCTTTGCAAATATTTGTTTTGGTTTTATTGTGTAATATGTATGTCGGCGCAAAGCCGCTAAAATCTATAATAATTATTAAGGATAGAAAACAAAACTGATGGTTTAGTATGTAAACCATGTAAAACAATGTAAAATTGATTAATTAATAATTTAACAACCTACTAGTTTCTGTTATAGGTTTTGATATTAGTTGAGGAATGAGTAATGATTTGTTTTGAAGCGCAATACCAAATGATTACTCATAATTAATCCAAATTATTTTTAACAAGTGAAAACCTATTCTTAATTTATGTTTTGATTTATAATTACTGAAAAGTAATCTTCTTTGCTTTGCTATTAATTTACTTTGTTAATAACGGACTTTTGATTGAACTTGTTTTGCAGCGAAAATATTCAGCGGAATATTTAAACTGCGTTAAAATAAAATGATATTTTCAAACCTAACTTTAAAAATGTTAAAATGAATTTACAGTAAAAAATTATTAATCTGCTCTTAAAGTAATTTGAACACCGTTTTTATTGATTTTGTACTGCGAAGCCGCATTACGAGTCGAGACACGATTGTGGAAGGTGTTCTTGTGTTTTGTGAAGTTATTTTAGAAATCCTGTGAGTACCTACCTACTTTTAATACTTAGTTTAAAAAGCCTTATTTGTTCTCGAAATAAATTGCGTTTTTCTTACTTGTGTTTCGTTATTTGCAATGAGCAATCATAGTGATGAAAGTAGTGACGTAGCTGACGTCACTCCTTTTAAAAACCCCGCTGGTCAGGCTGCTTCGTTATGTATGTTTATACAAAATATATAAGTTTATTTATATATTTATTTTTATGTCAGTAGTTTTTGTCGTGTTGTTTACTCTGCTTAGTTTAGGGGCTACAAGATTCTGTGTAATACATAATATCCAACACTAGTAATATATACACTGTCTTTGATCTCTCAAATGAATGCCGTAAGATGACGGCCGTAGCTTTTTAGAAAGCACATCTTCACTGCAGTCAACAGCATCTGTGGCAGATCTGAGCGGAATGGAAACTTTGTCGTGTTGTTTACTCTGTTTAGTTTAGGGGCTACAAGATTCTGTGTAATACATAATATCCAACACTAGTAATATATACACTGTCTTTGATCTCTCAAATGAATGCCGTAAGATGACGGCCGTAGCTTTTTAGAAAGCACATCTTCACTGCAGTCAACAGCATCTGTGGCAGATCTGAGCGGAATGGAAACTTTGCTAATATATTGGTACTGTGATTTATGTAAAGGCGAGCATTCCGATACCGAGTTTTGGATTGTTCGTATGATTTCTTTGAGTTTGTTGGGTCATTGGTTTTGTTGGTCAAAAGGTCAGTAACTCAGTGCTCAAAGGAAGAAATAGTAACTAGGTTAATTAATTATTTTAAAACGATAGTTTATTAATTTATATGAACTTTTAAGACACTAAATTTAGGGAATGATTTTAAGAGTCTAGCTTTTACTTGATTATCTGAAGTATTTTAAATTGAAAAATTATGTGTGTAAACATGATTTTTCCTATGTTTTTTTTTGAGTTTTTTGGGTCACTGGTTTTGTTGGTCAAAAGGTCAGTAGCTAGGAGGTAACAAGGTAAAATAATTATTATAGATCGAGGATGAGTTAAGAACTTTATCAGAACTTTACTTTAAATGAAACTAAAGTTAGGGAATTATTTTAAAAGTATTAGAACTATTGGTAGTTCATCTAAAGTATTTTGAATTAAAAGTTTAGTATGTGAGGAAATATAAGATAAACAAAAAAAAAAACAAAAAAACAACTTGCCAGCTGCTCTAAGCATACATAAAAAAAGGAATTTCTCCAAAAATATATATGGAAACTCCAAAAACAGAACTCGAAACAATCGGGTCGTACTTACATCACAATTCAATTAGCTAAACGTAACATGTGATCACCTTGCCTCTCCGACCCCAATATATTACATCTAATACTGTTAGAACATAGGACGTGTAGACCCTACTCTAGCTAGTATAAGCTGGGGATGCGATATTCCATCTCGATAGAAATCAGAAATCATGAAAATCACAAAAATATTTTCAATCGTTGTCAACCAACAAATCCGACTGGGATGGCTAGCAATAAGGAAATTACAGCATATCTTCTCGTCACAGATACCACGAAGCCTCAAGATGAAAGTCTACAATCAATGTGTATTGCCATGTGCCATGCCATTGTGATGATATAAGGTACTGAAACTTGGTCGCTAACTATTGGCCTCATGCACAAGCTAAAGTCGCACAGCGGGCTATAGAGAGAGCTATGCTTCGAGTCTCTTCACGTATTAGAATTCGCAATGAAGAGATCCATACGAGAATCAGGGTAACCGACATAGCTCTCATAACTAGCAAGTTAAGGTGGCAATGAGCATACGTAGTTCGTAGAACCGATAGTTGTTGGGGAATAAAGGTTAAAGGGAGAAAATTGAAAGAAACATAATTGCAGATAATAATCGGTGGATGCAGAGGACCCAAGAGCATCCTGGAAGTCCGTGAGGGAGACCTACCTTCAGCAGTGAACTAAGTTTGTTGATGATAAGAGTGATTAAAATAAATTCTAAAGCTGTTAGTGTTTTAACTCAACTCTGTAACAACTGAACAGATTTTGATAAATTCTATTGACGACCTTGGTGACCTGGAGGCATACTCTTTTTCGCGGTGCTGCGCGAATGAAACCGCAGATAGAAGCTAGTCCTATAAAAATTTTAAAGGCAAAAAAGTTCGTAAATGGTGAACATGTAAAATGTGAAACTATATGTTAATCCAGGATTAGAACTACATTAAGTATAATATTTCAGCTCAATCAGTTCAGTAGTTTTGACAAATAATATTACACATACATTCACAAGACTTTATAATATTAGTAGGATTTTTACAAATAGTTATATTAAAGTTTTGATTAAAATCTATATATATAAAAGAGAATTATACTCACTCACTCACTGACACACTCATCACGAAATCTCAGAAACTACAGGGTCTACAGATCTGAAATTTGGCACAAGTATTCTTTGTAGGGTGTAAGCGCTCATTAAGAAACGATTTTGGGAAAGTCAACCCCTAAGAAGGTGAAAAGGGGTAAAAATGTTTGTATGAAAACTCGTATTCCTTGGACTTAGAAACTTGAAACCTGGGACATGTATTATTCCATACAATCAATGAAGATTGGTGTCATTAAAAATTTGAAATAGACCTCGAGGGGGTTGCAATGGGGTGGTAAAGTTTGTATGGGAAAATCTTAACACTTGGTGTGATTTTCTTGAAACTTCGTCAGAACACTTTGAATATTAAATAATAAAAGACCGCATACCAGGTTTATCTATACATAAAAAATCCTTTGTCCTGAATGACTGACGGATCAACGCACAGCCTAAACCGCTAATCGGAGAGACCTGAAACTTGGAGAGCGTGTTCTTTGTATGACGTAGGCATAGAAAGGATATATAGGATAAGAAAGGATTTTCCGAGATTCTACCCCTAAAGGGGTGAAAAACGTGGGCAAAGTTTGTATGGAACAACGTGATTCCTTGGTATCTACTTAAATCTACTTAAAATTTTGCAAAAAACATTCTTTAACAAAATTGATGAAAGACGTATTTCGTATATTATTGAAATTTATCGCCTAACGGGGTTAAAAAGGGGTAGAAAGTTATTTTGGGGTGATTTGCATCGAAGTTGATATCAATACTCCTTATTGACACAAGGTATGCCATTTTATTTTGACACTGTCATGTTTGAAAACTCATTCAAAATTTAATCAAAAAACGTTGTTCTCACATAAAGGCTCCTACACACAGGTGCGTGGGCCTAGGTAAGTTATTATCGGCGATAATATCAGACAATATAATACTGTAATATATCGCAATATCGAGTGCATAAATAATGAAAATGTTTAAGTTTTTCTGATCGAGTATAGTGCCCCGATTCATGAAATTCTGACATTTGCCTGTAGTTTTGCAGATATGAGAGGCGTTGTTGTACATTTGTTATAAAGTTAATTCATCACATTTTTGAAACTCCATACATTGAAATATTGAAAATCGTCACATGCATTAAAAAATATGTAGGTGAATAAAGTGATCGGTCATAATTATGTCAATATTTTCATCTGCCGGAGGGCTTCAAAGTGCAATTAGAATTTCCAAAATGTGGAAAATGTGGAAAATTTTTGCTGGATCGAGAATTTCCCAATTACTTTTTTTGAGCTTCAAGAAACGGAAAAAATAATATCTTGACATTGAATTAAGCTACAGCTTGAGCCATCTTAGGAGGTGGACGGACAAAAACTGTAGGCAGTAGAAGGGCCTTTACGCGCAAAGCCACTGTGCGCTCCGTTCACTTTTTTGTTAGTAAAATAAAGTCAAATTTTATCGGGTGCTTTATTTCTAAATTATATTTTCAATGCCTTTGATAGTTGCGTGTAGTGTGCGATCTGTAGAATTTTATTACATTATGTATTAGGACGCCTAAAAAGTTACATACTACTGCGATAACGCAGTTATGTGTAAGGAATTGGGACACATTATTGCAACAGGTAGCGCATGATATTATCGCCGATAATAACACACCTGTGTGGGAGAGCCTTAAAAGCTTGGTGCAATGCAATACTCTTCAAAATTGGAATGTCAAATAAAACATAATTTAAATCGGATCAGAATTCGAAATTTCAATTTCATTAATTTGTTCTTAGATATTTGAATACACAGGGATAGTAAGTTTTTTTTATATAAAGACTTGAGATTTTTTTACAGAGGCTATAACGAAAACAAATAAACGCCTAAAGCGCTGAAACCTTGGGTGAAACAGGTGGGACCTTGGAGAAGGACTTGCTGCTTCTTGTAGCGAAAATGAAACTTAAAGAGGGTGATAAATATGATGATTTGCATTGGTAACCAATCATATCAAGAGTTAGGCATATAAAAATTCAACATACCTATACCGGCTGCTAACTTGGCGACGGGTTGCCAACGGAAACAGGAACGAAAAAAGGAGTGTGAGCGGGAAAGGGAACAGGTACCTACATATAACTACATTACGGGGTAGGTAATATAGTAATATCTAGGTACTTTTTATTCTATTCATATTTAGGGTTCCGTGTCAAATCACCAGGCTTAGGAAACTTTCACATGGAAGGACATACGTATAAAAAGAGTATAAACGCAAACGAAGTTGCGAGCGGGTCAGCTAGTCAATTATAAATCGAATTGATAGTTCAGTCAGGTGGCGTTTTTACAGCTAGAGCCCTCATTACTCCTTGACCAAGGGTCAATTCCGCCGGAAGTACCTCTACCCAGGAAGTACCCAACCTCTCAACGTCGAAAACTTTTACAAAGGGTTATTTGAAATTAGCTTTATTCCTTATAAATTAGCCATATGAAGTTGTAACACATTTAAACATATATTTCTGACCAAAGTATTACGAAAAATTAAAAAAAATAAAATGATTTTTAGGGTTCATACCCCACCTATACATAGGCCTCCCCTTTAGGAAGGGGTACATGCCCATAATCCCCACACGTGGCATGCGGGTTGTAGATCACAGGATACAGCTACTTGCAGCACCGATGCTGCTGCCTAATGGCAGTCAGGGGTTTTATTTGTGCCAGTGTTATGTTGGCTATTCTGCAATCAGCCGCCAGAATCCCTTTTGTTATACAGTAGAGTGCACCACGGGCAGGTATCGTTTTCCTGGGACCCAAAGTTGCTCGTTCGAACGCCTTACACCCCATTAATTGATAAATCCCCAATCATCGTACAAACTCATCCGAAGCAACTAAATAAGATCCAAACACAGATAAAAGAGAAGTGCTTGACCCAAAAAAGTTGCGCAACAGACACCTTGTAGGCTGTATCGCTTTGATAATGGAATTAATTAGTCGGGAAGTGGATTAGCTAAGCGGACGGTGAGGCCCAATTGTCGCCATCTGCTGTCTTAGCGTTTGGGTAACACGGTCGAAAAGTTTTTCTTATGAGCTAAGAAGCCAACACCTAAAATGGAACTGGGCCGGTCTTCCGCATGCCAAGCAACTTATTGGCAAAGAGAACCACAGAGTGGGCCCCACTTGATGCTAGGCGACGATGTGGAAGGCCTATAATGAGATGGTGGGACGAGACTTATATTTACCAACATGGCCTGTCACAGCGTTAAATCGCGAAGAGTGGAAGAAGGGTAGGGAGGCCTTTGCCCTGCAGTGGGACAGCGATGGACAATTAATTATAATAATAACAATAATAAGTAGCCAAATAAAATTCCAAATAAAAAGAGTTTTAGGCACCGTACTTCCACTAAATTGAACAGTTTTCTTAATTTTGAAAGGTGTCGTGCTTGTGAGAACTAAGTTTTTGTTTTTGTGTTTTCTTTGTATTCTTATACTCCTGGTTTTCCGTGACATCAACGAACAGCTCTGACGCAAGATCAGCGTTGGTCGCCAGTCAACCAAACAGTACTGAGTCTGAGACCGTTTTACGATACACAACATAATTATGCATGTCACATAATATTGACTTTTATTTGCTTAAGATCTCAAATAAATATTTTCTATTTCTATGTATAATTCTTCCAATAACAATGCTTTCCTAAACGAATGATTTCAAAACAGTCAATGTTTCATTTGATAATATAAGATAAGATAAGAAAAAATTATTTGAGTTACACAATAAGTTCACAGAAAAAAACAATAAAGTACGAGAAATAGTGACAAAAAGGTCAGTCGAGATAAAGTAAATAATATTTAAATTTCTCGGGGCAGTGTCAATCGGGAATTTTATTGATTTTTCCGACGTCCTCACAAGATGGTCACAAAACGTATTAGATTAATTTAAAGACTGCTGACCTGGGATAGATTATGTAAAAAAATATGAATAATTTTTTTTATACAGCTTGTTGGACAATCAAAGCTGGTCAAATTAACAAATAGGACTTTTAAAAAAAATAAACTGAATTTAAATAAATCACTTCTTACTTCTTGCTCTAAAAAATGTTGAAAATCGGTTCACAAATTACAAGTGAGGATGAGGTTTTTTTCAGTTTTCCGGGAAAATAACCAATTACTCAGGAATAAAATTTATATGGGACCACCTGTGTTTTAAACAAAAAAAGAATCTTGAAAATCGGTCTACAATTGACGGAGTTATCGGTGAACATACATAAAAAAAGTCGAAAAAAAGGTTCCGTATGATACGAATTGAGAACCTCCTCCTTTTTGAAGTCGGATAAAAACATAATTTGTTTTAGTCCGATGGTCTCGGAGATAATTTGCAACTCAATACTAAAAATCGTGCTATTCCCTATTGCTATTGGTAAGCATTTTAAAAGTTCTTGGTCAGTCTCTTTATCTGGCTCTCTATAACCCTGGCACCCAACCTGGGACTACGCCCCTCTAGAACCACTACGTAACTTAGTCCTCTTCTACATCTTCGTATGAGCTAGTGAAGATACCATCCGAAGCACGGAAGGGCTCATCTAAATGCCACTAAACGGTCACCCATTAAAGTAGTGACTGAGCGAAGTATTGCTTAACTCAGATAATCGGCTAAGAGCACCAAAGTAAGCTACGCTACAAGCGCTTCTTCTGCCACTTAGAGCATACTTAATAAAATTCTACTTAATATTGTAGATGCGAATATTATAAATGCGAAAGTTTTTGACTATGTATGTATCTTTGTTATTCTTTCACACAAAAACTTCACCTTTCTTCCTTATGAACTTCAGACGCACTGCCAATTACCATCCAATTCAAGTAGTTTGTGACCTGGATTAACACATAAGCTACTTCCAGGTACTATGCAAGCAAAGCCGCGGGCAGAAGCTTATATATTACTACATGTATTATATAAAAACTGCTAATAAGCTAAGTGATCTAAGCGACAGTGTGTCGCATAAGGGCCAACTCAAAGCCGTTATGCACATTATCATAATACATTATTATAATGATCTACATCCATTTGGAGTGGTAATACCCAATTTGCTGGCCCGCGGGAAATGCGTGTCCCAACCTAATTACACTGATTACATACATTTTCATACAAATTAATTATTTGATTATGGATTTTTGGACATGGTTTTCGAGTTCTAATGATAATTAGAAAAGGTCTCGTGGAGATTCTTAATTTATATTAATAGGTACTTCAAAGTTGATGACAAAGAATTAGCTATGTTCGGAAGGCACGTTAAGATGTCGTCAAGCCATGTCGGAGGCCTTCGGATGGCCTAAAAACTTCGACACCAGAGTTGTTGTCGGAGTAGCTCATACGAAGAAAGAGAAAAGAAGATATGAAAAAATACGTAGTTAAAAGACGCAAAACAAAGTTTGTTCTTCCGTCAAAGAGAACTTATATATCTAAGATATATGTAGCACTTATCATTATTACCCTATAAGGTTTACGTCGGTGTTTTTAGTCTGAGTTCATCTGAGTTATGCAACACTTCACCTGGGTGCCTAGTGCGAGTTTTTTACCAGCTCGATCGCGTTTGCGTTTACGCAAATTTATATGGAATCGAGGTAGCGCCATCTAGTGAGAAACGCGTGGCACTGACTCCTTTCCATACAAATTTGCGTAAACGCAAACGCGATCGAGCTGGTAAAAAAACTCGCACTAGGCACCCAGGTGAAGTGTTGCATAACTCAGATGAACTCAGACTAAAAACACCGACGTAAACCTTATAGGGTAATAATGATAAGTGCTACATATATCTTCTAAGTCACTACTTGGATGGGTGACAGTTTTGCGGCGTATTAGATATGTGATTTGAGTGCGAAAAGGACACCTTAATACAAAGTTTGCGTTAGCTATATTTTTGTATGAAAATGGAGCAGCGCTCCTGCGGGAAGTTTGTAAAACTTTGAAATTTCCATACAAAAATATAGTTATCGCAAACTTTGTAGTAAAGGATTATACATGGTGTGGGGTAATGAGTAGTCAAGACATCACCTGTGGGTGGGGGGTATCATGACTGATCAGATAATCAAAAATTGTGTTCAGTAAAAGTATCATGGTTTTCAAGTTATTGACCATTTTCAAAATTCCATAAAAATTACATCCTTGGTCGCTCTTTTTGATGGCATAGTCACAAATAAAGGTATTTCCTCAGTCTGGTTTTTGCAAAGTTCTCTTGGATAGTTAAACTATCAAATGTTAGCCATTGTTTTTGTGCGGCTTTCTTAATTTTCTTCTTAATAAACATTTTATTTCAAAATTAGGTAGACGAAAAATAAAATCAAAAGCACCTGAGGCGTAAAAAAATGTATGGGGACATGGTGTGCCCAAGCCATGTAATACATACATAATTGAAAAAAACACATTATTGTATGCACGTACTTAGACTTAAAATTTTATATAATTGATGTGAGAACCCCTCTTTGAATGAAGGGCTTCTCCAGAATATGCCACATTCCCTATCCTAAGCTAGTTCTGCCCGTGGGGTCTGCCTTGGGCACGTTTACCACTGGGCCCCTTTACAGTGTGACTGACTTAGTCCATCTCAGGTCGTTCGTGCGCGCTAGGTGACCTTGACATTTCCATTAGATCCAGTTGGAATATATACTGGAGATAAAGGTACCTATTATAATCTTTGTAATTTAACGGCTGTTCACACACGGCAACTTTAAAATGTCGTAAAACAGTACTTATGTTAAAGTTGTTTAAAGACATAAAGGCAAGCTTTGTAAAGTTACTTGAGTTTGACAGACAACTTAAACAGTGGTCCTAAACCAATGATACATTGAAATAACGTAACAATCTGGAAATTTTATTCTGTATAAATGAACCAGCAATCATTGTGAATAGGTACCTCCAAGAAACATATTTGTTTACTTTACTCTTGTTATTGCTGAAATAAAAAATATTTTCATTTTTCATTTCAACAACCAATACGATCTATGTTAAAAATAAGCAAAGACGAAAAAAAATGAAACGAAAAATTTTAAGAAAGTCATTTTTGCGCATTGACTGCGGGCTTCGGACAAAGTATAGGCAAAATCCACACTGTGTTAAAATTTCAACTCTCTACCCAATATTATAGTGTAATGACATGAGACACAGCTCTCTGACAGACAGACTGGCTGAAATTGGAGGCTTAGTTATAGGGCCTCGTTGCGCACCCTTCAGGTACTAATAAAACCAAAATGGTTGGGTTGATTAAGAACATGTGCCATGTTGTGAGGAGAAAATATGTTGTGCCAACCCCAATAACGACAAGGGCAAGGCTATGATGATGATGCTTTTTGTGTTGGACCATGGCTCGAATCCATTTAATCACAGAGAGATATGTCATCCACACCCATTCAAGGTGAGATAAATACTCGAAACGTGATAAGACTTTAGCGAGGAGTCAAAAGCATCATTATGATAATTCATCGTCAGCATATCTACAACGTGCGTTTGAATTGTTGTTATCCCGAAAGAGTGGCATTTGGACTGGACGAACTTAAACCTAACCTAACCTAAATAAGTCACCACCACCACACCACACCAGCCTATATCAGTCGACTGCTGGACATAGGCCTCCCCTAATAAAGGGGGATATGCCCATAATCCCCACGCTGGGCATGCGGGTTGGAGATCGCAGGGCACAGCTTCTCGCACCACCGACGCTGCTGCCCGTCGGTGCCCAGGGGATTTAGCTGTGCCGATTAAAGCTGTGCTATGCGGCAATCAGCCGGCCGCCAGAGCCCCGTTCGTTGTTTAGCAGGGTGCACCACGAGCAGGTGAGGTTGGCTTGGGTTCCAAAGATGAAGGTTGGAACGCGTACACCCCAACCTCAATAAGTGATTAGATTTTTTTCTAGAAAAGTTTTTACGCGACTGAAGTCCCCTTCGGTCGGGTTATGTTTTTAAGGTTTATGTATATTTGTAATATTATTTGTCCGTCGCTGTAACCCAGCTGTTTGGGGGTGTACGGGGTTCCAACCCCCATCTTTGGAACCCAAGCCAACCTCACCTGCACGTGGTGCACCCTGCTAAACAACGAACGGGGCTCTGGCGGCCGGCTGATTGCGGCATAGCACAGCCTACATCGGCAAATCTAAATCCCCTGGCCACTGACGGGCAGCAGCGTCGGTGGTGCGAGAAGCTGTGCCCTGCGATCCCCAACCCGCATGCCCAGCCTGGGGATTATGGGTATATCTCCCTTTTATTAGGGGAGGCCTATGTCCAGCAGTGGACTGATATAGGCTGGTGTGGTGTGGTGTGGCTGTAACCCATACGGCTGGACGGATTTTAACAAATGAGGTAAAATAATCTAAAATAGCGACTGTAAGAAGCAATTTTCAATTTACGATTAACTAAAAAGGTATTAAAAACTCCTTGATTTCCACAAATTAGGTGTCATTGGATTTGACTGAATCATTTAATTGACATGTAGATCATTGTGAAGTGTCAAAAATCATAGAAATAATTGTTTTGACAACTTTCAAGGGTACACTCTGAGATGAGATCGGTTTATAAAATACCTAGTGGTGTTAGTACTAAAAACATCCTGTCTATCTAGTCGGTTTTTAAGCTATTGCATAGCTTCTATCGAGGGCCTTGAGCGCGGACACGGAATCCAGAAATTCCGTAACGAAAAAAACCTCACGCTCCCCACTCCGATTTACTTAATTTTATAATCTGTTGCTTGGAAATAGAGTTCATATTCAAACTTTTGTATTCTATTAGTTCTTCGTCACTACGTCGCAGCGCTATTTTTCAACACAGTAAAGACAGCTACACGTCCATGATTGGCCTCTGACACGAACTGATGTCTGACGTTTTTCACCTGAATCTAATTTCAGTTTTGTTTTGAAATTTGTTTTCTTATCGGTCACCACGTTCAAAAGTGTAACTTGAACTAATATCAAAGAAAAAGAAATACTGCATAAATAAAATAAATAAATAATTATAATTGCATAAGTTGATACAAAATGCTATGCAATAGCTTTACCGCGGCAGTCCCCGAGTGCCACACGTCTTTTTTTTTATTTTTTAAAATAAATACTTGTTTTTTAATTGTATCAGTAAGAACTTGATTGTGTTTCACAATTGCTGCTACGCTCCGCACGGTGGCGCCACTATAAACCAGCGCTGCATCTTCCATGTTTCTTTAGCATATATTATGGCGAGGTTTTTGTGTCACTATTTTTCTTTGGATCTAATCACTTAGCTATTGTTTTTTTTTGTATCTTGTGACACAAATAAATTCTTTATCTTTTATCTAAGTTCGTAGCCGACTATAGACAACAGCAGCTGGAACATGTCGTTGCGACACTACTAATTTATATGTATTTCTATGAAATACCTTCCGTGGCTAGCGATACGTCGTCTGCCGATACAGGCCGATCGTCAGACGACACTGTCGCCCGACCGCAGATCAGTAGTAACCGACTGGTATACGGTGCTGTCTGCTACTGCCGCCTATAGTCAGGTTCGGATTTTTGACTGCAGCAACTTGACGCGATGACACGTCGCCTGCTGCTGCCGCTTGCAGTCAGCTACGGACATATACCTTTAGCCTTGTGGTGTACATGACAGTAAGGCGCAACAATCATCATCATCATTCATCAAAAAATTACAGCAAATTCAAATGTGCCAGGGCTGTCACACCGGGGCTTGAGTAAAATTATATACTAACTTTGTAAGTCATTTCATTTAAATTGTTGTTATTCTGAAAGAACGGGGTTTTGGACCATGGCTGTCAACCTACTCACCAAAAAATAAGTGATTCCAAATTTCTATACAAAACTTGAAACTTAAATAAATAAAATAAATAAATAGTCCTGGACGTCGTCACACAGCATCATGTAGCCCCAAACTAAGCAGAGGTTGTTTTATGGGAACAACATGATTGATATACTACATAGATACATTTTTTTTTATAAATACATACATATCATACATAGAAAACACCCAGACCCGAGACAAATATCTGCAGAACATGCAAACATTTGTCCCGCAGCGGGAATCGAACCCGCAACCTTCTGCGTCACAGGCGGGCCTTCACCCACTGCGCCACAGAGGTCGTCTGCGACTTAACCTTGTGGTTTGCATGGCAACCCAAATTTGAGGGCGCTACAAACATCATCATCATTATTTCAAGCACAAAGTACAGCAAAATCAGCTATGTTCTAGTTTCGGGCGTTGTCTGGCATTATTTACTCATAAAATCTATTTATCCTACTTATTTAACTTGAACTTTTTTCTCGTCATAAATAACATGTCTGTGAACAGTACCCAGTCTCATTATTAATAGTGAATATGTAAGAGCGGGGTCTTCTAACACAAGCATTGTCTGCTTATAGGAAGATCCCAACCTAGATTACATTTATGTAAAATTGGTTAAAGCAATAAAGCTATAATGAATTGAATCAGGCGTGACTTTGCAGAAATCCATTACAAGATATTTATAAGATAAAATATTTAGTACAAATTCCGCCAATTCTCTCTGACGAGTTTCATAAAAACAGATAGAAACTATGTTATGCCCAGCTATGACTATATAACGTGGGGATGTCGCGCGGTTAGCTCACTTTCTGCTTGGCGCTCGGCAAAACCACACGTTTGCGAATTTTTGCGGAGTGCCGAAGGCGGACAGCGAGTCTATCGTTTCCTGATGATGCCTTATGGGGAAGGTGAAACATTGTCGAATTTCTGTTGAGTTTTTATTAAATTCGTCAGAGAGAGTTAGCGGAATTTGTACTAAATATTTTATTTATCAATAAAGCTATATCTATATCTATTTCAATTCGTAGGTAAATTTTCTCCTTTATAGATATCTAGATGTTGCTGAACATTTCCTAATGGGGGTAATCAGAGGACAGTCCAAACATTACATTAGGTATTTATTTGCACGGTACATTCAAGAGTAATAAACCAGTTTATCGAGTACCATAAGTTTACTTAGCCTACCTTAATGTTAGGCAATGTATCATTATGACGTCATTTGGCTTCAGATTGGTTTGATTAATGTGCTCAGTAATTATTATGATCGGAACGTGAGCAGCCGATATATTCTGCGTATAGTGACGTGAGATGAGCTATTGGTTGAGGTTCAAAATAACTTGTCATTATTTAAAGTAATAAATCTGTTTATTCATTTGGCACATAAACTATATTTTGAATCGTAAATTTATTAAATTTAAAGGAGAATGCCAAGAACCGGTACCAATTGCGTCAAAACCGAACGTATCCCATAAAATTTATTATATTTTATAAATGACATTAACATTTTCTTTAGTTTTACACGCCGACGGGATTAATAATCAAGTAAAAAAATATTTGTTGATTTGGTTTCCATTAGACTGCAACAACAAATGATATATACGTTACCATGGCAACAAACATTGATGTAAAATGTTACGATGGCAATAACCCTCATTTTAATTATTTTGACTGTAGAATCGACTACAAAATATTGGAGATTTTTTGACGCACTCACTTTAGTCTTGGTACCGAGCGCCATACATCAGACGGCATTCTCCTCTCCCCTGTGGAGTAATAGTGTTCTGTGATTCTCATTTACACCAATTCGTAACACGACCAAACCGAGAAGAATTGGCAAGAGAGGATCTGCTTGGCATACATTTTTTGAACATTTTTGTTCATATTTATACACAACTATAACATTGTTTTTAAAGGAGTTGGTGGCACTTTCTTCACAAGCATTTTTGTTATCTACATAATCAGATATTATAAATTAGGTTTTTGTACAGAGATTACGTTGAACAACATTTTTAAATTTATTTACAGATAAATTAATCACGTCATTTGGGATTTTGTTAAAAAACGTACACATTGCTCCTTAAAATATTGACTAACTTTATGGAGCCTTACAGTAGGAACAGCTAGTTTATCCTTATTTCTAGTTTTTACACACATACATTATGATTTTCGCTATTTTAACAATCAATGTAATGTGTGTGGACATACAAGAAGCTTTAATATATGTATTGTATTCTGCGGTTAATCGATAACCGTTTGGGAGTTCTTGAGGAGTCCGCAGCTAGGCAAACGTTAGGTAGGACGCCTTCCAGCCAGGGAGAGTGACGATCTGCGAAAGGCTGCTGGTAGAAGCTGGATGCGTCGAGCTGAAAACAGGGCGCAATGGCACTCATTAGGGGAGGACTATGTCCAGTCACTGCTGGACTGTAGTCCACTGACAGTTTTAGGCTGATGATGATGATAATGATTCTGAGGTTTCAGTTTAGGTTAGGTATACTGTGGTTAACCGATAACCGTGTGATTGTGTGATAGCCGTTGGGGTAAACAAATTCCTGAGAGGAGGAAGACCTTAGCTCGGCGAACGTAGTACTGGGCGCCCTAAGGCCAGGAGGAGTGACGATCTGTGAAAGGCCTGGTAGAAGCTGGATGCGTTGGATACGTCGGGAGGCCAATTTCCAGTTTTATAGTTTAGTAGTTTATCACTGCTGGACTGTTATGGGTTGATGATGATGATGATGATGATGAAGATGATGATTCTGTGGTTTGTTTCACTTTAGTTTCACTATAGCCCTGTTACCCCACCCACCCAGCATAGCTCACTCTAGCACTGAGAGGGCACAATCACGCTCATTAGGGAAGCCTAGGTCCAGCAGATGACTGCTATAGGCCTATGATGATCATGAAACAGGGGGAGTTTGATTACGTACGTACCCCGAAAGGGAAAGATTATAACACAACCACATGAACCTCAGTTAAAAATACGCATATCAAAACATTTCATTAAACATTTTTAGATTTTCTTTGTGTTGTATGGCAGCAGGTAAAATTAACACGTTGACTTCTCACCCCGCACATGCCCAAGAAGGATGACATCCTGACGAAACACATATGTGTTTTCAGCACTCAAAGTGTTATGTTATGATGATGTCCTCCTTGACGTATCCGTCAACGGCGATCCTTGTTAGTTTCGGACGTGAGAGCGAAGATGGCTTACAAAGCCGAATTTTGTCTTGAAGGTCCTATTACAGGGTGCACAATGTAACTGACCTAAAGAATTGTAGGTGTATGCGTAGGAAGGCTTAGGACGGTTCTTTTTTAGAAGGCGTTTGGAATCGAGATCTTGTCACAGCCTTGTTAACAGAGTTGCGCCATTCTCGTCTCTGCTGCGCCAGCTCTTCCCATCTATCTACAGGTAGATATGTTATGATACTAGCACGTTGACTGCTGACATGACGCTACGTGCCATGCACAAGGAAGGAGGACGTCGTCCTGCAGAAGCACATCTGTGTTTTCATCATTAAGCTCTAAAGCAGAGCTACCATTATCAAGGTCAAAGACAGTGTAATAAAATTAACTGTTCTGCCTCATTAGATGAACAGTAAAATTTTGACGTAAATTTATAAGTAATTTCTTCAATGTAAAACTACAAAATTCGATGTGTGCTTGAACAATGTTGTTCACTTCTGTTGACCTTTCGTAGTAGATTTACTCCGTTTTGGAAGAATATACGAGTTCAAACTCATATTGTAGAATATAATAGAATATAATGGAATATAATAGAAAAGAGTAAAGTAGAGAAGAGTAGAGTAGAGTAGAGAAGAGTAGAGTAGAATATAATATAATAATATTTAATTACAGACATAAGTGTATTTAATAAAAAGGATTTCGATCAATCAATTAATATAACATGATAAAAGTGTGATATAACTACCTGATAGAGAAATAAACGGCAAAATAATGCTGACTGATCGTAACGCAAACTGGCTCACGAAATATGATCTTATTTAGTTCTTAATCCAATCTTGTAAACTCAATTTGTTACCGAGAAAGCTACCGCCGCAAGGGATAAGGTACAAGCGATTTAATAGCTTGCGTCAGGGGGTGATTCTATCTCCGTCTTCGTAACCCAAGCCAACGTGATCAGCCCGAAGTGAAACTTTGCTAACTTTACTAACAAACGAGGCTCTGGCTGCCTTGTTATTATTATCATATACAGTCAGTCTACTTCGTCATACTGCAAGGCAAAAGCCTCCCTACCCTATCCCCCTTCATTTTTTTCCATGCCACGGCTAATACTACCGCAGGCTAACAACAAAATCCCTTGCATACCATACCGCCGATGGGCAGCGGCGTTGTCGGTTTGCAAAGCTGTACCCCAACCTGCATTCCTGGGATTATAGAAATATCCTGAAGAGGCTTTTGTCCAGCAGTGGATTGAAAGATTGATTTAATCATTGGTCTCATAAGTATTGGTTTTATTTGTGTTAAAATATATAAAAGAAAAACGTTAAACAGTCTGCCTTTTATTTGTGTAGCTAACGGTAAATTTGAACATAATAACCGGTACACGCCTTTGTGTTAATCTGCTTTTCTCGAAATACTAACTTCACAAGATCATCGTTCGCCTGATCTCCATTACGGGGCAACAGCAAAACCACCACGATATTCCATTATGTCAAAACTATGAGTGCTCTTGAGGACTCTTCCATTGGTTCAGCAGTGTCAGCCCAAATAATTGTTAATTAACTCTATTACATCTTCATTATTATTTCATCATTCTGGCCCTCCGGCCAGGTGGAGTGACGATTTGCGAAAGGCTACTGGTAGAAGCTGGATGCGTCGAGCTCAGAACAGGGCGCAATGGCGCTCATTAGAGGAGGCCTATGTCCAGCAGTGGACTGCTATAGGCTGATGATAAACTCTATTACATCTTCATTTGCACCTAACACGCGTGAGCACCATGCACACCACCTCAGGTCATCATTTTGTCAGCAATGGGTGATTATTCGCTGTCTTCATCCAACTCTAGGTTGGCACAAGTTGGTCTAGTTGGCACAATATATTTTCGAATCAAGTTTCTACGGCGACGCTAAAGCTCTATTTGCATATTACCTCACCTTCATGTTTCTGTAGTAGGGTAAAGATCAGGTTCGCCAATAAGCTGCAAGAGAGTAAACTGAGATGGTCCACCTGAATACGTTGGCAACCAGCTAAAGGAACTGTCCGTCTACGGTAGAAGATCTAGAGGAAGACCTAAGACCACTAGGTCAGAGGTGCGTAGAGACATGGTGGCATGCAATTTTTCCAATGCAGACGTCGAATATAGGGTGAAGTGGAAGAAAAGTTGTAGGAAGGCTGACCCCATCATCGTATGGGATATATAGCCAGGAAGATAGAAAGAGAGAGAAGGTTCTGATCAGGTTCAAGTTGTCATTTGCAGCACGTAGCACGTGGGTCGTAATAATGCCCACATAAAATTGGTACACGGAAAGGATTGAAAAGGCCCAGGTTCTATTTAAGGACCAGCTCTTCGCATTAAAACCTTTTTATGTTTTTATTTTCTATTCCCTTTTTTCTACATTTTCTGTATTCTATAAATTTTTACTAGCTGTTCCTTCGCAACTGGATTTAAGTAGCCATGTTTTTTTAGCACCATAAAAACATTTTGTATTGGTCCCAGTTTTTTCTGTACCCTTATTTTAAAGGTTTATGTTCGGTACATTCTACAACTTAAGCCTACTGTTGTAAGTAGCAGCAAAGCTCGATAGGACACCGTCGCCTTAGGAACTGTGACCCTTATCAACATCGTCGGCTCACTCAGATTCTAATAATAAACATTGTGTCGCTCTCTTCACGATACAGCATACGATATTCAGCTTTATCACAATTCAATAAAATTAAGTTTTGTTGTGACAGAACAGTAGTAGTTTGGTCGTTTTTAAAGGGCAGTAGGAAATTTACTATCGCCCTTATATTAACTCGATTGAGGTATATTGTTTCGCTTCACCTTTGTGATATTTGATCATTTACTGGTATTACGGTAGTTTGGTAATTTAGAGGGAAAAATCCCACATATAAAAGAAAAGACATCTATATTAAGAAGATATAATAAGGAAAAGTACCTACTGTAAAATTTATAAGACGCTGATTTTAGAAATCTACAGATCTCACATTACGCGCAACTATCAAAGCCATTGAAGATGTAATTTAAAAATAAAGCACACGATAAAATTTTACTTTATCGTATTGACGTTAAAGTGAACGGAGCGTAGACTGGCCTCGTGCGTAAATGCCCTTCTACCGCCTACAGTTTTTGTCCACCCGCCTTCTCAGAGCCATCTTGAGCTACAGTTTGAGTATATCAAACTGTAGGTTAATTCAATGCTGATAAATTTTTTTTCGTTTCTTGAATAGCGATTTAGAAATTTTGACTAATTTTGGAAATTCTCAAAAAGTTACCAAACGGTTTTGTGAATTCAAATTACGCTTTTGAAGTTCTTCGGCAAATTCACATTTTGACATAAATTATGATGAGTGTACATCTCATATCTGCGAAACTACATGCAAATGTCACCTACTTATATCCGCTTTACCAGTTCTTAATCGCAGCGTCGTGTTGCGGATCCTGTCTATCCTCTTCATCTCTTATACACTTCGCTTCATGGCTCTTTGGCAGACCTTGAGTTTGGACTGTTGTACTTTTGGACTTTTGGACTATGTTCTTAACAATAAATTACGTTGGATTATATTGTTAGTAAGGGTTATTTTAGGTCTGAACGCTTCCTTGCTTCGAAAGGCACGTTAAGATCTTAGTCCGGGTTTTTCAGTCATCAAGCCATATCGACAGCCTTCGGATGGCCTAAATATACCAACACCGAAGTTGCCATTAGCTCATACGAACAAGGAAGTAATATTGGTTTAGCAATAGAGAATAGCGTGTGTCCTTCTAATAACCTGAAAAGGTCAACCACCTCTAAAATTACAATAAAACCTACAAAGGTTCAACTGTGGTTCAAACTCTCAACTCTAATACACATATCTTAGTTACACAAGAAACCAATTTCCCTTCAAACCTAAAAAGGGTACTGTCACAAACTACACTCTCGAAACTTTTCAGCCGGAACCCAAAGGAAATATGCGAAAAATAAAAAGCAAAACTCCATTTAGTCGGTACAAGACCAGCTTATAAATAACCGAACAACTGTAGAACCTTGTCAGAACAAGATTGTCGGAAACTCTGCTATGCTGTACACAGACATCGGTAAAGTTAGAGCGACAAGGTCCGATGGTTGTTACTTGTAAAAGTTGTAGAGTTGGACTAGAGTGCGTAACTCTAACCCATATCAATGTGGAGTGACGTTTTGGTTCCGTGGAATGGAATTGGGAACTGGTTTGTTGGCATTAAACTATTGCTAACAGGAGTTAGTGGACTCCGGACACTGGAATAATTGAAAATAGGGATTTATTTTAGATAAAATTTGCAGTTTGGATTGTTCACGAACGCTTAACTTTGAAAGGTAGTCTAGAAATAGAAAATCGGTGAATGGAGAGGTTGAAGATTGTTTTCGTAGACATTTTTGGAGAAATGGTTTCTACAAATTGGTTTTGAAAAAATTGTATCAATTCCCATCATTGTAAATTAAATGTATGATATTTAATGCAAGGGGGTGTACAGGGTTCCAACCCCTATCTTCGGAACCCAAGCCAACCCCACCTGCACGTGGTGCACCCTGCTAAACAACGAACGGGGCTCTGGCGGCCGGCTGATTGCGACATAGCACAGCCTACATTGGCACAGCTAAATCCCCTGGCCACTGACGGGCAGCAGCGTCGGTGGTGCGAGAAGCTGTGCCCTGCGAATGGGTATATCCCCCTTTATTAGGGGAGGCCTATGTCCAGCAGTGGACTGATATAGGCTGATGTGGATGTGGATTTAATGCAATGTGATTCCTAATTATTACAAAATTTGCATAAATTATTACAAAGGTTGCCTGAAAAATCTCTATTAGCTTTTAGACATGTAATAAAGTTTCGTTCATTCACTAAGCATATTTATATGATAAAACCATCACAAATTTTTCATGGCTAAATTTATTACCCACTGATTTATTTTGTTTTTAAATATTGGAAGATGAAAGAAAATTTTCTTAAATACCTATTGTATTTATTACTTATTGTAATATCCCATTAATTAATTGTAATAATATTATTCATTTATATAATGTTATTACAATTGACACAATTTTACAAGCATAAGTGTGCTTAGTAATGAGGCAGTTACGGCAGTTACAGATTTACGGTTAGTAAATCCAGTCGTCCAGTTTTCAGTCAGGTCCTAAAAAATAGAAATATGGTAAATAGATCGGTGAATAATATTCTTCACCGGAGGATTCCAGTCCAAATTCACTTTTATTCCATTTCACTACACTTGTGTCTCATTACTATAGATAGATTTTAAACAAATTAAATCAGAAAAACACGAGAAAATTAAATTAAATAAAAATGACACAACCATCGTTCATGCTGAATAATATAGAACTCACCCTTTGTCATTGTTAATTTATATAACATGTTGTTATGTGTGTGTGGGTGTGTAACAATTTCATTTTTTATTTTTTTATTTATTAAAACAAAACCACATAAAATAAAATAAAAATAAATAAAATTACAAAATTTAAGCCCAAAAAACAACATCTTTACATTGTAAAGTGGGGTTCTTTACATTGTAAAGTATGGTAGCTATGTCTGACTTCCGTGTAGCTCTGTCGTGGAGGCCAACTATTTAGAAAGTCGACCGTAGACTTGTTTGTCTTGTAAACATTTCAGAGTTTGTGGTAATGGAATGAACTAGTTTGTGGAATTTGAAGACCTGTGCATGCACTGTTATACTTTAAATTAAAATTGGTTTCAATTAAATACCCACTGGGTTGGTTGCGAAATGCGTTTAATCTCATTTGTTGCTATAGTATAATTTTATATTAGAACAATAAACTTCATCATCATAATTTCAGCCATTTTCGGCCATCTGCTGGGAATATGCCTTTCTTTGATTATACCAATCGTCTCGATCCTGCGCTAATAAAATATACTTAAAAACAAACTTAATAAAGAAAATAGAAATAATTTATAAGCTAAGAATGCTGTTAGAGCCACTCCACTAGCGCTTATTTTATTATACATTATCTAGGTATATTCTGGCATTATCCCTATTCTGTGCTTATCTGCTAGGACAATGACTAATCGCGGCAATTGTTTTTTGCAAATTGTTCACAGGCGCGTTTGAATTTATGGGGGTCAATTATTTTTGCGTTGTAAATGAGTGCTGGCCAACATTTTAGCTTCGATAACGGAATTTGGGTGGGAATATATTATAATACTAGCTGACCCGGCGAACTTCATACCGCCTTAGCAAAATTAAATGTATATTTTTCCATATTTCTGAGAGATTTTCTTAATATTTTTTTCCGTAAGAACCTTCTCCTAATAATAACAAATACAACAAAAAAAGAATTAGTGAAATCGGTCCAGCCATTGACGCGTGATGCGGTGACCAAGGAAAACGGGTTTCATTTTTATATATATATATAGATTTGTGTTATGTGCTTTTATTAACTTCCTTTTACCTACATGTTTGCTAGAGGGACCTACTCAGACACAAAGGGTTTAAGCTTTTTTTTTGATTCTTTTTATTTATTTAAAATACCTTGACGTCCTTTCTCCTTTCATCATCATCATCATCATCATACACAGACGACTTCACCAACTGCTGGGTATAGACCTCCGTTTCTATGTGCTAATCCCCACGATTCAAAGCTCGTCTCATCCAGTTTCAGTCCACGAGGGATGCAAAATCGTCCGCCTATGCTGCTAGACGAACCGATGTTTCTGTACCGATTCTTGGACTTTATTTATATGTATCTTTTTCTAATGTTGTTCACCGGATCTAGTCTTTCAACGGTCATTTGCCTCTCTCTACTTTCATAAAGAGTAGGAAATAGATAGACTTAGATTTACAAGCCTCCGTCTGCGGCTCCATTCGCGTGGTACCGAGATAAAAAATCAGGTCCCAAATTATATGATGCATACTTAACCAAGTTTTATCTAAATCCATTCTGCCGTTATGGAATTGAGTTTTAACAAACATACTACATACGTACTTGTTGATCTATGTTTCGGGTTCGTTTCGTTGCCCGGTCCTTCTACCTCTTTACATTTGTTTGTAGCAAAAAAAATCCTAAGATTTTATTAATTAAACAGGGGGTGGTCTGTCAAGGAAAATAAAACTAAAACTGGGGCAAAAATTATATTCTTTCCTATCAACTAAACAAAGAGGCATTATGAAACTTTCCCCCTTTCGCGGGTCATTAACAATAGGGGAGGTTTTTGTATTCAAAACGAAGGCAAACCAAACTATATTAGCTTCTATGTCACTTCAGACAAGGTTTTCACTGCAAGATGAGCTTTATCTCGTTGTGCTTGGGTTTAGTTTCTAGAACTGTTCTGTGTTTATTGGTAGAACTATTTTCTGACTTTTTCTTCTTTAGCGTGTCACTTCAGCCTATAAAGCCACTGCCTTATAGGCTGAAGTGACACATTTCTTATGAGGTTCTTTTAGGGTACCCAAAGGGTTTAAATGTGACCCTATTACTAAGACTCCACTGTCCGTCTGTTTGTCTATGATAGCTAAACAGTTGAAATTATCACAGATGATGAATTTCTGGTGCTGTAATAACAGTAAAACTGAATAAAATAAACATTTAAGTGGGGCTCTCATACAACGGTACGGAACCCTTTGTGAGTCGTTTCGCTCTTGGCCAGTTTTTTTAACACTTAAAGATGGAACAAGCACATGGCCCACCTGATGATAAGTTAACAAAGTATCCCATTACCTATAACAAAGTATAGTATCGTATTTATCATGGATGCTTGATACCATGCAAAAGCTCAGAACTCAGTAATAGTATTTTATCAAGAATAGAGTTCTTTGCATTATGTAGGAGCTAGTGGCCATATTCTAATTCAAAATCATGGCTACGACCTCATTTTGTCAAAAGAAAGTTTTTTGATGTGGTTTCAAAATTTAACAATTTGACCATGGATGTCTGAAACCGGGTTGCTCAACTAACCAAATGAATCATCTTACCAAGAACGGTAATTCAGCATTTTACTAGGTGCATGTTTATTACAATGGGGCTGTGGTGGAGTAGTTTAAAACACAAACCCACCTCACCGGCCCATGGTGCACCCTGCTAAGAAACGGGGCTCTGTCGACCGGCAGATTGAATTCATTTGCAGTCAACATTTTAGTAGGTACATCAACAACAACAACAACGACAGCCTATTCAGTCCACTACTGGACATAGGCCTCCCCTATAAGAAGGGGGATATGCCCATAATCCCCACGTTGGGCATGCGGCTTCTCGCACCGTCGACGCTGCTGCCCGTCGGCGGCCAGGGGATTTAGCTGTGCTGGTGTTAGGCTGCGCTTTGCCGCAATCAGCCGGCCGCCAGAGCCCCGTTTGTTAGTCAGCAGGGTGTACGTGCAGGTGAGGTTGGCTTGGGTTCCGGAGATGGGGGTTGAAACCCCTTACACCCCAGTAGGTACATGATTATCATAAAAATGAGGCATAGGTGGAGTAGAAACTAAACCTACCTCACCAGCAAACGGGGCTCTTTCGGCCGGCTGATTGTGACATAGCGTAGCCATGGCGCAGCTTAACACCGGCACAGATAAATCCTTTGAACGCCGACGGGCAGTAGCGTCAGCGGTGCGAGAAGCTCTGTCAAAATCTAGCCAATGAAGAAACAGCTAAAAGAACTACTAGATTTGTACATTATGTAAATCAATATTTTACGTACTATATTTTAAACTTTCTTGTATTTTAAAAATACATGTATACAAGATCATAATATATCTATGTATCTATTTTCAATCCTTATCTTTGTTAACTGTTAATCTACTTTTCATTCTTTATACTTCCTACCTTTTTATATTTTATACCTAACTGATACATTTTGGAATTGTTGCTACACTTTTAAATTTAGTTTAAAGTTACTAGATTGCATTTTACTTAATTAATTGTTATTGTGTGTTTTCTAACCAACCTAGGTATAGAATTTACTGTTGTCTTGTTACTTATAATGCGCATGCTGTGATACCCTATAATTAAGGGTGCACTGAGACTTTTATCCTTTTATATGTTATTTTGTTTGTGTGGTGTTAACCTGTGTTGGGTGTCCTTATAAAAAAAAATCCCCAACCCAGTATGCCCGGCGTAGCGATTATCAATCTTCTTATTAGTTAAGGCTTATGTCTAGCAGTGGACTGGTATAGGCTGTGTTATTGTTTTTGGAGCATAGCTGTGCGTTGTCAACCCAAAGCAAACTATATTTGAGTCCGTTAAGGTTGGTAAGATTCGCTAAAAGAGCCATGTACACACAAAGCTTGAAGTGAAGTGAAACTATCTCACATCGTACTATGTAGTTCTCCTGCACTATTTTCCTTTTCCACGTGGAAAGCTCCCTTGCACGTTAAGGTAGTTTATCAGGGTAAGTACCGATTTTCCGAGGCTTTGCTCTGTGCATGAATATGTTCAACTTTCATCTCAGGAATTCAGACGGTGGAGAAACGTTCTGGGAAGCGTGAGCGTTTTATTTGTTGAAATAAACTGTATGGTAAACAAGATTCGAAATTACGAAGATTATTCTTATAGTCATTATTTTCATACTAAGCTAGTAGTAAGCTAGTGGCCCACTCTGGTGTCGAAGATTTAAGGCCGCCTGAAAATGCCTCTGATATGGTAGGCCATTGGTATCCGCTTATTTTCTACCGTTTATATTCAACAGTTTTGAAAAAGTAAGGCCATGCTAGTAACAATGAAATATGAAAAGTTAAATATCCAACCTCTGTTTTAAAAATGTGGGATTTAAAATTATTGTACTTACTTGTTGAAAGTACCATAACATTTTTTATCATCATCATCATCACCCTACAGCAGTCCACTGCTGGACTTAGGCCTCCCCTAATGAGCGCCATTGCACTCGTCATCCTGAGCTCGATGCATCCAGCCTCTTCCAGCAGCCTTTCGCAGGTCGTCACTCCACCTGGCCAGAAGGCGTCCTACACTACGTTTGCCAAGCCGCGGTCTCCACTCAAGAACTCGTTTACTCCAACGGTTATCGACTCTTTGGCAGATATGGCCAGCCCACTGCCACTTCAACTTGCTAATTCTCTGAACTATGTCGACAACTTTAGTTCTATGTCGCATATACTCGTTTCGGATTTTATCCTTCAGAGAAACTCCGAGCACAGCTCGTTCCATAGCTCGCTGAGCGACTCATGACGGGTAGGACGCACTGATTGAAAACTTTCGTTTTCAAACATTGCGGCAAAATCTGCCCGAGGTATGTATACTCCGAATCAACTTCAAGAAGGTGTCCATTAACGACGACAGGATTCGGATCAATTCGGTCATTGACCATGACTTTGGTCTTGTCCAACAAACATTTTTTATAGGTAAGAAAATATAAGATAAATAAAAAACATATAAGAAAAGCCTAAACTATTTTAGTAGTTTTAAGAAGAAACGACTGAGGCAGAATATCCTTCTTTCCGTTCACCCTGCGAGGAAATTGCTACCATATATCGAAGCTTATCTGCAAATCTATTCACATTTTCGTGTCGCTACGTTTTTACCATTACGAAACAGTTTTTGTTATTTTTCTATTCCCTTACTTATTTCTACGATAATTACTTAAAGTGAGTTAGAACAGCTAAGGAATGGAATGCTCTTCCGGCGTCAGTGTTTCCTAAGCACTACGACTTAAGGGTCTTCAAGCGAAGAGTTAATAGGTATATTCTATACAAGCATGTTACATTTTCGACCGCATCATCACTTACCAACAGGTGAGATGGCGGTCAAACGTAAGACTATAAACTGTAAAAAAGTGGACCTAGCATATGGCCCACGTGATACCTTCAATCCGAAAAACACCCTTCAATCTGAAAAACATCAGTACTGCTTCATGCTATATTTCAGTATATTTTTTCCAGTATATTTGTGACCTCGACGTACGTACTCCGATCAATGTGGAGACGTGTTGGATAAAGGCCAGGTCAAAAGTACTATAAATAGAATGATGTGATGAGAGTAAAAGAAGCAAAAGAGGTATTCCAGGAGGCTGTTTTGTTCTTTATGTTTATGCTGTTATAAGTATAATAAAAAATACTTTCTATCTATCTTTTTATGACATTTTCAAATAGTATCGACTTGTCTCTACTGACTGTACCTTTTGTAATGGTAAATTTTTCTGCATACTTTTAATTTTTCTGCTCTACATTATAGAGTTTCTCTAGGTAGGTACAAACCTATTAATTCATTATTTATTGCACTTCACAATAATAAATATTCAATTGCTGGACTCAATGCTAAAAATCATTTTCTGCCAGTCAACCATGACAGGTGTAAGTTGTGGTTGGCGGGCATAAGCTAAACAAAATGAACAATAAATGAAAAAAATAGCATAAAAAACACATTACAATAACATTTACTAACATAAGAAATAATCTCCTTAACAAATAGGGCTTCTTAAAAAAAATAAACCGACTTCTAATAAATCACTTCTTACTTCTTGCGCTAAAAAATTTTGAAATCGGTTCACAATTGACGGAGATATTGGCGAAAATTACAAGTGAGGATGAGGTTTTATGAGTTTTCCGGGAAAAGTACCAATCCTTCAGGAATAAAATTTATATGGGGCCACTTATGAAGTATACTCTTTTAAACAAAAAAAGAATTTTGAAAATCGGTCCACAATTGACGGAATTATCAGTGAACATACATAAAAAGGTTCCGACGAATTGAGAACCTCCTCCTTTTTGAAGTCAGTTAAAAAGAACCAAAAAAATAAAGATTATAAACCTAATAGCTATCTATCTACTGCTTTATAAAAGCACGATATACAAAACAATTAAATTATTATAATGATCTGTAACGGGCGATTTAATTTGAATTTACACAAAAACAGCAGGCGTGCTAATTTATTAATGGACAGTAATTGGATTTATAGGAGAGATAATAATTACGGGAGAAGTATTCCCGATTTTATACCTGAAATTAGGTGATAGGCAAATCATAAAAGAGATTAAAATATACATAATGATAATTTATAATACAGATTAACCACACACACACAAACCCTAGATGGTTTATAGAGGACAATGTGAAAGGAATAAGTGTTATTGATACAATGTTAATAATAAATAAATAAAAATAATAAAAAAATAGGAGAGAGCCTCGCCATTTGGAAGGGTGATTGCCTATTGATGTTAATTATAACGAAACTATCCGACATGGAACTAAAGTAGTCGACATAGCTCAGAGAATTAGCAGGCTGACATCAGAATTAACCACTAACTCATATGAAGAAGAAACAGGCTGAAGTGGCAACTGCCGATATCTGCCGAGGAATCTGCATCCGAAACATGTCTATTGTTTTCCTAAACCCTTATTTGTAACTATTCTTAAGATAATTCGAACATTTAAAATGTTACATCTACATCCAAAAAGAAGTTGTCTCTATTCTTTCGTCGACAAAACCTTGTCTACGGTTGCTGTGCTAAGCCGGCTGGTGGAGTGATTATGTCGGAAGGCTGCTGGTAGAAGCTGCATGCATCGAGCTGAGGATAGGGCAATGAAGCCTATCAGGGGAAGCCTATGTCCAACAGTGGACTGCTATAGATTAATGATGATGATAAGGCGAGGAGGGGTGTAAGGGGTTCCAACCCTCATCTCCGGAACCCAAGCCAACCTCACCTGCACGTGGTACACCCTGCTAACAAACAAACGGGGCTCTGGCGACCGGCTGATTGCGGCATAGCGCAGCCTAACACCGGCACAGCTGAATCCCCTGGCCGCCGACGGGCAGCAGCGTCGGCGGTGCGAGAAGCTGTACCCTGCGATCCCCAACCCGCATGCCCAGCGTGGGGATTATGGGCATATCCCCCTTCTTATAGGGGAGGCCTATGTCCAGCAGTGGACTGAATAGGCTGTAGTTGTTGTTGTTGTTGATAAGGTGAGGCGCATCCGTGTTCAGCTTTGAACTTGGCTTTTATAATCGTTATCTAAGGCTTAAGGGTGGCGTATACCATTACCTAGATTTGGGTCTACACTCATACGCAAATAACAACAAGAACAACAATGCTCTTGAAGGGAATTTTGATAATTATTGCTTAAGTAAGCAATAATTCGTAGCACATTGTCGTATGAAGGGAAAGGGCGCAGGTTCTAACCACCTTTCTCCCACCTGGTTAAATTTTTGGAACAAATACGAATATAATTTGTTTTGCATTCATCTTTTTCTTGGTAATTGGTTGTGTAATAGATATTGATATTGTCAGGTAAAATTATTTTTGTACGAAATAAAAGGTCATCAATAGTTTGTGTGGGACATATTTTTGTAACCTTTCCCATTCAGATTAGAAGTGAAGCCACACGGGCGTTGCTGCATCGTGCGTTGGCGTCGCCGCGTCGTCAGAGGGCAATGAGTTCAACTTACTGTGTGTCACATCGCAACCGCTACCGGAACAACGTCGTTACAGTGTCCCGATGCGTTGCGTTACGTTTTTCAATATTTTGTAGCAGCCCCATTGATGCATTAGGTCGTTTCAACGGATTCGTTTCAACGGATCGATGAGCAAGAGATGAAACGGGAGAGAGAGTGCTGCGCTGTTGGAGCTCCGGTGCAACGACGGACAGTGTTCTACTGCGCAGTGCAAACTAACGGCGTGCGTGCGTACCCTCTTGCGTTGCAACATCGTGCGTTAACGCAACGTAGATGTGGCATACTAGGCTCTGATCTGTTGCGACGACGTGACGCAATGCAGCGGAATGCACCAATAGGATCTCTCCCATATGGTGTTCCCAGTGTAAGACTTTAAACGAAGATACACTTTCATATACTTGCGCTACGCTGCGTTGCCGCTCACATGTCTCCTTCCCACTTGGTTTCTCTGATTTCTTTGGCCGTTCGTTGTGCATGCGCTGCGTAGACACACGACGCATTGTGTCGCTTGTCATTGAGATTTAAATTTATTAATGTTAAACGACGTATCATCACTGCTCATCATCAAGGAAAGGCGCGCTTTGAAAAAAAATTGTACCTGAACTTTTTTTCGAAAAATGCCCTAAAAGGTTTCCTGTTTCGTTTCCTCTTTTGTGTAATACTAAAGAAGAAAACAGATACGACATCTTATTGGGAGAATTATGCACAAATTTAGCTCAAATTGTACACTCCTATATTAAAAAAACTACTTGGTCACCGCACCGGCAACGCACCGTGTGGCCCGGCCCTACTATGTAATGACCTTTCCCATCAAACTTGATAGACGTTATTCTTAGAAGGTAATATATATATATATATATATATATATTTATATAGACAAAATTCTCTAATCTAAACGATCTTGAGCTTCGCCAACATTTGATACTAAAGTACCAAGAAAAATGTAATAATAAAGTATCTTGACAAAACTTTTGTATAGTTGCTTTGGCTCAAAGTTAAAGTTGGAGACAATAGATCAGATTCAAAGCAAGGCATTCGTCCATGACAAAAAGCGGTGACATCGAATGTCCTAGAGAGTTCATCTAACTTAAGAGTAAAGCCAGCTTTATATATTCGTGGACATCACTCGTCGAGAAATTCGACGAACTAATCGTCAATGGGTGCAAACACGGAGCTACGTTCACACAATCGTCTAATTCATACAGTGCTGGTGCAAAATAAATAATAGTAGTGCAGGTTTGATTCCCGCCACTACACAAATCTTTGTATATTATATAATAATATATTACAAATATTTGTTTCGAGCCTAGGTGTTTTATATCTATGATATGTATATATTTACAAAAAAAACATTTAAGCTCGCGATGTTATGAAGTAATGTACAACATTATTTATTTATTCTTATCCAGATAACACAGAAGCAGTGTGAATACCATATGTATAGTCAGCATCAAAATGATAGATGATCAGTTTCAGAATGTCAATACTAGAGATCGAAATTTGTGTCAGAATTTGATAGTGCTTAAATGTTCCCCAAATAGGTGATAGATTATACTTATTAGTTACTTTTGAACCTGTGTCTTCATTTCAAAAACCTCGGTAATAGGTACCTATAGTACCTACTTCTTCATTATCATCATCATCATCATCAGCCTATAGCAGTCCACTGCTGGACATAGGCCTCCCCTAATGAATGCCATTGCCCTGTCCTGAGCTCGATGCATCCAGCTTCTACTAGCAGCCTTTCGCAGAGCGTCACTCCACCTAGCTGGAGGGCGTCCTACACTACGTTTGCCGATCCGCGGTATCCACCACTAGATGATTACATTCTTAAAATTACATCCATATTTTTTACAAATAATAAAAGGCATATTTTGAACTTCAAAATCATCAAGTACTTGTGTTGGTTAGTTTCATCCGCTTAAATATCGTATATTTTTTAATTACCAATTTATAGAACATTTTAGTTATATCAAATTCTGACATAAATTTCCATCAGTATAATGTAAATAGTTATGTTTATTTGGACAAAAGCAATGGTCGGACTGAAGATGGATTATAGTTAATAGTTGCATGCTTTTGTAGTAAGAATGTACAGGACCAATTAATTTACAAAATAGAACTATAATAGACCCTACATTCTGGCAAATAAATATATAATCTGTGGGAGCTATGGGGAAATACTGAAGTCTTTTGCTGCCTACGCTGCTTCACATGGCTTCTCAATAACACAAAGAAATGTGAGTGCATTGTCTTTAAGGCCAACGGCAAGCGCCTTGAAAGTATTCCCGAATTGACCCTTAATAGCGTGAACATAAATAGAGTATACACCTTTAAATATCTTGGCCACATTAATACTGATGATCTTAAAGACAATGCTGATATAAGAAAGGGAGCGTAGGGCTCTAGCAATTAGAGGCAATATTTGATCCGTAGGTTTGCTCGGTCTCTGAAGAAGTTAAAATCACACTCTTTAAAGCGTCCTGCCAGAGCTTTTACACATGGAATCTATGGGTCAGCTATGCGAAAAGGTCGCTGAATGCCTTACGCGTCCAATATAATATTTTTAAGATGATGTTGGGACTGCCTCGCTTCTGCAGAGCAACAGGGATGTTTGCGGAGTACCAAACCGATGGCTTCAAAGCTATTCGAAAAAAAACTTCCCTAATCCGCAGAGTGCAGGACAGTCACAACAGCATCCTGAAAGTAACATCGGACAGGTTTTATTCCCCACTCTGGAGGTGCTTTATTATGAGGGTGATCACTTATGTGAATGTAAAACTGGGCTGGTCGCTCTCATGAATTTCTTTCAATTTATTATTTTCTGTATTTTTTCTGTTTTATTTTCAATTTTTTGTTACTAGTGTTTTATTATAAACGTTTAAGTAATAATGTGTGCATATAGATTTTTTAATCTAAAATAAAAGTTTTTTTATTTTTTTGATTTTGATTATGATTAGATACTTATTAGTAGTATGAGAAAGTGTACCTAGATTAGCTATGTACTATTGCGCGCGTTAATTACTCTATTCCTCGCACTCTCACTGCCCTCAATAATAAACTCCATAACGCCAACCCAGAATGTGACATCTTTGCGGGCGAATGGAAAGAGACCATGAACGGTGTGCCTAAAGTATTGTGAAGATGTTACATAAGTGTATGTCAAGTTATTTGGTTTTGTAACTTATTTATTATAATTTATGATTTTATGAGCCATTTTTATTTTATTGTTTTATTATATTATTTTGCTACTTGATTTAAAAAATCTTGAAATTATTTTATTTAACTTAGTTGTTGTTTTATCGGTGTTGTATGATAATTAATTTGATTAATTCATTAATGTAAGTGGTACACGACCGTTCTAATTAAATTAAATAAGTTATTAAATGTTCCCCGCTCTAGGTGTCATTTGCCTGTACAGCGGGGTCAAAGTAACTGGCCTCGGTCTCTCTATCACAACACACACTCTATCACAGGTTAAGTATTTAAAAAAAATCGTTTAATGCCTCTTGCTAGAGTCTACTAAGAGTTTCCACAGTTGCACGTCTTAGCTGCAGGGCTGTCCACTGGATAATGGAATGGAACTCTGGCAAAAAAGGTTCCCACCACCCGCTGACTTCTTAGACCTAGACGAACGTCTTCCACCAGGATCTGATCAACCTTACGCAATCTGGAAATCATTGAATAGACTGTGAGCACAAGTGGGAAGATGTAGATACAATATGTGTAAGAGGAGAATGCTAGACCCGTCCCATGCGCAGTGTTACTGTGGTGCTTCGTCCCAAACTATGTCGCATCTACTGGATTGCATTAAATTCTGAAACTAATCAGTTAGTTTTAATGCTGACTGTACTATTCTGGCTACTAGATTAAATTATTAAATTATTTATATTTTAACTTTATAAACAACCTCTTGTGTCTCCCCTTTCAAAATAGACTATTACAGTGTGTTTATTTCAAAAGGACGTTTTGTTCACGGCTCAGTGCTTTTCGTTAGTTCAATGAATAGATCCCTTACAACACTTTTTGATCAAAGCATATTAAACGTAAGAAATGTTATTATTTGATGTTGTTTAAATATTAAAGTGATATGTGGAGTAGACAAACAAGTTTACTCACGCATTGAACCCTTTAGAGAATGAGATTACTGAATAAACAGCTTATAGAGATAAGAGGATTTTCACATTTTTTTTATATATTGAATGGGCTTGCGTTTGACTACAACTTGCCTGATGGTAAGCGAAGATGCAGTCTACGATGGAGCTTGCTTGCCTAGTAGAAATCTGTTCACTCGTGCTTTGAAAATGCCCATATTATATTTAGCTATAACGCTGTTATAGGTTAAAAAATCTACAGATCTCACACTACGCGTAACTATCAAAGGCATTGAAAATGTAATTTAGAAATAAAGCACAGGATAAAAATTGAATTTATCGTTCTGACGATAAAGTGAACGGAGCGCAGACTGACCTCACACGTAAGGGGCCCGCTACTGCCCACAATTTTGTCCGCACGCCTCCTAAGATGGCTCAAACTGTAGCTAAATTCAATCCCAAAAGCATCGTTTCTTGAATAGCGAGTTCAAAAAATGTTATTTCTGATTTTGGGAATTCAAATTGCACTTTGTAGTCCTCTAGCAAACGCATATTTTGAAATATGGCCCATCAGCGTACTTGTCATATCTGCGAAACTACAGGCAAATGTAACAATTTCATAAATCGGGGCACTCGATCAGGAAAACATAAACATTTTCAATAATAAAAAAATTGACAAAGTAAACATAAACTACCTTCATGATTCGAGTATGGGTATTGTAATATGATTTGCTAATTGTTCCTGATACAAACGACACAGGATAATAGGGATAATGCCTGGGTATATTTTGTTTTTTTTTATTTTTAAATCAATGGAAATTGACAAAGTTATAGAGCGTCAAAGTTCGAAAGTGGGGGCTCGTTACTTGTATGTAAAAAATTTACTTACCCGTGACGTCACGCGGAACTTCAATACTCTATATCTTTGTCAATTTTAGTTTAATTGACGAAAAAAATACGTGTCCAATAGGACTGATTACAATTTTTCAGTCATCAAGCTTATTCTAGTAAGGGTGTGGCTTGGCACACCATCATGGTTAAGCATCACTCCGTCTAGTCGGTGACCGTTTAGTAGCATTTAGATTTGAGCGCTTCGTGCTTCGAAAGCCTCGTTTAGATGTTGGTCCCGGTTTTTCAGTCAAGCCGTTTTGGAGGTCTTCGGGTGGACTAAAAACTGTGATTTGGCTATGTTCATACATTAATTAGGGAAGGAAAGAATTTTCTAAATAACTCAGTAATAAACAGCCATCTGTTACCTTCATATTGCTTACATTAAGATATTTTTATCTTGTCCTGTATGATCCAGTGAACAATAAAGTGTTATCAGCCTATCTATTTATATCAAAAATCTCAACAAAAACCGTACTCAATAGTCTAGTCTGAAGAGCTTTCTGTACTTAGAGTACACAGAATCAATCGTACTAAACGACGTTAATAGATATCAAACTATCTCCCAACTCAAAACAACTCAATCATAAACTGTAGGTACTCCGAAAATGTTTGAAAGCCTATTAAAATTTCACTTTGTTTTAAACCAGTAAAGTTGTAATACGGAATTTAATACCGTTATGAGAGTTTGTGTTTGTACGACACGGTATCGAATCAGCTAAGATAAAATTTTAACAATTTTTTTAAAAACTATTGAAAAAAGGACTTAAATAAAAAACTTAAATAAAAGTTTAAATAGAGACTGACCGTGCTGGTCCTGCCAATCAAGTCCAGTCTCAGCTTTTTGCTGCTTTACCTAGCAGTGTGTAGGAACTAGTAATTAGACTTTAAGTGCAAAATAGGACTGATTTCAAAGGAATAGATAGGTTTTAATGACACCTGTCTATAAAAACTATAAAGTTAGATCAAGTGTAAAAAATGCCATGCCTAGGACACTTCACTTTTCTTCTAAAAACTGTCATATGTCAGTTTTTACAGTTGTTCAATACAGTTTAATTTCTGTGAAATGCTCCATAATAAACCGTATAGTACTATAACACAAGATAGATTTTTTATTAAACAATGGCGATACCTTCCACCTCCGGAACCCAAGCCAACCTCGCCTGCCCGTGGTGCACCCTGCTAATTAACAAACGGGGCTCTGGCAGCCGGCTGATTGCGGCATAGTGCAGCCTAACACGCGCATAGCTAAATTCACTGACCGCCAACGGGCAGCAGCATCGGCGGTGCGAGAAGCTGTGTCATGCGATCCCCTGCCTACATGCCCAGCGTGGTGATTATGGGCATATCTCCCTTCTTATTAAGGGACGCCTTTATCTAGCAGTGGACTAATATAGGTTGGTGTTGTGTTGCGTTGTTTTAGGTGTAGAAGAATAAGAGAATCTGGCCAATTTGTAGAAACGTCATTATGGGTTTTAAAGCACTTCCGTGCTTCAGGCAGGTTCATCCAAATTTCTGACAAAACATTAATTAGACCAATTTCCAGCTTTATGAAAAGTATTCCGTAATAGAGAAATGAAATCCCTAAAATGTGTTAGTAGTTTGGAAGCATGATCACTCAGACTAGCAAAAAAGTATTCGTACCATAGACGTACATTTTTGGCCAATGAGAAAACGTAGATACAAAATAAGGCGTAGAATCAAAAATGTTTCAATGCGTGTTTACACTGCGTCAGGTCCAATATTTTTTATTTGATTGTGAAAAAAAATGTGAATTTACTGTAAAATTATGCTACCAAGTCAAAATTTCATCATCTGAAAGGCAATGTTCAAATCTTGTAAAATTTATATATTTATCCTACTGAAACAATAAAAATTACATAGGCTAATAAGTTATGTTAGAAAGTTTTCTTCCACAATACCAATGAGTAGTTAAGGCACAAACAAAAACACTTTCGTATTTTTATAATATTAGTTAGGATTAAGATACAAAGCCGAGCTCTTACTATGTATATAAAACAGTTGTAGACTGTATGTACGAGCGCTGGGCGTAGAGTACTTGCCCAAATATATTGCCAGCACTGACGCCCCGTTCACCCAATATAAAATGGCCATAGATCATGTATATGGCTTAGAGGCGTGATTTGAACATTTTTTTGGCTCTCGGCTTACCTTTTTTATGTTTTAAGAACTCGGTGAAGGTACGAAAAGAGATTTCGATTTACAGAATAAAACTTATTTTGTTGAACTTTATAGAGTTAGGTTTAAGTTTACAATATTTTTGGGTATACGTACGTTTGACTGGTACAGGCTGATGATTATGATAATAGTGAATCGTTATGTTGAATACTTTTTAGGGTTCCGCACCCAAATGGGTAATAACAAGACCCTATAACTAAGACTCCATTATCTGTCTGTCAGTCTGTCTGTCACCAGGCTGTATCTCATGAACCGTGATAGCTAGTTGTCGCTGTAACAACAAAACTAATAACAGAATAATATCGCCGAATAAGCAACGGTATGGTACCTGTTCATGGCCGCAAAAATGTTCACTAAAAATAACATTTTCACCAAAAATTACAACAGACGTGATATATTTTATTTCACTGAATACAATGACTGAATATGAAACCTTTGAAGTATACAACAAAGTGAATATTTTTTGAAGTAATAGTTTCTGTCAGCATGTTTACGTCAAATTGTCAAGTGCTGAATGAGAATTTTTTCAATTGTCAGGATAATATAAAAAATATTAAACTATTGATATGTACTTATGTCGCATTTTGATGTTTAGGTATATAACCTGGACTTGGACGATTTTTGACAGGTTTTACTTGGATACAATGATTCTATAGAATCATCACAATGACTGGCGCGTTCTTTTTTAAAATTATTTATTGATGAAAATGATATGATGATCTTAACTTCTTTATTCAATGGCTTCTGGGATAGTTTTCCACAATTTCTCAGTATCAAGTAAGATTGTTTTATTAGAGTACGTCTCACGAAAGAAGGTCCACAGACGCAGTGCCACTGTCTTAGGAAAATTAAAATGGAATGGAAATAAAATCAAAAGAAAATCAGAATCAACCATCTCCCACTGAAATATGATGAAAATGTAAATGTTTTTGTGTAAAATTGAGATTCTGCTTTAGGTATGCTAATTGCCACGGGATTTCTTTCGTGAGACGGACTTAATAAACAATCATAACTTGATACTGGTGAAATTGTGGAAAACTATCCCAGAAGCCATTGATTAAAGAAGTGAAATGAAAAGTGTCTTATCTTTGCACACACATAAAAAGAAGAAGAAGAATATTATGTCATTGACCTCCGATTCACCATGCAACGGATGCAGTAGGGTTCCACTAAGTGTCCCTTTTAGCGCGTTTTGTGCCCACTTAATGTTTATTGTTACTTATTCCGATGGCCTGTCATGGGATATTGTTCTACTGAAAGGACATTTTATTTAGTTAATATAATAATTGTCATTTTCCCACCAGTTAGTCTAAAGTATAATATCGTTGCAGTTAGCACGAAAGGCATCGATGTCGTCAAAGAGTGAAAGTGAAAGAGTAACAAACATTCATTCATTAATCCATACATCAGTCACAAACTTTCGCATGTATGATAATTATTTAGTAATCACACTAATATATTAATATATATAATAATATATTATATTATTAATATTCACGGAACGGATTTAGAAACTTGGAATATACATAGTTTGTGACCTGGATTAACACATAAGCTACTTTTTATCCGGGTACCACGCGAGCGAAGCCGCGGGCGATAGCTAGCATAAAATATATGAGGTTGTTGTTACGCAAAGGGTACTTGGGCAGTTGCTTTAGACTTATGCATGTACACCTGACGCTAAGTAGTAACCGTTACCTTTAACAATGTATTGCATCGAATGTCATAGATTGGGATCTAAGCGGTTCCAACCTCGATCTTCTGTATCCAAGCCAACCTCACCAGCCCGTGGTGCACCCTGCTAAGTAACAAACGGGGCTCTGGTGGCTGGCTGATTGCGGTATAGCGCAGCCTAACACTAGCATAGCTAAATACCCTGACCGCTGACGAGCAGCAGCTTCAGCGATGGGAGAAGCTATGCCCTGTAATCGAAAATAAAAATTCATTGAAGCCGTTCTGAACGTATTGGACATCTTTGTTGGTAATATGTGTAGTTTTTTTTAAATCTTATACCTCAAAGAGAAAAAAGGAATCCTTATAGGGTCACTTCGTTGTCTGCCTGTCAAGACAACCTGACGATCGACTGTGGAGAATCTAGTTAAATTTAATATCAAATACTCAAGTCTGAAATCTCTTAGAGCTGTTATTTTTTTTAATTTAACGTATTCAAAAGATACAGCCGTTTATGCAGCTTATTTTGACACTTGCAAGGGAATTAATACCTAAAGGGCCCTGTTGACCTCATCATCAGCCTATAGCAGTCCACTGCTGGACATAGGATCCCCTAATGAGCGCCATTGCGCCCTGTCCTGAGCTCGACGCATCCAGCTACTACCAGCAGCCTTCCGGAAATCGTCACTCTACCTGGCCGGAGGGCGTCCTACACTATGTTTGCCGAGCCGCGGTATCCACTCAAGAACTCGGTTATCGGTTCTTCGTTCTAGATATGGCCAGCCCACTGCCACTTCAGCTTGCTAATTCTCTGAGCTATGTCGACAACTTTAGTTCTATGTCGGATAGTCACGTTGCGGATTTTATCCTTCATAAAAACACCGAGCATGGCTCGTTCCATATAGCTCGCTGTGACTTTAAACCCTCCTGTTGATCATGAAACTTGGTAAGAAGCAGTATCAGGAAAAAAATCCATAAACCTTAAATTTGTAGACATTAAATTCGTTCCAACGGAAGACCAGCGCTGGGTTTCGCTACTATCGAAGAACCCAGCAGATGTTGAGTTGGACGCCTTTTTGTGACGACCACCGTGCTTTTTTTAAGTTTAAACACACTATTATTATAATTTTTGTTTAACAGTTTTGTGAGGTTGCTGGGTGGGTAGGTTGTCTTGTTGTGTTGTTTTTTTTTCGATGCCAAAGCTGGCAGACGACCAGGTGGGCTACCTGATGGGAAGTAGTCACCGCCGCCCATGGACACCTGCAGCACCAGAGGCTGCCGGCCCTTGAGGTGATGAAATACCCGCCTTTTGATGGACCCCATATTGTAGCTCTGTGGGAAGACCGCAGAACCGCAGACCGTTCGTTCCACAACTTACACGTACGTGGCAGGAAGGACCGAACAAACGAACAGTTGTCGAGAACCAACCATCCAGGTGGTGCGGATGATATTTAATTTTGGTTCTTCAAACCTTTTATGTGTACTTAAGTCTTAAGTACCTACCTTCTAACTCTAAGCTTGTTAAACTTTGTTATTTTACGTGTATTCCTTCCGTGTTACCTTCTCAAATAAATACTTTTTACTTTACTTACTTAACTTTACTTTACTTTAAATAAATAATTACATGACACACTTATGGGTATGAAATCATCGGGACGCGAGTCCAACTTCTTTTGGCTGTTTTTTATAGAGAAAAAAAATACAACCGAATTGAGAACCTCCTCCTTTTTTTTGAAGTCGGTTAAAAATGGCTCAATTCAGGCAGTTATCGGGCCTATACTTTTTCACAATAAATCTTATGGTGGTAATTAATGGTTATTGAAATGAAGATGGTTTGTCCGTAACAGATCCTATTGCCGCGAGTTTATTGTTGGGTAAACGTATACGTACAATATTATCCTTTGTGTCCATGTTACACGCGTTGTCCTAAATTGATAAAAGCAAAATGAAATAGGTTGATTTAATTTTTTTGAGTGGCATATAAGTGCTTTAGTACCTTACAAGGTCAATTGGATTTAATTTTCAAAACCATAGTATATTTTTTCTTATTAGTTTTATGGGCTCCTCACACTGTTCAGACGATTACATTTTTTATATTTTTTTTTTGTTAACTTGAAGTACCTAATTAATATTATTGTAATTCCCCTGATTTGCATGTGAATGTGGGGTGTACGGGGCTCCAACCTCCATCTTTAGAACCCAAGCCAACCTCACCTGCACGTGGTGCACCCTGCTAAACAACGAACGGGGCTCTGGCGGCCGGCTGATTGCGGCATAGCACAGCCTACATCGGCACATCTAAATCCCCTGGCCACCGACGGGCAGCAGCGTCGGTGGTGCGAGAAGCTGTGCCCTGCGATCCCCAACCCGCATACCCAGCGTGGGGATTATGGGCATATCGCCCTTTATTAGGGGAGGCCTACGTCCAGCAGTGGACTGATATAGGCTGGTGTGGTGTGGTGCATGTGAATCTGCGGGCGGGAAGCAGGTGCACGCGTATTCATTTTGTGAACTCGTCAGAGAAAATTAGCGGAATTTGAATAAATATTTTGCCGTTTAGAATATCTTGTAATGGATTTCCGTAAAGTCACGCCTGAGTCAATTAATTAGCTTTGTTGTTAATTTTTGACAGTTTTTCAAGTAAAAAAAAATCGTCGTCGGTTATGGTATAATGTAGAGTTCCATGGCCGAGAAGCCGGTTTCATTCGAAATGCAGTAAAGCGAAGTTGGTTTTAAATTACTAAAACTATGCATCAAAAGAGGTTAATAGGCATCTTTTGGGAAAGCTCGCTCCATCGTTGACCCCATTCTTGCGTTGAGGTCAAGTGGCCCATAATTATTAAATAATAATAATAATAGTATTAGACACTATCACACAGTATCCCAAACTAAGCAGAGCTTGTATTATGGGAACCACATGACTGATAAACTACTAATATAATTTTTTTTCTAAATTCATACATACTATACTTACATTGAAAACACCCAGACTAGAGACCAATATCTGCATTTAATGCAAACATTGGACCCAGGGCGGGAATCGAACCCGGAACCCTCTGCGTCTCAGGCGGAACTTCGCCCACTACGCCACAGAGGCCGTCAAATAAATAATCAGGTATTTTTTTTAGCGTAGTAGCATACGCCAAGTAGGTAACGGTTAGTAAGTAAATATGAATGAATGAATGAATGAAAACTCTTTATTGTACACCATAATTTAAAAAACAGCAGATAGAATCTAAAAAATAAAAATGTACAATGGGCGGTCTTATCGCTTAGAAGCGATCTCTTCCAGACAACCTTTGGATGGAGAGGATTATGCTAATAAAAAAGTACGGCTGGGGGTGTACATGTAATAAGAAATATAATATTTTCAATAAAAACAATAAACAAAGTAATCATTAAAAAACTAAGAAATAAATAAATATATGAATAAATTAAATAATAAATAAGTTCTTAAAAAAACGCATATTAAGTATAATCACAAATATAAATATACATAAAAAAATATAAATATAAATATGTACATAAGGATGATAAATAATCGGATTTACTTTGCCCAGACGCATATATTTCCCTTTGAGTATGTCAAACGGCATGACACACACACAATGCTTCTTTGTCTCCATTGACTTGAAGTGAAGCATCGCGATAACAATAGCTTTTACACCACGTATGTTCTCTTACAAAGTGTTGTTGTAGAAAGAGCGAAAAAGTTTATACGAACCTTTTTGATTAGAGTTATGTCAATAGGAACGTGAATTAGTAGGTTTATTATTTTATCCAACCTTCTTGGTTGGATTACAGAGAACTCGGAGCGAATGATAAATAATCATTTTGGTGATGGCAGTTTATCGAGTGATTTAAATAAATACAAAATCTAAGTTATTGGTTGTGAAACAAACAACTAGATGTGTTTGTCATACGTACGGTACGGTTGTGTAAGTACAATTATTAGTATATTACATAGATTTAGTATATTACCAGAAGATGACCCGAGTGTTCTCAAAAATGAAACAACTTTTGGATTGACCACCAAAATGCAACCACACATGCGCATCTGACATCACTGATGAACTAGTGAAGTTCCATTTTTATATCGACTTTCATTTATCGATGTTTTTACTCTACCTACTAATCCATAATCCATACCTATCTAAATATATTTTTATAAATATCCTATTGATTTTTGGCTAGTGATTTGGCGTCGTGATAATAAAATACTTTATTAATCGATATACTTTAATTCAGCCTACCATGACCTTAACCATTAACATACTAATTACAAAAGTAACAGAAACAAAAAAGTAGGTACCTAAGTACCTAATGTGTAAGGATACAAAAATTTGACTGCGTACAAGTTACTTTTACCCAAAAGTAAATGATTAAGTATACAGGTAACAAAATATTCATTCTTTTTTCTGGATAAACTGCAGTGTTAAATATAGATTTTGAATATTCTGTTTTATTCTTTTAGTATAGAAAATAGAAATTGAATAGAAGAAAAATTGCAAAACTTACACATCTATGGTTGGAAATTATTTACTGAGTAAACTGTTCCTTTTTGTTCCAATTTTGTAGATTTTTTTTTCAAAATGTCTGCTTGTCAAATTGTTGAATATTTAGTTAGCTTCCATTTCAGCCTATTTATAGCATTTGTCCATTTTATAGAATAAATCCAAATCCAAGTTATTGGTTGTGAACGTCGATCAACTAAGGATATCGCGCGCCGTACCTGTGAAAAAAGTGGCGTACATTGCTAGCTATCATTTGTGAAACTTACGTCATACAAATATCACCTCTTTATTAAACATGATAAGACAGAAAATCTAAGTAAGCAGACTAAATGCAAAGTGCTGCTCCGATGCGTTCTGACGGAATTTTAGACAAGCCGCTTTCGGGCGGATTGTGCAAAATCATTTGTATCGTTGATCGAAGGTTGTGAAACATACACACCTGAGTACGTAAAAACACACACAGTTACTTGTTTTATTTCGAGACCTTTGAATCAAAGTAATATGGTAGGACTCCCAATCCAAGTTATCGGTTATCTAATATGGTAGGACCTTTTAACCACCTTCTCTTCCTCTATCCCTAATACGTAAACATGGACGTGTGCATTCTCTTTGACTGAGTGTGTGAGTCTTTGACTGCTGAGCAGAGCTCTGCGCTCACGGTTTGCCACCGATCAATGGAGCGTAGTATTCTCAGCGTGAAACTTACCGACCGCATTCGCAACACCATACTGCGCTCCAAAACTTAAATTGCCGATGTCACTCAGATAACAGCAAGATTGAAGTGGGACTGGGACGGCTACGTGTGCCGCATGTTGGGATAATTCTGGGCAAGAACAACAACGGAATGGATCCCTCACAACAGGAAGCGGCATCGCAGCCGGCCCAGACGGAGATGGCGGGGGATGACCTCAACACCTATAACAAGGACTAGGCTATAAAAGCGCAAGACCGTAAGGAGTAGAAGGGGAGGATTTTGCCCTTCAGTGGGACGATTCAGGCTGATAATATTAATAATAATAATATCTTAAAAGCCTCTCTCTCGCTAGGCACCTGGATCAAGGGTTAGATACAGAAGGCGGCTCCGAGTCCAGAAGGACTCGGCACGCATTGTGCGGAGGTTCCTCTCGCTGCAGCCCCCGACCGTTTGAGTCTTGCCCCGTGGTTGGTGGTCTCCCGTTTTTATACATTTTTTTACTATAATGTTAATGTTTTTGATGTTATTTATGTATACCTATAGTAGAAATTATTAGGTTTATAGTAAAAAAAATATTTTTGACGAGTTTTAAATGAAATAAAGTGTAATAATATGGTCGGAATCTAAATCCAAGTTATCTGTTTGTAAAACAAAAACACATATCTTTAAACAAAAACAGTTTCTTATGTTTTATTTAGAGACCTTTGACACAAAACAAGTGTACCAAGAAAAACCCGATGTCAAGGAAGTACACGCACAAATAATAAAGTCTGCTAGCAAATCGAGTGGTTTGAGTTATGTGAAAACTTGTTCCATCTCCGCATGAGCGTACAGTTTGGAGCGGGAGGGCGAAGAAATAAAAATAACTGGAAATGTCAATAGAAGCAATGAAATAAAAATATTGGAGTGTACGGGGTTCTAACATCCATCTTCGGTGCCTAAGCCATCCTCACCTGAACGTGGTGCACATGGCTAAATAACGAATAGGGCTCTGGCGGCCGACTGATAGAGGCAAAGCGTAGCGAGAAACATCGACACAGCTAAATCCCTGGCCACTGATGGACAGCAACGTCAGTGTTTTCTTCTATACCTTTACTAGGGTGTAAAGGTATAGAAGAAAACTATAGAAGAAAAGTTATTATATAAAAATATATAATAAAATTCTAGAAAAACTAAATTTGAAGAAAAAGATAGGACTTTTGAATATAAATTAAAAGATTTACTTATAAAAAAATGCTATTACGATTTGAATGAATTTTTCCATGATACAATAATGCCAGTAGATTTTGTTTGAAATGAATTAAATGTTAGGTGTAGTTGAATTTATTTTCAATATTTATTGAGTTTGTTTTTTATTTTAATGTCTTAATAAATTGTTATTTGATTTGATTTGACTTTAATTTTGACTTGAATTTGATTATTTGATCTTCTTTTTGTATATTTGTATTCTACGAAACGTTATTAATTTGTAATATTCTTGGCTTATTATACCTATTTCGGCCCGCTTCCACTCCAAATATTGCTATACCCAACACGGGTCCATTATGTGTAAACCTAACCTACAATAATTATAAGATCTGACAATGTAACATAATGATTGCAATAAATTACTATTACTAGATTAGGCGTTCCAATCCCCATATTTGGAACATAAGCCATCCTCACCTACACGTGGTGCACCCTGCTAACTAACAAAATGAATTATAGCGGCCGGCTGATTGCGAAATAGCCTAGTTAAATTGGCCACCGATGGGCAGCAGCATCGGTGGTGCGAGAAACTGTGCCCTGCGAACCCCAACCGCATGCTCAGCTTGAGGATTATGGGCATGTCCCCCTTCTTATATGAGATGCCTATGTCTAGCAGTGGATTGATTAAGGCTGGTGTGGTGTGGGATATTCAATGATTTTTTTCTACTATCAGCTTTTGTTTAGCGATGTCCGCCTTCAATCTACAAAATGCTTATAGAATCCTGACTCTTAAGTTAAGCTCGTCCTGAGAAGTACTACCACCAAACAACCATAACTATTTCTGCCGTGAAGCAGCTGTGCTGTGTTACGGTTTGAACGATGTGGGTGCTAGTGAAATATCAATTATATGAAGCTTATCACCTTCATGATTGTCTTGGGCGGTTTCCCATCATTTCTTAAATGTATGCAGATCATCCCACTAAATAGTTGATTAAAGAAAAAAAGCTTCTTGGTTACCTTTGCTTTTTTGTAAGGCATTTATTTTATTGCTTATTTTAAAAAGGCCGCCCAAAGAATGGAAAATTTTAGCAGCATAGTTTCTGTTTAGTAAGTACTAAACCACAGGGCTGTCTTACAATCATTGTATAAAAAAACCTGTCGCATCCGCCAACCCTACATCAACGTGGTACATTCACCGCCATAAATAATAAGTGAGAGACCGGAGGCGCCGTGTATTCGTACAAAAAGTAACAAACAGATCTCTTAAATAAAGAAAACACAGGCATATGTTAACAGCTGTCGGTCCAACCTAGGAGATTATAACCAATGGAGGGAGTAAGAATAGGGCCATAGCATAGACGTTGTTTAAATAAATAATGCTGGCATTTTTTTGTAAATATATACATATTATGCATAGAAAACACCTATACCCTATAACAAATATTTGCAGAACGTACAAACATAATGTCCCGCGGCGGAAATCGAGCTCGCAAACTTTTGTATCTTAGGTGGGCTTTCGACCACACACCACACACCACAGAGGTCTTCAAAAATAACTTTGTTAGTAAGCGTGTCTTTGTGTTACCGAGTATGATTTAGCGTTACATCACACTAATAATAGTAAATACAAAAGTTTATACAACGGCAAAAAACCAGGCTATATTAGTCCACTGCTGGACAAAGGCCTCGCTTAAAGAAGGGGGATAAGCCCATAATCCCCAAGCTGAGCGGGTCGGGGATCGCAGAGCATAGCCTCTCGCACCGCCGACGCTACTGTCCGTCGGCGACTAAGATATTTTTTTGTACCAGTATTAGGCTGCGCTGTGCCGCAATCAGCCGGCTGCCAGAGCTCCGTTTGTTACTAAGCAGGGTGCAACTCGGGCAAGTGATATAGTTGGCTTGGGTTCCGAAGATGGAGCTTGTAACCGCACCCCTTGTTGTTTTCCATTGTTAATTGTTTAATCATATCGCATAAATTGGTATGGATAAATTTTGGTGTGGATAAAACATTCTATTATCTGGATAAAAGCAGAGAAGAATAGCGGAGTATCTAGGTACTGTACGTAGGTGAAGCCTCGGGTGTAAGGTATATGGAACGGCAACTATAATTCGTGCGAATTAACTTGACACCTCGTGAAATTGCTATTATTACAATTAAAGCAAAAATTATTAATAGGTAGGTACTACTAATGTACACTACAAGTTTATGACGTAATTGCAATTACTAATTATTGTTAAGGCGATTAACGGGTCAAACCTCCCTCTCGCTCGCACTATTCAACATTTTTGAAGATATAAAATCACTTAATGTAGTTATGCAAAATAGCAACCTTCACGGCCTAGAAAATAACAATACAAAGTTTCAGCATTAATATCATTTTGATTCTATCATGTTTTCTTACCAAAAAACTTGCACCAACGTGATCAATTTTTGTGCAAATGTTTTGGTAGGAAAACGTGTTGGGTTCGACATTATATTCTTGCTGAACCTATGTATTGTTATTTTCTAGGCCGTGAAGGTTTGTTATTTTGCATAACTACATTCAGTAGTACTTTTTTATTAGCATAATCCTCTCCATCCAAAGGTTGTCTGGAAGAGATCGCTTCTAAGCGATAAGACCGCCCATTGTACATTTTTATTTTTAAGATTCTATCTGCTGTTTTTTAAATTATGGTGTACAATAAAGAGTTTTCATTCATTCATTCATTCAGTAATTTTATATCTTCAAAAATGTTGAATAATGCGAGCGAGAGGGAAGTTTGAGCCGTATGGTCGCCATAATAGCAAAAATAACTGTAGCTATTTTCTAAATAATTTCAACAATGCAATAACGTCAGGTGTCAAGTTAACTAGCACGAGTTATAGAATAATTTAGTATTGGTCACTACTAATGTTGAGGTGGCTTATTCCCACCAGCTCCTGATCAGTAGATGAAAAGTTTACCATGATCATTTTTATATCAGTAACTTTTGGCTTGCATACAATCGCCATCTGGTTGTTATTCATTGAACATTTTTTAACAAAACTCTATTGTACTTTACTACCTCCACTGTTAGATTCTCTATGATCGATACAGTCAAGAGCACATTGGAAAATAAATAGTGTTCTATCGATTGGCTGCAAACTTTGATTCAGTCATAAAGTTGCCTGTGCCTTTGAGTGACCTGAGCGCTAAGTTCCGGGTAGCTCTATATAAGTCTCTACTGCCTGGCTCATTGTAAAAGAAACTCCCTTTGTCCTGTTATTAGGTTACCTATGAAATCGGCGTTATTAAAGAATTTTGGGATAATTGATTTCTCAATACATACATTTTTGTATATATTTCTGGAACTAAAAATACAATTCCCCTAAAATTTTGTCTGTTTAATTGAACAACATTATGAAAAGTAAGTGTAGCCTTATTTAAAAATGAAAACTAATACATAAAAACTTACAACGAATTTAAGCATTGAAAGCGACAACACATGAAATGAATCAGAGGATGAACAAAAAACAAACAAAACAAAAACAAACAAACATCTTCACGACTAAGTCCAAACATTACGTTCGATACATGTCCACTTTTTGCAAGCAGCTAGCATTCCACGTGACAGGTTGCAAGCCCATCGCCGCTTTTTTATTGGAACACTAACCTAGCACATACCTTTCGAACTTTTTAGTTCGAGGGCATGCCGGTTTCCTTACGATGTTTTGCTTCACTGTTTCGAGCTCGTGGTAATATGCACATAAATGTTTCGAAACGGAAAATCCATTGGTGCACGGCTGGGATTCGAACCACGACCTTTAGATCTTAAGTTGGGGTACATCCCACTAGGCCACCACGGCTCACCTCGAAGAGGATGAACTTCCTCAAAATTTTCAATCTGTGCAATAATGTTACGTTCAGAATATAAATTAATTTTGTCTATGACAGTTGAATTAAAAAAAATATAAATAAAATGTAGTGAAAAAACGCAAATTTCATAGGACCTAATATTTATGAATGAGTTTTTTTTTTATTTCAATAAAAAATTCAGAACGGCCATCTTCGGAACCCAATTCAACCTCACCTCACCGTGGTGCACCCTGCTAACTAACAAACGGGGCTGTGGTAGCCGGCCGATTGCGGCATAGCGCAGCCATACCAGCACATAACCCTAAGGCCGCTGGGTTCTAGCACCCGCAAGTCTAGCGTAGGGGTTATGGACATACCCCTTTCTTATTACTGAAGGCCTATATCCAGCAGTGGACCAATATAGGCGTTTGTTGGTCTTTTTGTTGGGAATCGAACCCGCCATCTTCTGCGTTTTTGACGGGCCTGGGACCACTGCGTCAAAGAAGTCACCAGTAAGTAAATAAAGCTCATTTAAATCCACTTCTAAAACCATCCATTAGAACTAACAATCACAAAGATCCAAAACTACGATTGTACTAAAACACAATACAAGCAAATTTAACTCAAATACCGAGAAAATAGAACTGAAATTCGATTAAGCACTGGTCAACTGTAAATGGGTAACGAGCATTCACAATCTATTGACGGGAACAAATCCTAAATAGAACGGGAACGAATAAAATGCACATTGATTACTTTTTGATTTGTGGTACACGTAAACATGGAAACTTGTCAATGGATTCTAAGCTTTATTAGTATGATATAGAGATCATAATGGTCTGAATCCAGCGGTTTATTTCAGAGAGAATCTTAGCAGAGCGTAATTATATTTTATTCTCTTTGTATCGGGAAAAGAATTTATAGCACGAAAAAATACCTTCACAGAAATAATTTGCAAAATGCAATATTTTCTGGAATTTCTAAATACTCGTGAAAGTTTAAAAAATAGCTATTCGCCGGTAAAAGTGACTAGTAGATAGGTGTTCATTTATAACCGGCGAATAGCTTATTTGACGCACTATAGTTGTTTTTGAGATATGCCTATAGTTCCCATGCTGGGCTTACGGGTTGGGGATCGCAGGGCAAACTTTCACCATCGACGCTGCTGCCCATCGGCGGCCAAGGATTGAAACTGCGCCCGTTTTAGGCTACGGACACGAAGTCAGCGGGAGCGGGACGGGGTGGCGGCGGAGGCAAGGAATGGCGCGTTTCAATGCATATATTTGCGTTGGCGCGCCGCCACCGCTGTCTTCGTGACCGCGGCCTAAGGCTGTGCTATGCCGCAATAAGCCAACTGCCAACTGCCAACCAACTGTTAGTTAGCTGGGTGCCCCACGGGCAGGTGAGAATAGCTTGGGTTCCGGAGATGGAGGTTAGAACCCCTTTACACCCCATTTTTTGAATAATAAAGAACTTTATTTATCAAAGAAATTTACAGTTCACTTTTAAAAAGCAATTTTTTTCTAAGTACATAGTTTTGTTGTGTGGTTGGTAGTAGGTAGGTACGCTCTAAAATTATAAGTAGGTAAGTATTAGTACATTACTGCAGAGGCCAGCAAAAGAGGCATTGATGGACGAACGTATAAATGTGGGGCAAACATACGTGAGTCCATTAATGCCTAGTTGTGGCCAAGGCTTGTATAGTACTTTTCTCAAATAATGCGCGGTAATTAAAACAAAATAGTTCCTAGACAGTACTTGTAAATTTTTCAATAAACAGCATTCTATTTGCAAGCCAGGTCGAAATTTAAATAAACCATTTGATTAGTTACCTCCTTGGTTGCCATGTTTCGGAGTAAAAGATCGTTCCATTTTTAAATAGGTAACACGACAGATATGAATTTTCATAGTAATTTATTTGGCCGCTAAACACGACAGATATGAATTTGAATACAACTTTTGTGTTATGAATTGGGCCGGTACAGCAATTTCGATTTATCTCGAAGCAGGTTGTCAAAGTAATGCTCAAACCAAGCATGTTTAAGATAAAGATATTTATAGACGGCCTCTAATTGAGCACATAATTGAGTAATGACCATAATCGATTATGAAATATGTCCAGAGTAATAAAACAAAAATCTATTTCCGAAGATAAACCAAAGTAATATCCGCCACATTTCACCATAAACAGAAACAAACGTATTCAGATAATCGAAACTGAATTGCGGTACGAGGAACGTGAAAAAATAAACAGGAAACGAACAACAGAGGCTCTTTATACATTCCTATATTATGTATACTAATTCTAATAATATTAGTTAATATTATTATGGGTAGTATTTAATCGAGCAACTGAACATTTAAATTTTAAGGGTTAAATATAATTAATTTAGGTCATTGTATTACAAGAGTGCAACTGACCCCGAGTGACGAGAAATGTTACCCTTCATTTGAGTTACTTTAAATACAAAATGAGAAGCTCCATATTATTTGAACGACCAAGTCAACAATGCAGGACGTAATCCTGCATTTTTTTCAATATTTGGCAAATTATTTATTTGTACTGTGCGGCGTTTTATCTTAAATGAATTGCTTTTAATAGAAAACCCACTTTGAAAAATACTATTAAAAGCACAGTACTATGGACTCACATTTTTTGAAAAATTTACTTTTTTACTATAATTCGCCTATTATTAAGGCGAATGCTAGTGAAATATGAACATATAAAATGTAAATCAACGGGTCATGGCCTACTCGGAATTAACGTCTGAATCTGGAGGTCATAGGTTAATCCCAGCCGAATGATTGAAAAAATGTTTTTATTAAGTCCATTAGTCGGACTTTACATAATATTTTTTTTATTTCAACTACCAGGGACACATCGTGGAAAGAAAACAATCTACATGTACACTTATATTATAAAGAGGAACATTTTGTATTTTTGTTTGTGTGTATGTTTGTAATGAATAAACTCAAAAACAACTGTACCGATTTCAAACATTCTTTCACTATTGGCAAGCTACATTCACCCTTTGTAACATAGGCTATATTTATTGCTAGAAAAGATTAGAGATCCTAACTAAAACTTAAGTAACGTAACCCAAGGTGTTAAAAAGTGAAAAAAAACCGTATGAAACCGGGACGGACCGCTAGTAATTCATAAATTTATATGTATGGGTTGTTGTTTTTGCTCCAAAAAATATGTTCAGACGTTTTGGCGTGATTAAAAAACAAACATACATCCACTTAGACTTTCGCATTCACTAGCTTTCGCCCGTGGCTTCACTCGCATGGTACTCGGATAAGCCTTTAGGGTAATACAGGTCACAAATTATGTATATTCCAAGTTTCGTCCAAATCTATTCAGTACTTTTTGCGTGAAAGAGTAACAAACATTCATCCATACATCCATGCATACTCACAAACTTTCGCATTTATAATATTAGTAGGATTAGTAGGATAGTAGAATAGGATTATAATATGCAATTCTTAGCGAGAAAAAAGCAACGAATTTTTGTATCTGGTGAGTACCAAAAAGTCGGCTCATATAAATGCCGAAGTGATATCGTAGTTTTCTTTTTTCCTTAGAGAAAAAGAACGTAAACAAAGAGGGTAATTACGGGATCCAGGTAGCACCATAGATAGGGAACGAGATAAAGCGAATTAGATTTTTGAATTTGGAACGGAGGGGCTAATGAAAAATTGTTTACGGTTATTTTTAAAGAAGTTTTCATTGTGTTCGGTTTTCGAAATAAGAACTTTTTTTGTAGTAGACGTATACCAATGAGTTTTTATTGGGGAGTGCTCGCACACGCACACACACGCACACCTCGTACACGCACACCAGCCTTATTCAGTCTACTGCTGCCTCCCCTAAAAAGAAGGGGGATATGCCCATAATCCCTACGCTAGGCATGCATAACCTCACCTGCACCACGTGCAGGTGAGGTTGGCTTGGTTTCTGATGATAGAGGTTGAAACTCCTTACATTCCGGAACCTCTTACACATAAATCTGTGCATGATTTTCTCAATAAAAATGATATAGCCATCTCAGTAGATGGCTGCATGAGAGGAAACGAGACACAACCCAGTGGTTGTGTCTTCGTCTCGTTACCTCTTATGCAGCCCTCTTTGGCAGTATACATTAGGCATAATTATTTTGATCAAAGCGCGCACTCCCATAATAAAACCTCCTTGGTGTCCACTGTCCAGAGGCTACATTTAGTGAAACGATAAGCACCGGTCTTGTTTTTAAAAACTTTGTCCGTTTTTCAATTGACATTGTTTGAATTATGACGGATGAAATGTCAAAGTTTGCTTATCCTATCCTACTAATATTATAAATGCGAAATTTTGTGAGTATATATGGATGAATGGATGAATGTTTGTTACTCTTTCACCCAAAAACTACTGAACGGATTTAAATGAAACTGGAATACGCATAGTTTGTGATTTGGATTAACACATGAGCTACTTTTTATTCCGGTACCACGCGAGCGAAACCGCGGGCGGAATCTAGTTTAAAATATTTTTTTTAAATATGTAATTTCAAGCATTTATTAATTAGTATTAATATTAAATAGTTTTAATAATACTTAACATCATAGCCGAATTTAAATCACATAGGCTGCGCTGGTTTGGTCACGTGCTACGAATAGAGGAGGATCGGGCAGGAATACGGGTTTTTCTGGGGGTACCAGTCGGCCAATGACCAGTTGGGCGACCCAGATACCGGTGGAAGGACATAGTCGTAAAGGACCTCGTCTTTCTTCAAGTGCCGGACTGGAGAGAGGCAGTACAAGACAGAAACCGGTGGCGTTTTATTGTGTCGGAAGCCAAGACCCGCTTCGGGGTCGATACGCTAGGATAATAAGTAAGTAATAATACTTTATATATCTCGAAGCACAAAGGAACGACAAATAAGTACAAGAGTAGAATCACGTGTGCCGTACACGATGACGAATTCACATTTAAATCCGCGCTCGCAGCGACACCAAAATAAATACCGTCAGATCGAAATGAAGTCATTTTTAACGAAGATCCGTACAGCCTTGTACCGTGGTCTGCGACTCACGATGTAGCCTAAGTTTATTAAATTAATAATATGCACCTTCTTTTTATTGGTAGGTGCATATTATTACGTCTCGAGAACATCGCATTGAACATTCCGGGAAGTTCACGGAGTCTACCGACTGGAACTGGAGGCAAAACCAACCGCGCCTTAGACACACGCCAGTTTATAATGATGGTTTTACTATTTATTTGGATAGTAATACAATTTAGAAACTAGAATTGATTTAATAAGATAATTTAAAATAGATAAGTTAACTAGATTACATTAGGGGAGGCCTATCTCTAGAGCTAAGGGCTGGTGATGTCATTGATTACTATTCAATGAATTATTTTTTTAAATATTCTTTAAGTTAAATAGAACGTCGTGGCTAATATTGTATTTTAAGAAACAATTAATATAGAAGAATAAAGAAGAAGAGAAGAGAGCTCTGGTGGCTTAGTTGGATGTACCCCGACTTCAGATCTGGAGGTCGTGGGTTCGAATCCCAGGCACCAATGAATTTATCGATTTAAAAAAATTATGTGCGCTTTACCACGAGTTCGAAACGGTGAATAAAAACATTGTGAGGAAACCGGCATGCCCTCGAACCAAAAAGTTCGAAAGGTATGTGCTAGGTTAGTGTTCCAATAAAAAGCGGCGATGGGCTTGCAACCTGTCACGTGGCTTGCAAAAAGTGGGCATGTATCGAACGTAATGTTGGACTTGCCTCTGACTACCCCCGTTAAAGTATCCTCAAAAGATTTGCGTACTGAGCAATATCTGAAGATATCCTTAATGGGGAAAAAGACGTGAAGATGTTTTTGATTGAAATAGATGCTCCTAAAATTATCGCTTTTACGCGATAAAATTAGAAATACAATTAAGTAAGTATTTATTATAAGTGTATTATAAGTGTAAGTATAATAGTTAAATCGTTTCTTTTTTTTAAACAATTGCAATGAATAAACAAAAAAAAATGAATAAAATCAAAACAAAAAGGATAAGAGGATCGCGGGAATTCGGTGCAAAGGGTGCTCTACATTTCCCCCTATACTAGGGGAGGCCTATGTCCAGTAGTGGACTGATATAGGCTGGTGTGGTGTGGTGGCTACTATTTGTTAGTATATAATAGCTTGGCTCGTCTAATGCCTGGACTGGCTGACTGGACCACCAAACTAATTACTCTAATGAGCATTTCCACGTATAAGACCGTATGTACTTCCCAAGTATAACATCCCCTCGACAAGTTGAGTTAGATGTTTCGCATTTGTCAGGATCTACAGTTGCGTCTCTTTAAATAGAACGCAATGATGAACAAAGTCCCGAGAAGTGAGTCAAAGAAAACTAATTATTATAATGTAGTGGGAAGTGGGGAGTGGGGAGTGGGAAGTGGGTAGTGGGGAGTGGGGAATGGGGAATGGGGAGTGGGGAGTGGGGAGTGGGTAGGGGGTAAGGGGTAGTGGGCAGTAGGTAGTGGGGAGTGGCCCGGAGTGGGTAGACTTTTTTTTCAATTTATCGTTGTTAGAGGGGTTAAAAAAATTATTTAAAAAACTATATTTTTGTTTTATTTAAAGGATGAAATGACAAGAGTTTTTCAACCATACAAAATCACTCAACTATAATTGTATGTCCCCATGAGGAAATACTAACAATTCCATCGAAACATCATGAATTTTTATGAATTTATTAATGATACCTAAGAATGACAATAAAGAAAATAATCGAGCACATTTTGCGTGAAACATCGTCTTAATAAATAATTTAACAAAATATCAAAATAAGTTACAAGAAATAGGTACTCTTAGAATTCCAGTGAGACACTATATTCTTTCATTGGGTAAGCTTCTAGTTTCTTTGAGTATGTAATTGTAACACTTAAAACACATAGGCTTACTAAAAATATATCCAAAAACACGTTCTAAGAATCAAAGAAAATCAAAAGAACTAATTTGAGACGGCGTTTCTAATGAGCGAGGGCAATTTACGACACTCATTTAGTTTAGAAGTAAAAATCATTTTATCACGTTTCGTTCAGGACTTTTTAATTTTAAAGTTAAATGCGCTTTACCTGAAGCTGGGTAATTACTTTTAGATTTTATTGCTGGAATAGCTTTTTTAACGAATTTAATATGAATTAACTTAAAGTTTAAAATAATGCAGATAAAATTATTTTGTTGATACTGTTTTTTAAAAGAAAATTAAACTTTAAACTATTACAAAGAAAATATTGCTAAATGTATGACGAAAAGCTTTGGATAGCCCTGTTTCGGGGCAGTACAAGCCACAACCTGCACCACTTTTTGTCTTGGATCCATCTGTGAATATATGATAGATGGTGTTTGGACGTTGGACCATAAATGTCCTCTATGTTGATTATCTGATACCCTTTGCTTGTAAGGTACGTCGTGGCTACTCTGTCCGTACCCTTCAATGCTTCAGGGATGATATCTGTGGCCTTATTCAGTATATAACGTCGTGGCTACTCTGTCCGTACCCTTCGATGCTTCAGGGATGATAACTGTGGCCTTATTCAGTATTTTACAGTGTTTTGTGGTCCTACTACTGCCTTTTCACTGGTTTGTTGACTTTATTCTCAGTGCAGCGGCCATGGCTTCTTGCTGTATATGCAAGTGCAGTGGCGTTAGAAATTAAAATTAAATTAGAATTAGATGACGAAAAGCTGCTTGTAGAAGCTGGATACGTCGAGCTGAGGGTCAGGGTGCAATGGTGCTCAATAAGGGAGGCCTATGTTCAGCAGTGGACTGTTATAGGCTAATGATGATGATGATGATGACGAATCACTGTAATATTTTATCGCAATCCTTCAGCTTTTAGTTAACAAGTCATCAATTTCGGCTGTCCCTATCAATACCGGAATTATACAGATATTTGTTAAATTGTAAATTATACGGATAAAAATTTTCGGCAGCCGAATGCTTTCACTAAAGTAATCTGAATTATATAACTAGCTTCCGCACACGGTTTCATTCGCATGGTACCTGCATAAAGAGTAGCCTATGCATTCATTCAGAGGGGTGTACAGGGTTCCAACCCCTATCTTGGGAACCCAAGCCAACCCCACCTGCACGTGGTGCACCCTGTTAAACAACGAACGGGGCTCTGGTGGCCGGCTGATTGCGGCATAGCACAGCCTACATCGGCACAGCTAAATCCCCTAGCCACTGACGGGCAGCAGCGTCGGTGGTGCGAGAAGCTGTGCCCAGCGATCCCCAACCCGCATGCCCAGCGTGGGGATTATGGGTATATCCCCCTTTATTAGGGGAGGCCTATGTCCAGCCGTGGACTGATGACTGCATTCATTCAGGTTACAACAACAACAAAAACAACAACACCGGCTTATCAGTCCACTGCTGGACATAGGCCTCCACTAATAAGAAGGTTTTGTTGTATGGTTGGTATAAAGGTAATTTTTGTAAATTAGAAAATAAATGATGGACGTTATCACACAGCATCGTGTAGCCCCAAACTAAGCAGAGCTAAATATCTGCAGGACATGCAAACCTTTGTCCCGCGGCAGGAATAGAACCCGCCACCTTCTGCGTCTCAGGCGGGCCTTCGCCCACTGTGCTACAGAGGCCGTCATAGAAATAAAGATTCTTTGAACTGAAGTATATAGGTACACCCATAATCCCCACTCGGTGCATGCGGGTTGGGGATCGCGGGGCACAGCTTCTCGCACCACTGATGCTATTCCCCGTTAGCGGTCAGAGAATTCAACTGTGCCAGTGTTAGGCTGCGCTATGCCGCAATCAGCCGGCCGCCAGAGCCCCGTTTATTAGTTAGCAGGGTGCACCACGTGCAGGTGAGGTTGGCTTGAGTTCCGAAGGTGGCGGATGGAACCCGTTACATTCCATTTATTTTCGGCAGATGAAATGTCAACGTTTGTAAAAAAAAGGACCGGTTGCTATCATTTCGGTATGCAACTGAGTTAGCTGATCAAGCAGCAGGTCATGAACTATGTACATTCCAAGTTTCATACAAATCCGTTCGGTATTTTATGCGTGAAAGAATAACAAACATCCATACATCCGCAGACTCAGAAACTTTTAAGTTTATAATAATAATAATAGGATAATCTATTTCGTAACTTGGGGAATGCTTGTGTCTTTGTCTACATAGAATTTACGTCCCCTTACACAATTTTTATCCTCTTGGACTTATTAAATTACTAAAAACTTTTCAATAATAGACAGAATCATAAATATTCACCAAAATAAAAAGTAATTTTAAAATATAAAGTTTCAATATTATACTCAAACTTAAAAAAAAAATTGAAAAAAGACAACACAATTTATTCAAAAATTGAACCTTAAAATTAGTCTTTAAGACTTATTTAATTATTTATAACTTTCCTTTTTTTTCAAATTAGACCGAATCATACATATTCACGTAACTAAAGTAATTTAAAAATATAAATTTTCAATATTAAACTCAAACTTAAAACAATTAAAAAAAAGACAACACAATTTAGTTCACAATTTACACTTAAATTTCACAAATAATATACAGAATTTTGAACCAATTTCATTTACGTCAAGGTAAAACATTTTATTAGCGGAAGTAATACCCTCAAAGCTTTTAAACACTGATTTAGATTTGATTTAGGATGAGTATACATTAAAGAACCTGAAACATTTCAATTAAACCAAGCAATTCTGATTCTTATTCTAAGGAGTTAAGTATTAAAGTCAGTTGAAGGGAGTTGGGGACGGAGGACGTAAAAATAGTACGGACAATGGAAAGGGGGCCGGATTTATAATTAACTGCAATCAACACTGACGTATTGAATTTCGAGTATTCGGTACAGTTGTGTGGAAAAAATTAAGTAGCCTTGTAGTTTAATTTGAATGTTTACTTTAATAAATTTACAACGCTGCAGGTTTTCTGACGGGTCCCGCTTGGTTCAAAAATTTTTTTTAAGAAATATTCAAAAAGATAAATTATCAATATATATATCATATAAAATTAAGTAGCCTTGTAGTTTAATTTGAATGTTTACTTTAATAAATTTACAACGCTGCAGGTTTTCTGACGGGTCCCGCTTGGTTCAAAAATTTTTTTTAAGAAATATTCAAAAAGATAAATTATCAATATATATATCATATTTTTTATATTTTATATTATATCCTCCGTTTTGGAGGAGTGCGATTACAAATACCATGATCCAAGATTTTATTTATGATTTTCATTCTACTGGATTTTGTGGTAACCCGATCAAAATCTAGTGTCATTAACAAACAGAATTGAGACAAGTATCAACATACTTTGAGAATTTATTAATTATTGCTTAGAAATTCAAAATACTATGCATATTAAATTTAATTTCATGTGTAGAAACCCTATCGGAATTAAATATGTGTCATTTTGATTTCTATTGATAAAGATATTAATATGTTTGTCAATCGAATAAAGAAAAAATAATATTAATTTCAGCTAGTACAACTTTGAAAACTTTTACAAAAATTGTAAACAAAACAACAATTGTCCCCCACTAAGATTTTTGTGTAAAATTTCGTCCAATTTCCCCAGAGAATTTTCAAACGAACACCTAGATCACTGCAATTTATCAAAACCTTACAACAGTTCCCAAAACACTCCATTACCAGCAATTTATTTGCTCTAAATTAAGAAAGTCACAATGAAATATTAATACTTTGTAGAAAGCTAGTTCATCCGTCGCCGTCTGTACGCTCGTGCCCCGACAGATGTTAGCACACGTTGTTTGTTTTCTTACTTTGAGAGATATGTTTGTTGTTTTTTCCCTTCGAGGGAATGCCCTCCGTTTTTATTTATGTCACGTAAAATTAACTGTCGCTTGATATCGTTTCAAAAGATAAATTTAAGTATTATTCACACGATTGTACTTTTGCGATTTCAATATTTTTCGGCTTCGTAAAATGACTTGTTGTTGAGTTCTTGTAAATTCATTTGATATCTAAATTTCGAAATAAGATATCAGATGAATTGTACAAAAAATGTCGCTTTGACTTGCCAGAGGGAATGGTAGTGTAGAAATTTTAATTTCTGCTAGACCTAGGTATCCGCAAATAAATAGGGATATGCCCATTTACCCCACGCTGGGCATGAGGGTTGGGGAGCTTCTCACACGGCCGCGTGTTGCAATCACTGCTCGCAATACTGCAATCAGCCGTCCGCCAGAACCTCGTTTGGTATACAGCAGGGTGCATCACGGGCTGATGAGGTTGGCTTGAGTAGGGATGATGCCTGGGTAGAAAAATAATATTTCTAATTAGTCCATCAATTAGATTATCAAAAAATATTGGAAACATATATTTTTTTTTTTTAATTTATGGAAATCGTCAAAGTTATAGAGCGTTAAAGTTCGGGAGTGGGGACTCGTGACGTCACTCGTATGTAAAAAGTGTACTTACCCGTGACGTCTCACGGAACTTCAACGCGCCATATTTTTGTCATTTTTAGTTTAATTGACAAAAGAAAAAGTACGTGTACAATATTTTTTGATAATGTAAATGACGGACTAATCAGAATTTTTCAGGCATCTAGCCTATTCTGAAGATAGAGGTTGGATCCCTTACAGGCTTACACCCTTAAAATAACATCATATCATGAGAATATTTCTTAAAGTTTATTTCAATAAAAAGCTTCAAAAATTTAAAATGACAATGTGTAACAGCCCTTATTCGTTTCTAAGCCATTTGAAAAGATAAAATTACATAATAGCCGAGGCGGTGTAGCAGAATTAGAATTTATAGTTTCGTGAATTTTGTTTGACATTTGATTTAATACATTTTGTTTGACATTTTATTTGTTATCCTAATTGACACTGATTAAGGTTAGATTACTCAAAGAATTGGCCTCTTAATTTGTTTATTTGTCTACGCCATAATTTAGTTAGAGCATTCCTAATTTTATGTCGATTTAAGGAATCAAAGTGAATTTCATTTTAATTTAATTAGTTTATTCTTCAAAGGTTTTTATGCCAATTATTTTGATGTTAGAATTTTGTGATAAATTTTTCTCTCTATCAAGAAACTTTTGTATACAGAAAAAATATAAAAGGTCTGTCCTGTCTGTTGTAAATTGGAATAAAACAATGAACTATGAACTAATTAAATGTGTTGTCATATTTTTTATTGCTTGATATGCTTTCCAATTACTAATATCAATTTTTTTTATTAAATTATATTGTTATTTTTTTTTTCTTTTTATATTAACTGTCGCTTGATGTCTTTTCAAAAGTTACATTTAAGTATTATTCGCACGATTGTACTTTTAGGAATTCAAATTGTTTTTTGGCTTCGTAAAATGACGGTGTTGATAACCCTTGTGTTGTTGTAAATTATTTTTTTAAATGAATTCTGAAATAATAAATATAATTGAGTCTGTGCTCTGCTATTTAGTCACTCAGTCAGCCAATCACGTGTCGTTATAGAGTATCAACTACACTAGCTTATTATGTCTATTTCTGAACATAGACCTGATCTATGAGATAAGTGCGAGTTAGGGATCAGCACAGCTTCTTGCACCATTGACGCTGCTGCCCGTTGGCGATGGTGATTGAAAATAGGTCATACTTATGAGTTATGGCGGAAAGTTTTGTATTGGGTTGATACCCCCCACACCTCGTAGGGGTTCCATCTAACCTCTATCTTTGGTACCCAAGCCAACATCACCAGTTCGTGAGCCCTGCTGTTTAACTAACAGGGCTCAAGCAAGCTGGCTGACTGCGGTATAGCGCAGCCTAACCCTGGCACTGCCAGATCCCCAGAGGCCCCATTAACTGACTCAGATGCACACCGAAATGATAAGCACTAGTCCTGTATTTACAAACTTTGACAGTGGGTTCTTTGAATTTCTACAGATGAAATCTCAAAGTTTGCAATTAGATGCCCGGTATCGACCATTTGGGTGTGCAACTGAGTTAGTTGATGAGGGCTGAGGGGATCTGGCAGTGCCAGGGTTGGGCTGCGCTATACCGCAATCAGCGGGCTGCCAGAGCCCTGTTAGTTAAACAGCAGAGCTCACGAACTGGTGAGGTTGACTTGGGGACCAAAGATAGAGGTTGGAACCCCTACGAAGTGTAGGGGGTATCAACCCTACATAAAAAGCTTCCGTCATAACTCATAAGTATGACTAATTTCCAACTAAACCTAACCATGGCGACGGGGTAAAAAAATAATAATTCTAATTAGTCCGTCAGATAGATCAACCAAAATATTGGACACTTATTTTTTTATAAATAATAATTGACGGCGTCAAAGTTCGGGAGTGGGGGCTCGTGACGTCACGGCTAGGTAAAAGTGTAATAAGCCGTGATGTCCCGCGGAATTTCAACGCACTATATTTTTGCCATTTTTTGTTATATATTTATAAATACATACATATCATACATAGAAAACACCCAGACCCGTGACAAATATCTGCAGAACATGCAATCATTTGTTCCAACCCGCAACCTTCTGCGTCTCAGGAGGACCTTCGCCCACTACGCCACAGAGACTGGGATACATCGCACTAACTCACCTTGTCCAAAAAAGAGCAGTAAGTATCATTATAAATACTTCTTTGTCCTTTACAATTCTATTAACATTTACTTTGTCATAATACATCCAATTTCGAGCCATACTGGCATTCAATTCACACTAACTACCCTACTACCCCCTACCCTACCCCTTTAATCTTCATCACAATGTGAGCCTGAATCAATATTGTTGAAGATGACCCTTGTTAGGGCTCAGTATAAATATTTATCTTAAATTTTAATGGGCAAAGGTGATGGTTAATATTATCAAAATTTGGTAATGTTAGTATCAAGAACAATGAATTTGTTTTTAGAAACAATATCGACAAAGACACAGTGATCATTACGTCACATTAAAATCACCTACCTACTTTTTTAACATTAGATGAACCTTCGTTTGATCACGACCTCACCTGATGTTAAGTAACGTTTTGGTCTAAGATGGAGCACAAAAGTCCAGAAGACTCCTCTAGACTTAAAGAGACCCGTATTATAGTTATCAGGTAAGACAGAGGCCGGTAGAGAGTTTAAATCCTTGACAGTTCGCATAATAAAAGTAGAATAAAACAGCTTAGTACGAATGGGTCATATATCGAATCAGTAAGGTACTTAGAATTATTAAGATTTTTTATGTATCTCAAAAATTTCGACTCAGGTGGGATTTGAACCCGCGACCTTCCCATCAATACCGGGACGCGCTAACCAACTGCGCTACCGAGTCAACTCCTCGCCTTGTCAGCCAGTTGTTGTTGTTGTTAGTTTTGTGTTGTTGCAGTTGGTTAGCGCGTCCCTGTATTGATGGGAAGGTCGCGGGTTGAAATCCCGCCTGAGTCGAAATTTTTGGGATATATAAAATATCTTAGATTTTCCCTGAAGTGTGGGTAAACACTTAAAATACAAATCTTAGAATTATTAGTCTGTAATTTTGTCATATTTCGTGATCTCACTTGTACTTAAAGGGCCCTAACTGAAAACTAGCGCAGCATCTGAGCTTTGTCTTAAATGCTGCATATGCTGAATAAGGGTCCTGTTTAACCCAATTCTAGTGTATTATTTATATCTAGGTGCTTACCTTCTCGTAACCCATACCGCAATGTTTGAAAACGAAAGTTTTCAACCAGTGCGTCCTACCCGTCATGACATACGGAGCTGAAACGTGGACACTCACAGTACGGCTAGTCCACCAGTTTGAAGTCGCTCAGCGAGCTATGGAACGAGCTATGCTCGGAGTTTCTCTGAAGGATAAAATCCGTAACGAGTATATCCGACATAGAACTAAAGTTGTCGACATAGCTCAGAGAATTAGCAAGCTGAAGTGGCAGTGGGGTGGCCATATCTGCCGAAGAACCGACAACCGCTGGCGCAAACGAGTTCTCGAGTGGAGGCTGCGGTTCGGCAAACGTAGTGTAGGACGCTCTCCGGCCAGGTGGAGTGACGATTTGCGTAAGTCTGATGGTAGAAGCTGGATGCGTCGAGCTCAGCACAGGGCGCAATGGCGCTCATTAGAGGAGGCCATGTCCAGCAGTAGACTGCTATAGGCTGATGATGATGATAACACCTTACCTTAGTATAGTTATTTAGTACCGTAATATGGATACTCACATATTTTTTTTTAATTTGGGTGACATAAACATATCGTTATCTTTAACATTTACACAAATATCACACTAGTTAGACAATAAATAAAAATTATAATAAATAAATGAACGTGACGTCTCACACACGGTCGATTAATCGCACACGAAACAGAACCTGTAACAGACATTAATAAAAATAGATAATTAAAAAGTCCAGTAAATACTAGTTTAAAAAAATAATCAAAATTCATCATCATTTGCATGCCCTTATCCCACTAAGACAAAATATGTTCATCATCATCGTCGTTTTTATTAACAGTCTATAGCAGTCCTCTGGCTGGACATAGGCCTCCTCTTCTCCTCTTTGCATCCTGTTCTGCACTCAACGCATCGAGCTTCTACCAACAGTCTTTTGCAGATTGTCACTCCACCTGGGCGAGTGACAATCTGCAAAAGACTGTTGGTAGAAGCTCGTCCGAGGGCGTCCTGCACAACATTTGCCGAGCCACGGTTTCCACTCAAGAACTCGTTTACCCCAACGGTTATCGGTTCTTCGGCAGATATGGTCCGCCCACTGCCACTTCAGCATGCTAATTATTATTTTATTTTATTTATTATTATTTATTTATTTTATGAACACATATAAATACATTTTTGTAATTGTTGTACCTAAAAACCTTGTTAGGTTTGACTAGGTACTCACATTCGTCGTTAATTGTAACTGTTGTTGTACGCACACACCAGCTAGCGCAGTCCATCTTAATCGCACAACGCTTTACATGCAAACAAAATAATTCTATGTGTCAATAATTCTATGAGCTATGTCAAACTTTAATTCTATGTCAGATAGTCTCGTTGCGGATTCTATCCTTCAGAGAAACTCCGAGCATAGCTCGTTCCATAGCTCGCTGAGCGACTTTAAACTGGTAGACTTAGCATACTGTGAGTATCCACGTTTCGACTCCGTATGTCATGATGGGTAGGACGCATTGATTGAAAACTTTCGTTTTCAAACATTGCGGTATGGGTTACAAGAAAACTCGACTTAGTTTCCCAAATGGGCAGCACCCAGCTGAATCCTTCTCTTGGCCTGCATAATATGTTATCTCTTTCATTCAATCCTATCAGCCTATCAGTAATGACATTAAAACATCAACTTATTTTTTCGGAGTACCATTTAAAAAATTCTGGTAATCGTCATGTTGAGGCAACCATTACGATCATTCTCAAACAAATTGGTCTAGTAATAAGTATATTCAACAAATAAATATCCAATATTCAACTAAATTCTTATAAGTATTAACCATTTCGTGCTACGCTGGCATAACCGCAAAATTATCTTAGAAATTATTTATTTCTCACTTAAAAAAACTTTAAAACGCGATTCTCTGCACTTTATTTATCTTACTGTCAGGACTTGGTTTGTCTGCAGTTTCCAGTTACCTAGAACGGAGCGAATAGCGCTAAATCTGAAATAAAAGTGCTTAAAATTTCAATATCGTAGCACAAGTACATAATACTTTTACGATAAATTTCAAAAGAATGAAATGAAAAAGAAAAATATTATATACTAAAGCTCAACTTTTTAATTTTAATATTCACGAGAAAGTAATGAAACCAACTTGGAAGCCAAATGCAGAATGATTACCGCACCCCGTTCTAATGAAGTCATGAAACCCAATAAAAACTTTCCTCGTAATCTACAGATAAAGCATCTTTTGGATAACCAATGAATTGAAGGCTTTGTCTCAAAATGCCGCTTACAAGCTTCGTTTCGGACTTATTAAATTTAATTGCCGAGCACTTTTCAACCACAATTTTGTCATTGTTCAAAAATTACAATCAATCATCTTTAACGTCCTGTTTTTCTCCGTTTTTGGCTTGTTTCAATGGCTTTTCTGTTCTATTTGACCCAATTTATGAAGGCCACACCAGCTTTCTAAACACTAATCACCTAAAATCCACATATCCCTTCGGAGTTGAACAAATAGCTGTAAAAGCTATTAAATGGTAGATTAAACACTTATTAACTCGGATGTGTTGCCTCGCGAACTTATCTCTCGCAGATTTATGTACATTTTAATTGCGTCTTCACACAGGATTCCGTTTTCAGCGTCCAGGCTCTAATGTGGAAATCTCTTCTGTCCTTTTCGTTTCAGGGCGCCGTGATCCGCAACCCTTACGAAAATCTCGCCCCATCCCTCTCTGGCAGACGGGCCGCAGCCGGAGCTAACCTTATGTAAGTCAGTGCTTCCACGCCGGCCTCAGCGAACAGTCGCGCGCGGAGAGCCTACCGAACACACGAAAATGACGAAGTTCCTAACCGGCTACTCCGATACAAACGCAGCCAGACAGAGTGCTCCCAAACTATAAACAAAAGTGAACAAAGTGCAGTGCTCGTAAATCAGTAGCAACGGAAATGCCGTTCCAAAGCGAAATTTCTTTTAAACTTACGCGGGGATTAGAAAAGATTTATCTATGAAAACAAGGGAGGATTCCTTTTAAAATAGATGCGACATCATTATGTTGCACGCTTTAATCCTAGCACGCTTATGTTCTAAAACCATATCCCTTATGGAACTATTTATGCGTGAATGTGTAAGTGTAACGTAAAAATAGAACGTAACTTTAATAGATGATGTGACATCTTTTAAGGGCTTGGTGTCATAAAGTTATTTGTCAGCGTGTTAATTACTAAGTAGAATAAATGTTGACAGATTTAGTAGCACGTATCGTTGTGACAAGATGTTAGAGTAGTTAAAAGATGAACTTATAGGAGTGTAAACGAGTGATGAAGAAAAGAAGTGTCAAATTAAATTAGATTACTCATAAGGAATAACTGTCAAGATGGATAGCTTGAAGAAGTTGAAGAAACATTCATACATAGTGAATGCTATGCTGCTGTTTGTCTCGTTGATATACGGTGAGTGGTCGATTGTGTTCTGTTAATGAAGCGTAGAGTTAATTAGGTTGATCTTTATGGGTGATGTATCATATTTTGAGAACAAATGATCTTTGTCAGCTTGAGGGATTAATATATTTTATCTTCTTACATTGATATCTTATTATTAAACAATATTTTGTTTCTTATCTTTCTACATAAATTACCTATGTTATTTTAAAATCTTTTATTGAGTGTATAGGATCTTTCACACCGCTCAAAGACCTCTAAAACAAAGATTGTTGGTGGTATAGGTAATATAAAACTAGTTTTTTTTATCTCCATTTATTTATAGAGGGTTTGTTCACAATCTGAACATGCCAGCCTCGAGAAACTTATGCTATATAATAATCATCTATGAAACTAGTTGAAAAAGTAGACTTTTAAACATGGTGGAAAAATGTCTGGAAACTCCAGATATTTTGCCACAATATTTTCTTACCTATTGAATGGATACCTGCCATCTAATATATAACGATTTAAAATGAAAATAATGATCATAAGTCCCAAATGTCCAGATTAAATAGTGGAAATACCTGAAAGGGCATGATAAAATTAAATTTAAAATGAATTCTCGAGTAATACCTACCTAATTTCGATGTATAATTCTAGACAAAATATGTTTTGTCTGGGCCCATATTATATGAAATAAGTTCTATTCATCCTGAAACAAATTGATACTGATAGAAAATCAAAGCAATAATATTCTTTAGCCTCTACATTTCAGATCTCTACATTTAAAAGAATACAGCTAGCTTATATCAGAGCGATTGCGTACCCACATATAATTAAATTTATTAGCACATGAGTTCATGAGCATCTATCTAAACATTCAACGGTGCATAGCAATTATAATAATGACGCCAGACTACACCCCTGTGTGACCCCGACTCTTTGAATGACGTTGCATTTACTCGATGTTCTGTTACAATAAATTTTGCTGTATAAAATAGAAGTAGAAAAATATGCAGAGCTTACTTTTAACCGTTACAAGTCGTAGCATCTCATTAAGAAGAAGAAATAGATAAAGTTATAATGAAAACGTATGATTCTTTATGGAATGTATCTCTTCTAGGTTTTTGAACGTACTCAGATTTTATAATAATAAAAAACCTACTGTCAATATGAATTGGAATAAAATATTTGAAAACATCTGTAAGCGGGTTAAGTTTTTGCACTTAGACCAGAGAGAACTAAAAATGTAAATACATTTCTAAAAGCTTTTTGTTACATTTGGCTTTTCGAATCGAGACTTCCCAAATCCTAATGTTTCGGGCCATTTTTATATTGAAATCCTATTTTTCCCAGTGAGTATATTTGGAAAAAACATTCATATTTTATATTTATAAACCCTGCATTGCGGCGTCAACAATGATTTTTTTTCTGTATACCGAAGCAAAAGTCTGGTTAGCATGACTGATAGGCAATGGATTATGACCTCACATACCGTAAAGAGAAGCCGTACCGTTTAGAGTGCATTACGAGATATATTAAGCTAGCTCTTACACCTCCTAAAGGTGTCGATAGCATATCCAGAATTTAAACAGTATTTTTTTTTTTTGTTTCATAAGTCGACTAAGAAGTTATACCGGAGAATGGTCAGCAAAAATAGCCACCAAAATTACCATCTAGAGGTTTTATATTAGGACCAAATTTTCGTAATCATATTATTGAATATAACGCTTTATCAATAATCATACCTATTACTGGTAAATAGTCAATTATTAGCGAGAGTTTCTGATGTTGAAATTTAAAAAAATACTCAACCGTTATTGGATAATATGTTTAGCTGAATAGCGCTGAATGAAATTATAAATATAATCATAAGACATGGTGATTAATCTGAATCTGATTAAATTTGCCTTTATACTTTAACAGGCTTAGGACTATCAATTCGTCGCATTACCTCGCTTTTATTTGACTATATTAAATAATTTATAATAATAACATTCGTTTTAAGTATTATGAAATGCGTCCAGTATACCTAATAAGAATATATTAGTTACACCTCTATTACCATAACTAATCTATTTGCAAAATGTGCTGTCATTGACGTCGTGAATCGAGAAAAACCCTATGTTATTGTAGAGTATTGCTCGTATAGCTAGAGCTATTGTTCAGGAAGGAAAACTACGTCCAGTGTCTTAGTCAGCTCCACACGAATTGAACATGTCTTTCCTGGGGTAAGGCCAACTGCAGAGAGGATGGTATAGGTGCTGAAGCCTACTCCATCTGAACATGTCCCAGGCACTACAGCATCCGGTCAGTGAGTTTTCTTCTTCTTCGTATTAGCTAGTGGCCAACTCTGGTATCAGAGTTTTTAGGCCACCCGAAGGCCTCCAATATGGCTTAACGACTCAAAAGCCGTGTCCAAGATCTTAACGTGCCTTTCGGACACCCATCCTAGTAATGACCGGGCGGAGTATTGTTTTACCAAGGTGATCTGCTAAAAATTCCGAAGTAAGACACGGCACGAGCGCTTCAGTAATACGAGCGCTTGAGTAGGCTTTCTGACGGTCGGTATAAAATTTCTAGATTAGATGCTATGTGCTGTATAGCTTAACATCACATACAACATAGTCTTGAATTAATCACACTGTAATGTGCCGTGAGAAACAGGAATTATAAGTACAATAATTGGACAATTTTTTTCGCGCAGTGGGCAAAATGTAATCGCTAAATTGAAGTAAAAATAAGTGGCTTATAGTATAACTAGCTGACCCGCTCGCAACTTCGTTTGCGATTATACTCTTTTTTTACGTATGTCCTTTCATGTGAAAACCCAAGCCCGGTAATTTGATACGGAACCCTAAATATGAATGGAATAAAAAGTACCTATATATTACTACATTACCTACCCCGTAATGTAGTAATATGTAGGTACCTGTTCCCGTTCCTGCTCTCACTCCTTTTTCGTTCCTGTTTCCGTCGGCAACCCGTCTCCAAGTAAACATCCGGTATAGGTATGATTAATTTTTATATGCCTAACTTATGATCATGATAATGATTGGTTACCCATGCAACATTTCATCACATAAATCACCATCTTTAAGTTTCATTTTCGCTACAAAAAGCAGCAAGTCCTTCTCCAAGGTCCCACCCATGGTTCAGCGCTTTAGGTGTTTATTTATTTTCGTTATAGACTCTGTTAAAAATCTCTAAATGTAAAAAAAAACTTTGTATCCCCGTGGTATTCAAATCAAGCATCAAGCATCCAAGCACAACACAAATGAATGAAATTGAAATTTCGAATTCTAATACGATTTAAATATTATTTTTTATTTGACATTCCAATTTTAAAGAGTATCGCATTGCACCAAGCTTTTAAGGCTCCCCCACACAGGTGTGTTATTATCGGCGATAATATCGCATGCGTTATTGCGATAATGCGTCCCAATTCCTTGCACATAATTGCGTTTTCGTAGCAGTATGTAACTTTTTAGCCATCCTAATACATAATGAACTAAAATTCTACAGATCTCACTACGCGCAACTATCAAAGGCATTGAAAATGTAATTTAGAATTTATTTCTATAAAATTTTCTTGCACACGATAAAATTTGACTATAATGTACTGACGAAAAAGTGAACGGAGCGCAGAGCGGCTTTGCGCTTAATGGCCCTTCTACTGCCTACAAGAGTCTCAAGCTGTAGCTTAATTCAATCTCGAGATATATTTTTTTTCCGTTTCTTCAATAGCGAGCTCAAAAGAAGTAATTGGGAAATTCTCGATCCAGAAAATTGTTGAATTTTACAAATTTTGGAAAATCTCAAAAAGTTACCACCCGATTTTGGAAATTTAAATTGCACTTTGAAGCCCTCCGGCAGACGCAAATATTGACATAATTGTGACCGATCAGTTTATTCAATCACACATCTTTTTTTAATGCATGTGACGAATTTACTTTTCATGTATGGAGTTTCAAAATTGTGAAGAAATTTACTTTGTGGCAAATGTACAACAACCCCTCTCATATCTGTGAAACTACAGGTAAATGTCACAATTTCATGAATCGGGGCTATAGTCGATCAGAAAAACTTAAACATTTTCAATACTTGCGCATGAGATATTGTGATATATTCTGTTATATTGTCTGATATTATCGCCAATAATAACGTAACGCCCACGCACCTGTGTGTAGAAGACTTTATGTGAGAACGTTTTTGAATAAATTTGGAATGAGTTTTCAAACACGACAGTGTCAAAATAAAATGGCATAACATGTGCCACTAAGGAGTATTGATATCAACTTCGATGCAAATCACCCCTAAAAAACTTTGTACCACTTTTTAACCACGTTAGGCGATAAATTTCAATAATATACGAAACACGTCTTTCATCAATGTTGTTAAAGAATGTTTATGCAAAATTTGAAGTAGATTGGACCAAGGAATCACGTTGTTCCATACAAACTTTGCCCACGTTTTTCACCCCTTTAGGGGTAGAATCTCGGAAAATTATTTCTTATCAGATATCTACGTCATACAAAGAATACGCCCTCCAAGTTTCAGGTCTTTACGATCAGCGGTTTAGGCTGTGCGTTGATCCGTCAGTCATTCAGGACAAAGGATTTTATTAGTATAGATTACCCTCCATAAAGGTATTTTTTTCGAAAACCTGGTATGCGGTCTTTTATTATTTAATATTCAAAGTGTTCTGACAAAGTTTCAATAAAATCACACCACGCGTTAAGATTTCCCATACAAACTTTACCACCCCATTGCAACCCCCTCAAGGACTATTTCAAATTTTCAATGACACCAATCTTCATTGATTGTGTGGAATATTACATGTCCTAGGTTTCAAGTTTCTAAGTTCAAGGAATACGATTTTTCATACAAACATTTTTACCACTTTTTACCCTCTTAGGGGTTGAATTTCCCAAAATCGTTTCTTAGTGGGCGCCTACACCCTACAAAGAATACTTTTGCCAAATTTCAGATCTATAGACTCTGTAGTTTCTGAGATTTCGTGATGAGTGTGTCAGTGAGTGAGTGAGGATAGTTCTCTTTTATATATATAGACTAGCTGACCCGCTCGCAACTTCGTTTGCGTTTATACTCTCTTTTTACGTATGTCCTTTCAAGTGAAATGTTTCCCAAGCCTGGTGATTTGACACGGAGCCCTAAATATTATATCCTCTCTCTTCTCTCAGAGAAGGACTTGCTGCTTTTTGTAGCGAAAATGAAACTTAAAGAGGGTGATTTATGTGATGAAAATTTGCATGGGTAACCAATCATATCGAGAGCTAGGCATATAAAAATTCATCATACATATACCGGCTGTTAACTTTGCGACGGGTCGCCAACGGAAACAGGAACGAAAAAAAGAGTGAGAGCGGGAACGGGAACAGGTACCTACATATGACTACATTACGGGGTAGGTAATGTAGTAATATGTAGTATATATACTAATAATATATAAGGTCCCATCCATGGTTCAGCGCTTTAGGCGTTTATTTATTTTCGTCAGGTATAGTCTCTGTAAAAAAATCTCAAGTCTTTATGTAAAAAAAAAAACTTGCTATCCGCGTGGATTCGTCAATGGATTCGTCGTGGATTATTCAAATATCTAAGAACAAATGAATGAAATTGAAATTTCGAATTCTAATCCGATTTAAATATTATGTTTTTTTTTTTTTTTTTTTTTTTATTCTTATATTTGACAAAGGACTTTGAGTCGCATGGCAACTATGTCAGCCCTGTTACATCATTCAATGTAATACTTTTATCAACTACACTTAACAATATTATACACCATAGAATAAAGTGACCTAGCTGCCTCAGACAACGGATCAGCTAGGATACAAATATTATGTTTTATTTGACATTCCAATTTCGAAGAGTATTGCATTGCACCAAGCTTTTAAAGCTCCCCCACACAGGTGTGTTATTAACGGCGATAATATCTCATGCCCTACCTATTGCGATAATGCGTCCCAATTCCTTACACATAACTGCGTTATCGCAGCAGTATGTAACTTTTTGGCCGTCCTAATACATAATGTACTAAAATTCTATAGATCTCACACTACGCGCAACTATCAAATGCATTGATGCAAATGCATTGCAATGTAATTTAGAAATAAAGCACACGATAAAATTTGACTTTATTGTATTGACGAAAAAATGAACGGAGCGCAGATTGGCTTCGCGCGTTAAGGCCCTTCTACTGCCTACAGTTTTTTTGTCCATCTGCCTCCGAAGGTGGCTCAAGCTGTAGCTTAATTCGATATCGAGATATCATTTTTCCCGTTTCTTGAATAGCGAGCTCAAAAAAAGTAATTGGAAAATTCTCGATCCAGCGAAAATGGTTGAATTTTGTCAAACTTAGGCAAAACTCAAAAAGTTACCACCGGATTTTGGAAATTCAAATTGGACTTTGAAGTCCTCTAGCAGACGCAAATATTGACATAATTATGACCGATCACTTTATTCACCTACACATATTTTTTAATGCATTTGACGAATTTACTTTCAATGTATGGAGTTTCAAAAATGTGACGAAATTACTTTATGGCAAATGTACAACAACCCCTCTCATATCTGCTCCTCCTCTCATACACTTTTATAAAGTAAGTAAATACAAAAATCTACCTACGTATACGTATACGTATGTGTGTGTGTATGTATATATGTGCTCATATATACATGCATGCATATGTGTATATATATATATGTGTGTATGTATGTATGTATGTGTATGTGTGTGTGTGTAATAATTATGTAAGTGAGTAGGTATAGTTATTAGGAATAGGTTCATCAGTTTATTGGAGTACCTAGATGGTAGTAGGTAGTAGGTTCGTGTGATGTTGGCGAGCGAGTCTGGATCTGGTTTTGACTGAAAATCAGCGCTGGTTTTTTGTTTTTATAAACATATTCCAGCACAACGCTGAGTCAAAACCATTTTTCCACGGCTTTCTGGTACGTAAAGTGAGCTAGCACAAATACCGATATGGGTAGATGGGCGCATTATCGCATTCTTTATTTAGTGGTAACTTTAAGATATATCCTATCTTATTAGATTAATGTGCTTTTTTTATTGTCTATCTATTTAAACTTACGTGTGCTTTATGTTCAAGTATACCTAACATTGTTCATAATTTCTCTGTATTTCCTACTTTTAAGTCAGTGGTGAATAAACGATTTTTGATTTGATTTTGATCTGCGAAACTACAGGCAAATGTCAGAATTTCATGAATCGGGGCACTATACTCGATCAGAAAAACTTAAACATTTTCAGTATCTGCACATGCGATATTACGATTTATTCTGTTATATTGTCTGATATTATCACCGATAATAACGTACCTATGCCCACGCACCTGTGTGTAGGAGCCTTTATGTGAGAACAACGTTTTTTGAATAAATTTCGAATGAGTTTTCAAACACGACAGTGTCAAAATAAAATGGCATAACATGTGTCACTAAGGAGTATTGATATCAACTTCGATGCCAATCACCCCCAAAATAACTTTCTACCCCATTTTAACCCCGTTAGGCGATGAGTTTCAATAAAATATGAAACACGTCTTCAATCGATTCTGTTAAAGAATGTTTATGCAAAATTTGAAGTAGATTGGACCAAGGAATCACGTTGTTCCATACAAACTCTGCCACCGTTTTTCAACCCCTTGGGGGTGTAATACCGGAAATTCCTTACTTATTGGATGCTTACGTCATACAAAGAACACACTCTCCAAGTTTCAGGTTCCTACGATCAGCAGTTTAGGCTGTACATTGATCCTTCAGTCATTCAGGACAATGGATTTTATATGTATAGATTTCCCTCCATTAAGGTTCTTTTTTTAAAACCTGGTATGCAGTCATTTATTATTTAATATTATAAGTGTTCTGACGAAGTTTCAAGAAACTCGCACCACGCGTTAAGATTTTCCCATACAAACTTTACCACCCTATTGCAACCCCCTCAAGGACTATTTCAAATTTTGAATGACACCAATCTTCATTGCTTGTATGGAATAATACATGTCCCAGGTTTCAAGTTTCTAAGTTCAAGGAATACGATTTTTCATACAAACATTTTTACCCCTTTTCACCCTCTTAGGGGTTGAATTTCCCAAAATCGTTTCTTAGTGAGCGCCTACACCCTACAAAGAATACTTGTGCCAAATTTCAGATCTTTAGACCCTGTAGTTTCTGAGATTTCGTGATGAGTGTGTCAGTGAGTGAGTGAGGATAGTTCTCTTTTATATATATAGATTATAACTTGTCAGAAAAATAAATTCTTTTTTTTCTGGGTGTACTCCATCATAACCATGTTCCAGGCACTACAATGTCCCGGTTTAAGTAAACTTGCCGTTGTAGAAATGATTAAACTAGAAGCTATGTTGTCTGTTGCAAGTTAGGTGACATATCTGATGTTGAATCTGAGGGTTCTATTACACAGAAAGTGTTAACGTGTTCGTCGTTGTGCGTTTGTTATGTTGTATAACGTTTTAAAGACATGCACATAGGCGTTCGGTACCACGCGAATTCGTACGTGAATTCTATGGGTACGGTACCACGCGAATTCGTACGTGAATTCTATGGGTACGGTACCACGCGAATTCGTACGTGAATTCTATGGGTACGGTACCACGCGAATTCGTACGTGAATTCTAGGACATAGAACACAGAACGCGAATGCAGAAAGCTCTATCGTGTGAATGCTTTCTGTCTGATAGGACCTTTACTGTGTAAAAATAGCCACAATTGTATTATTTTTAATCTTGATTCCAATCTTATATTAGATGCATTAATATAATTAAATTTTGGCTGGCTGCAATAATTTTAAAATCCATAAAGCGACACAAATAATTTCTATTTCCAGAAGTCATTAAATAAAATTATTACACAAAAAATTGTGTTATTATTTTATTCAATGACTTCTGGGATTTGAATGGAATTTCATTGTAGTTTATAATAAATTTCTTTCAATCTCGTTACAAACTAAACAGGTTGCATGAGATTTTTTTTCTTTTTCTTGTGTGGAAATAGAAATTATTCGTGTCGCTTTATGGATTTTAAAATTATTGCAGTCAGCAAACTAATATAACTATATTAATGCATATAATATAAGATTCGAATCAAGATTAAAAATAATATAATTGTGTTTGAATATAAACAAATGCTGACTTTGGCTATACTGTTTTATTGGCCAAGTCCAGAGAGGGATTTGACGGCCTCTGTGGCGCAGTGGGCGAAGGTCCGCCTGAGACGCAGAAGGTTGCGGGTTCAATTCCCGCCGCGGGACAAATGTTTGCATGTTGTACAGATATTTGTCTCGGGTCTGGGTGTTTCCTATGTATGATAAGTATGTATTTACAAAAAAAACTGTCTATGTGTAGTATATCAATCATGTGGTTCCCATAATACAAGCTATGCTTAGTTTGGGGCTACATGATGCTGTGTGATAACGTCCAGCATTATTTATTTATTATTATTATTTATTTATTTGTCCGTAGACTTCCTTTTGGCAAAGCAGAGCTACCACTTGCTCGGTTTCCCATCTTCAGTTGCAAAGATCTAATGAGAAGTATTATTGTTGAGCATATTTAGGGAACATAATGGATAACATGTGTTTGAGATTCTTTAGGAATTATAATAGTATTTTTCTATTTCTATTTATGACACAAATACTAAAACGTTAGTGAAAATTCAATCACAACGTAATATATTGAAAATGATTGTAAAATGAAAATGGTATATTCAGTATCGGAGAAACAGAGTCTTAGAGCTAATAGATTTTGAGCCTGATTCCACAAGCCATAAAGCACATTTTTTACTGCTCATTTTCGAATGATAAAAAGATAAATAATTTCATTGGGATGGTATTAGCGTGAATGAAAATATAGGGTTAAATAAAGGTAATGAGAAGCTCAAATAATGAAAATGTTGTAGGAAATGGCACAGTTAATTGAAATCGAGTTTTTGGATTATAAAAAATCACATCACATCACCACACGTCACAGTTTGTGTATGTGTGTTTGTTTGTTCACACACAACTTCTTCTTAAAGATTTAGATAAAACTTGGAATATAGATCGTTTGTGACCTGGATTAATTTATAGGCTACTTTTCGGTTTAAAGATTTTATTTTTATTCTCATATGAACAAATTACAGTTCACTTAAAATGAGACTTAATTATAAATAAAATAAATAAATTGTTTATTTAGACTTTTACAAATTTATCTGGTAGGTACATAACTTTAACTTTAGTAGGTACAAACACAGTAGGTACACTTAGGTACGTTCTGTAAAAATGCCTCGGCTTTGCTCTTTCCCTCGCACTAGGTACCTATTGAGCCTGTATAGGTTAATTCTAGTTATTAAGTCTTCATCTTCAGAAGAAGAAGAAGTTCATAAGCAAGTTTAGGCTAGTAGCAAATGCATGCAAAAACATGATTCATTTAAGTAGGTGCTTCATTTTATTATTTATAAGATTATAATGTTTTCAAAAGATTACATGGTGTCACGCCAGCAAAGCAGAAGCTCTTCGAAATACTATTAAATCGCGCATTTTATTTATATGCCAATTGACACACACCATAAATAAAACAAACATACTCTCAAACAAAGCAGCAAGGACACAATTATACTGAACTCATCCTGAACGCTCCAGGATAATTCGTCTTACAACTTTCCGTGAACTTTTGAGTTCTCGTTGTGAATACGGTCGCTAATCTGCGCTTTGTTATTAAGTGCCTGCACACGTTACGTGATATAAATACTAATTTAAAATTAAAAAAATGTTGTTTTATTAACGTATTTTTTTATTTTAAATTATTATTTATTCCCAAATTTTTTGTGAATCGGACTTTAAGACGATTACTAAAATATAAATAGAATTTCAGCCAATGGAATTTCATTCCCTATTTTAGGTACTTTTTTTTTAACGACGAAAACACGATTTGTCTCTCCACTGCTGGATATTGGCCTTCTCTAATAAAAAGATAGATAAGCCTATAATTCCCACACTGGGCATGCGTGTTAGGGATCGCAGGGCACAGCTATTCGGACCGTCGACGCTGCTGCCCGAAAGCAGGCAGGGCTTGTAGCTGTGACGGTGTTAGGCTGCACTATGCCGCAATCAGCCGGCCGCCAGAGCGCCGTTTGTTAGTTAGCAGGGTACACCACGGGCAGGTAAGGTTGGCTTGGGTTTCGAAGGTGGCGGTTGGAAACCCTTATGCCCCACAATCTTCAGCTGATATTTAAAACCTTATTTTGACTCTAATCACAAACTCAATGTAGTCAAATTAAAACTATTCCATAGAAAATTTAGAAGCAACTAAAGCTTCCAATCAAAATTGAGATTTGTCTAAAACCCAGCATAGAGATAATGTCATCTCACCCGTGAGTAGCTGCGTTTACTTTCTCCTAGTTTATACTATCCATCAAAGTTTTACTTGTATTACAGATCGTAAAACATTTTTTACGGGACAACAAATAATAAAACATAACAGCGAGAAGACAAGTTATCAGATAAGACAAGATAAAGTTGTAAAAACAACACAAAATATAGCAAAAAAGTAAAATATTATCACAACTTTTCGCAATGAAGCATATTTTTTGATTTCTTTGGCAGAATTGCAATGGCCGGAATACACTAGGCCGGTGTTTTGGTGAGCTAGCAAGCTAGTACCTCTGGTTTCATTCACAGAACTAGCTTTAATTTCAAGCTGTTTGTTGTTCGTGATACTAGTTGCTGGTGTCTCAAACAACATACGTTTATCGATACGTTGTATCAAGCTTTTTGAGTTGATATGATTTTTTTCTGAGCACAGTCCAAAAATTATCAAAAACAATAATGGTGCTTATTAATATTTTGTACTAGCCGTACTTGGTCTCCTGGTTCTAAGCTACCTCCCCACCAATTTTCAGCCAAATCAGTTCAGCCGTTTTTGAGTTATAAATAGTGGAACTAGCATTACTTTATACTACAAGTAACTTTCTTTTATATATATAGATTATGAAGGTACATTAAATATACTATTATAATAAATAGGTAGTCAACGGCAAGTTCTTTAACACTTTAACTACTTTAACACTTTTACAAATACTTTACCTTACATTAAAAAATGCAAGCCATTTTGTTATGACGTCGGCGCCCTTTTACACTTTCAGGACTTTGACGTTTGAGAGGATAATTAGGGCTTAATAACACGAATACTAATTAATTAATAGTTAGATTACTCTCCGCACGAAGCATTGCCAGTTGCCACGTGGGAGAGGTGATCCTACCAGCTATAGTTTGTAGGATGGTGTTAGGGCCGTCACGTACTCGCATCCGAGATGCTGTCTTATATTATAAACAGAATTTTCACTTCTCTTGCTCAAAAAGTGTATCATAATAGTGTAGCTTAGCGGGCCTAAAACTCGAGTTTAATACCTAGGGCTAAAAAGTATTTTTTCTTTTTAATTTTTGTCTAAAATCATCAGCCCGTACAAAGCATTCGTTCTCTTATATAAAAACTCGACTTCTTGGTGCTCCGTCAATCTTTTTTTTTTGAAAATAGAACCGTCTTGGTGATGTTTTATGAAGGTTGATTCTTCCCTTCACGGTAGAATGCGAACTGTTTCGTTGAGGGTTATTGAAGGTATAGAGATTTAAAAAAAAGATGGTATTGGCGCTAAATCTCTAGAATTTTCTTCATTCCAAATCACAAACTTTTACGTTTAACTTCCTGACTTTAACTTTCAAATTGTGAACGTGAAAAATGTCATCAAGTGATAGTGAAGATGCTAATATGCAAATGGAAGAAAAGGGCAAAGAAATAATTATGAATCTGTTGCCGACAAAATCACGTGAAATATATTTAAAGAGTTACGAAAATTTTATGAAATGGAGAGATGAGAAACGTGTGGATTCTTTTACAGAAGGGGTTTTTCTCACTTATTTTGATGAATTATCGAAAAATTCAAATCGTCGACTCTTTGGAGCACATATTCAATGTTAAGAATGACCTTAAAAACGAGACACGACGTCGATATTAAAAAATATGTAAATTTAACGGCTTTACTGAAGAAATTGTCCACTGGATACAAGGCAAAAAAATCTAAAGTCTTGACGACACAAGAAATCGAAACATTTTTAAATAACGCTCCAAATAAACAATACTTGGCAACAAAGGTAACCTACTTATGTACTCTACTCAAACTAAATAAATAGATACCTACCTACATACCTAAATTATGTACCTAGGTTATTACGATTATTAACACACTTATTTTTTTGTTCAACAGGTTGCTTTAATTTATGGAATCAGCGGTGCATGCAGAGGAATAGAGCTTGCCAATATAACGCTAGAAGACGTAGAAACGGATACAAACCTACAAGCTGTGAGTCTGCCGAACACGAAAACAAACAAAGAGCGTAAATTTGTCATCAGTGGAGAATACCTTAATATAGTTAAAGCCTATCAGGAGTTACGTCCCACTAATGTTTCAACGAGAAGATTTTTTCTAAATTATCAAAATGGTAAATGCACAAGGCAAGTCATAGGCAAAAATAAATTTGGTAACATGCCTAAAGATATTGCCACTTATCTAAATTTACCAAATCCGGAACTCTACACGGGCCATTGTTTCCGCAGAACATCCGCGACTCTGTTGGCGGACTCTGGTGCGAATATAACGACATTAAAACGCCACGGTGGATGGAGGTCCGATCAAGTGGCTGAAGGTTATATAGAGGACTCTATACAAAACAAGTATCACGTCACGCAGCGGATTATGGAAGGAATCAATATTCTACCAAACATTACAGAACCCCAAGCATCTACATCGCGGGATTGGATGAATATGTGAACTCAGCTGAAGCCGCGCAGGAAACTCAAGCATGTTTCGAGTCTCTCCAACTTTTACTCCACAACAATCAACTCAAAATATTATCACATCCCAATCACAGAGAAACGAAATAAAATTGCCCGGGAAAAACATATCACTAAACATTCAAAATTGCTCTAACTGCACATTTAATTTTTAATAAAATTTCTGAAAATTGACTAATTTGGAATTGTTTTATTTTCTCGCAATCGAAGTGAAAAGTAGAGTGTTTTACTCGGGCCAAAACCACCCATTATAACTCGGTCTTGTCATCCTCCCTCGCTAAGCTCGGGAGTATAACAACCTCGTATATAATGGGATGGTTTAGTCCCTTGTAAAACAATCTACTATTGTACAATAGAAATGAGTATTATATTATTAACTTATTTAATTTGTATACAAATGCAGAAAAGTTTGATAAAACACAGAAGTTTGACGACAATAGAGAGCGTAGTTTCGTATTTTCCTTGCAGAGTGCTTGCATTAAATTTGAATGCACAAGAAACAGTTGACTTTGTATGTAATAGGTATTGCGAAGTAGGTAGCTTTTGAATTTTAACAAGCTTTCTGCCTATCTCATTCTGTTTTTCTATTTTGAGCCCTGCAAGCAAAGGTGTAAAAAAGGATTCAATTTTATTGATGAATACCTTTACATCCTATAAATATTTTAAATGCAAAAGATTGTATGAATGTTGGTTGATTTGGATTTCAACTATAAAATAAATAATTTATAATGACTAGTGTTCTAAGGTCTTCCGCGTTGAGTGCACATTAACACGTCATCTCCAAGACCAACAGTCAACGTACTAGCGATTAAGACATTTTTGAAAATTTAATTTTTGTGCACTTATGTAACAAATATAACCCAATTGTCACTCAACTTAGCGTCACGGAAGACCAGCGCTTCGACAGGCCCTCAGCCGGAGCACATGCTGAGGGACGCCCTGTTTCAATGTCTATTTAAGCTTACTTCTACGTTACCTAATTTTCAGTGTTTATGTAAAAGATGTTGAAAAAAATGCTTTCTTTCTATCTTACATAAACTTATTATATTCATGGGAACAAACATGCTATCACACACGCATTTATTTAATAAAAAAGACTAAAAAGCGGTTATTCCTTTGAAGCAACTTCTCCAAACAGATTATTGCTCTACGGAAACGTAAGGTAGTAGTTTTAATTTGTCTTTTAACGATCCATTTGGGACCTATTTTATGGGGCTTAATGAATGGGACAAAGAAAGTAGGGAACATAAATTGAGCAATAACATGTTCAGTTGATGATCAAAGGTCCCTCTTATAGTGAAATAGTTTTGGGTAAGTAGGTAAGGTAAACTTCAATAGTACGCTTACTTCTATGTTCGAGGCGTGGTTAACTTCGGTGTTTTTAGCAGATCACCTTGGTTAAGCAACACTCCGTTCGGTCATTACTTGGATGGGTGATCGTTTAGTGATATTTAGATTTGAGCGCTTCCGTGCTGCGAAAGGCACGTTATGATGTTGGTCCCGGCTTTTCAGTCGTTAAGCCATGTCGGAGGCCTTCGGGCGGCCTAAAAACTCCGACACCAGAGTTCACTAGCTCATACAAAGAAGAAGAACTTCCATGTATTTGCTACTAATATCTTACTAGATATTATTAGATAGTAGATACCTACTAGAGTAGTATCCTCCAGGGAAATTTATTATAAATATTGGTAACGTAACGTACGTATTACGTACGTAATTAAGTACCTAATTAATTCGGAAATATATGTTATCGTTGCAGTAAAAATATATTTGTGTCATATTTAATTGCAAATTATTCGCAAATAAATTAATTATCGCTTATTTAAAATGATTTTTATCATTTTTAATTTTTGATACTCATGTTTTCTATTTTTTTTATATGAGATTAGATTCAGGAACGCTTGGTTACAATTTTAGTGGTATTGGTTGTAAGTATAAATTACTTAATCTTAAACAAAAGTTTTTTTTGCAAACTTGAGTAACTACACCATAGTATTACAATAATTAAAAAGACATTAACACCATATATTGTAACATTATTTTCGAAATGTTTTGAGTTTTATTTGTTGCCCTTTCTTCTTTCTAAATAAACTTGCGTTACCTATATTCGTAGTTTATGATAGGTACCCACTACCCCACACTAACATGTGCAAAAATCACCCAAAATGTTAAAACACTTTTACATTGACTCAGTTTTGATAAGCTCCTACAATTTCCTTATATTTCTTAAAAACTTTGACGACTTAAACTTCGCTAATATTTAGTCAAAATACCTTATTTAAAATACAAAAGGCAAAAGTCGCAGCGACGTAACTTGTAATTGCTGGAATCCTTGTATTTCCACTGAATGGGTTAATTTGCGAGTCCGGAATGACTCGCCGAATTCCTATAGACGTGTGATAAAGACTGACTTTAGGTTGTTGCGTAACTTCGTTACGTCTATTACTTGTACAGTCAGCAGAATTGCACGTTTCTTATGTTTAATTATTTATTTTATTCGGAAAACATTATTTGGATAAAAGTCTTGTTACTAAAAGAGTGATGAATATGAAGGTGACTAGACGCAGGAATAAAGGAAGACTGAACAAGAGGATAAGAGTATAAAAGGAGTAGACACAGATGTGACGGCTGATAGAAGTGAGTGAAAGCAAAAATATTTTATGCCGATTTTAGCGTGGGACAAGGGCAGAAACAAAATTTGAAATATTGAACAAAGTTTATGCTTAGGTAATTATTTATTTACGAAAACCAATTAATAAATACCAAAACATAGCAAAGAATATTCAGTGTTCCTTCAGATTCTCACTGAATAAAAAGATTTTGAGTTTGAGTTTAAGCTAGAGTAGTTATAGGTGTAGACTACATGCATTATAAAACATTTCAGCAAACAAATTAACAAATAATAAACTAATGAACTACTAAGGAATAAGTAATGTTGTATGTGTAGTACTTTTGATGATAAATTAAGATCAGGTTTTTTATTCAGCGGATATTGTACCTACTGCTGGACATTATCCTCTTTGAAACACTAATTCCTTTTTAGTCACTTGGCTAATTTACTCTCTACAGCAACCGATTGTCTGTACATGGTGGACGCCACGAAAGTCTTGTAGTTGAAAGCATTATAAGTATAAATGGATGTTTCGGACCTAGATACAGCTAAATTTTAAAACCTGTTCCACTTTTTCCAGTTCCAGTGAAATAACAGATCTAATATCCTGTTTGAAAATAACAGCCAATAACTTTGCAAATAGTTTATGAAATAAGAGACTATAAATAGAACCAACCGTTTCCCAGGAATAGTTCAAAATATTTCTTATTTATATAGTGGTACCTGCCTAAAACTTTGGTTACTAAGCCAATATCTGGGCTAGGCCACTAGATACTCTTAAAGATTCAAGTTATTTGTTGAGCTGTTTAATTGAACGGCTGGATAAAATTAAGGTACATAGTAGAGGATAGGTTGTTAACTACAAGCCTAATTAAGCTAACTAGCTTGTAGAAACATTACATAATTGTAAGCGATTCACGACTTCTATTATATATTATATTTTATATATTTGGGAAGATAAAAAGTCGTATGTTAAAACATTTAAACGTATATAATTTTACGTTTTAACGTTTATAATAAGTTAGGCTTATACAGGGTGTTGCTGTAATGGTGACATTAAATGAACACACGGATATTGCTACTTGTCAGTAATCATATAATATGAAATACTAAAACTAGTATATTTTTCAAAAAAAAAAAATTTCGAATAAACTAAATCTTACTAATATTATAAATGCGAAGGTTGTGAGAATGGAGGTATGGATGAATGTTTGTTACTCTTTCACGCAAAAACTACTGAACTGATTTGGATGAAACTTGGAATATACATAGTTTGTGACTTGGATTCACACATAGGCTTCTTTTTATCCCGCTAACATGTGAGCGAAGCTGCGGGCGGAAGCTAGTCACGAATAAGGTAAGAAAACTAGAATCATGCTGTGTAAGGGCTACTTACCATTGCCAACGTCTGAAAGAAGCGTGCGTATGGAACACAGCATGTTTCATTTTTTTACCTTATTTGTTACTTAGTTTTTTTGACAAAATAAAATTTTGAAAAATGGACTTTAGTTTTTGGATTTAATTTTGTATGATTACGGACAAGTAGCACTACCCGTGTGTTCATTTAATGTCGCTATTACAGCGCCACCCTGTAAATGTCTAAGGTATACATAGAGACCCACAGGCCACAAGCCACAACATCATCCATAGATTAAAATACAAATATTCGCATAGTGTCTTTACAATAAGTAGGAAGTAGGTAACTACATAATAATATTTGTCGCTATGCAATTTAAGAAAAGTAAATAAAGAAATACATTTTGAGCGAAAAGTTTTGTTAATTGTCATGCGAACTGTACCTACGTCTTTATTAGATGTATGAACTGGCTAAATTCGCTTGAAGGCATTCGGAACATAATTTTGGTTGTCTTGAAAGGGATGGAATAACGCGTGTTCGTTATCCATTTCGAGAGCTTATGTGTTATTTATTTTGTCTTGGATTAATCTACGTTGACTTATTTGAACCTTTGAATATATATTTTGTTTGAATTAATATTAGGTACCTACCTAAAAGTTTAGCTTTTATGTCAGTTTTCAAGGAGTTTTTAGCGTACTTAGGTACTACTGTTCTGTTTTATGGTTATTTATAATGTACCTATTGTAAGACCTTTTAGTATGAGTGCCTGTTACAAACCTCTATTTAAAATAATAAAAGGTACATAATGATATTAATCTTTCGTTTAAAAATAATGCATCAAATTACCTAAATAATATAATGAATTTTAAAGTGTAAAACCCTCACTTACCGAAAAGTCCCTTCGAAAGTTGAAATGTCTTGGATAATATAAAGACTTTGATTAATATCTTTACCCTAGAATAACTTAGGATATTTTTATGTTTATACTTTGAATATCTAGAATGTTTTATCCGGGTAGGTACTACTTTAGTTACAATCTATAATATAAATAAATTAATCCTTTATATAAGTAGTATAACTCAGTTTTTTATGCTAAAGATTTATGCAAAGGTGGTGCCACCTATCGCCGCCCTACCCTCGAGTAGAAAGGTGCCGAACGTTTTGCGGTCTGCAAAACGTGATTTAATCCAGTAAGAACGGTTAAATTGTTTTAAAACCTGAGTGCTGGAGTATTTTTAGAATCTGATACGAGAAATAGGAATTGAAATTGGTTCCAATGCGGTTCCAATGGTTAGAGTTTGAAACTCATCATCGTAGCTATCGGTAGAGTTACGTACTCCTATTTTTTCCAGCCATTTGAATGGTGATAAATACTACTATCCATCCATCTTCACAATCTTTCACATATATATCATTACTTGCTGACCTGCCAGCAACTTCTGTAGCATGTATATATACAATATGATTAATCAAAATCAAAATCAAAATAAGTTTATGCAATAAGCACCTTGAAATGTCAATTGTTTAAATTTAAATTTACACCAATTCGTAAGGCGACCAAACAGAGGAGAATTGGCAAGAAACTTGGCTTATATTTTTTTAAAGTCTTGTCTCTTACAGTTTATTATTAACTATTACATTGTTTTTGAGGGAGTTGGAGCTTATTTGTGATCTAAATAATCAGAAATTTTATAATAAGCTTTGTTGCAGAGGTTACGTTTAACAACATTTTTGAATTGATTTATAGATAAATTAACCATATCATTTGGGATTTTGTTAATAAATTGTACACATTGCCTTGTAAAAGATTGATGGTTGGTGAATGGTTTCGGAATGCAGATTTAGACCGGGTCCCCAATGACGAAATCCGCAAGCAGACTAAGGTCCAGGACATCCGCAAGCAGATATTGGGGCTTAAGTGAAGTTGGGCAAGATACTTGGCCAGACGGAGTGACGACAGGTGGACCAGAGCACTGACCGAGTGATGGCCGAGAGTTGGTTACAGAAATAGGGACCGTCCTCCAGCGAGATGGGTTGGCGATATTAGAAAGACCGTGGGCGGCACCTGGTTCAGAATAGCGCAGGATCGAGCCACGTGGCATAATCAAAAGAAGGCCTATGCCCAGCAGAGGATAACGGTTGAAATGATGATGATACTCGGAAGAAATATAGAAAGATATGGTAGGAAGTAGGAAGAATAATTATGTAGAATAATGTTTACCAAGAAAATAAAACGTAAAACGCAATTAATTACTATCTTCCCGTTTTGCAGTTGGTTTTTCCGCCATTAAACACTAGCTTAAACCCGACTGTATTGCAGCTCTAACTATGAATAATGGATGCTAGCATTATGAATACAAAGTTGTTCTGTTTAAGTCATTAGTACCACCTTACTTACATTTTGCTAAAGCGCTCGTGGCGTGGTATATCTACCAGCGAACTAAATCGGTTGTGTTGATGTTGTTGTTGTTACTATAGGTAGAGTCACCTCCGCAAGTTCACTCGTGGGTTATCTTACTTCGGTGCTCTTGGCTTGATATCTTTGTTATACAACCACTACAACACCAGCCTTTATCAGTCCACTGTTGTGCAAAGACCTCCCCTAAAAAAAATTTTATTCCCTATTTTCTCAACCTACAATTGGTACTTATTTAACGACGAAAACGCGATTTGTCTATCCACTGCTGGACATTGGCCTTCTCTTATAAAAATATGGATAAGCCTATAATTTCTACGCTGGGCATGCGTGTTAGGGATCGCAGGGCACAGCTATTTGTACCGTCGACGCTACTGCCCGAAAGCAGCCAGGGCTTGTAGCTGTGACGGTGTTATGCTGCACTATGCCGCAATCAGCCGGCCACCAGAGCGCCGTTCGTTAGTTAGCAGGATGCACCACGTGCAGGTGAGGTTGGCTTGGGCACCGAAGATTGATGTTGGAAACCCTTACACTCTCTTGTTGTTAAACAAAATATTGACTGATTACTGCTGGGATGGGTAACCAAGAAAATCAAAACCACAGTCTACTGCTAGATATCAGCCTTACTTAAAAAGAAGGGTAAGAAATGGCTATAATTCCCATGTTAGGCATTAACAGCAACATGGGTTGGGAAAGTCGCGGCATAATGTTAAAACCTGTGAATCAATGTCCGTGTTTAAAAAGAGACTGAACAAATTCATTTATGATAAAATAAAATAATCTAAGTTAGCTACTTCATAGACCTCTGGAACATATTTACTAAAATAACTTAATCTTAATTAATTACAAATAGTTTATAAGCTCATTATAAGTGAACTGTATTCTTTTGAGCAATAAATTTCTCTCTAACCTGATAACTTTTCGCACTGCCACCGCTGCTGCCTATCGGTCCGATCATTTTGCTTGTGATGGGTGACCTTTAAGTGGCATTTTAGATAAAATTTAGATCTAAAATATAAGAGTAGGCACTCTCTCTCTCTTCCTATTATTGTTAAAACTTAGTTTTTATCAGTGTCCGACTCCGTAAATGGAACGCGTTAGATCGTAAGCATCCGTACTATTATTTTTTAAGTTAAATATATGAAACTTGGAACTTGAAACTTGAGCGCTTCGGTGCTCAAAGCACGTGTCGTTTAGATATTAGTAAAGGTCCATAGTGGTCTTTGGGTGGCCTAAAACTCACATACATACAAAGAACGAACAAATTTACATTTTGTAACCATGTACATTTAAGTAAATTTTGTTGCAGTAATAGGACAATAAAGTTTTAGAAGCTTGCGGTTTCCATTTCTGAATTGAGTATCAAGCAAATTGACGTAGTCGTTACTCTAGAACGATCGCAAATGTCAAATTATTACATTGTAAGAATTTGGTTTAGTAAGGATATTACGATAACCTGACGTATCAAAATCTTATCTTATCTTAAGAGCCTGTCTGATCACATAGCAGGGCAAACGCCTCACTTCCCGATCTTGGGAATCCGCTGGCCATGATACCGGAAAAAGTTCCAGTTCGCTACGCCACCTCCGTCTAGTACAGCCACGCGGCCGCGTCACGCCCTGTGGAACCCACTAAGTGGCAATCTTAGCACACAACTGTTCCGGCTTGCGGCAAACATATCTGGCCCAGCCCCATTTAAGTTCGGCTGATCGAGAGTCAAATTGGCAATTCAGTATTCAATATTTATTGCAATCATATTACATATGTAGGTACTTTAAAATTCAGTCAGATGTTGACTAGGTTAAGAATCAATTCATAATTAGTACCCAGTTAGGGTGTTCACAACAGTGAGTAGGAGCAGACTGAAATTTTAAATACATAAGACTATTGATTACTGATAATCATTATTGTTATTTGAGTCATTTATAAATTTGTAAAGAAAATAAGTACATTTTATTTTGAGATTTTTTTCTGGTAACTTATTATAAATTTTTACAACCATCACGTTTGGGCCCGAGCTATATTTTAGTTTTAATTTTTGTCTGGGAGCGCAGTATGGTGTACGCATCGTAAGCGTAACGAAAAATGTTGGCCAATCATACTACGTTGTTTTGAATTTATGCTTTCTCATTGGCCAAAATGTACCGTCTAGGATAGGAATACTTTTTTCGATAGTCTTCGTGATTGAACCTTGGAATATCTCTCACGGAATGAGTCGAAAGATCGCCAAAAATTCAAAACATAGGTACTGAACCGTTGGAATGTGGGGACATCACTGTTAAGCCAAATATGAAGCCGTAAATTTAATATAATCAAAATAAAACGCGAATCGATGATTTTGAAGATCTCCCAAGACTTTACCAAGGGAGTCAGGATTTTCAGCATTGAGGGAAAAACGCAGGAAAATGGTATAGGTATTTTTAACCAATACAGTGAAAGTATTACCTACTGTTTCAGCATCTATACTCTCTAAATAAACTTATTTCAAATACAACTTGAATACTTAAAATGATCAGATTCAGTAAATGTAAATCCAAACTTGCGAAACCAGTCCATTTAGGTACCAATCTTCTAAGAGTAATCACCATGAAAATTTAATTCCCGATTTTTCAACAAAACGTTAGATTGCAAAAATATTAATCAAACTGCCAAAGTTGATAACGCGAGCAGTAAATCAAGGGAATCACTAATGAGAGGCCACGGCAGCAAAATTATGAGCCCGAAAAATTTTGCCACTCCGGGATTGACTTAGATCCGGATCGGTTTGGCCATCCGGTTTTAGCAGTAACGATACGATGAGCTTTGGTGCAGATATTACTGGGTGTAGTAATATTATGATATATTTCATGGCTAGTCAACGAAACATAGCTTGGTTTAGCTATTCAAAGGTTTAAGTGCGAAAAACACACCTTACTACAAAGTTTGCATTAACTATATTTTTGTATGAAAATGGAGCAGGAAGTTTGATAAACTTTGACATTTCCATACAAAAATATAGTTAACGCAAACTTTGTGGTATGGTATGTTTTTCGCACTCAGGCCACAGGTTGTATTTAATACGAATTAAAAAGCATTTGATTTTATGGTTATAGTTAAAGAACAAGAAATAGTTGTAGTAATACCAGCGACGGTATCGCGCCTATATTGATAGGAACGCGCGAGAGCACCACTAAAAAAATTCGCCGTGGGCGAAGTGTCTTTTGACAGTAAATTACATCTGTGTCTATCATTTAAAACAATGCAGGCCCTTGTGTCGTTGTTATATGTTTGCTTCCAGAGGCTCAATCACGAGGAATAACGAAAAAGTATTCGCATCGTAGACAGTAACGTAGATAAACACAGGCTAAACAGATAAATTTCAAAGTGCCCAGAAGATAGAGAAAAATAAAAGAAAGAGAGATCAAGTTCAACATATAGAAAAAAACCGACCAAGTGCGACATAAAAAACCCTACTTGAATTTAAATTTTATTCTGTTTTTAGTATTTGTCGTTACAGCGGCAACAGAAATACATCTGTACAAATTTCAACTGTCAAGCTATCAAGGTTCATGTGATAGAGTCTGGCGAAAAATAGACAGACGGACAGTAGTCTTAGTAATTGAGTCCCGTTTTTACTCCTCAACCTTATCCTTTAACTTTCCCTAAAAATACGCATACAACCTTAATTAACTAGGTAGAGTAACAATATCAATTAAGAACATTATGGTAAGCGTCAGGTTGATATATTTGTCATCGCTCTACAGCTTATTGCCAGATTCTACTTCTGCCTTTGCCTTCAAATCTTACACTAACAATAACATGATCTGAAAGACTGACCTTGATAAACCAAACCGAGATATTCACCATGAGTTTGATCGTTTCGGTGCTGTACTAATCTATTTTTGCCTCAATACGACATTGCCTCCCCGCAAGGATACAATAAAAACTCGCTATTTTCATACCCTTTATGCGGGTGTAATGTACCGTGAACTACAGGTTGGGAATAGGTAAGAAAGTGGTACAAAGGGAAAAGGTACAAAACGTTGCGGTTACGGTAATAAGAAAGGTTCTATTGTTGCCGAGTTAACATTTTTGACGGTTGAGCTATTTCGGAGTTTCTTTTCGTAGATATACGACGAAGGCTATGGTTGTAAGTGCAAAGCGCTTCTGGCTTACTTCAGTGTTAATAGATCATTTAGTTAAGCAACACTCCACCTGGTGACTACTTGGATGGGTGATCAATATAGTGACATTGAGACCCGAGTGCTTCTTTGCAGGCAAGGCGTAACTACAACCTACTGACAACCGCTTGTCATTGCGCGGTATATTGAACTGCCCTGAATTAGTGGCTCCAGCAGTGAGATTGTCTGTACCCGAAGTGCCCAGATATTTTTTAAGGCTTCGTAATCATGCCCTCATGGCTGTGTCACGAACGCGCACCGTGGCGCACGATATTCTCCTCTGGTTCGAGCCCTAAAATAACTAAATGCGCTTCTGGCATCAGCACCATTGTGTGATCTGTTTGCTGACCGATGGACTGAAGTGTGCGAAATATGTATGAAGTTTTGTGAGAGGATTGATAGTGTAAGGAATAGTACAATTTGTTAATAATTGTTATATTTGCTTTAGTAATTTTCACGCATGTTTTATGTTTTGTCGAAGGTTCCTTCTTTTTTATGTTTTGTATATCATAGCGCCTTGGTTTTATACTGCTGTGTTATAATTGTATGAATAACAATCTAAATATCTTTGCTTTGAAAGGCACGTATGGTTGTTGATACCGGCTTTTTCAGTCGTTAAGCCATAACTAAATTGTCTCCTGTTGTGTTTATTAATTACAAGTCCCGGCTTCACACAGGTAGTAAAGCTTATATTTCCACCATACATTGTTTTGTAATATCTCAAAAGGATTAGGCAACGTTTTCAAAGAAAGCTCCCAGGCTTGACTTTTTCTAACATTTTCAACAACGTCATATACAACCAATTTACACAAAACCTTAACAAAATATACACTGTAACCTTCCTTATGAATCACTCTGTCTATTAAAATAAATCGCATGAAAATCTGTTTAGTAGTTTTTTGAGTTTATCGCGAACAAAGAGACAGACAGACGCGGCGGGGAACTTTGTTAAATATAATACCTAGTGATTCAAATTTACCTATGTACCATGTAACCATTCACCTATGTAGTTGAGGTTTGAGTAATCTAGGTAACGAATTCACGGCAGGTCGGCTACACATGCCTCAGGCTTGACAAGTTGCCTACGGAAACCACAAGAGCCTCTTCAGTGAAGCGCTTCAAATGAGTTAGTAAATTGTATGTAGTTTGGTTTTATAGCATTGTATAATAAAGTTAAGCGTGGAAAGGCATTTCATGAGGAGGGATGAAAGTCATGTAATAAAAAAGTGATACCTAGTGATTCAAATTTACCTATGTACCATGTATCCATTCACCTATGTAGTTGAGTAGAGGTTTGAGTAATCTAGGTAACGAATTCACGGCAGGTCGGCTACACATGCCTCAGGCTTGACAAGTTGCCTACGGAAACCACAAGAGCCTCTTCAGTGAAGCGCTTCAAATGAGTTAGTAAATTGTATTTAGTTTGGTTTTATAGCATTGTATAATAAAGTTAAGCGTGGAAAGGCATTTCGTGAGGAGGGATGAAAGTCATGTAACAAAAAAGTGATGAATATGACTGGATGCATGATTAGAGGGAGACTGAAGAAGAGATGGATGGATTGGGTGAAAGAGGATATGAGAATGAAAGGAGTGGACAGAGATATGACGGCTGATAGAAGTGAGTGGAAGAAAAAAACATGTTGTGCCGATCCCACCTAGCATGGGACAAGGGTAGGAGATGATAAAAAAGTTAAGTGTGCGATTGGTTAGTGATATTAAAAATATAGTCGTTCTTCATAATATTAGCTAGTGGGCGGCTCTGGTATTGGAGGTTTAGGCCCAAGCCCTTCAACATGGGATAAACGATTGAAAAGCCGGGTCTAATATAATTAATATATCTTATTGTTTAAAAACGAAATGTAGGACGCCGTTATGTTTAAAAACGAAGTGTAGGACGCCCTAAGGCCAGGTGGAGTGACAATTTGCGAAAGGCTGCTGGTAGAAGCTGGATGCGTCGAGCTCCGAACAGGGCGCAATGGAGCTTATTAAGGGAGGCCTATGTCCAGCAGTGGACTGCTATGGGCTGATGATGATGTTTATTTCTCTTAACAACATTTTTTTTATGATACTTGAAGATAAAATTAGCACTTGCCCCATCGGATGTTAAACAATCAAATCAAATCAAATGATTTATTTGCAACCAACAAAATACATGTAAGACCACAAAGTAACAAATAAATTATCTTAGTACATACATATAATCATAACCTGCTACATGCTGGGTTCAAGTTCTTTTTGCGACTATACCTACATGTAAATAAATTAATAAATTAATAATGCGGGACGTAATCACACAGCATCACGTAGCCCCAAACTAAGCAGAGCTTGTATTATGGGAACCACATGATTGATATAATAACTATTTTTTTTAAATACATACATATCATACATAGAAAACACCCAGACCCGAGACCCGAGAGAAATATCTACAGAACATGCAAACATTTGTCCCGCAGCGGGAATCGAACCTGCAATCTTCTGCGTCGCAGGCGGACCTTCGCCCACTGCGCCACAGAGGCCGTCTCGCCCACTGCGCCACAGAGGCCGTCTCGCCCACTGCGCCACAGAGGCCATCGTGTCATCATTATGTTACCTATTCTGCTATTTTATAATTTTCTTTTTTTTTTCTTTTTTATGTAGCTTTGTTCTTGGTAAAGTTTAGAAATATTTGTAAGAACTTTCTCGTTTAACATTACCAAACTGGTAAAACGAATCCGGTGTAGCTTTATCTCTATCTAACACGGCTGATTATTTAGTTATACAGGATTTAGGTCAACTTAACCTATAACCCTTTATAAGTTAGTTTTTGAAATGCTGTCTAATTTGAATTTGAAAAATTTTTTCGTTCAACGTAATCCGGGTTAGGTTTTGCAGGTAGCCTGAGGTAGCCCGGGGATTCCTAGCACTTGCCCCCACAATGGTGCTCATTAGAGGATGCCTATGTCCAGCAGTGGACTGCTATAGGCTGATGATTATGATGATTAATGTTTTTTCTACCTGACTACTTTGAATTCGATTTTTGTATAAAACAAATTCATTGAAATCTTTTTAAGATTCTTAAGTATTAATTTTTGTTTAGAACTGTTGCGATCAAATAATATAAAATATATATAGAATAATCATCTTATAGAATCATCATCTTATAGCAGAATTTCAACCCAAAAAGCATGAAATTATGCATAAAACATAGACAAGATGCATTGTTTAGATCAACAGAATTAAATGTATGGCTAACCTTCTTCACAAAATTGCCTGAAGAGTGCCACAAAAAACCACCCATCAGCGTACGTGCGGAAGGTTTATTAGTGTCATCATAATAAAAACGTCGGACCCACTAAAAGTTAGCGCCTTTTGAGTGCAAAGGGAAAATTGTCGTTCTTGCAGCCAAAGCTTTACTCTGCTATAAAATTTGATACAATCTTTGTACCCTGGATGATGTAGTTACCTGGTAGTAGGTACCAGTGGCAGCGGTTAAAAAATGTTTAGAATGTGAGAATAGGTTGCAAAACCAAGGGCAATTTTTTTTTTCTCTATACAAAGTATTGTTTAAAGTTAAATCGAGCCTCAATCAACAATAAGTTTCAGAAAACTTTTTAAAGAACAATAATGATGCCTTACGTATGAAACATCTTTGAAAATTTTTTGATGATATTTTTGCATGAAAATCTTAATAAATAAATGTGACGATGGCAGCTCTGCCATCACATGTTTTCATAACACCCAGATGTTGTAGTGAAAGGTTAGAGACTAAGTCTCTTTCGTTCCAAACCGTTCCAAACATGCGTTATCTACGAAGCAATTACTTTGTTATAGTAATGACACAGTAATGGTTATCACTTAACCAGCATATGCAGGCTTGCCTAGCCTGCATATTGCTATAGCCATTTGCAACTAAGAATAAGAAAAAAAATGATAGTAGAACTCCTCTCATTATTCTTGCTTTATCCAAATCAATAACCAAAAACTAGCCATACTTTACTACTAAAATATTAAAAACCTAAATACTAAGCTAGGAACAAAGCTAGCCCAGTTCCAGTAACTCTTACTTCATCCCATTCAATTCCTATGCAAATTGGAGTCATTAGAGCCATGCAATACATCCTGGACGTCAAACGGAAATTGGAGTCGTACCATTAGCCTGCCAATCCTATCAATATTTGCACAGTCAAACGGTGCATTTAAACCACTCTGAAAATTAGACTGCTCGAAGACGGCTTAGTTCGATGGCACTGTCATCTTCATCAATTAGAAGCAGCAAGTGGTAAGATCTTACGGCTATGGGAAAGTTTAGCAACTGGAGAACGAAAGCGAAGGATAAAAGCGAGTGGCTGTCCATCGTAGAAGTGGTTAAGAGCAACTCCCTCAAAACCAATGTAATAGTTAAGAAAAAATATTGTAAAATTGACATTTAAAATATACAAGCCTAGCAGAGTTTTTTGCCAATTCTTCTCTGTTTGGTCACATTACGAATTGGTGTAAATTATAAACATTGACGTTTCAAAATGTACTGTAATATTCGTCTACTATACTTACATATATTAAATAGAGGAAAAAATTGTATTTTTGTGTGTTTATATGTTTGTAATGAATAAACTCAAAAACTACTGTGCCGATTTCAAAAATTCTTTCACCATTGGAAAGCTACATTCACCTTGAGTAACATGGGCTATATTTATTGCTAGAAAAAATTAGGGATTCTTACTAAAACTTAAGTAACGTAACCCAAGGTGTAAAAAATAGTGCCCCAACGCGTGCGAAGCCGAAACGGGCCGTTAGTACTGAATAAAAAAAAACTTTTCTTTACTTTACCCACAAAAGGTTGTAGCGCCGAAGAAAGTGAAGTTGAGCCGGCTTTTGACTATGTGATGTAATGTATATTACATCTTTACACGTGATCATTTGACACTTCAAACTCAGGGCGAGGCAGGGGGAGGTGCGGTGTCCGGGGAGGTGTGTCGTTCAAAATGTATGATGAGCGATAAAATATTATAGCTCAAGATATTATATCCCGTACTCAAAATCCGGCTTAAGTAAGTAAGGTAGCTTTTACCCAGTGACTGGGAGGCCATAGTTCGTAGGTTATGGCTCGATGGAACAGTCCAGTATTGTCCATTTGTAAACTGTTTTAGGTTGAATAATATGATTGGGGTGGAAGGGGTTCTTACCATCTCCTTCGGTACTCGAGTTAACTTTACCTGCCCGTGGTCCATCCTTTAAACGGGGCTCTGGCAGCCAGCTGATTGCGGCAAAGCATAACCTACAGTATATCATAGTATAGCATAGTAGGTACGGCTAAATTCCCTGACCCCAGACAGACAGCAGCAGCCTAGGCGATGCGAGAAGCTGTGCCCTGTTTCTTAACCCTCAGCGTGAGGATTATGGATTGCTCTTTCATATTAGAGAAGGCCTATATCCAGTAGATTTTTAAAGGCTGGTATTGTTGTAATGTTATGAATAAAAAGTATACAGGGAGGGGCAAAATTTTACCTCATTGTGGATCTTGTTCAAAATTTAAAATAAACCTATAGTTCCTAAGAACAAAACTTTCAAACTACAAAAGAGAAAGTAGCCCTCAATAAGGTGAAATTTTGCCACACCGTGTATAATGTAATGTTGATTTATAGCATATACAGGGTGTCGCTGTATTGGTGACATTAAATGAACATACGGGTAGTGCTACTTATCAGTAATCATAAAAAAATAAATCCTTAAACTAAAGTACATTTTTCAAAAATATTTTTTGACAAACTAAATCCCAAATAATGTAAAAAAAAAGAATCATTCTGTGTACCATATGCGCACTTCTAAATAGAAACGCGCGACGTTGGCAATGGTAGTAGCTTTGTAGCCCTTACAAAGCATGATTCAAATTTTCTTACTTTATTTGTGATTTATTTTGTTTAAAAAGCAAGCAAGCAGCACTGCCCGTGTGTTCATTCAATGTCACCATTACAGTGACACCCTGTATAGTGTAAATATGGCCTAATTGCATTCAAGTCAATAGCCTAGTGTAAATGCAACTTAGCCTAGGTGTGCCTTAGTAATACCCGCTCATTAGTAACCTCAGGTTCTGATTGGTTCTTGGGATCCACAAATATTGACTCGAAGGCTAGTGGAAGCTTGACAGGTTTGATTAAAGGTCTTAACCCTATTAATGGGTTAGCTACACTACTAAACGTCTCAAAGTATTGACGATCAGCCCCTTCGCATGCCGTTTCAATCTTCCTTTCATTGGAGAAGATAATGTATTTACCTTAAAGAACATGTATATTTTTGAGATTTTATTAAATCCCCATAATTTTGACTCAACCCGTGACCTTCTAAAGTGTTATGGCGGGCACTGACTTAAGAAATATAATATGCACTGTAACACACAATGAAAGAATTTGCCATCCACATTGTCGCAATGTGTAACATAGTGTAACATTCCTTCAGTGCACAGTACGTGCACGAACATAGCATTTCTGTATACATACAAACAAATTTGTATGGAAAAGAGTCAGTGCCACGCATTTTACACTAGATGGCACGGCACTTCGATTCCATATAAAATTTGTTTTAATAACGCAAACGCGCGAGCTAGTAAAAAACTCGCACTAGGCACCCTGTAAGCCTTTCAAACAATCACAATGCCTTTCAAATGATTAATTCAAAACTTCATGCTTATGATATAACCTCTTTAAGCGCAGTAAAGCCACTACAGAGCGCAACTTCGCTCAGTTACTGTCGTTGCGTGAAATCAACAAATTACTAACAGAAGTTATAATAAGTTAGCAGTTTGGCCTGATGTACCCAGCGGCGAACCGTTAGCAGGTAACAGGTTAAACTTTAACTTAACAGCTACGGTAACGTAAATTAGGTTAAAAATTGTGGAATGGGTAAAACGGAAATATTTTAAATATACAATGAGCTTAGGTCACTAATCTTTAGTAAATATGTTCGTCCAAGAGTGCAAAAAGGTGGATATTTTGGCTGATAGATCACTTAAGATATTTTTAGTTTTGATTTAAGGTGACGATACATGTCAAACCTCCCTCTCGCTCGCACTATACAACATTTTTGAAGATATAAAATCACTGAATGTAGTTATGAAAAATAGCAAACCTTCACAGCCTAGAAATACATAAACTCAGCAAGAATATCTTGTTGAACCCAACACGTTTTCAAATTGTACCAATGAACCACTTTGGTACAAAGTTTTTTGGTAAGAAAACGTTTTAGAATCAAACCGGAACCTTTGAATTGCTATTCTCTAGAATGTGAAGGTTTCCATTATGCATAACTATAGTCAGTGATTTTCTAAAATGTTGAATAGTGCGAGCGAGAGAGAGGTTTGACATGTATCGTCGCCTTAATACTTCTGACCCCCGTAAGGGTAGTACATAAGTGTGAAAATACATAAATGTCCAGAACTTTATCTCAAAAAGACTCGATGACCTAGAGTCAAGTCAAATCTTCGGAAACCAACTTCTTACGTACTGGCATCTGCTTTAATGAAGTCTACACATCGTTAAAAAAAATAAGTTGTAACAATTTTTAGGATTCACAAATTATAAAACCCATGAGTCAAAGTCAAAGTTGTTTATTTCGGAATAAGGGTTAATAACAGTTCTATTTATGTGGTAAGGTTATTGCAGCCATATTCAGCGTAGTACGCATGCAATATTTTAAAGTATACATTTAACATTATGTACATAGGTATAAACATTTTTAATTTAATAACTTACCATTTACACCTATTATTTTGTAACAACCCTTATTGCCATCTTATTTTTAAATATTAATTTAATTAAATCAGATGTTGACAAGAGAAGTTAGTACTTCAGTACTTTTAAATTCTAAAAATCGCTTAAAAGCACTTCTCTTCTTCCAATATAGTTTTAAAAAATATATCATACATTTAATCGACCACTTATTGCCTTAATACATTTCAAACCATTCGATCCGATCTCGTCTCCGTCCAAATTTCCAAACTCAGTATTTATTACTTAAGAAAATCGGGTCAAATACTAAAAGAACGGTACAACCAATACTTGCTGAATGTAACGAAATGCTTAGGTATTGCAAATTGAATCTTAAACCAACGCGCTAGACCCCATTTCGCGAAGCTGACTCGAGATGCTATAACTGAGAAAAATTCATACAACAGTCTGACACAGTTTAAAATATCCAACTAGGGTGACAGTGAGTGACGGTTGTTCGCGAAAACTTCGAATGTTGACCCGTTGCTCTTGTAGATATAGGAAGCAGGTTGACGCTGGTTTTTCCGGTAAGAACTTTTCTGTCGGCATGAAAATTCGCAACACATGTCTTTCAACTCGGGGAGTTTAGCGGGGGTATGTTGGGCTCACCTTCGGTGACTCTCGCTAGCTCGGCGGTCTACCAACTAAAAACATACCGCGTTCCTTCATTCACCGTAGTGCTTTGACGACCTCTGTGGCGCAGTGGGCGAAGGCCCGCCTGTGACGCAGAAGGTTGCGGGTTCGATTCCCGCTGCGGGACAAATGTTTGCATGTTCTGCAGATATTTGTCTCGGGTCTGGGTGTTTTCTATGTATGATATGTATGTATTTACAAAAAAAAAATGTATCTATGTAGTATATCAATCATGTTGTTCCCATAACACAAGCTCTGCTTAGTTTGGGGCTACATGATGCTGTGTGATGACGTCCAGGATTATTTATTTATTTATTTATTATTATTATTTATTGCTAGTGCATCATCGAACCATTCCTCGTCAGATAAAGGGCTTGACGTTGCAGTAGCACTCGACGGGGTCAAGGGGTCCGGGTAGGTTTTTTGCCACGGCTTCCAGTAAGAGCTTGCGCAACTCACAATTATACTTCTATTAATTAGGACTAAGTGGACGAGCATGTCAAACAGAAAAATTATACTTACGATACTTTTAACACGTTGACTGTGGGCCTCGGGCATGGCGTGTAGCGTCACCATGTCTTGCAGTAGGTGCGGCACTGTGTTATTCAGCACTTAAAGTGTTAAAATATTTTACCAGAACACATTTAGGTAATTTACACCACACATAGTGCAGATAGATAAAATAACTTAATCTTGGATTATTTTTAATATAAATAATTTAATGATTAATGCTAATGAAACGCAAGTTATGAGAATCATCAGACAAAGTGAATGTGACGCTCAGTGGTAGACTGGACGCGGAGGTAGTTGTGTTGTTGTGTTATTTGTGTGCAATTTTACGAAACTATAGAAAAGTACCAAACAATCATTCTACTAAAAATAACGCAATTGAAAGAACAAAACGATTAAGTGTGATTTTAAGATTATTTTGTGCTACAGATACAACTAAAGTTACATAAAATTTTACTGAATAGCGCAATGTGATTAATTTGGCATTTTTGAAACCCCCTGTTTTCTATGTAAAAACATCCACTGCTCCGTTTAGGTAGCGTGCCAAAAATGGAAAAATCTTCCAATTTCCATGCCACATGCGTAATCTGTCCTCGTTTACGTCCATCTGTCTTTCGATAGGAGATTAGCTGTACTAATAGACTGAGATTAATAGTATCCGATCACGGGCACAGTCTGGCGATGAAGGCTAGTTTAGTTAGGTCATCGATTCATACAGCTGCGGACATTATCACACAGCATAATCTAGCTTCAAACTAAGCAGAGCTTGTATTTTGGGAACCACATGACTAGGCTATAGCCTTATAGGATAAGACTGACTAATAGTTATGTGATACGTTATCTAAAATTAATAGTTTTGTTAAATTATTTATGGTACGATGGTACCGATATACCATTGTTGTAAGGCTACGGACACGCGGGGTGGCAGTGGCGGCAATGGCGCATTTCAATGCATATATTTGCATTGGCATGCCGCTCCCCGCAACGCCGCCGCTGTCTTCGAGACCGCGGCCATAAGGGTACCAAATTAAATAAAGAAAAAAATCTAAGCACAGCTTGTATTATGGGAACCACATGACTGTTAAACTACTTAAAATAACTTTGTTTGAAAATGCATACTCATTTTAAAAGAACACATCCAGCCCCTATCATTTCCTGTTGATGTCTTCTAAGCAAGGCGAAATATTATCGAATTTCTCTTGGATTTTTGTGAAACTCGTCAGAGCTTAATTCCGCTTTTGTACCAAATATTTGTCTTTTGAATCTAGCAAGAGTCTGGCAGTGGTCTTTTCCTTTTATACAGGGTAAAAAAAACTGTTTGCACCTGTATCAGTTAAGCCATATAAAAGAAAATAGTAGATTGTTTTACAAGGGACTAAACCATCCCATTATATACGAGGTTGTTATACTCCCGAGCGTAGCGAGGGAGGATGACAAGACCGAGTTATAATGGGTGGTTTTGGCCCGAGTAAAACACTCTACTTTTCACTTCGATTGCGAGAAAATAAAAAAATTCAAAATTAGACAATTTTCAGAAATTTTATTAAAAATTAATCAACCTTCATAAAACATCACCAAGACGGTTCTATTTAAAAAAAAAAGATTGACGAAGCACCAAGAAGTCGAGTTTTTATGTAAGAGAACGAATGCTTTGTACGGGCTGATGATTTTAGCCAAAAATTAAAAAGAAAAAATACTTTTTAGCCCAAGGTATTAAACTCGAGTTTTAGGCCCGCTAAGCTACACTATTATGATACACTTTTTGAGCAAGAGAAGTGAAAATAATATTGTAATAGCTGTCATTGCCAAAACTACCTACGTCATACTGCCTTGCTAACGTGTTGGAGTGGTTATAACACGTCTAACGGTCCGAATGGCCGTTTAACTAATTGACAATAATCTGTTCGAAGCACTAGGCTGTTTTAGACTCCAGCCATCAGCATGCAAGTACATTTATAGATTGATAAACTATCACATGGTATTGGTGATTGTCTGTCAATTACCCATCTGTCAGTCAAATACAGTCTGATTCCTCTATGCGTAATGGCATAAAATATCAGCTTATTTAGTTCACTGTTAAAGATGCTCCCCTGCAGGCCTGCCCTATAAAAAGGGGGATATGCCCATAATCCCCACGCTGGGCATGCGGGTTGGGGATCGCAGAGCACAGCTTTTCACACCACCGACGCTAATGCCCATCGTTGGCCAGGCTATTTAGGCTGCTCTATGCCCAAATCCGCCAACTGCCAGATACCCGTTTGTTGTATCCACCACGGGCAGGTGTCGTCTAAAAATAGAGGTTGGAACCGTGTGTTACATGGAGTGGGAATTGATTTGATTCCTAAATCTGTTGTCAAAGGACAGTAAAATTATGTGTTTTCTGTTTTTTTTCTAAATAATGTTTTTTACCTATTTGCTAAATTCCTCAGCCTCCTCGGAGATTAGTTCGAAAGGTTAATAAATCTTTTTAATTTGTTCTGTATAGTACTCGTATGACCATGGAATATGCGTACACCTTACGAACATACATATGTAAATGTAAATCTTACGTTACTTTATACACACTTACACATACCACCTCCTTAGGTAAAACTTATTCTGTCTTCGGAAGTCTCTATTCTAATGCATTTTCTAAGCTTCAGAACATCATATAATTATCTCGATGCTTCAGAAACTAGGCAGCCTCGAAGGAGGCTATAGTTCCTAACCAGTAAATTCTTTCTGGTGTGGTCTCTGTGGTACCGAAGTCTAAGCCTATTGCATAGAGCCATGCCTTGATGTCTAAAAATTCATACCTTCTGTAACTTTGTCATTGGCGATCTCGTTGGCACAATAGCTTCATAGCATGCTGACACTCGTCAGGCGGGATTTGAACCCGCAACCTTTCCTCCTTTCGGGTGTGTGTTAGTATGTTTGTTGTAATAAATCCGTAACAGCTGAACTGAATTGCATGAAGCTTGGATTAGAATAGAAAAAATCGAAGAAAAACTGACAGATTGGACTCAAAATCGTATCAAAAGTAGTGATCGTGAAGCTGGGTACGGATAGCGCGTGTATCGGTACGCGTAATCGGATTACGCGTATCTTGGAACGCCATGTCTGTACTTGCAGCTACGCGTACACTTTAGGGAACGCGTGCCGCACGAGCTTGCCCGCGGCGCGATCCGCAGTCAGTCGGTTTCGGCTAGCATAGCGCTATGGATTGATTGACCTCGCGTTCAGGTTCGCTGCGGTCCACATTAACTGTACGCGTATCCAATATACGCGTGCCCAGCGAGCCCCGACTACGCGTATATAGGAACGCGCTATCATATTTATATTTTTTTATTTATAATTAAATATCTTTTGTTGTGTTATGTGTATTAACACAAAAGAAGAATGCCTATGCTCAGCATCGAGTCGAAAACGGCTGATGATGATTATGAAACACACAACCCACATAATCTCAAAAAACAAATAACCCAACCCATTAAATTGAAAGGTAAGCCGACATAACTCACACACTGCCAATTTAAAGCAAACAAAGACTGACCCTTTATTGCCGACGTGAAAATCAATTTCATAAAGACCTCCCACGGTCACTCTATTATTTCCGAAGCCCCTTGTGGGGCTCGGTACAGTCGGTAACAAAATATTTTTATACTACCTGAAGATGAAACAAGCACATTGTCCAGCTTATTGATGTTAAGTGGTATGTTATCTTTAGTCTAAGCTTATTCCGCCTTCACCCTTCTTTCATAGGAACTTCAGACGCACTGCTAACTACCATCCGCATCAAGTTGATATTCCATTTACCAGAACTAATTGCTTCCAAACATCATTTATAATGCGCACTGCTAAAATATGGAATGAGCTGCCAGTGTCTGTTTTTCCATTGACTTACGACCCTAATAGCTTCTAGTTTTTAAACTTTAAGCGCGTTTTTCTCGAAGTCGTGTTTTTCCCATTACTGCACTTTAGGTTTGGGTCGGCAGCATTGGGTCACAGGCCATTCATGGTGAAGTTGATAAACCTCATATGCCTATAATTTCACGTGCACAGAAACAAATTTATTGTTTTTTGTAATGTAAAATCTGTGGCACAAAATATATTTCCAGGAACAAAATATTTATTTACTGGAATCCGCTTTTCGGCCTAAGGCAATGTTTTTGTAGGTCTGACAACTATTCTAAAAGGTTTTTAAACATTTTTCAACAAAATTCGGGGAATTATTAATATTACATATCTAACTGTTTTTTATACTTGAAATATTTGAAAACTCTGTTTGGTTAAATACGTACCTACTGAGGTTTTCATTTTAGAAGTATTTTTATTTTTTACATGATTTCCCACCAGATGGACCGATGACATCGTCAAGAATGCAGGTAATCGGTGGATGGAGAGGGCTCAAGACCGTTCTTCGTGGAATTCCTTGGGGGAGACCTATGTTCAGCAGTGGACTTCTATAGGTTGTTGATGATGATAATGACATGATTTTGTTCGGGGTTTCAACTTTCATCTTCAGAACACTAGCCAACTTCACCTGCTCATGGTACGCCCTGCTAACTAACAAACGAGGTTCTGATGGCCGGCTGATTGGGGCATAGCCTATCGGCAAAGCTACATCACCTGACTGCCAGCAGCGTCGGTAGTGCGACAAGCTGTGCCTTGCAATTACCAACCCGTATACATTTCAGAGAGTGTGCAACGGAACTGAACAACTTGATTCCATTAGCTCCATTCCACCATCGGACAAGCAGGCGTTCTGCAAGGCGACATCATTATAATTGTATATGGTCGTTAATTCGGCTTGTAGGACCACAAATGGATGATAATATGAAGCTGGAACGAATTACACGACGCGTGATGCGAGCCCTAAACTGGGGAGCTGGTTTGGAACACAAAAAATGCGACCTGTGTTGTCTACCGCTTGCAAGGTCTATAATCTATCACTTAGATAAAAGGTAGATGTACGAACCTTGCAAGTCCAGCAATCTCGATTGGTCCAGGGGCTGCTCTGTATTGTATAACACTGCGATCCAAAACACTGGTGAACAGTCTTGATGATGCGGTTTCCTTGCGGAATAACCAAGCGTACGCTGGCCAGCGGTGCGGTGCGCGGCCGTCACAACAAACACTTTGCTGGAGGCACTGGTACGAAGGTCTTCTGATATGATCAGCGGAGTACGACCCTTCGACGCGCGGGGTGGAAGTCAGTCACATTCGGAGGGAAGAAGACCAGAATGCCGGAATGAGATCAGCTCTTGAAGGCGGCCCGTCAACGACTACTACGACGTCATTAAAATGGCGTCGGAATGCAAAAGCCCCGCGGCGAATTTTTGCAGCGGAGCGCGCGAAAGTTTAAACTTCGCGTAGGCTGACAGTTAGATTACGCGAAATTTCAATGTAAGGAAATCAAAAAAGTAAGCTTAGCTTACCTAAGTATAGATATTGAGCCTTACAAGCGTTGATAAATTTATAATAAAAAAAATACACTCAGACATAATGTTGGTGTAACCAGTAGGCATACCTTCTATACGCACAAAGCGGTTCTCTTCCACCTTCATCATGCGCACCGCCAAGGAGTGGAACCACACCACCACACCACACCAGCCTATATCAGTCCACTGCTGGACATAGGCCTCCCCTAATATAGGGGATATGCCCATAATCCCCACGCTAGGCATGCGTGTTGGGGATCGCACGGCACAGCTTCTCGCACCACGGACGCTGCTGCCCGTTGGTGGTCAGGGGATTTAGCTGGGCTGATGTCGGCTGTGGTATGCCGCAATCAGCTGGCCGCCAGAGCCCCGTTAGTTGTTTAACAGGGTGCATCACGTGCAGGTGAGGTTGGCTTGGGTTTTGAAGATGACTGCATCTTTAGACTGCATCTTTGCTTACCATCAGGCGAGATGTGGTCAAACGGAAGTCAATTCAATATAAAAAAATACCCAGCATGGGGATTATGAGTACATTCCTCTACTCCTAAGGTTTTATACAGCAGACTGTACTCGGGTACCGTGAAAACACCGATTTTTCGATAAATTGAATTCTTTTGTCTCGTGGGTCTTTCATTCAAATATTTGTGTGGTCGCGTCCCCGTTTTAGCACAATGAGTTTTTTCAGAGGCACTGGGTTTATCGCGATGAAAGTGAATTTCCATTGAACCGAAAAAAATGTGAAAAACTGTTATTTTGATAAGGGTTAATGCAGAAAACGGGTTAATTATTTATCGGGTTATTTTAGCTTAAACTTAAAGGTAGGTATTTCATTATGCGTGTCACTCTTTTTAATACTGTTTTACATATTGAAGACAAATATTAATATTTGTGACGGCCTCTGTGGCGCAGTGGGCGAAGATCGGCCTGAGACGCAGAAGGTTGCAGGTTCGATTTCCGATCCGGGACAAATATTTGCATGAATTGTAGATATTTGTGTCTGGTCTGGGTGTTTTTCTATGTATAATATGTATGTATTTACCAAAAATAAAAAAAATAGTTTGTCAGTCATGTGGATCCCATAATACAGCTACATAATACAGCTCTGCTTAGTTTGGGGCTACATGATGCTGTGTGATAGTGTCCAGTATTATTTTTTTATCTTTCTTTTGATTCCAGGCCCATATATATACAAGGTGTAATCGTTAAGTGTGTCCAAGTAATTATTCCGTAACTATAATAGACAAAAAAAAATAACAGATATCAAAAGTACAGTAAAATGACATCAATAACTTTTTGAAAATCAAACGAGAAGTATCCAAAATTTTAACATTAAACACTCCCATACATTTAGTATGAGATTAGTAGAAAGGTTTTAATTTTCATACTAAATGTATGGGAGTGATTAATGTAAAAATTTTGGATAATTTTCGTTTGATTTTCTACAAGTTATTAATGTCGTTTTACTAATAAATGATGAACGTACTTTCGATATCAGTTTTTTTTTTAGCATCTATAATAGTTATGGAATATAGGTGACCATTTTTTCATTTACATAGAGCGGAAGATACTTCGGAAGACAAATTTAGATATTTTTCCAGCATTTTCGGTTTTTAAACATATTGAAATTCTACACTTCACTACAAAACAAAGAATAAAACAAAGACGCTTGCTGCTGTCTATCTTTCCCTATGTATGCTTACAGATCTTAAAAACTACGCAACGGATTTTGATGCTTTTTTTAAATATATATAGTGACTCAAGAAGAAGGTTTTTATGTAATACATCTAGCACCCGTGCAAAGCCGGGGCGAATCGCTAGTGCTCTTATAAAAAGACTAAAAAAAGTATCCAAAATTATATTAAATATGGTATTCGACTAATAAATTTATCACTTACGTTGATAAATTCAGACGAAAATAATAAATTTCAATGAGAATCACTCCCAATTTCCTCTCCCGAAATTGGCCAATACCCCATAGCTATAAAATTTAAGGACCAATTTGCCTATCAAGTTACCAACAACGGAGATGAATCAAATATTGGCTAGTTACTGGCTGGAGCCGGCTAGCACTGGTTCAAAGAACATCCCGGATATCATAACCTCCCTTTGATAAGTCCCCCTTTACGACATTTTGGGTCATAATATGAAGAATAACATAAAACGAAGTCAATACAAGGCTATCTTATTTCAATGTTTGCCCACAGGAATTCAGATTCTATTTTCATGGTATTAAAATCTAATACTGCCTGAGAAAAATGTGGATAGGAAAAATGATTTATCCTATGTAAATGTTGAGGGCAAATATAATAACTAATGGCAAACAAGCTGCTGTAATCTCATATTGGATAAAATATACACGGTGAGTAAAGAAACAAAGTGTATTTTCCTGAAAATTTCCCGTGCTCTAGTTGAATATTATTTATTATTAAAATAACAGAGATGAAGTGGAGACGCCTTAGGACTAAATATTTTTTTGTGATCGGAATTAGATGAACTTAAATACATTAAGTTTGAAAAATAACAGAGATGAAGTGGAGACGCCTTAGGACTAAATATTTTTTTGGACCAATTGCCTCGGTTTTCGGTTTATTTTTGTGCTTAAAATCCATTCATAGGTGTGCACATTTATAGTGAAGCTCGCACTCTTGGAATGCGAAACACAGTTTTTAACAATTAAAACTTAAATGTAAGAGTTCGCAGTTGGTTTAAAAGAAAAATGATTTGAACTAGTTCAAAATATAATTTACATTAATATTAAATGTGACTTACTGCCGACAATTGTTAAATTTTTCGCCCGAATTGGGCCGAATCAAATTGTTGTAGAAAGGAAGTCTCCTCTGTTCTTTGAACTTCAGGTATTTTAGCCCGCCTAATTCCAATTACTGATAATTACGTTTGTTGTATGGTAACCACATACATATTTATTTTATTCTGTTTTAGTTTTTTTTATAGCAGCAACAGAAATACATCACTGTGAAATTTTTAACTGTCTCACGATTCATGAGTTAGCCTGGTGACAGATAAACAGACAGACGGGCAGTGGAGTCTTAGTAAAACAGGATACCCGTTTTTACCCTTTGGATACGGAACCCTAAAAAAGCGTAAGGCAGTGAAAAAAATCAAATAAAATTATGATTTGAATCCAAGTAAATTTACTTGTGAATTGAATTTAACTTTATTACTTCTAATTATTGAACCATGTGAAAATGAAATTAATTTTTCATTCATATTTTACATGCGAATTTTTACATGCCAGTTAACTTTTTAGAATAATACACATTTTAACATTCAATAATACTCGATTCTCTGTCTTTGAATAACATAAATTTACATTGATATCGAGTCGAAATGAAGATTTACATTCTATTACTCGAAATTTATATGTGGAGTCGTGACGTAACGTTATTACTTAGCCAAAGACCTTTTCTGCATTTGTGATAAACGACTTGGCGGTTTAAATCGGTAAAATAAATTTATGAACCAAATCTGCAAGCCAAAGGAGAGGTTAGAGGTTAGAACTATGAGAATTCCCGATTTCTTGCGTTAATAGTTTTGTTGATTAATTTCAATACGGTTACCAACATCATCTTTAAAAACCGGCCGAGTGCGAGTCGGACTCACGCACGAAAGGTTCCGTATCGTTGTATGGTAGCCCCACTTAAAAATTCATTTTATTATATTTTTAGTTATATATTTTTTAATAGCGGCAACAAAAATACATCATCTGTGAAAATTTCAACTATCTAGCTATCACAGTTCATGAGAGACAGCCTGGTGACAGACAGACAGACAGACAGTGGAGTCTTAGTAATAGGGTTCCGTTTTTACCATTTGGGAACCTAAAAAACTAAAAATTTCGAAAAGGCGTGGAACAGAACGTTGTTCCTTTTCGGGCTACCTATATACAATTTTTTTTGTATGTACCTACCATATAATTCATCGTCATCATCATCATAATCAGCCTATGGCAGTCCACTGCTGGACATAGGCCTCCCCTAATGAGCGCCATTGCGCCCTGTCCTGAGCTTCTACCAGCAGCCTTTCGCAGATCGTCACCAATTGAATAAACTAAAATAAAAACAGGTAGTAAAATTAAATGAAAAAGAATATGGGTACGTTCTTACTTGTAAACTCGGCGGAAGCTGACACCAAATTAAACGCGAACTAATATGAAAAGAAATAAAAACCGGTCAAGTGAGAGTCGGACTCTGACACGGCGTTCCGTACCATCGCACAAGATAAAACACTATGTCCTTTGTAAATACTTTTTATTATTTGCTGTTAAATTAACAGTAGAAAATTTAAATAACGGCATCAGTAATACTCACTCTGGAAAAATGTCAATTCTACTGCATATTAAAAGACACCATATTTGGTGTCACAGTCACTAGTTCATCATAATCATCAGCATTTCAACCCTTATCGACCCACTGCTGGGCATAGGCCTTCCTTTGATTATGCCACTTTCCTCGATCCTGCGCTATTCTGAACCAGGTGCCGTACACGGTATTTCTAATATATTCAACCCATCTCGCTGGAGGACGGCCCCTGTTCCTGTAACCAACTCTCGGCTACCACTCGGTCAGTACTCTGGTCCACCTGTCGTCACTCCCTCTAGCCAAGTGTCCTGTCCAACTCTACTTGAGCCCCAATATCCGCTCGATGATGTCCTGGATCTTAGTCTGCTTGCGGATTTCAAAAACTAGCTCATACAAAGAAGAAAAAGAACAAGGTTCATGAACATGAACATGAACATGAACATGATGCTAACAAACAGACGGACGGAGACCAGAGGCTTGTAAAGGTCCCGTTGGGCACCCTTCGGAACCCTAAAAACTAGATTAAATTGTGGATCCTTTGATCCCTTAATAATAAAAACAAACAAACTTTATATCATTCTCAGTACTTTATCATTGTATTATCCAATTTACCTTGTTTACAGATTTACGTTACATAAAATTTATTTTGCAATCAGCAGAGCATGTAATACGAAAAGTAATTTCTCTAAACATAATTATGTACTACCTACACAAATTTATTAAATCAACTTCCTGAATGTATAAGAGTGGTGTTTAATTTAAGGAAATTTGAATATTAATGAAGTTGATATATTAAAACGAATTGTGAAGTTTACTTTGTTCAAACACGTTAGGAACAATTATTTTGGAGCTCTTAACGGCTTTGAAACTTTGATAACATGAGTAAATCTCATCCCCCGTTTACACTACAACCACAACATCAACACTAGCCTATATATGAGTCCATTCCTGGACATAGACCTCCCCTAATAAGAATGTGGATATATCCATAATCCCATGGCACCTGGTTCAGACTACCGCAGAATCGGGACGAGTAGCATAGGCAAAAGAAGGCCCAGCAGTGAGTCGAAAATGGCTGATAATAGTGATGATAATATAAGCGAGTAGCTGACCCCTATGATTCCCAACCCACCTGGCCAGCGTATAGGTTGGAGTGTAGGTAAAGCAGCCTCCTTTACTTCCCTGTACGACATCTATTTTCTCTTTAATGTTGGCTCATATAATTTTTCCTTGGTCTTACCCTACCTCTCTTTCCTTCTACTTTTCCCTCTATAATGTTGCGTATAAAGGTGTCCATATTTTCTCTTCTGTTTATTATATTTAACATAGATAACTCTTCGAAGACTACTCAAAACTTTTTAATTAGTAACTTTTTCTGTCCTGTTTCTGTCTTGATATACCTACGTACATCAAGATTTCAACGATATCAATGCTCAACAATATCAGAAGTACGAATTTGTAGACAGATATCGTTTCACAAAGGGACCCGTACAAACCTAGGCTTAGCCATGTCGACACAGCTAATCCTATCATATGGCCTCGTGATACCAGTAAGATAAATTTATATGTCAAATTTCCGCTAGGAATGGTCGTAATTTTACACAGTCGGTATCTAAAGAGGTTTTTATTGTAGCTTAATGAGAAGTTTAAATATTTTAACAAAGACTGAGGCCACGAAATTGATACGCGACGACGCATCGTTAATAAATAAATAATGCTGAATTAAATCACGCTTGATTTAATTGATTATTGATGGACACATTCTTATTAATACTTCATCCTCTAAAACTAGGTCAATTTTTAGCTACCTATTACGTCTCGCATAAGGCTATATTGTAATATTTTTAATATTTATACATTTCATACAGGCCTTTGCCCTGCAGTGGGACAATTCAGGCTCATAATAATAATTAATAATAATAATACATTTCATATAATTATGTGCACTAAGTAAAAAAAAAAGTTTTTATACTCCGGCCTGTATTACTAAGCACTTACTAAGTCACCCATCCAAATAGAGACCGAGCGAAGTGTTGCTCAACTGAGATCAATACCCCTAGTATGAATTGCACAATTCGAAAATTTCTTGGTTTACCATATCGAGCTCAATTTCAATGTACGTTTTTTGGAAATTACGCAACATCAAACAAAGTAGGTAATGTAATTTTCTTGCAGATCACAATAATAATCACTAAAAAAAGTGAGGTAATTAACAAAAAAAGGTACTTCAACATTGAGCTCCATATAATATACTATAAAAAACGAATTGTACAACTCGTACTAGGCCCTCTGATGAGAACGAAGTTAGCTATGCCACGAGCGCTTCGTAGCGTTACATAGTAACTGCGGAGCCAGGATCCCTCGGGACTTATTATCGCATTCCTGACTCCACACTGTGATTCAGTGGCGTATCTCAAACGCTTTCTTTTTTCTTTTTGTCGTGTGGTATATGTTCAGTTTGTAGATTTTATCACATGAGGTTTTGGCATGAATATAGTAGACGTTTTTCTAACTATTGCAACACCGCCAAGGTAGATGACTGAAAAATTCTTATTGTATAGTCCGTCAATTACATATCAAGAAAATATTGAACAAGTATTTTTTCGTTTGTCAATTAAACAAAAAAATACAAAGATATAGTGCGTTAAAGTTCCATGTGACGTCACGGTATAGTACGCTTTTTTTAGCCGTGATGTCACGAGCCTCCACTCCCAAATTTGCACCCTCATTATCTCCGTCAATAATTTTAATTAATCCGTCAGTGAGATCAACAAATAGCTTAAAGATAAGCATAATTTGATGCATAAAAACATGAGTAAATTACGATGAATTATACAAACGTTAAATTAAATATGACACAATATGCTTGAATTGTATCGTTTCTTAGTTTAACCAACACAGTGTCGGAAGTTTCAGCGTACCCGAAATCCTTCAGTGAAGTTTAATTCTGCATGCCTTTTATACAGGATAATAAAGTGTGAGTTTGAATTTGTATATTATACCGAAAGTGGATAATTTGACTAAACACTTAAAAATTGAAAACTTTGAAACTTTTCTTAAAAAAAAAAAATAGCTTACTTTGTTTTGTGCGATGGCGCTACAATTACTTCGTTATTATTGGATAAAAATATGAAGCAAAGGGCACAAGCAATTTTTTAATTAAAAACTTCATAATTCCAATGTACTATCATTAGAATTTCAGTAATAGTAGTAAATCTTAATAATAGAGTCTTCAAATCCAGAGTGAATTGGTTTCTTCTAGGCAAGCGTGCTCCACCTTAGATCACATCTTCACCTGTTTCAGGTGTGATACTTGCCAAACGCTTGACGACTATTTTGTATAAAAAAAAAACATCAACTCACCCTGAGTTTGAATTTGGATTTGAAACTTCACTAAAGGATTTTGGGTGAGCTGAAACTTCCGACACTGTGTTGGCTAAACTAAGAAACGATACAAGTCAAGCATGTTGTATTATATTTAAAAATTTCCCTTTCGGAATAACATACGAATAAAAATTTACCGTTTATAAAACCACGCGCAATATTATGTGCTTATTATATTCATAATCCCGACTAATAAAAATATAAACTATGTAGTTTTATTTTTAACTGCTTATTTGTAAGTATATTTAGGGTACATAATTTATTCATTTTACTTTTTTATATTCACTATCTAAATCGCTTCCGCTTATATCTTCCGTCAAACTCAGAGAGCTACTCTGATTCTTTCCTCTTTTATTTTAAGAATTCCCGCTTAAAAGGTGGTATATGATTTGTTGATGCGAATATTTCGAATCCTTACACTTTCTTAAAGAGCTTGTTAATAGTAAGTGCTATTTATAAAGACGGGTGGAATGAAAACTAATAAATAATGTTGAAACAGTATCATATGGGGCTACATGATGCTGTTTCTAAACAAGATTGTATTATAGGAACCACATGACGCTTAAACACTACTTACAAATACAATTTGTAGGTATACTTACAATTTAAAAAATATATATTTTTTGTAATTACATACATATTGTAACACATAAATATCATACAGCATCATGAAGCCCCAAACTAAGCAGATCTTGTATTATAAGAACCACATGACGTATGTAAACTACTTATATACAATTTTTTGTAATTACATACCTGTGTGACGACCTCTGTGGCGCAGTGGGCGAAGGCCCGCCTGTGACGCAGAAGGTTGCGGGTTCGATTCCCGCTGCGGGACAAATGTTTGCAAGTTCTGCAGATATTTGTCTCGGGTCTAGGTGTTTTATATGTATGATATGTATGTATTTACAAAAAAAATGTATCTATGTAGTATATCAATCATGTTGTTCCCATAATACAAGCTCTGCTTAGTATGGGGCTACATGATGTTGTGTGATGACGTCCAGGATTATTTATTTATTTATTTATTTATACATATTTTAATACATAGAAAATATATAGACCCGAAACAACTATTTGCAGAACATAACAAACATTTGTCTTGCGGGAATCGTACCTGTCATCTTCTACGTCATAGACGGGTCTTTGCCCAGTGTACCACAGAGCTCGTCAAATCTACGTGATTATTTGAAAACGAATACCCGAGACATAATATTTTCAGACCAAAAAAAATCATACATCATCATTACCACAGCTCGATTTTACCCAATGCTGGGTCTAGGCCTCCCCTTGTATGTAACAATCTCTACAGTTCTAAACTCGCCTCATCCAGTTCGATCCACCGCCCATTCAGTCCACTGCTGGAAATGGACCTCCCCTTTAAGAAGGGGTATCAGGGAGGGACAGGGTGTTGGATTGCAGGGACCAGGTTCTTGCACTGCCAACGCTGCTGCCTGTCGACAGTCAGGAAATTTAGCTTTGCCGGTGTTAGGCTGCGCTATGCTTCAAACAGCCGACTGCCAGAGCCCCTTGTTAATTAGCAGAGTGCACCACGGGCAGGTGAGGTTGGCTTGGGTTTCAAAGATGGAGGTTGGAACCCCTTACACCCCTTGGCCCACGATGGATGCATGAAATCATACATCATCATCATCAGCCTATAGCAGTCCACTGATGAACATAGGCCTCCCCTAATGAGCGCAATTGCGTCCTCTCCTGAAATCAATACATACTGCAAGTTAAATGTGTCCTGGAATAGAACCCGCCAAAATTCTACATCTACATAAACTCTTGGGGAGATCATCGGATATAAATACTATCGTCCATAAGTATTCAAAGATATCACAAACAAAAACGCATTAGTCAAACATATAGCAAGGTGGGGTTCTTCATAACGAATAAACAAACGGAGTGCGTGCTACGGATCCCTTTGTGGATGGAGTGTTTACGTAGTTGCATTTCCCCTTTGGAAGCTTGTTTTTAAAAAAAACAATGTGTGCGGTACAGTTTGTAAATCTTTTGTTAGCTTTGTTGAAGTTATTGTAATCAAAACATTTTTACATGAGGTAAATAATCGTTCTGAAAATAGAAGGTAGTCTAGTCGTATTGCAAGTGAAACTTTTTCAATAATGTCACTTTGATCGGTTAGATAATTAAATAGTATTCTGCTGGCCACAGATAAAGAAGAGAACTAGATGTAGTCTTAAAATTAACATCAACTCATACAGCTGATCTCTACTTTCTTATGTCCAATATCATCAATTAGAAAGGGACGCATAGGTGCGACTTCAAATGAGATCAAAAAGTTAATCGTACCAGCGGGGTGATTGGCTAAGTATTAAGAAATGATTGACACTGATCCTGTTTTTACAAACTTTGATATTTCATCCGTCGAAATTCAGTGAACGTCAATTGTCAAACTGTCACAGTATGTAAGATCGGTGTCAATCATTTTTGTTTGCAACAGAGTTAGCCGATCACCCCGCAGGGCGCTCGAACAAATTCTATGTAGTTTCATTTATATGCCCTGGTACGAAGTCGCAGCAATCGCATTGAGATAAAGTATGCATCCCTTTCTAGCAAATGATATATGGACATAAGAAAGTAGAGATCAGCCGTATGAGTTGTCGTTTAGAACATAGTGAATTTTAAGACATCATCATTCATCTAGTTCTCTTCTATATCTGTGCTACTGGTTTTAGACGGAGATGTTTGTTCAATTGCCGACTGGTTCGCAAATTTGGGATTGTATTTTAAATAATATGAAAAGGTTATTATTATTTCTATTCAAAAAAAACCTATCTATAGTGAAGTTTGTGAAATTCCCTCTATTTTGCTCTTTTCACGTACATACACCGATTTCCCTGAGAAGTAAGCAGAGATCACGGATCTTCACTTGTAACGATCGTAGCATTACCTCATTTGCTTCTTTCACTCTCATCACATTCGATCTACATGCTCGTCAGCTTTGGACTCTTACCCAACTTTTTCCAGCACGTTTTCTATTTGATTGCAGAAAGTACGCCGAGGTCTTTCCATTAACTAGCACATTAACACTTGCCTCATATATTTTTTTCGTCAATCTTCTTTCATCCATCCTTTCTACATGCTATTTTCATGACCTGACGACACAAACTTTTTTTTTATCTGCGTCATGTAACTTTCTTGACTATTCAGTGTTATGTGCAGCAAATATTATTTTAAACTTGATAAAAAATAAAATAAATATAACCGACTTGATACATTCTAAGGCAAATCTTTCTTATTTTTTTCTTTTCATTCGTTTGTTTTTGAAAACCAAACAAAAACGTCACATTAAAACCCCCATTATTTACATCCCTAACCAATCATATTCCTTGAATGAATCATCCGAGAATGTTGATTTAAAATAATGGCTATTTCTTACAAAACAAGAAAACTTTGGATTATCCTGAAAAGGCTGCATCCCACATTTATCATAAACTTTTTAACTTAGATTGCTTTATAATGTACGGCCAGATCTTACAGTATAATACGCCTTCTTTTCTTCTTTCTTCTTTCAATATATTATGCTTACTATTTGTTTTTGATTTTTGCTTTTATAAATAAAAAATATGTAAATAATACTGGACACTATCACACACAAAGCATCATGTAGCCCCAAACTAAGCAGAGCTTGTATTATGGGAACCACGTGACTGATAAACTACCTACTTAAAATATTTTTTTTTGTATATAAGTACATGGTACATTTTATACATAGAAAACCCGCACGTTAGAAGCACTTGTTTTTGTTTATTTTTGTTGTGTTTGTGACTCAAATGATGGTTTCTTTACTTTTTACTTTAAAATCGTCAACGTTTCTATTGTTCTTTGGTTAGGTTATGTTAGGTTAGTGAATATTTTAAGGGTACATAAAGGGTTTTCATTACTTGAAGGGATTTTGATCAACCTTTCTATTGTTTTTTGGTTAGGTTATGTTAGGTTAGTGAATATTTTAAGGGTACATAAAGGGTTTTCAGTACTTGAAGGGATTTTGATTTTGATTTTTATCTGCGTACAGAAGAAGATAATTTTAACCATGAAAGTGGATGTCATATTTCATATTATTTTTATAGCGAAAGTTAGTATTTATTTTATTTTAATTATTTTTAATGTGTTGCTTAGTTTTGTTTGTATTCTTATCATTATAATCAGCAACATTTAGAAGTCGACTGCAGAACATATGTCTCCACCAAGGGTTTCCACGAAAAATTCTATCATGAGCTCATCCTTCTTTATTTAATTTTTTTTTTATTAAAGAATTCGCTGGCAATGTTACATTTATTTAGTTAACGTATGTATCTTGGAAATTTTTGCATATTGATCTTCGAACCAGAAAACGAACTTCCCCGTTTTGTTTTTCTTTGGCAAGTCTTTCAATTAGGAACTCACTTCGAAAGCAGTTTAACTTTTAGTTAGTATAGGATGACTTGCGTCTTGGAAGTTGCAGTGTTGAGTAATAAAAGGTTTTGTTGGTGCAAAGGCCACCATCTTGGTTTTTTGTTAGATTGAGTTTGTATTCTAATCAACGAGAGAAACCTGCACTAGATGTTTTGTTACTTGATGGAACTTGCAGGACATATTAATAACCTCTCTTACTATTTCCGAAATTCATAATGCTGTTTGATTAGAGTCCAGAATTATTTATTTATTTATTTCATTTATTTATTTGAAACCACATGAAACACTTCAAATCGACCATTGCTTCCACCAATTCGTAACGCGACCAAACAGTGAAATTTGGCAAGAAACTCTGCATGGCTTATATTTTTTTAACTTCTTTCTTACAATTTTTATTATTCTCAACTATTGAATTGTTTTAAAGGAAGCAGTACAGGCATAACAACGACCAATTCAGTGAGTAAAGTTACCACTATACACAAATTATTGTAAAAGGTACCAGCAGAAGTACCAGGATAGCATAAATTAGAAGGAGATATCACATATTTTTAGTATTCATAGTACTTTTTCGTATGAGTTAATGGCCGATTAGGCCCCTGAAAACCTTAGACATGGTTTTGTTTCAATAAATTGAATGAACTCTAAAATTCGAGACTTTTTGTCATTTTTTTTATAGAGTTACTTTTTTGTTACATACCCATGTTTTGCAAGTAAAGAAAGCTGAATCTGAAAATGAATAAAATATATTTCATATTAATATTTCCACCATAAAACCATTAAATGTGAAAATTATATTTGCCGTTCAAGACTCAAACGGAACTGCCAATAGCAGTATTGGAGACTTAAGGCGATAGTTTCAAAGGAAGCTTATAATAGCGATGGGCTGTTCTTGAAGAGTTTCCTATAGAAAACTTACTGCTTTTACCGGATCAATTAATAGAGACGTTTAATATTTCGCTTAAAAGAGCTTAATTATCGTATTCTTGGCAATTGTAGACACTCTCCAGCAAGGTGGAGTGACAATCTGTGAAAGGGTGCTGGTATAAGAAGGACTTGTCTAGCTGAGGATATGGCGCAATAGCGCTCATTAGGGGAGGCCTATGTCCAGCAGTGGACTGCTATAGGCTGATGATGATGATGACGATCAGTAATTAAATCATGCTTTCCGAAGCACGAAAGCGCTTCCATTTACTTACCACTAAACGGTCACCTATTCAAATGCTGACCGGACGAAGTGCTGCTTAAATATTCTGCATGCCGGAGTAAGCAATGCCAAGAACTTTTTGCCAATAAAATAATTCAAAAATCATTCGTTTTATATATTTATTTTCATTTTGCGCTATTGCGCCCTGTCCTTCCCTGGACGCATGCAGCTTCTATTTTAGGTAGGCACTCAAAAGCTTATTACACTGAATTTATGATAGTTCTATACCATACATCTATAAAACACAGATGTGCGGTACTTGACCCAGTTATATTCAACGTTACCCCAAAGCGCAAAAAGTACTTTATCACCTGTGAGTTCCATATAGCGCTGGAAAATACATTTTCCATCTCAAAAATAGATATTGGTGTTAAGATCAGATACACAGGGCCCAAGCAGAATCGATTTCAAGCTCAGACATTCGTTACGTATCAGTGAATATGAAAGAGACATAAAGCAGGGTTGGGATTCTGTAAGTTATGTTTGACGATGGTATTCGTCATCAACTTGTAACTTATCATTTCAACCGTATTATTAAAGAAACTTTTTTTTTATTCGGTTGATTTGATAGATAAGACATTTATGTAGGAACACATGAGAGTGCAGGAATAGAACTAAGAAATAACAAATCAAATATAAAGCTACCTTCTCAATATTGTCAGATTAACTTTTTGTATGCTAGGCGTATCCACACAAGTTTTTTTTTATGTATCTCAAATCCCTTGATGTCCACAGTATTCTTTAGAAAATAGATGTCCCAAACAGGAATGTGTAGAGATAAAAAAGGGAGGTTTTTCCCAGTAGTGTATCTTGAATGCTCTTATAAGACTATTTATTTCTACTTCTATCTTCGTATGTTCTAGGGCCAAATCTAGTGTCGACATAACATAAACAACCGCGACCATCATTTCGATGTGCTTTCCGAAGTATGAAAGTGCTCAGATGCCACAATGGACAATGGATGGAGTTGCGTGTTGAAAACGTGTTGCGTGGCAGTTTGCAGAAACAAGATAATCTAATAAGAACAATGAAGTAAACCAGGCCATTAAATATTACAGTCGAATACATCGCCGAAATTAAATTTATCCACAGAATCGCAACAGAAAACAGAAAGTATCAAGCGGAACAGCTCGGAACATTGTATTGAGAGATCGGGGTCGGAAAAACTGAAACAGATTTTTCCTTTTCAAAACGGGAATTTTCGTTCGTGCAGGTTGTGTACGAGTCGGAAAGTTTTGATTTGTATTTTGAGCTAAACAAATGTACATTATTTGTGTTATTTATAAAAAATATCTCAAGCATTAACGATATTTTTTCTATTGAGATCGTAACTTGATACGTAGCTTATTGGTATACTTAGGCGAAATAATGATCTCGTTTATTTGACTCCCAAGCGAAATATAATCCACTGCTTGATAAAAGCCCTAATGAGCGCCCTTACACCCTGTCCTCGGCTCGACGCTTCCAGCTTCTACCAGCAGCTTTTGGCAAATCGCCACTCCACCTGGACGAACGGATGGTATCCTAAACTACGTTTGCGAAGCCGCGGTCTACACTCAAGAACTTGTTTACCTCAACGGTTATCGGAGCCGCGGTCTACACTCAAGAACTTGTTTACCTCAACGGTTATCGGTTTTGCGGCCAGCCCACTGCCACTTCAACTTGATAATTCTCTAAACTACGTCGACAATTTTAGTTCTATGTCGGATAGTCTCGTTGCGGATTGTACCCTTCAGAAAAACTTCGAACATAGCTCGTTCTACACTGAGCGACGGTACTGTGAGTGTCCATGTAACTTTTATAACACCTAAGTACAGAACAAACATGGAATTTGACACAAAAATGTATGGCGTCATGAAGCGATTTTACGCTTACGTAGAGCTACTATCACAATGACCTATGCGGCAAACCAAAATTCTCTCTGAAAGCACCAATGAGCCCGATCTAACTCAATCTAAAGCAATGATTCCCAAAGTGGTCCAGGTAGTCCCCAAGGAAACACGTGAGACTCGGCGAGGGTCTGCGTTGGCGTGACAAAAATGGGGGTTCGCATGTTTTTAGTGGTCCACGAATTTTTCGATAGTAATGAACAAAAATGTTGGCTTGGCTGCACCTACGAATGTAGGCAGATAATAAACTACTCAAAATATTTATAACAAAGAAAGAGCAGATTGAACATCACAGAACGGGGAGATTTGCGGTTTTTCCTTACAAAACTGAATCGTAATATTGTTTATTTGCTGTCAATGCGTCAATATCATACATTCCTCATAAGCAACTAACAGTAAAAATTTTGCACATGCTGTCCACCGAAACAAGTAATTTTTTTAATGGGGTACGAGGAAAAACCGTTTGGGAACATCTGATCTAAAGCTACAACCGAAACGCATTAGCCGACTATAAAGTCTATACGACCAAACTTCTAAATGATTTTTTTTCAATATCCATTCCATTCGAATAAAACCACCCATTAAAACTTGAGCCATTCTAGTTGAAACATCGAATGCTTAACGATTGGTCGATTGGGCTATAAGAGCGGGCGACGGCGGGGCGGCGACTCATGCTGTCATTTTGGAGCTATCTGTATCGATCTTGCAGCTAGTCTTCGATACGTGCTACTAGAGGGTTCCGTAATCTAAATCCTAGTTTTAGAACTAGTACGTCTCACTGCAATAGTCTCACGGAAATAAGCGGAATTGAAAATCTATTGGTGCACAGCCGAATCTCCAATCTCCGGATATAATTAAAATCTACTATTATGATTGTATGGTAATCGCGCGACTTTAATACCTCCCTGCGAAACTTTTTTCGTAAGGCAGACTTTAATAGAAGAAAAATCATTTACTTATTAAAAGTTCGTTTTCCATTCATCATAGATAGACAGCTAGATAACTCGTTTAGTGTACTGTCACCAACCTTAACACAAAGAACAAAACATACAATAAATAATGAAAGTACAAGCATACTCGTAGATCGGTAATTATGCAGCACACTAGTAGCATGTGAGGTGGGCTTGGTTACCGAAATTGGAGGTTTGAACCCTTTACCTCATTTGTATGGTATATATGGTGTAGTGATCAAATATTTGCATTATTTGCAGATATGTGTATTTTTGTATTATAAAAAAAGTGTACAGATGTTTTTGAATAAAAAAAAAATGACTTTGACTTTGACTATTTATTATGGGCCAGCTCTTGACCTCGAGGCTTGCATAGGCAAGAATGAGGTCGACGATGGGGTGAACTTTCCCAGAAGATGCCTATTAATTCTCTTTTTGAAGCCGTTAGGGTCGTAATTCGATGGAAAAACAGACGCTGGCAGCTGATTCCATATTATATATATGTATAAATATTGGCGGACTATCATAAATAATGCTGGGCTACATGATGCTGTGTGATTGTGTCGAGCATTATTTATTTATTACGAAAATATCTCATCTTCTTCAAATGCAGTGACCTACAAAATTACAGAATGTTTGCACTAACCCCTTTTAATTTATCTTCCGTATATCCAAGTGCGACAAACAAACGTACATAAAACTTGCTTAAGCATTTAATATCTTCTTGGATCATTAAACATCGGATAAGAACAACCCCGCTCGTAAAAATATTAATTTAGCCGAGTAGAGCACGTTAGGTTATGAGATAACGGTGTGTTTGGAATAAATTGCCGTCAATAACATTCCTTTGTTTATTTGAGTTGGAAAGAGGTTTTATTGGCAAACTCTAAATAGGATGAGTTTGATTTGGTATATTTTTTTTTAGCATAGGCCAACTCTTGACATCGAGTCTTGTATGGGCAAGGATGAGGTCAACAATGGGACGAGCTTTCCCAGAAGATGTCTATGAACTCTCTTTTTGCAGTCATTAGTTTCGTTAGATATTATCCGGATAGGGGATAAATCTACTCCTAAAGGTCAATAAAGGCGAAAAGCTGCTGGTAGAAGCTGGATGTGTCGAGATCAGGACAGGGTGCAATGGCGCTCCATTGCCTATGTCCAGCAGTGGACTGCTATAGGCTGATGATGATGATGATAATGAAAGGTCAACAACATTTTGTTCTAGACGAACTCTTTGGCGCAGTGGGCAAAGGTACGTCTGAGACGCAGAAGGTTCTCGGTTCGATTCCCGCCGCGAGACAAATGATTGTATGATCTGCAAATATCTTTTTCTCGTCACGGTGCAAAATATAAAAAAAAGTTATATGTAGAATATCAGTCATTTGATTCCCTTATAACAAACTCTGCTTAGTTTGGATCTAAATGATATTGTATGTTGGTGACCAGCATTATTTCTTTATTTTTAAACAAACATCAATAAAAAAGCAAAGATGCAGATTCAAAGATCTGACCCAGAAACCGGTACCAATCTAAGACGTTTATCTCAGTGTTTTCGGGAGATAGCCCCAATTGACCTCAGTGTAAATTGACATAGAACTCCGTGCTCGTTTAAGCTAATTGGTATCAATCTAATTTGCCTAATAGCTGTTCCCTCGAGTCAAAGAAATTAACAAGACTCAGATTTTCTATTACATTTTTACAGTCCAATGCATTACAATGAGTTCTGTCAGTGTGATAAAGGGTCATGCACACTCATCAGGCATGTCACCGTCACGTCACGTCACGTTCAGTCACGAAACGACTAAGAATGATGCCACATGGGCGTTGCCGATGCCTCGTTGTCGCTGACTTTTATAATATAACTTGCGATTCACACTTATTTATGCAATTTACGCAGCTTTGCGCTTTGTCAAACACTGACATAAATAGATCCGTAAGTAGATATTGCATGCAAATAAGGAACATAACTGCTTTGTGGATGTTGACGCCTGATGACTGAGTGAAAGAAGATGTATGAGATGACAGCAAGGAAATCTAGTGTGCATGTATAACAATTATTAAAGTGACATATTTGTGAACGAATAAATGAAATTAATTAAGTAATAAAACTTATTTAATTATTATTTGATGATGTATCCAAAATGGTATGCAAAAACATTAAAAAAACCATGTAACCGGATTTTTTAATGTTTTTGCATACCATTTTGACTTTAAAAGAAAGTCAATAAGTACAATGTATACTGTTATGTTATAAATTCTGAATAATAGTAGATTGTTTTACAAGGGACTAAACCATTCCATTATATACGAGGTTGTTATACTCCCGAGCGTAGTGAGGGAGGATGACAAGACCGAGTTATAATGAGTGGTTTTGGCCCGATTCGATTTTGTCTCACTCTATCCTTCAGTTTCAACAACACAAACAAGAAAACATGATCGATCGTTACGACCGATCATTACATCGTTACATTTACGAATATGTATATTTTAGAAGTACTTTAAATAAAATAAAAAATAATTTTAATTAGCACTAATGAATAATTTTATTTGCATGTCCAACGCTAAACCAGGTTGGTTAATGTTTTATTTAAAAAAATATAAACTAGTTTCCGCCGGCGGTTTCGTTCGCATGGTACCCGGATGAAGCCAATGTATCAGTGTAGGTTACAAACTATGTATATTCTAAGTTTTGTACAAATCCGTTCAGCCGTTACGGTGTTCGGGATATAAGCTGTTCCAATCTCTATCTTCGAACAAGCCAAGCAATGATTAACGGCATTTCCCCGTTCTTATTAGGGGAAGCCTATGTTGTTGTTGTTGTTGTTGTTATTGTTGTGGTGTTCAGTGGGACGACCTCCATGGCGCAGTGGGCGAAAGCCCGCCTGAGACGCAGAAGGTTGCGGGTTCGATTCCCGCTGCGGGATAACTGTTTGCATGTCCTGTAGATATTTGTCTCGGGTATGGGTGTTTTCTCTGTATGATATGTATGTATTTACAAAAAAATTATCAATAATGTGGTTCCCATAACAAAAGCTTTGCGTAGTTTGGGGCTACTTGATGCTGTGTGTGTGAGTTTGGTGTATTTTTTTTCTGTTTATTTATACTCAGTAAACTTTCGCATCTATAATATTAGTGAATACGCTACACAAGAATAGGTAAACTTACCTTGTACGCGTTTTACGGCTCTGTATAATTTTTTAAGTATGTGGAAACCCTAAATGTTCCCAAGAGAGTAAGAAATACGAAACAATGAATATAAAAAGGTTTCTTATGCGTAGGTATCGGTTTATTTGTTCTGTACCCGAGCGAACGGGTAAGGTAGGTATTTAATTTTGGCAAAGAATTTTACTTATGTGAAGATTTTTGCAGCTTTCTTTGATATTTCTTTTTATCTTATTTTTGTTGTTGGGGTTGTTTTTGCATTGCTTTCAAAGAAAAAAAACAAAACCAAAACAAACATCTTCACGACTTTTTCCCCATAATGGATATTTTAAGATATTGCTCAGTACGCAAATCTATTGAGGATACCTTATCGGAGGTAGTCAGAGGCAAGTCCAAACATTACGTTCCATACATGCTCATTTTTTGAAAGCAGCTAGCATTCCACGTGACAGGTTGCAAGCCCATCGCCGCTTTTTATTGGAAACTAGCCTTTCGAACTTGGCATGCCGGTTTCCTCACGATGTTTTCCTTCATCGTTTTGAGTTCGTGGTAATGCGTACATAAATTTTTCGAAACGAAAAATCTCGCACGGCTGGGATTCGAACCACTCCACATCTTAAGTCGAGGTACTTCCCACTAGGCCACCACGGCTCATTAAAGAAACACGGCTTTTTAAAGAATAAAAAATAAAATAGTACCATGGTTCATCCGGGATCTGCTTCTTTATTTAATTGACGACCTCTGTGGTGTAATGGGTGTAGGCCGACCTGAGACGCAGAAGGTTGCGGTTTCGAATCCCGCCGCGAGACTAATGTTAGTTATTTGCAGATATTTGTCTCTGAGTGTTTTCTATGTAGAAGGTCTAATATTTATTGTGTATTTAAAAAAATTATACAAAATAAATAGTGTATTAGTCATGTGTTTCCGATTACTAAAAGCTCTGCTTAGTTTGGGGCTACATGATGTGTGAAAGTGTTTAGAATTATGTCTATTTCTTCCGTGTCTAGTCAAAAAAATACAGAAATGCTGCTTTGGTGTTTTTTATGGGTATAAATAAGTACCTAGTTGCTTGAAGAAGAGCATTCAGTGGTACCTACTTAAGGCTCTTTGTCAATACATTTATTTATAAGCTCTTATTCTTCTTCTTCTTCGTATGAGCTAGTGACCAGCTCTGGTGTTGGAGTTTTTAGGCCGGCCGAAGGCCTCCGACATGGCTTAACGACTGAAAAGCCGGGACCAACATCTTAACGTGCCTTCCGAAGCACGGAAGCGCTCAAATCTAAATGTCATTAAACGGTCACCAATAAGTAATGACCGGGCGGAGGAACACCGAAGTTAACCACAACACGAGCGCTTCAAGCTCTAATACCTATTAATCTCGAGGTACATACCTACTATGTAGTGCGCGTGTAATTTGATTCTTTATCAGAACAAAACTCTCTTTTTAGGGCGACCAAAGGCCTAATTTTAACGACTGAGAAAACTGGGAAAACATATTTAAGTGCTTTCCGAAGCACGAAAGCGCACTGATATTTTCCCTAAACAGTCTCCCGTTCAAGTAGTGACTGGGTGGTGGTTGATCTGATATTGGTGCAACTGAGAAAGCCGGGAACAACATCTTTGCGTGCTTTCCGAAGCACAGAAGCGCTCAGATTTTGTCATAAAACGGTTACCCATCCAAGTAGTGACCGGGCGGATGATCTGATCCCGTCTGAAAAAGCCGGGAACAGGATGGTTACGTGCCTTCCGAAGCACAGAAGCGCTCAGATTTCGTCACTAAACAGCCTCCCATCTAAATAGCTGCTTAAATTGTCCCTACAATATCGATTAATAGCGGCCCGTCCCGGTTTCGCACGCGTGGACAAACATATTTTTGTTCTATCATCAATAGTTTCCGCAGCGCATGCGACGGAAGGAATTTTAGGGCACTTTTTTTTAAACCTTGTGTTACGTTACTTAACTTTTAGTAAGGATCACTAATCTTTTCTAGCAATAAATATAGCCTATGTTACTCAAGGTGAATGTAGCTTTCCAATGTTGAAAGAATTTTAGAAATCGGCACAGTAATTTTTGAATTTATTCCTTACAAACAAAGACACACACAAAAATACATTTTTTTTTCTCTTTATAATACCCTCGAGAGCAATGAATCCGGGTCACTCAAAGAATCCAAAAAATCTCGGAAAGTAAGAATGCTAGGTTAATGCAATAAATTGTATTTAATAGACAATTTAATACTCCTTAAATGAAAGTTAAAAAAATATGAGTCACCATACATTTTATTTACACAAAATTACATAAAGAAAAAAAACTGCTGATCTCTCCTTAAAACAAAAATAGGAAACATGAAATTTTTGAACTTTATGACGATTTTCTTGAATTTCAATACTTCGTATTACCTCCTCGTGCTTCCATTACTGCGTTTACGCGGTTTGGCATGCTGTACACCAAGTTCCTTATACGATTTTGGGGAATATTCTCCCATTCCTCTGTGAGAGCAATTTTGAGCTCAGGAAGCGTGATTGGGGGAGGGTTTCGTTGTTTTACGCATCTCCCTAGCTCGTCCCAAGCATGCTCGATCGGGTTGATATCCGAGCTGCGCGCTGGCCACTCCATACAAGTAATGTTCATCTCTTGAAGGTAGTCATTCACAAGCCTACCTGTATGAGGTCGGGCATTGTCATGCATAAATATAGCATCCTCACCCAAATTGACCATAGATGGACCAACGTGTTCGTTGAGGATTTGTTCCACATATCTTACGCTAGTTAAAGAGCCGTTTTCTATGATCACCAGCTCTGTGCGACTTTCAGAGGAAATTCCGGCCCACACAAGTACAGACCCACCACCGTAGGCTACTTTTTCTTCGATGCATGCTTGCTTGAATCTTTCCCCTGGTCTTCTATACACTCTGTGTCTTCCATCGTGCTTGTAGAGCATAAATTTTGATTCGTCGGAGAACATAACTTTCGACCAATCTTCAATACTCCAATTTACGTGGTTCTGGGCATATCTTAGTCTTGAAATACGATGGCCACGCTCCAGTTTAGGGCCGTTTGCAGGTCTAAGGGGTTTTAAGTTAGATTCAGCAAGCCGACGTCTTACTTGGTCTTACTTATGCACTTGGGTTACTTCCTCCGAGGCGTCGAAACTGATTTGTGAGTTCAGTTCCTGTGAGAAAGCGATTTCGAAGCATGGTGTTCACCAAGTATCGGTCTTCTCGTGCTGTGGTACACCTAGTTCTGCCCGTTCCTGGTCTGCGTAGGTTAGAACCAGTTTCTTCGTAACGTCGGAGAACTCTTTGTACTGTTGACAGCGACACACCGACAGTCCTGGCTGTATCGCGCTGACTCCGGCCGGTTTCCACCAATGTAAGTATTATGGTGCATTCTTCAAGTGTAAGCGACATGATTTCAGCTTGAATAATGAATATTGAGCACTATCAACCTGGTTTATGTACCAGCATAAATGACAGATTACAAACAAAAGCAAAAACAAATCCTGTAATTTCGTAGTTCCATCTTCGACAGTGTTCCCTTTTCAAATTTGATTTTTTTATGATATAACTTTACAATAACTAAGAAGTTTTAATACTTTCATTTAAGGAGTATTAAATTGTCTATTAAATACAATTTATTGCATTAACCTAGCATTCTTACTTTCCGAGATTTTTTGGATTCTTTGAGTGACCCGGATTCATTGCTCTCGTGTGTATTAGTGTAGACAAGACCCTACTCACAGGAAACCACAATTAAGCGGGGACTCTTTAAATACAAGTTTTTTAAACTTAAAAAAAGAGAATCATATATATGCCTTGTAATTTTGAATAAAGAATTTTTAATGTATATAATAATATAATATAATATGTATAAAATATAATCCAGGACGTTATCACACAGCATCATGTAGCCCCAAACTAAGCAGAGCTTGTATTACGGGAACCACATGATTGATATACTACATAGATACATTTTTTTTTGTAAATATATACATATCATACATAGTAAACACCCAGACCCGAGACAAATATCTGCTGAACATATTTGTTGCATTGTTTATGAATTTTTTTTTTTTCCCGTTCAAGTAGTGACCGGGTGGTAGATAACGTGATAAGAACACCAAAGTACACCACTAGCGCTCCAATACTTATACTACTAAAAACTGTGGGTTAAAGCAATGATTCACTTCGAATTGCCAAGATTCCCTCGTCCCCTCTCTCCATCCATCGGCGCGGCTTACAACAAAATACTTCGAAGAACTTGTCACTATAAAATTCGGTAGTTTATAAAAAAAGACGTATAAATCCCGAACTAAACTCCCTCGCATGCGTTCTTGCTTGCTTCACTATATATTGGGAATGTAAAATGAACTGTCCTGTATTGATGTTAGATTCAATTTAGCAGGAGCTAATAAAATGTCGTTGGTTCATTTATCAAAGACCTTAAAGAGTGGGTGAATATATTTTTTACATATAAGTAGTATTGGAGCATTTTTTTACACACATAGAATATATTCTTGCTTTTAAATAAAACGCTAATAAATAAATAAAATATTAACTACTAGTACTACTACTACTAATAGAATACAAAGTTTAAGTACCTATAAATCAAGTACAAAGGTAAATACGAAAATACGAAAAAAAAATACAAGATACGAAAAAATACGATGATGTTTTAGATAGAGAGAAAGAAAGAGAGGCATTTATTCACAAAAACACAGTAATAGAAAAACAAACAAAATTCTTTGCAGCTATGTGAACTAGAAAAACTAAATATGAAAAACATAAATTACACTGTAGTGGTGGAAGGGACCCCAAATGAGTTTTGCAACCATGCTATGCGACGGCGCTGGTATTCTCAGTTCAAATGACTATATTTTTTGTAAATATATACATATTAAACAAAGAAAACACCCAGACCGAGACAAACATTTGCAGAACTTACAAAAAGTGGTCTTGCAGCGGGAATCGAACCTGCAACCGTCCTTCCTGAGACGTAGAAGGTAGCGGGTTCAAAAATTACAAAGACTGATTGAAAATTTTCAGTCAGCCTGTCAGCTTTTATTTAATTCTAAGATTTGTGTTTGATTTTCTTCACAATCAACCAAAATAATTATTCTCCAGAATTGAGATATTCATATTCTAGAGTGGAAAACGTGGAAAAAGTGTCTGCACCAAAACTGCGCACACGCTGTCAATTGCGCGGTCTTTGATACACTTTTCAAGCGACATATGGTCTAAATTTGGCTCTTTGAAGTTTATTTATATCAAACACGCTTGGGCGCTTTTTGTTAAATTTCACTTGAAGACTGTCACTCTATTGTGTTGTATTTATTTATCTCGATGTCCTCAAGTATGATTCCGCGCTGAAGATTACTAATAATACTGTATTTAAAATCTGTTTTGGTCTCCAGTGAATCTTTCGTTCGTACTTTATCCGTGGCTATAACCATAAGTTTATACAAATAGACACTCCACACGCTTTGCTCGATACGCACCTGCTCACATCCAACTGGCAATAATTCTATGTCTTTGGGTTTCGTTTTGTCTTGTAGGGTCCGGACAGAATGAGTGCGGATGGCGGTGGTGGTTTTGATAAAATTAAGGTCTTCCATACTCGTCCATTGATAGTAGAGTGAGAAGTTAATATTTAATCATGTAAGAGAAATTCATTATCATCATTAAACTATAGCAGTCTACAGTCCAGTAAGAGAAATTAACAATAAATAACTATGGAACTGTTAAATGGGATGTTAATCTGTCAATTGCGTCGGTGACTAGTCGCTACGACAGACGTCGTGCATGAAGCGATCATTAGTAGGAGAGTAGTAGAGAAGAGACTGAGGCTGCGCTGTCGCGTGACTGTCGTCGTGTGTGCGCGTGCACAGCGCGACTAGACGCGACAACAAGTAGCAAGCGCGCGCCTCCCCTAGCTTGTTATCGTGACTTTGACGTATGACGCCAAGTGTGCGGAGCTTTGAACAAAATATATGAAAATTGTCGGCTGCAGCCTGTCGTCGCGTCTAGTCGCCGAGCTGTCGTTGTCGCGGGTCGCCTTATGTTAGCCTAGGTTACGAGTTTTCCGCTATCGCTTGTATTTTGAAAATCTTCATAAGTAGGTACAGTTGGTCACAGTTGTATTCCATCCTCAGTATAATTCCAACCGTTGTTTTGTCTGTATTCTCGAATGTTCGATTGTATCTGATTGGTTTGTTTTCTGAATAAGCCATTTCTGGGGATGGATTTGTTATGAGACAGATGGGGCGATGCGTATGTGTATTTTATCAAGCTAATATTAAGTATTGTACGTTTGTTTATACTTTACAATGTTTATGTTATTTCAATAACGTTTCAACTATTTGATGAAATTTCTTTAGTATATTCCTTTATTAAAAAAAAACAACATAGAGAATCTTAAAAAATAAAAGGTACAAAGGGTGACCTTATAGCTTAGGATTGATTTCTTTCAGATAACCTTTGTATGGAGAGGATAGTGCGAAAAAATGAACGGAAAAAATGAACGTGTTAAATTTAGATATAAATATTGTATTTTCTAAAAAAAAAAATTGAAGATACTTCTCTAACTATACAAAAATTTTAACTCAGGCGGAACTTCTCTTGAGTTGGTTTTTAAAGGGTTGATAAGAATCTAAAAAAAAAACCATATTATGTTAGTGTAAAATCAGTATCCAGTTTTTCTCTTTCTTCTTTTTTTTCTTCAGCCTCTATTACATAGGCATACGTTTATTTACTACTTAATACAGCATAACTATTCAATTTAACAGTTTATATTTAACCTAGCTACCTATATACATAATTACTATTAACAAGAGATGCAAAAAGTTAAAAAATAAAAAGAATACAGTACCTATATTATGATAATACAAATCTATATGTAGTGTTGTTCTGTTTGCTACTGCAGTAAAACGGTCCCGACTCAGCATTATGCTTTGCTATCCGAAGACATGTCAGCGCTGTTATTCTGCCGAGACCTACTTCGATTCTGTCATTTAACCACATGAGATAGTGTCAATATATAAACAAAAGATGCAAGTAGCTGAATGCATAAGTAACATATTTACAGTCTCATACCCACACAAATTTAAATAAATAAATACCAAAATAAATGAAATACTAGAACTAAAATATTCTAGTAAATAAATATTTGCAATTTTAAAGTAATGTAATTTATGAGATAGGTATAGGTGCTAACTTAAGAAAGGTTCCTATAAATAATAGTCATGAATATATTAATAAATTACAAAATTAAGCAATAAGGAGGTTATGTACCAAACAACTTTAAAGTTAATTTAAACCACGTTGTCAACAAAAAGGCAGTTTTTTATATATTTTTGTGTGCTATTTGAGCCTCAGACTATTATGGCCGATTCCTATAATATACCGTTACCGATAACGCCTCGTTTTCTCTTGAAAAACTGTCAAAAATTAACAACGAGGCGTCGAAAATTTGACAGTTTTTCATGGGAAAACGAGACGTCATCGGTAACGGTATGATATAGGAACCGGCCGTTAGTCCATTTCTGGACATAGGGTCTCTCCCAGTAAGTGCCACTGAGCTCTGTTTTCGACTCTCCGCATCCACCTTCTGCCACTATGCCCTAGTATCCCCAGCCCGCATGCCCAGCATGGGAATTATCGGCATGTCCCCCTTTATAAGTGGAGGTCTTTAAAAGAAAATCGTTTATTTCGGACAACGTAATCCCTAAGCACACAAAAATTAAATCAATTAAAAACTAATAATACTAAATAACTAATACATACCTACTTAGAGTTAGATCACCCTCCGCACGAAGCAATGCCTCGTGGGAGAGGTGATCCTATGTCCAGCTGTGGACTGTTATAGGCCGGTGTGTGTGTATGCGTGTGTGTGTTACCTAATAAATAGTTTTCTCTAACACTTAATATTGTAGGCATCTAAAGCCAAATTCAAACTCAACTTTAAATTGTAAGCTTATTTTAGGCTCAACATCATATTGTTGGCATCTACAGTCAAATTCGAAATACAGCGAGTAAATAAATCAGAACCTAAATTGAAGCAGTGGAACCAGTATCAAAGGACTAAGTTCCACTCTGACCACGTGCCGTAACGCTGTTAATGCACCAGACTAAGTACTTGCATTTTGGATCTTGCTACATTTAAACTGTATTTTGATTTTCGAGTTTATTTGGATCTGAATAGAGCTTCGTTTTCATTGAACAACGCTTTACATCTAAGGGCGAGAACTACTAACTGCAGGGACGTCATGTTAGAGTGAGGTAGAATTTTTTTCATGTTGGTAATTCAAAAATGTCATAAGGTACTTATGCCACATTTTCTCATTCATTTGTTAATTAACTGTGATTTTCTGTTTTTCATTTTTAAACGACTTCAAAAAGGAGAAGGTTCTCAATTCGTTGGGACCTTTTTTTTCGACTTTTTTATGTGTGTTCTCCTTCAATCGTAAACCGATTTTCAAAATATTTTTTTTAAAAGAGTATACTTCACAGGTAGTCCCATATAAATTTATTCCTGAGGGATTAGGGTAATTTTCCCGGAAAACTCAAAAAACCTCATCCTCGCTTATAATTTTCACCCCATGATCACCAATATCTTCTTCAATTGTGAACCGATTTTCAAAATTCTTTAGGGCAAGAAGTAAGAAGTGATTTATTTGAAGTCGGTTAATTATTTTTTATAAAAGTTAATACTTGTTATTATTGTTAAAATAAATGCAGGCAAACCTCTACTATTTTATTTGCGTTAAGTTTTTAAATATTTTAAGAACTCGTACCTACCTAACCTAACTACCTACTTAGGCTTGTAAACCATCAGAAAATTCTCGTGCTGAATCTATCTCAACTTATCGGAACACTTAGAAAGGGAGCTTAGAGCACTGGGTTAGATGTCATATGCTGGCAAGTAGGTTTGCTCGGTGCAGTAGGCAAGTGAAAATCACCCTCTTCAAAGCCTACTGCCAATCGTTTTACACGAGCAGCCTATGGTTTAGCTTTACTCAGAAATAGATCAGTGCCCTTCGCGTCGAATATAATAATGGGTTCAGAGTACTGATGGGGCTGCCTCGCTTCTGCAGTGCTTCTACCATGTTTGTTGAGGCGCGGGTCGATGGTTTTCATGCCATCGTCCGTAAGAAAACTGCCTCATTGCTCAGTAGAGTGCGGGGCAGCCCTTGCAGTATCCTGCAGGTTATTCCTGATCGGTATGATCTGTCTTTTATGAAATCTTTCATTCGGGTCCTGATCAAATAGTCTCTTGTCTGTTTGATCGGGATGCGAGTGAAAGTTTTTTCTTACAGTGTACCTACCTACCTATCACCGATGTATTTAGTTTTAAGATTTTGTATTAACATAAAGTAATTATTATTTTAAGGTAGGTACTAACAAAAATATAGACTTTTAATATTGTCTGATTTAATAAATGTTTTTTTTATTTTTTTATTTATGCATTGATGTGAGTGGGAACTAATGCATGAAAGTTTTATTTTCCAAGAACAATGGCTTTGGATGTAGTGAGCACTACTATTTTAAAGAGGAATGTTTGAATTTTTGTATTTTTGTTTGTTTTTTACAGATACTTAAAAACAACAATCTATTAAAAAAATATTTCACGCTACATTATCAGCGTTAAACATAAGCTTTATTTCCTTTTTAATCATAATTGGATGTGGATTGCATTAGCGACTGTTTAACTGGTGAGACAGATTCTTTGATCATAGGTGATTTCAACCTACCGGTCCTCCAATGGTCTTTGAGTGACTGTGCTGATGAGACTTTTGCTTCACTTGTAAGTAGTAACAACTCTTATAACAATTTGGTCTCCGATTTCATGGCATTAAACGATGTCAAACAGTTCAACCTGACAAAAAATATGAACTCAAGGATATTAGATTTGATATTCTCTACCTTACCTGAAATACATGTCAAACATAGTGATACTCCTTTGAGTGTAGTTGATGCGCATCATCCACCACTTGACTTTGAGATAAAACTTAGTATAGACAAAAAAATTGAACCAAACTATCAGCCTAGGCCAAACTTTCATAGGGCTAACTATACCGCCATTACAACCGAACTTGATTTAATCAACTGGGATGACTTGTTTGATGACTCTGCCGATGTTGACGAGATGGTTGATGTGTTATACCAACACAGTGCACAACAGAGTAAATATAAACTTTGTAGAGTCACCGTCTAGTGCTCAACCAAACACCTTTAATATCGTTCAAATTAGTGACCAGAAAATTTACAATAAGCTTAAGCACTTGGATCTGACCAAGGGTTCTGGTCCTGATGGTCTTCCACCTATCTTTATTAGGCAGTGTTCAAAACAACTTTCTCTCGCTCTAGCTATAATTTATAACAAATCTCTTACAATAGGAAAATTCCCTACATCATGGAAATCGGCCAACATTACCCCAAAATTTAAGGATGGATCTAGACATGATATAAAAAACTATAGACCTATATCAATATTATCCCATTTTGCAAAGATCTTCGAATCATTGATGTACCCCTTTGTCTATGGACACGTAAAACACCAAATAACGAATAGGCAGCATGGATTTATGCGAAAACGCTCAACAAACTCAAACCTCATTACATTTGTTGAAACCCTGATTGGGGAAGTGGAAAATCGTACGCAGATCGATGTAGTATATACTGATTTCAGTAAGGCCTTTGATAGAGTCAATCATCACATACTAGTCCAAAGACTCCGGAAGTTTGGGATCGGTGGATCTGTGCTTGGGTGGCTGAGTTCCTACTTAATTAACCGTAGCTTGAGTGTCGTCATGAGTGGGGCTTCATCTGATCCCTTTATTGCTCCTTCTGGGGTTCCCCAGGGTTCACATCTGGGGCTTTTGCTGTTTTTAATATTTATAAACAGTTTGGTGGATTGCTTTCAAAATTCGGAGGCGTTTCTATTCGTTGACGACCTAAAGATATTAAAACCTATACGCAAGGAATCGGACACTAGATTACTTCAGGATGATATTGACAGAATGGTTGCTTGGTGTGATCTGAATGGGATGTCACTTAATGTAAAAAAGTGTTACCAGCTCACTTTCACTAGAAATAAAAAAAACATTATTTACAATGCATACACTGTACATAGCACCCCGTTGAATAAAGTTGAAAGCCTTCGAGATCTTGGTGTATATATGGATTCTAAGCTAAATTTTAATGAACATATAGACCAAATTTTGACTAAATCTATGAAAATGCTTGGGTTCGTTATTAGAAATACGAAATTATTTAGAAGCCCATCAACCAAAATCACTCTCTATAATACTATGGTAAGAAGCATTCTGGAATACCGTCCCCAGGTCTGGTCTCCATTCTACGACGATCACAAACAAAGGATTGAGCGTGTTCAGAAACGTTTTCTGATTAGCCTTTCATATAGCTCTGGCAAAGCGCGGTCACTCAGATCATATAGAGAACGCCTGAATCACTTCAACTTGATGACGCTAACAGATAGAAGAAAGTATTTCGATTTAATCTTTCTCTACAAACTTATGAATGATATGGTAGACTGCCCTGAACTTTTAGCTAAGGTTAATATCTCGGCTCCGACCCGTATTCCACGCTTGTCCACCTACAAACTGTTTAGACTACCATCTCACAAAAGTAACCTAGGCTGTAACTCGCCTTTGACTCGTATGTTTAAGTCTTATAATCACCTACCACAGTCTTTGGAGATAGATTTGTTTAGTGACAATAAAACAACATCTCATGAAATCTTCTGGACCAAGTCACCATTAAAATCATATTTTTATTATTTAATTTGGTTATTTTTATTGATAAATTATTGAAGGTAAGGCTTTATACAAAAAACGACGTGAAATGCTGTTTTAATTATTTTATACTTTATTGATTATGTTACTTTAAATGTTTTTAACTTTAGGTATTGATTATATTAAATGAATTTATTATGTAGGTATTGAAATGTTGTGTGTAATATTATGTGTGTTCGTTCCTAAATTTTATTCTAATTATTATCCTCCTGTTAATATGATTAATAATACTTTTATCTTTTATTACTTTTCTGTTTCTTACTTGACTTCACCGCAGGTCTCTAAACTCTAATGTTCTCCTAGTCACACTTTTAGGTAGGTTATTTATTATTATTCATTTAAAATTATAAGTTAATTTGATTTGATTGTATGTAAGAATTTGATTTGATTGATTGAATGTATTGTAATAATTAATTATATTGAACTCACATTTTTAATTGTAAATAACTAAACTTAAACTTCATACTTTATAAAATTATGTCTATAAGTTATAATTGTAAAATCTCGTAGCGTATAAGGTACTTCTTTTAGCTGTGGCTACCTTAAAAGAGTAAGCGCAGGAAATGAATTTTAAATATTAAGAATTTTTGTAAGAGTTGTGTAATTACATACTCATTGGAAGCCCTAAATAAAAAAATAAATAATGCCTACGCCACGAAACGACTTTGAAGGATTACTAACTCACATTTAAAACACCTACAAAGCAAAATGCCTCATTCCAAATATATTTGAGATAAATTGCAATATGTAATCAGCAAAAATTTTCATATAGAAGCATCGAGATAATCTCTCCTTAAACATATATAGTCCGCTATTATAGAGTCACAGTCTTCAAGTTAAAACTGTCAAATATCGTCAAAACGTATTTGACAAAAATAAACTTCAAAATATTAAATTTGCACTAAATTAAGACCTTATATCGCTTGAAAAGTGTTCAAAATCGGCGCCATTGACAGCGTGCGCCAAGTTTTGGTGCAGACATTTTTTTCCACGTTTGTGGCTCTAGAGTAGTAAATATCTCGATGTCTAAAAGTCATTACTTGACGTGCATTAAATTGACAACTAACAATATCTGTCTGATATTTTGAAAATAGAATGCATAGGGTGTCTTTTTATAAATAAGTGAATTACTACATATTGCACGAAAGGGTACCTATCTTATGCTTGAAGGTTGGTACCAAAAATAAAATAGAACTAGCGAGGGATTTAAATAACCTACTTTTATGTACTGTATAACTTTATTTGGTGAAATTGGGATCGAAACATGATGTTATTACCTAGTTCAAAGTCGACTAACCAACGTCCTAAGAGGATTGTACGCTCCAATAGATTTCGTGTTTTTGGGGCGATGTCATTGGCTAACGAAATTTGTCGTAATTGTCAAATTTTCATCACTATATCTTGTTTTTCTGAGCTAGATAACGAATTTTATTACACTACTAACTTGTGCTTTGCTATGCTCATGTTTTTTATGCCGAATAAACAATTTTTTTTTAAACTACCAAATTTATTTGCAACCCGAAATGGCGATCCACATTAAAAATACTACACTCGAGAGCAATGAATCCGGGTCACTCAAAGAATCCAAAAAATCTCGGAAAGTAAGAATGCTAGGTTAATGCAATAAATTGTATTTAATAGACAATTTAATACTCCTTAAATGAAAGTTAAAAAAATATGAGTCACCATACATTTTATTTACACAAAATTACATAAAGAAAAAAAACTGCTGATCTCTCCTTAAAACAAAAATAGGAAACATGAAATTTTTGAACTTTATGACGATTTTCTTGAATTTCAATACTTCGTATTACCTCCTCGTGCTTCCATTACTGCGTTTACGCGGTTTGGCATGCTGTACACCAAGTTCCTTATACGATTTTGGGGAATATTCTCCCATTCCTCTGTGAGAGCAATTTTGAGCTCAGGAAGCGTGATTGGGGGAGGGTTTCGTTGTTTTACGCATCTCCCTAGCTCGTCCCAAGCATGCTCGATCGGGTTGATATCCGGGCTGCGCGCTGGCCACTCCATACAAGTAATGTTCATCTCTTGAAGGTAGTCATTCACAATCCTACCTGTATGAGGTCGGGCATTGTCATGCATAAATATAGCATCCTCACCCAAATTGACCATAAATGGACCAACGTGTTCGTTGAGGATTTCTTCCACATATCTTACGCTAGTTAAAGAGCCGTTTTCTATGATCACCAGCTCTGTGCGACTTTCAGAGGAAATTCCGGCCCACACAAGTACAGACCCACCACCGTAGGCTACTTTTTCTTCGATGCATGCTTGCTTGAATCTTTCCCCTGGTCTTCTATACACTCTGTGTCTTCCATCGTGCTTGTAGAGCATAATTTTTGTCTATTAAATACAATTTATTGCATTACCCTAGCATTCTTACTTTCCGAGATTTTTTGGATTCTTTGAGTGACCCGGATTCATTGCTCTCGAGGGTATTTTCAGTTTTTTTTTTTTTCATTTTTCTGCTGTGCCTTGTTTTTTGTTGTTGTTTGTTGTTTTTTTGTTGTTGTTTTTTTTTAACCACCCCTGAGGCTCAGATTCAAGGCAAACAAAACAAACTAAAACTTATCCAAAATAGTCAGCCATTTTTGAGCTTTTACGAGACACACGTACGGTAGCTGATTAAAAATAAAAATAAAAAAGTTTCTATTTTTTAATAATACATTTATGAAATGTTCATTACATAATTTTATGCTCGCTTAGCTCACTCAATAAAAAATCTAGTTATAGTAGTGGCTCTATTAAATTTCATACAGCTGTTTCTTCAAAATAAAACCTGCGTCAAAATGGCGTCAAGTGTTTATTAGCAACAGGAAACCTATAAAAATGTCACGAAAAAGTATGGGTTAGCTTATTTATCCCAAAGGAAGAATTACCGAATCGGGGGCGAGCGAGAATCGTGCTAATGATAGCTTTGGACACAGCGCTTTAAGAATGGCTGGATCAAGCTGGATCGATCTTTTCTTCCAGTAATTAAATAACTAAACAAATGGGCACGGCGCACTGTGGGAGGAAAATTAGATTTCCCATATATTCAAAAGACAAAATATTTAGTTCAAATGTTATTAATCTTCTCTGGCAAGTTTTACAAAAACCAAATAGAAATTCAACAATTTTTCGCCTTCACATAAGGCGTCCTCAGGAAATCATCGATTTGCTGTCCGCCTTTGGCACTCTGCAGAACTCCGCATATGTATTGCTCGCTAATGAATTTCCGCAAAATCAAGTTTGACTTAATTAACTATTACGTTTCCCTTTCATAAGATTTTTAGAAATTTCACACTAATATTATAAATGCGAACGCTTGTGTGTGTATGACTTTATCAGTTCTCACTCAATTCCATATGAATGATGATGATCGGCCGAACGGTTATGGATGAAAGAAATAAACATAGACTGTGACCTGGATTAACATAATACACTTTTGAACTGAATACCCAGCGAAGAAAACCGCGGGCGGACGCAAGCTTTATATATTACGTCGGCTTTGTCATTTTAATTAAATTTTATTTTCTAGTGTTTTTCTAATGTATATCGTTAAGACACAAGTATTAGTGAAATGGAATAAAGAAGATTTGGACGGAAACTCTCTGATGAAGAAAATTGTGCACCGATCGTTTTTTGTTAGAGTCGCCATTGCTATAGCAGAAAACAGGACCTCACTGAAGACTGGACTACTGGACTTATAAACCGTACTACGTTGCCTCATATTATTATAAACAATCTGATACTGATTGATACTGGCGAAATTGTGGAAACTATCCCAGAAGCCATTTAATAAAAAAATGAATAATGAAACTAGAATGACAGAAGTAAACCAGCTGTCCTCTAAGCCGGCTTTAGATCTAAGTGGCTTTGTTTGGTGGCTTTTTGGCTGTGACGTTATTTATTAGAAGCATTGAATCGTTGGGCAGATGAATGGGCACGGAGAGTATTGTGCCAGCGTGCCAGCAATGCCGCCAGTTTTGAACTATTGGCTAGCCAGGTCAGGGAAATAGTATGGACGGAATATTACTCACTCGGAAAATGTAACACTGATATTACATAGCTGAATCAAGTTAATTCTATGTAACGTGGTGGCTTTTTGTTCATACAAAAGTTTTCCCAGATTTCCTTCTTTATGGAGTTGAGTGAGAACAAACATTTTATTTAAAAATAGTTTATTGTACAGTTGTAGTTCTAAGTAATTTAAAGATTAGTAGAAGAATTATAGCACGCCTACCACAATCTAAACATAAACCACAGGTTTGGCTGGTAGAAAATGCTCGTAGCATTGACCTTTTTGTTACATTTAATGTGCAATAAAGTAAAAATATAATAAAATAAACTTACAAACTTTTGCAATTAGTAGTGTGTTTTTTTATATGCATACCATCAATTGAAAATGACCTAGAAAATGATCTAGAGTAGATCCCCAACGTGGAAAAAAATGTCTGCACCAAAACTCAGCGCACGCCGACACTTTTCAAGCAACGACATAACGTCTAAATTTGTGCAAATGTAGCATTTTGATGTATAAAGAATGTCAACAATGCTCAGACTATTTTTTTATAGTCTTTACTTGGGGACTGTGACTTTAGAGAGTAGTGTCTCGATGGTTTTAGTCCTAAAATATGACATTCACCCATTGTTTTGATATAAGTACTTTTTAATTTTTATTCGATTATTTTTAAAAATGGTTTAGTGAAACGTATAAAAATGTCCATAAAATAGTAGTTTTTTCGCGCTTTATCAATTTTTTACTTAATACTACAGAAATAAAGCTCAGAATTATGTACGAATTGAGATAACTACCTACCACCTACCTACTTATAATTGGCTATCCAGGGCATGAGTGAAAGTTGTCTGTTGAATGGCTTGCATACTGACACGAAACCAAGAAGCTTAACTAGATTTTCTTGGCACAATCATAAGCTAGGCTTCGGATATTACCTACGTATATTTTCAAAGAAGATGGATAGATTGTGTGAATCTTTCACAGGATAAGTAAGAACGAGATTATGAGTAAGAAAAGATTGAGTTTTAAGTAGATGGCTGATAAAAGAACTCGTCACAACTCATGTTCCACACTCCTCAAAAACATGAGTTATGGCGAATCCAATTAGAGTGGATCATGTGTAGGGAGATAATGATGATGATGATTATTTTCAGATTGTTTCCCAAAATATATATGAAATAAATCTTCTTCTTCTTCTTCTTCGTATGAGCTAGTGACTCTGGAGTTGGAGTTTTTAGGCCGCCCGAAGGCCTCTGACATGGCTTAACGACTGAAAAGCCGGGACCAACACCTTAACGTACCTTCCAAAGCACAGAAGCGCTCAAATCTAAATGTCACTAAACGGTCACCCAATGATGAATGAATAAATTATGACAGGCCGTAGTGCCTATACCAGCATTAAGGACTTAGCAACATTATATAATTCCATCTTATTATGATGAAAAAAATAATATAAATATACCTAGCAGAGTTTTGTGACAATTCGTTTCTGTCTTGTCGCGTTACAAATTGGTGTAAATAAAAAAAATACAATTAAAAGTGTTTTATATATTATGGTTCCTTCAGACTTTGATTTTCTCTTCAAATGTTGCTAATGATGATGATAATTATGACGGCGCTGAAGACAGCGATGATGAGAATAATTTTTTTTTTTTTTTGTCATTGATTTTGTCCTAAAGTATACTTTCCTTTTGCCCTCAGGTGCCGGAGGGCTCCGTACCACGGAACTCCGCATCTTCCCCCGCGTTGTACAACGTGGTAGGAACGTGACCATGGCCTGCCTCTACGACTTGCAAGATTACGGCGTCTACTCCGTCAAGTGGTACAAAGGCACGCAAGAGTTCTACAAGTACTCACCGCTGGATACGCCAAGCACGAAGGTGTCCAATGTCGCAGGGATTAAGATTGATGTGAGTAAAGTCGTTAATCCACACTTGTGGCGTAGCTTATTTTGGTGTTCTTAATAATGTGGAATAGAAACATTCCGCCCGGTCACTACTTGGATGGGTGACTGCATAGTTAGTTGAATACAGTATAGTTAGTTAAACCATAGCTATGGGGCCAGTCATTTCATCCTATTTCGTATGAACTAGTTGCCAACTCTTGTGTTGGAGTTTTTAGGCCGCCTGAAGGCCTCTGACATGGCTTAGCAACTGAAAAAGCCGGGACCGTGCAGTCATAAATCTCAAAGACGGTCAACTGATCTCGAACTAGGTAGAGCATGTACTATTTTAAACCCACTTTACTTTATATATGATAACTGCAAATTTTTTATCTTTATTAAATACGCATAAAATTAACAGACACAAAACCAACATCGCAATGTTTGTCCTGAGAATCTAACCCACGATGACGTACGATCACAAATATTTCAACCGGTCTATCGTAAATATTATTATGATTATAAACCCTCAATATCCCACTCCTAGGCAAAGCTCTCCCCACACATTCTCCATTTATCATGAGTTGGTAGGTAGGCTTGGACTATAACCTACTACACCTTTACGTGCAAGTTGTGGAACGAACTCCCTTCTGCGGTTTTCCCTCGCCTCTGGTGCTGCAGGTGTCCATGGGTGGCAGTGACTACTTCCCATCAGGTAGCCAACCTGTTCGTCTGCCAGCTTTGGCATAAAAAAGCCACGCTGCTCCAGTTGCCAATGACAAAGCGTTATTTGAAATCTCGGCTTTCTCATTGGCTATTTCACGATACTGTACTGATAAATAATAAAGTGTAGTCTACCCGCTTGACTCACTCTGCACCCGGTAGTCGAGGCGAGCGGAGGTGCTACAGCGATATTAATTTGTGCATCGTCATTCAACCAGCCTTAGTATATATCTCATGTACTCTACACTTACTTTTACGATATGACAAGTTGAAATATCCGTGAGAGCCTTAATAAGGCAGAGACTACCAACTAAGCTATGAGACCAACGCATAAAGACATCTGAAGTCAGACCTAGAATGCTATAAAACAAGCTACATCACTTTGAAAACCAACATTGGCTACCTTCATTTAGCAGCCGGTGTATCTTGCCAATAAATAAGCGTTTGAGAGCCAGCCAAGCAGCTTAGATCCAGACTAACGTATTGCCGTTGTTCAGCTTTTGGCTCGACTGGTGCTTTTGGCAAGCTATAGTTTAATCTTATATGACCAAAGGTCGGGTTACGGTCATAAAGATTGGTAAGTGCATGCACTTTGAATTTCGGGGGCTATGTCATTACTGGTTTCCTTTAGACGATGTCTGCTCAAGCTGCCGTTTTCATAAATGTTGAAAAACGATAAAATCCACAAAAGTGGAAAAAAGAGAGTGTCACGAACATAAACGCTCTCCTCCAAAAACAGCAAAGTTTAATTACTATAGATACCAATCAGAGTTAGATATATGTCAGTAATATGTTATAATTATTTAACATATAACTAAAATTTATAGCATTAAATTTTAACAAAATTGGGCAAATAGGACCCATTTTGACCTCTATAAATACCCACCACCATACTGAGTACTTTGACGGGTGGGAAAGAATTAAAACAAAAACCACATCAAACAGTTTTACGCATGAAAGTACGGCACGGACATCCAGATAATTATATTCTAGAGCCACAAACGTGCAAAAAAAGTGTCTACACCAAAACTCTACGCACGCTATCAATTGCGCCCACTTTTAACACTTTTCAAGCAATATAAGGTCCAAATTAGCGCAATACGGCATTTTGGTCATCAGTGTACCATTTATTTTTACGTGAAAATGTTAATCTATTTCTTTTTTCCAGAGGTTTAACTCAAACGAGACACACGTGATCCTCCTCCGGGTCACCCCGAACCAGAGTGGTAACTACAGCTGTGAAGTCATACAAAACGCACCGTCCTACCCTAAGTACGTTGCTATGGGGAGACTGGATGTCGTTAGTAAGTTCAATCCTATTACAATTTTATATTTAATTTATAAATAGTATTTTTATTTAATATGGGCCTGCTCTAGACCTCGAGGCTTACATAGGTAAGGATGAGGTCGACGATGGGGCGAGCTTTCCCAGATGCCTATTAACTCTCTTTTTGAAGCCGTTAGGGTCGTAAGTCAATGGAAAAACAGACGCCGGCAGCTGATTCCATATTTTAGCAATGCGCATTATAAATGATGTTTGGAAGCGCTTAGTCATGTAGTATAAAACAAAGTCACTTTCCGCTGTCTGTCGCTATGTATGCTTAGATCTTTAAAACTACGCAACGGTTTTGATGCAGTTCTTTTATACATAGAGTGATTCAAGAGAAAGGTTTATATGTACAACTTGCCCCCGTGCGAAGCCAGGGCGGGTTCTAGTTATTTATTAGGACACTCAACACAGGTTAACACCACACACACAAAGTAACATACAAAAGGATAAAAGTCTCACCACACACCACCACACCTATATCTCGCCTATATCAGTCCACTGCTAGACATAAGCCTCCCTAATAAAGGGGGTTATGCTTGTAATCCCAAGCTTCTCGCACCACGGACGCTGCTGAACGTCGGCAGTCAGGGAATTTGTCTGTGCCGCTTTTAGGCTGCGCTAAGCCGCAATCAGCCGGCCGCCAGAGCCCCGTTCGTTGTTTAGCAGGATGCACCACGTGCAGGTGAGGTTGGCTTGGGTTCCGAAGATGGGGGTTGGAGCCCAGTACACCCTAAAAGTCTCAGTGCACCCGTAATTATAGAGTATCACAGCATGCGCATTAAGACGCAACAAGACAACAAAGTAAGTTAAATACCTAGGTTGGTTAGAAAACACAATAACAATTAATTAAAAAGCTATCTAGTAACTTAAAATTAAATTTAAAATAGTAGTAGGTAACAATACAAAAATTTAAATCAGTTAGGTATTAAATTATAAAAAGGTAGGAAGTATAAAGCGTGTTAGTAACTGTAAGGTTTAGTTTAGATTGTAGGGAAAAAGTTCACTATGTAATGTAAATCATGATAACGAAAGCTGTGACGTCAAAAAAAACGCGAATTCCTTCCCTTAAAACGTTGCAAAGGTGATTGGATGAAAGTTCAACAGTACACATTACTCTAGCTACGCAATTTTTGATCCACTTGTGGGCGCCCTGTGACTTCATTCATGAAGAAGTTTTCCTACGCTGAATTTATTTTTAGTAAACCCCTAATCGAGGAATAAGTGAATGAAGCAAAAGAGGTATGCCAGGATCGTAGTAAGTGGAGATCCGTGATCTCTATCTACCCCTCTGGGAAAAAGGCGTGACCTTATGTATGTATTCGAGGAACATTGTCTCCAATCAAGTCTCTAAAGTCCTATTTCACCAACCTTCAAATAACGTCAAAGTAAGCTATTTGGGGGATGTACGGGGTTCCAACCTCCATCTTTGGAAACCAAGCCAACCTCACCTGCTCGTGGTGCACCCTGCTAAACAACGAACGGGGCTCTGGCGGCCGGCTGATTGCGGCATAGCACAGCCTTGATCGGCACAGCTAAATCCCCTGGCCACCGACGGGCAGCAGCGTCGGTGGTGCGAGAACCTGTGCCCTGCGATCCCCAACCCGCATGCCCAGCGTGGGGATTATGGGCATATCCCCCTTTATTAGGGGAGGCCTATGCCCAGCAGTGGACTGATATAGGCTGGTGTGGTAGCTATTTTCTGGTTAAAGACACAAATCTCTGAGCAAACTTGTCACTATAACAGCCTGCGCACATTGGACGACAAACGTCATTTCATTTCATTTCATATTCTTTATTGCAATAATTATGTTAGTTTACATTGTAAGGTGTTAAAGTTAAGTTAGTTACATAATTACCCAATTTGGGCGTAGCAACGATCAGAGTGGAGGTGGACCGGTTACGTCAGCGATTAGACGCTACAACAAGCAGCGGGGGACAATTTTCATACATTTTGTTCAAAGCTCCGCACACACGGCGACAATCGCGACAGCAAGATATGACAGACGCTCGCGACTAAGCACGACGCTTTGTCGTCGCGAAGTCTGTAACCGTCATTTTTTTTTTCATTTTCAATTATTTTACTTTGAAATTACTTGAAATGGTGAAAGGGCCCTAAGACTTACGGTACGCGTACACTGAATCCAATATCGGACGAACTTCGTTAACAAGCGTCGTTGGCCGAATTCGACCGATTGAAACAAACGTATGTAAAAGACTGAGAGCGCGTACATTACTAAGTAACCAATATCCATCATCATAAAACATCGAAACAACATCATCAACATCGAAGAGTTTCGCTGCAATTTTCATCCTTAGCACAGCTAAGGAATGGAATGCTCTTCCGGCGTCAGTGTTTCCTGATCACTACGACTTAGGGGTCTTCAAGCGAAGAGTAAATAGATTCATTCTAGGCAAGCGTGCTACATCTTCGACCGCATCATCACTTACCAGCAGGTAAGATGGCGGTCAAGCGTAAGCCTATAAACTGTAAAAAAAAACCTCAAATTCTCGAGTCATCTGCCATCGGCTGGTAATGGATTTAGCCTAAACAAGCGGCTATGTCAAGTCAAAGTCTATAACTATTACATTGTTTTTGATGGAGTTGGAGGCAGTTTCATCCCAAGCTTTTTTGTCATCTAAATAATCAGATATTTTATAATAAGCTTTATTACATAGATTAGGTTTAACAACATTTTTGAATTTATTTACAGATAGATTAATCACATCATTTGGGATTTTGTTAAAAAATCGTACACACATCCCTTTAAAAGTTTGACTAACTTTATGGAGCCTTACAGTAGGAACAGCTAGTTTATCTTTATTTCTAGTGTTAACATTATGATAGTCGCTATTTTTCTTGAACATGTTAATATGTTTTCGGACAAACATTAAGTTTTCATATATATATTGGCACGGCACTGTCATGGTATGGTTTAGGCCTGTGGTATAAGAAGCAGTCTGGTTAGTCACTAAATTAGCTTCATAATACTACATAACACCAGTCTTATGCTGGTTATAGGCCTAGCCTATAAAGGGGATATGCCCGAAATCCCCACAGGTAATTTTGGCTGCGCCAGTGTTAGGCTGTATGCTGTGCTTTGACGCAATCAACCAGCCACCAGACCCCCGTTACTTAAACAGCAAGGTGCACCACGGACAGATGAGGTTGGCTTGGATTTCGAAGATGGAGGTTGGAACCCCTTACACTCACTATAGATTCATTTCAGACGACCTCTGTGGCGCTGTGGGCGAAGGTCCGTCTGAGACGCAGAAGGTTGTTGGTTCGATTCCCGCTGCGGGACAAATGTTTGCACGTTCTGTAGATATTTGCCTCGGGATTGTGTTTTCTAAAAAAATTATATGTGTAGTATATCAATCATGTGGTTCCCATAATACAAGCTCTGATTAGTTTGGGGCTACATGATGCTGTGTGATTACGTCCCGTATTATTTATTTATTTATTACAATTATATTATTAACTGCAAAAATTGGGTTATATTGAGGAAGGATTGTATGGAAAGTGGGTCTTCCCGGCTTGACCCAGCAGTGGAATTCAACGAGTTTTTATATGATATATAAGTATTACAAAATTTGTTGTGAAAAAGACAAGTAATTTCGCACTAAAACAAAAATCCTTATACGGTGAAATATTTACCTATAGTAAAAGAAAATCCAACACGCAAACCACTTTGTAAGCATTCAGCTAGTATATTATATAGATGATTATCTCATATTTGCAGCTTCGAATACATTCGATGTAATTTGGAGCCGTTGCTTACACCTAAAGAAAAAAGAACTTCTATTTTCGATATGCCTCATATATTTTCCCAGTAACGTTGATTAGGTGATCTAGATTGTTCTACGTCCTCTTTATTAATCGTCCGTATCGTCCAACGTCGGCTAGATATTGGTTAACTTATTTGCCAAGTTAGCTACCAAAACAGAGCAATGAAACAGAGTCTGGGAGCTGGTGAAATCCTTTTTATATTATGCGTTTTATATACGAGATTTCGAATATGAATCACATCAAAAGTTGTATGCAATTACTAATGAAATCACCTCAAAAATTAAGGGTTCAGTTTTTGTACCCTGTAAAATTAGTTACGTAACTAGCACGTTGACTGCGGGCCTTGCACATGACGCTACGCGCCATGTACGAGGACGACGACGCCGCGCTGCAGAAACACGTCTGTGTTTTTATTCTTATCTTTCTTATTCTTTATTCTTAAATGTTGTTGAGCTATCTCGCGACCAAATTAAAAAAATATCAACATTGACAAAAAAGTGTGAAGTGGCAGTAGGCTGGCCATATCTGCCGATGAACTGATAACCGCTAGGGTAAACAAGTTCTAGTCCGCGGCTCGGGAAACGTGGCGTAAGACGTCCTCTTCCAGTGAGGTGGAGTGACGATCTGCGAAAAGCTGGATGCGTCGAGCTGAGGACAGGACGCAAAGGCGCTCATTTGGGGAGGCCGCCGTTCAGCAGTGGACTAGTATAGGCTGATGATGAAGACCATGAAGGATGGAACCCTTAGCATATTTTTTTTTATTATACTTGAAGATGAACCAAGCACATGGCCCACCCGATATTGAGTGGTAACCATTACCTATCACAAAGCATTGCAACATAAATCCCGTTTTTAGAAACGTGCTCTACGATGCAACGCCCTGCGTCCATCAACTTGCTATTATTACTTGCTATACGCTATTTATTATTAAAACCTGCGACCAGCCCCCAGACTACTAGTAATAAACAAGTTTCCGATACGTTCACGCTCTGCGGGCCACCGCTAATTCGGTATTGTGACTTGTTTGCGAACTGAGAACTTGGACGCCCCGTTACGCAAGTATTTGAAATTGTTTCTATGGAAAATTTTGTTACCCTTAATTAGGAACGTGGTGGTATAGATAGATAGACAGAAAGATAGATAGATAACTCTTTATAGTACACCAGAAAAAAATTACAAATATTTAAATTAACAAACTAACTATAACACCGCGCGCGGTTGAACAATGCTAATGTACATGTAATGGTATATAGTTCGGTGAACGTTTCCAATTTTTGATTGGAATGAGGTGTTCGGATCCAGGCTTAGCATAAAATATTTATTTTCAATATCTTCTAACACCGATGAAATTGCTGACTCGAAAAATGTTTGTACTGCTACCTACCTCTTTCTCGAAACGATGAACATCATAACCCGTTTGAGAACTGGCTGTATGAAGGTATATACTTTCAAACATATATAATTTAAGAAATATACTTTTTTTATTCATTAAAGGCCAACTCTTGATTGCCTCGATGAGATCGAAGATTGTGCGAGCTTTCCCAGAAGATGCCTATTAACTCTCTTTTCAAAGCCATTAGGGTCGTAAGTCAGTGAAGAAACACATTATGGCAGCTGATTCCATATTTTAGCTGGTCACATAGAGTATCAGTGATGTGGTTCCTATAGAAACACAAGTTCCTGCTTACTTTGGGGCTGTATGTTGTTGAGTGAACATTATTTTGAGCATCATATATATATTTTTTATTCAGAGGGACCTTCATCTTCTCTACTGAAATCTCATCTCATTATACGTGTGTTAAAAGTCTGTGTCCGTGAATATGATTGTTCCCACTCAACTCCGTAACGGTTGAACGGATTTGTTTAAAAAGAACTTTGGCATATAAGTCTCTACTTAGTTTGTGTGTGACCAAGTATCATGAGAGCAAAGCCGCGAGCGGAAGCTAATAAAATACAACTTTATCATGCTTCAAAGTTAAAGAAATGATTGGCAATCGCAAGAACAAATAGCTCACTTATTCGAAGCAATCGAATAGAATAATGCAACTAATCACCGGGCTCGTTGAGGTAACAAAGGAGGAAAAACGAGAAAAATCTGACAAAGATAAATAAAAGTTGGCCTACTTTTGGTTTCGTGAACTAATGGGATTACGTCTATAGTTACAAACAGGGATCGTAGCTGGAGTGAAACAGCTGGATTACTTGAGCCTTTTGTGTTTTGTCTTTAGTACTTAGCAAAAACTGCTTGTCGCAAATGAAGTGTCCTACGTGATCAAACCCACGCTAGGTGCAAAGCGACGCGGCGCGAATTGACGCGAACGTGATGCCATCTAGTGAGAGAAGCGTGGTACTGACTCCTTTCCATACAAATATGCAAAAATGCAAACGCGATCGAGCTGATAAAGAACTCGCACTAGGCACCCTGTTGGTTTGATATTTTCGCGTGAATTGGACGTGACGCAAAGGCGGAGGGCGCAAGGCAGTTGTAGGACGATTCGCGTGCACGCAGGACAGAGTCGCCGCTTCGCACCGCATCACGTTGAATTCGCGTGTCACCGCGTCGGATCGCTTTGCAATCGCGTTTGCCTTGAATCGCCCACGTTGGACGCTGTATAAGTTCATAGTTTACTTGACAAGCTTGCAAGCAAACAAACAGATTTCATTATTGAATCAGGAAGCAACATAACTAGATCTCTCTCTCCCTCTTTTTTATTACATTTAAACAAGTTTAGAGGTTTATTTTTTATATACCCTGCTAACTAAGAAACGGGACTCTGGCGGCCGGCTATTACGGGCATAGCACAGCCTTATACCAGCACAGCTTAGAGTACATCTGAGAACCGGTACCCTGCGGTAATCCCAAACCCAGTCTGATCAGTGATCAGACCCAGCGTGGGGATGACATGCATATCCCCCTTCTTATTGTGGGAAGGCCATGTCCGGCACTGAACGGATCATCTGCATAGCTCGAGTTGATAGACGCAAGGCATCGTAGCGCACGTTCCGAAAAACATAATGGCCGAACAAATTTTCAATCCATTTTTCAACACAGTTCCTTAGAATGTGGAAGTTTCTTTTTTTCTGTTATAAATAAGATATATTTGATATTATTGTTGAAAACAGCAACAATATCTTATTCAAACCGCTACCTCACCTATTAGAAGTCCTGGACAGTAAGGTAACTAGGAAGGTACAATTTCTGGTAAAGAAAAAAAATGTACTCTTATTGTACCTACTACAGGTACAATAAGAGTACAATTTTTGGACATAAGCAATAGTGCTTGTGGCCGGGCCAGGAAGTACGCTCACACAGTATAGACCCATTGTTGAAAATATCAGAAATAAATTTCATTTCGTTTACTTTTTTGAGCTAAGGACAGGGTGCAATGGCTCTCAATATGGGAGGCTTGCCTAGCAGTGGACTGCTATAGGTTGATGATGATAATGATGTTTTTTTGACAACATAGGACAGAGGAAGCTGGCAAAACTAAGGCAGGGTTATACCCAGCAGTGGGTGAATCCGAGCTGAGCCATGATTATGATGATGATGAAAATTGTTTGTGCAAAAATGACTTTGACACTTGGTTGGTTGGTTGGTTGGTACAAAAAACGTACCACTTTAATATGATTTGAAACAATTATTCTTTTAAATTTGAAGCATTAGAGGTACGATTACCATCATGAGCTATGTACTAACTAATCATCTAATGATGTCAACATACTTTTCTGAGCCATCTCAATTAAACCTAATTGAGGAGAAAAACTTAACTTCTGGGTTGTTGATGTTTTCCAATTGAATTAACTAAAATGAAAAAAAAATACAATACTATTTATCATTGGTCGGTTGACTTTGGCTGTGTATTAATTGGTGGAGCCTTGATTTAAATCTGGTATCTTGTTATGGCGGGTACAGACTTACGAAATGTAAATGTCGCAATGGCCAATTTTGACGACGTGAACAATGCAATAGCGAAAATTGTTAACTGGTTCGATGTAAATAATTTATGTATGAGACTAAAACAAAATGTATAAGATTTATATTACCAAATGTTAAAAACGTTAAACCTAACATTAAAATAAAGGTTTAAGATTCCAACCTTGTGGATACTACTGTATTTTTACGTATAACTTTAAATAATAAGCTTCAATGGGGCGCTCACATTATATGGATTATTGAACAGACTCAGTTCTGCAGCATACGCAGTCAAAAGAATCCGTCAACTTACTGACGTAGAAACGGCTAGACTGGTTTATTTCAGCTACTTCCACATCATTGTGTCGTATTGTAACATATACTAAAAACAGAATAAAATAAATATTGAAGTGGGGCTCCTATACAACGGTACGGAACCCTTCATGCACCAGTCCGACTCGTACTTAAACGGTTTTAGTTAGTTTCGTTTTAGTCGCCATTAACTTCCTTCCGGAGCTTCACCCACGTGGTGCCCAAATAAACACACACATACACACACACACATACACACACACCAGCCTATATCAGTCCACTGCTGGACATAGGCCTCCCCTAATAAAGGGGGATATACCCATAATCCCCACGCTGGGCATGTGGGTTGGGGATTGCAGGGCATAGCTTCTCGCACCACCGACGCTGCTGCCCGTCAGTGGCCAGGGGATTTAGGTGTACCGATGTAGGCTGTGCTATGCCGCAATCGGCCGGCTGGCCACCAGAGCCCCGTTCGTTGTTTAGCAGGGTGCACCACAGGTGGGGTTGGCTTGGGTTCCGAAGATAGGGGTTGGAACCCTGTACACCCTATAATTAAACACACACATAATAAAGTTATAAAATATTAGTATGATTAAATCATTTCCCGGAATAATATACCTACTGGAAACTGATTATACGCTAGTCTTATTCTGGGATCGTGTCTTTTGTAAGAAAGTAAAATTATTTGGCTTGAAAAAAAACTCACTAACTGAAAAAAAAAAACTTATTTATTTCTCATTCGAATGAGAAATAACAACGATTTATTAAGAAATCAAAAAAACGAAACGACGAAAATCTCCAATATAATACATTTTTCCAAACATTAAAAATCCTTTTCCTTCAGTATTTACGTCGCATGCCGACCCAAATATTTTCCGCTCAACCAAGTCTCACTTTTACCTTTTGTTGCGAAGTCTAAAGTGAGGGCACAGGTGACGGGGCGCCTCTGCCAAAACATAAAATATTACGGTCTTTTGATTGTACTTTGTTGTAGGCCGGTGCATGCTGTACTAAGTTTTTATTTATTCGGATTATTCAGATTATTTAATGCTTCCATATTTATGTACATGTAAACTTATCTTCTACTTAGGTGGTAGGTGTCATAATTATGTACCCGGATAGGGTGTTGCAATTTACAGTTGATTTGATTAAGGTATAATTATAATTATAAAAATTAAAAGGTCATTAATACCTAAAATGACAAAAAAGACGTGTGGCACTCGGGGACTGCCGCGGTAAAGCTATTGCATAGCATTTTGTATCAACTTATGCAATTATAATTATTTATTTATTTTATTTATGCAGTATTTCTTTTTCTTTGATATTAATTCAAGTTACACTTTTTGAGCATGGTGACCGATAAGAAAACATTTTTTTTTATTTTATTAAATAAACGAGCTTCGTAGAGTCGTACAATACGTCTAGTTGCACGCACACAAACACCGTGTCGAAGACTGCCGAAAAGAAACGACGTTAGACAATGCACGGCCTTCAAGCCACACCTACGTGCCCGTCGGAGTGGGGAGCGTGAGGTTTTTTTTCGTTACGGAATTTTTGGATTCGGTCCCCGCGCTCAAGGCCCTCGATAGAAGCTATGCAATAGCTTAAAAAATAAATTTTTATATCTTGGTCATTAAAAAACTTGTCAAGTAAGTTTTTACAATCAATTATTTCTGTTTTTTTTTGTCATTTTATTACTTTTTTACTTTAAATCTTCAGTTATTTTATTATATGTTTGCGGCCATTGTGTTCGGGGCGGAGCTGTGCTTCATAATGTAATACTACAGTCTTCTTCTTCTTCTTTGTATGAGTTAGTGGCCAACTCTGGTGTCGGAGTTTTCAGGCCGCTCAAAGTCCTCCGACATGGCCAATATCTTAACTTGCAACCGAAGCACGGAAGCAGAACTAACGTACATTTATTGCTTTCAAATGATAATAAATTGCATGTAACAGGTTATAGGTATTTCACATGAACCTCGTCTAAGGATATAGCAATATTGTAGGCAGACCTAGGCTTTTTAGCCAGTTACCTAGACGTACGTAGGTAACAAATTGTCATTACTTTTATTAATATTATTATTTTAAGATATAGGTCATTGTTATATGATAATGTTGTCGATGATTGAAAATTATTAAGCGAGTAGGTTACTAAAAACGTTATTGTTTTGCAGTAGTAGGCCGATACAGGCTGTACTTGTTGCTATTTAATATTGTTTTTACTAAAACGTTGTTGAGGTATTGTAGAGATAATTTCCTTAGCCTTGATCTAAACTTAATAAAACTCTAAAAGTGAGTCTTGAATATCTAAATCTTTGTTAAATTATAATATGATCTTGTATAATTAATGTTTAAAACTGTTTTATTAACTTATTTACGCAGATTCCCTACAAATATAATGTGCTAATACATATAGCACACAATTTTTATCACAGATGCTACACTGCAGGCGTGACGCTTCCCAGCAGGTCGTGGATTAATATCTGGAATATTATAAAATCTGTAAACGTATCGGCAAACGTAGTGTAGCGAGGTGCCCTCCAGCGAAGTGGAGTGACGATCTGCGAAAGGCTGCTGGTAGAAGCTGGATGCGTTGAGCTCAGGACAGGGCGCAATGGCGCTCATTAGGGAAGGGACTATGGACATAGTCCCTATAGGAGTCCACAGCTGGACAGCTGTGGACTCCTTGTCAAAAGCAACAACTTTTTGATCTACCCAAAATTATTTCATTTCCCATCAATACCCTTGTGAACTTTCCAAGCCTTTAAAAATATTTTATGTGCCATCGACCGCATATTCCATTCCCATAAAAAATGGTCATTCTACCCTCAATCTAATGCATCCTCGTCGTCCAATTTTTACTGCCACCGCGTTCACATTTTTATGATTCCACCTTTGTAGCGTCATTCACGGTCAGAGAGTTTTAATTACATGTCCCGTTTTGCGGAAATAAATTCGGTAACGAATATTTTGTATGGAAAAGTTTCTGAAAATGTTGGGGATTGATTCAATTCAGCTTTTTGGCATCTCGGATAACATTTGCACAATTCACTATCGACACGTTGCATTCATACAGGCATTTTAAAAGTTTGGTGAAATAGATCCTCCTTAGTTTTTAACTGATCACCAAACTGATAGGTTAAGATAGATGCGAGATCAGGGTGCCTAGTGCGAGTTTTTTACCAGCTCGATCGCGTTTGCGTTTACGCAAATTTATATGGAATCGAGGTAGCGCCATCTAGTGAAAAACGCGTGGCACTGACTCCTATTCATACAAATTTGAGTAAACGCAAACGCGATCGAGCTGGTAAAAGAACTCGCACAAGGCACCCAGGTACCATTTTGTGCCGATGTTAAAAAACCTCATGATGGAGATGACGTTACCTGACGGAATAAGAGTAAAATCTGTGTGCAGAACTCTAAAACTGAACTTATGCGCAGAAGTGTTTTTGGATCTGTCCTTTCATTTACAACAAATTGCCGGAATACCTGAGAGACTTGCCTTATCCAGTGTTTCAGAATAGTTTGAGAACTTTATTGGCTGTAGCGACCTTAAGAAAACTTTAGAAAATCTATATAAAGCCAAGTAAGCTAAGTTATTAATTGATTTGACGACAGCTACCAATTTAATATTTTATTTAATTCTATTATATTTGTTTTTTTTCCATATTTGACATTTTTTATTTATATTAGTTATAATATTATTAACCCATTAGTGGCCAAATCAAAACCAGAAGTAATTTTAACACAAATACTTTAATTCTATATCACTAAAGGGTTAGAGAAAATAACTCTGAGTGAAAAAAAAATATATGACAATTTTTCAGGGGGTGAGGGGGGTGTACCCGTTTGGGTACAACGGCCACTTATAGATGAAATTTTTTACAGCACGGCATTTCAACGCAAGTCGATTTATAGCATTTTTTGCACTGCCATCGCACTGTAGCATGGCTCATCACAGTGCTTTCTCCAGCTTTCTTTGATTGTGACCCATCTTGAGGCAAACCTTCTATGATACCTTCTGGATATCTTGACGTAGATAGAACCTAGCGATGCTACGTCAAAACATCAATTGGTCCATTTTATCTTCTCTGTTTAGAACATGTTAACGCCAAGCATTTGCAGTAGCCATGTCCAGTGTCCATGTAAGTGAAAAGAACCCACCACCACTTCTTTCCATGAATTGCAATTTTTTGAGCGATACCGGCGACTCTAGCTCATCGACCCCTGCCATACTTTTATTATACTTAAGTCTGGAAGAGATGCGGATTGGCAGCATCAGTCCTTTCTCGTTTTATTGGGCACCATCGTTTTACCACTCCCATATGCTCAATGGAATCAAAACTTGTAGCCATGGTGCACACACTCTTTCCACCTCATCAGCAACACTTTGTTATTTTTATCAAACCTGTGGTCGAATGCGGCTCAAGTTCCTTTTTTCATCTCTTTCGTAGATTACAAGGGGCACTTCTTGGTTCTATATTCCCTTATTGTTCCAGTAGCACGGTATCCCAGTTTCTGCAGATCCATCAAAAGGTCGAAGATTGTAAAAAAGTTGTCGAATACAATAATGATTTGCTGCGTTCGTTCGAACCTTGTTAAGGAATGATATACCACTCTGCACCCCAATGGGTCCAATGACTCCAATGACCTATCAGTTGGAGTGGGGCCAGGTAGTTTTCACTTCTACACTGTGTGTCCTTCAGTAGTGCCGTGAGAATTCGAGCTGTAGGTACGTCGGAGGAATATTTACGCCACACTGGAGTTTGCTGATGCGGTGGAAGGCGAACGCGCTTTGCAGTCAACGGTTCATTATTATTGCTAGCATAGTCACTTTCATTGTTCGTAAATACCTAAACACTACCTGAACCTCTTGGGGCAAAGGTCTGTCTGGTCTAGCATCTCATCACTAGCTTCTTCTTCATCCGTGACTACGTCGGGATCAGGAGGTATAATGGCTAAGTCATACTCAGCATCATCATGACTATCCTGCATAACAGCATCTAGGGCATCTTGAAGTCCTTTGTAGTTATTTGCAATACCGAAAATATTTCCGCTCATAATTATGAATATAAAAAAACCTGGAAATTTGATATAGGGATATGGCCACTGTACCTGATTGGGTACAGTATAATTTATAACGTAATAATTCAGAGATAACAAGTAATAACAATATAATTTATTTTACAGGATCACCATAAAGGTGTATTGTAACGGTTTTATTACTGAATATGCCATTTACTTTTAATGAGAATAAATAAATAGTTGACAATGCACTCACCTCTGCACACCGTTTCGTAGTCAAACTTCTGATTACAAAAACTGGATAAACAAATTCAGTCTTCTCTAAAAATATATTATTTTTAAATGGCGAGTGATGCTGTGTTTTATAATTTAACAAAACCGGTCTACTGGAGGTAACAGTTTTCTAGTAAAAAAATAACAATCAGGTGTACCCAATCAGGTACAGCGACAGCTAATGGGTTAAGCATACATTGTAAATTCAAAAATATTGCATGTTATTTTATAAGGCAGAACACATGTTTTCATATCATAATAAATAACAGCCACTTACATGTATTTGAAGCAATTAATAAACTTTGATTTTGACTTTGACTTTGATAACCACTTAGTTTTAGCAAGGTATAAAAACCGAAATACTTTCCTATTAGACTGTGATTTTAGTGCAACCACTAGACGGAATACAAAAGTTCGTAGCTGGAATATGACGTCATCTACACAATGCGTTTTTTTCGAAAGGTTCTGAGCATAAACCCTGGTTCAAAAAAATTTTGGATAGCATTTACGTATGTAAGTTTGTGTTTTTCGGCTATCTCAGTTTTTAGCTAATTGCTGCATAGCACAGCCTAATAGCTGAAGCTGAAGTAGCAGTGGGCTGGCTATATCTGCCGAAGAACCGATAACCGTTGGGGTAAAGGAGTTCTTGAGTGGCGACCGCGGCACGGCAAACGTAGTGTAGGTCTGCGAAAGGCTGCTGGTAGAAACTGGATGCGTCGAGCTCAGGATAGGGCGCAATGGCGCAACATTAGGGGAGGCATATGTCCAGCAGTGGACTGCTATAGGCTGATGATGATGATGATGATGCAGCCTAACATCGGTACCGCTAAATCACTGCAGACCGCCGACAGGCAGCAGCATCGGTGTTGCGAGAAGCTATGTCCAGAGATCCCCAAACCGCATGCCCAGCGTTAAGGATCATGGGTGTTGTTGTGGTTGTTATGAGGGTTCTCTATTGAAAATATTGATGCTGGCTCTGTAGTGCAGTGGGCGAAGGTCCGCCTGAGACGCAGAACGTTGCGGGTTTGATTCCTGCGGCGGGACAAATGTTTGCATGTTCTGCAGATATTTGTCTCGGGTCTGGGTGTTTTCTATGTATGATATGTATGTATTTCACCATCATCATCATCCACAGCCCGATTTCACCTACTGCTGGGTAAAGGCCTCCCTCAACTTGTGCCATGTATTTACAAAAAATATATATATTTAATGTATCAATCTTATGGTTCCCATTACACAAGCTCTGCTTAGTTTAGGGCTACATGACTATTTATTTATTTATTTAATAGGAACGCCAACAGCTTAAATATCAATACATTGTAGAGTTACACTGACAAAGTTTTCATTCTGATATATAAACCAATTACAACCAATGACTATGTGATAATGTCCAGCATTATTTATTTATTTATTTTGGTATTATCCTTTAACAGCTTCACATAACAGTACTTTGTTTTGTCATAGGTGCAGGTGGTCTTAGAGCCACAGAACTTCGGATATCCCCGCCGGTGGTGGAAAGAGGCAGTACTGCGACCCTCGCCTGTCTCTATGAGCTGACGGACGCGCCCCTCTACTCCGTCAAGTGGTATAGAGGGCGCCACGAGTTCTACAGATACTCCCCCACTGAGATACCAGCTACCAAGATATTCCCCTTCGCTGGGATTAATGTTGATGTGAGTAACTTTTGGTCACACTAGCTTATGTATCTGAATGACGTCACGGTGACTAGGCAAGCTAACTCAATTTAGGATGCTGAAATTTATCACTTTCGCTCATGTATTTGTCTAAAATTCGTAAAATAAAAATAAACCAAATAGGTTAATGTAGCTCGACAAATATTTTTTGACTTGAATAATTGTTTTTCCAATAAATAAATACCCAACTTCCTAAAAAAAACGGAATAAATAAAAAGCTCTAGCTTTTAGATAGATAAACAAAAAAATTTGGACACGTATTTTTTTATTTGTCAAATAAATAAAAATTGACGGAGATAAAGAGCGTCAAAGTTCGGGAGTGGGGGTTCGTGACGTCTCGACTAGGTGAAAAGTGTACTAAGCCGTGACGTCACGCGAAACTTCAACGCACTATATCTTTGTATTTTTTTGTTTAATTGACAAAAGAAAAAATACGTGTCAAATATTTTTTGATAATGTAAATGACGAACTAATTATAATTTTTCATTCGTCATCCCTATATGATTTATACATATCAAGTGGTAACTTTTTTCTTACCTACCGAGACGCTGTAGTACAGCAGCGTATAAATCATATAATAGGGACGACGAATAAAAAATTATAATTAGTCCGTCATTTACATTAGATAGAGACCTGAGATAGCTTTACATGGTGTAGTCATGCCCAACACCTATTATACCATCCTCTATGCCTAATCGGCCTTACCTACAGGAAAGACATGGTTAATAAATACGTGTAGAGCAGATTAAGCCTGGGGTTTCCTAACAATGTTTTCCTTCACCGTTTTGAGCACGACGTAATGTGTACATATTGTTTCTAAAGGAATAATCCATTATTACGCAGCCAAGATGCTAACCCACGACCTCAAAATATTTCCGCATCTGGATCTCCAAACACTAGACTAAAAAGCCATATTTAGTGCCTACTAGGTTCTGCCCGTTGCTTCACTGGGGTACCTGGATATATTATATATATTATATATTGATATATTCCAAGTTTCATCCAAATCCGTTATGTAGTTTTTGCGTGAAAGAGTGACGCGGCGTTCAGGCGTTCATGACACACGTCCGACTCGCACCCGTCTCATGTAGTCCAGTCAATAGTAGTACAAGCGGGTGCGAGGCGTGCTCCAGGCGTGCTTCAGGCGTGGGCGAGGCGGGCACATGTCGTCTGAACACGCTCTAATAAACAACCATACATCATCATATTAGGATAGGATAGGAAGTAGTATTAAATACTAAAAATGTTATAAAACACAAACATACTCTAACAAAACGCCTCAAAGCAATTGAACGACCTACGCTATTAATTTCAAGCCCGCATTTTCCCTCATACATACACAGCCATAGGTACATATACATACGAGAAGTAGAACATGGCGGACGATTTGTCTTCGCAGAACTGTCACAGCCCACTGCTAGTCATGTAAATGCATGGAAGGTTTGAGATCCAGTGACTGCTAAGAGAAGCGACCTTGTGCAACGCTTTTTAAGGCGACTATAAGGGTCAAACCTCCCTCTCGCTCGCACTATTCAACATTTTTGAATATATAAAATCACTAAATGTAGTTATACAAAATAGCAAACCTTCACGGCCTAGAAAATAAGAATACAAAGGTTCAGCAAGAATATCATTATATCTTCAAAAATGTTGAATAGTGCGAGCGAGAGGGAGGTTTGACCCTTATAGTCGCCTCAAGTAAGAGTGAGGCCCCATTGGTGCGTTGCGTTGCGTAGTCGATGTTTTTCATATACATTTTTTTATGCGTTGCGTCGCACGCGACATTTCAACGGATCGACGGACAAGAGACAAAGGAGGTGTCGGAGCTCCGGTACGACGGCGGACATTGTTCCACCGCTAGTACTAGTAGCTACAACTGCGCGCTCTTGCAGTGCGACGTCGTGCGTTGACGCAACGCAGGTGTAGCATACGATGCGTTGATCCGAGGGCTTACCACGAGTTTTGATAGTTTTCGAAAACTTTATAAGTTTCGGTATCTTTCCCAGTGTTGCTGTTTTAGCATTTTTAATGCTAAATTTAGCATATTTTCGGGTCTGTTAGCTTAAAAAATTCGCATTTAGCATATTTTTACAACTAACATTTTTTTGTACGTTACCTAAAAATTCAAAGTTCCTAAGGAATTCAAAAGAAAAATATAAATTTTAGCATTTTATTTAGCATTTTTAAAAGTTATTTAGCATTTTTTGCAACATGTTTTAGCATTTTCTCCAAATAAAAAACGGCAACACTGATCTATAGATACATTTTCGTAGTTCATGCACGTTTCCCTAGAGGCGCTGTACGAAAATGTATGGAAAGATACCAAAACCTAAAAAGTTTTCGAAAACTATCAAAACCCGTGGTAAGCCCTCTGTTGCGATAACGCGACGCAACGCACCAATAGGACCTCACTCTTACCTGATAGCTTAGTTGGTAGTAGGCGCGTAGTAGCTCTGTCTTCTTAGGTCACGGGTTCGATTCGACTCAGGACAAATATTTGGGTGTAAATGGATGTGTTTTGTGTCTGGGTGTTAATAAGTATGAGAGGGTCAAAAGTGGCTCCAAATGGTTCGTGTAGCCAGTTCTGTTAGCTTGAATTTGGTTTGACACGCTGCCACGTATCTAGATCTATTTAAGTTTTATCTGTTATTATATATATTATGGGTGAAAACCGCATGAAAATTCGTTCAGTAGGTTTTTGGGTTTTTCGCAGAGAGACTGACACGTGGCGGGGGACTTTGTTTTAGACACGTATTAAGTAGTGATAGTGCAGTGTACGTAGTTTTTCATCATCATCATCATTGGCCTATAGCAGTCCACTGCTGGACATAGGCCTCCCCTTATCAACGCCATTGCGCCCTCGACGCATCCAACTTCTATCAGCAGCCTTTCGCAAATTGTCACTCCACAATATTTAAGATTTCACGCAATAAAATAAAAATAACGAAGTTGCGAGCCGATCAGCTAAATAAAATAATAAATTCCTCTTCCACTGTACAGCAATCTTTATATTTCATTTTACGTAGTAAACATTTATAACAGCTACTATTAAAGTTTGCTGTGGCGGAAAATATGCGAATCTCAAACTATGTGAGGAGAAATTTAAAACAAACAAGAACATTTTTTTAGGCCTTTTACTTATCTATGAATTTAAACTGAAGGGCATCCTTTTCATAAATTTTGAAGGCTTTTTCAGAATAATAAATTATAGCAAGATATTTTTCTATGCTGCCTATTTTTGTGGCTAACTTTGTTCTTAGCAGATCACCTTCACAACACTCGACCTGGTCACTTGGATGAGTGACCGTTTAGCATTTGATCTGAGCGCTTTCGTGCTTTGAAAAGTCCAGTAAGGCTGGTCCCGGCTTTTTCAGTCGAAAAGCTTTAAGCTTTTCGTTTCCTGTCTTACCTACCTATGAACAGGCAACTGGAATAAAATGTATACTACTTAGAACCTTGTCAAACTAAAAAGCCCTCCCTTACAGATGATACGCGCTTGTAGAAAGATTCTTTTTACTTCACTTTAATGCTAAATAAATGCTTTTTCTTTACTTTTCAACTTTACAACGACATGAACCTATATTGTATACATGACAAATATATTTGTAACAAGAACAAAAATCATGGTTACTAAACCAACAGTTAACCAAACCAGCTGTTTTCTGTCTAACCTTTGACTCAAGACTTTTTTTAGCTCAGAAGGTTTCGTTGAGTTATTTTTACCTGTTGAGCAGAAACAAAGTACTTTATGGCCTGGAATTTGGTTAATATTCCTTATGTTTAATTTAGTGAAAGAGAAATGTGGTTTGTTTAACTTTAGGGGAAAGTTCTAATGTTTTGACAGACGGTTGTTTAACAAGGTGAAAAAAGAACTTATCATACGAGAAACTAAATTATTTGTTCTGGATCAATCCCTTTTAAGTCTTTGGCCGAGGAATTGTGCCCAGCAGTGGGACAAGAAGGGTTAAAAAGCCATAAGTAGCCGGTGCAATTAGTTCGGTGGTCCAGTCTGCCAGTCCAGGCCTTATGCGATCTAAGTTTTTAGTACCTATTATGGTTTGCAGTAGGTAACACTTCTGTTAAAGAGGCTTTGATTCATTAAAAGCTGGTCCATAATTAATCAATAAAAAAAATTATGGATTTTTTTCTTTTGCCACGTCTACAATTGAGATTACAGACCATTGAGATTATTAGTTTAGGTTTCTGGGTTTTGTACACGAAAGGCACCCAATGGGACCCTAATACTAAGCCTTCGCTGTCCGTCCGTCTGTTTGTCCGCGGGCTGTATCTCATGAACTGTAAAAGGTAGAGAGTTGACATTTACACACAGGTATATTTCCATTGCCGCTGTAACAAATGATAGGCATTTAAAAAATACATAGTGCTATTTATCTACAGAACCCTTTGTGTGCGAGTCCAACTCACTCTTGACCGGTTTTTTTATGTCAATTTTTAGTATAGTTTCGTGTATAGCATCATATTCATCATCGGCCAATGACAGTCGTGGCGCCCTATCCTGAGCTCGACGCATCATATTCGCTAAGTACAAACAAAGCCATTTTATAAACATTTCAAAAAATATCTTTCGATAGGATAAAATAAGAGTTTATTTATTTGAAACACAAAAGGAAGGCACATAAACTAAAACAATAATAATTGTACTAAGTCAACAACAAAAAATAATAAAAATACACTCAACACAGAAAATCATTTATGCTTTTCCCTGTTGCGGCCAAACAGGTACAGTCTCTGCTAAATGCTGCTACCAAACATGTGAGGTAGCTCACCGAAATATTCGGCACCGGACCTGTAATTGCAAACTTTGACATTTCATTTGTCGAAATTCAAAGAACGTCAATTGACAAACTGTCAAAGTTTGAAAAACCAAAACCGGTGCCAACCGTTTCGATGTGCAACTGAGTGAGAAAATAAGGCCTATGGTTTTCAGACTAAAACAGCTGTATCACACACTGTACAATCATTGCAAGTGTTAGGGCTGAAACACATAACCGCGTTGCGTCGCCGCACCGCCGAAATCGGCAGTGGCGTCACTGACAATTCCTGCGTTACGACACGTCAATACTTATTGACAATGTTGCAGTTTGTTTCTAACACTCTTGTAAACAGCACTTGCAGTCTTGCCGAAAGTACGGCAACGAGGCCTCCAAATCATATGATGTACGGCATACGGCAGAGTGGCTACTTACCATACTAAATAAAACGTTATTTTTCGTAGCGTTGTAACGCCACAACGCAACTACCGATATTAGCGGCGCGGTGCCGCCAAAATCGGCATTTTGCGTTATGTGTTTCAGCCCTTACGCAGATTTTCTGTTTATATCGCACTTTGATGTTATTACGTTAATGTTGAGGTAAATGGCTGGAATTATGGTTTATGCTGATAATGTGTACGCTAATGTTAGGGCTCCGGGGAAAATGAGACAGTTTTTTTTATTTTTTGATGAGATTGCCGCGGGTATTTTAGATTTAATTTTGAAAATGTTCCAGATTGTTGCTGGGGAAGCGTTTTTATTTTTGGATATTGTAAAGGTTTCGGAATAACAACTATTAGGAAAATGCGGTGTGTATCTTCAGAACCCAGTCAACCTTACCAGCTCAGGATGCACCCTGCTAACTAGCAAACGGGGCTCTGGCAGCTGACTGATTGCAGCACAGCGTAGCCTCACACCGGCACAGCTAAATCCCCTGGTCGCCGACGGGTAGCAGCGTCGGCCGTGCGAGACGTAGTGTCTTGCGATCCCCGACCCGGATGCCCAGCGATTATGGGCATATTCTTTTTAATAGGGGAGGCCGTCCAGCAATGGACTGATATAGGCTGGTGGTGGTCGTAAATAGATTCTACTTCTACACTTATTTAGGTACAAAAGCACCAGCTCAATAAATTTTAAAAAAGAAAAAAAAATCCTTGCTAACAGGGTATGGCAAAATGTAACCTCATTGAGGGCAGCTACCTTTTCTTTTGTAGTTTTTGTTCTGAGGAAAGTAAAGGTTTATTTTGAAGGAAAAAATAATGGAAATTAGGGTTTTAGAAAAAAATTACAGTCAGTAAAAGACAGTAGAACCGGTGCCGTGTCTTTTACGTCGGTGACGTCACTCTACATTTTGCTACATCCGATTTAGTAAACTCAAAAATTGATGATGATGTTAGTAAAAAGCTTAAGTTAAAAAGGAAGTGTAACTTTACGGTAGCATATTTTATGGTTTACCAAATGGAATATAGACTTATGGCTAATTTGTTTCAAATACAAAGAAGACCGGTCATTTCAGACCTGACTATAAATCGAAATGAATAAAAATACTAATTATGTAAAAATATTCTTGATAATGGAGTATTGAAATTATAACTAATAACTTTATTTTTTAAGGCCGGAGTACTTAGTAAATTAATAATAAATATTGATCGCAATACGCCCTATCATAACGTATCATGGTTATTGAACCATTGATATATATTGTTACTATTGAACGCACACTCACCCACATTGTGCATCTCTCGTCTCAATGTCAACCATCTAAAACAAAACTGCCACTAACAAAGCACACGTTTGGTTAGTTTTTGTTTGATGGTGCCCATGTCCTAATCGATCGTAACCCAAAAGTATAAAATAATAACCGAGAAAATTTTTCCGGCTTTAATAAAAAAAACGATTAATTGAACATGATATCCTGTAATAAGAACTATCAATAAGGACATAAGTCATTTCTAGACGCGAAAGTTTATGGTCAGGTCTCAGGTCACAGGTTGTATGAAACTGACCGATCTTCTTTATGATGAAACACAGAGGATATAAATTGAAATAACTTTTATAATATTCCTTAACCTAAATATTATAACAGAATATCAAAACAAATAGATCAAAGTGAACTGAACCAAAAGGAATATCTAATTAATACATTAATTGAAATATTTCTGGGCAACAAAGAGAAGATAACAGTTCTAGTGTATTAGGCATATTGTTCGGCGGCGTCGAACCGAAAGTGCTTTGTGTTAGTAAGGCTCTGGTGCAAATCGCAAGAGCCTGAGATCTGAGGGTCTCTTCAGTGTCTCATTTGTCCACTGAATCAAATGGTAAAATGGTAAATGGTAGTGCGTGATTATAACGCACGAGTAACTCACCTGAGTACCGGGGTGCACTTTGCATGTCGGCAGCAAGACCGACTGTTCGCAGGTCCTGGTACTGGCCAGTATAATCGTCTGCTTCATAACCTACTGTTTGTTAAGGGGACGTTAAACATTTCGTAGATTTGATTGGGTTTTGTCCACTGAATCAGACAAACGAGCTCCACTGAAGGACCCGAGCCGTTAGAGTTGTAACGGAAACTACTGGTCCTGTATTAGGGTACCCAGGTAGGGCGTCAGGTTGCCCCCCCACTAGGCTTCGGCCTATGAGCCTGACCTTGGTTCAATTTCATTGTGGTTTGTGGAGAACATTATGGGAGGGGCAGGTACGTCCGCCCGGTACAGTGGTGTTACGGCTTCTCTTCGCGCGCAACAAGCTATAAGTCTCATGGGCGCAGAGCGTTAGGCTCAAACATGGCTAATGGCGGGGTCTGAGAGTGATCCTTATAAATAACCTGTTACTCATAACTTGTTACGGAACTCCAGCACTTGCCTGGATAGCAAGTAGTCTCAGTCTTCATGTCTGGCTAGACATATGAACCTGCCTACCTAGCTGAGCGGTTTGGGGAGGTGCGCGTAAGTGTCCGGTAACTTTACAACTCCGGTACTATTCATGGTAGTAATCGGCATAGTAATCCGCTTTACTGACGGCCTAAGCTGGGTTACAAGTTCGCTATCCGTCAGTGGTTAGCGGGTAGTGAGGGACATAACAGCTCCGGTACCATTCATGAACAAATGGTAGTGCACATTCAGTGTAAAGGTACCGTGATGTAATTTGCATATCGGAGGCAAGACCTACTGCATACTGGTCCTAGTATATGCCAGATTATTCATCTCCTTTATTACCTACTGGTTGGTTAGTTATATGTTAAGCCCCTTCGTAGATATTATATGGTACTGCCCACTGAAATGATCAGCAGCGGACTTGCTTGTACCAACTTTGACAGATCGTCAATTGACGTTCGAATTTTGACAGTTGAAATGTCAAAAATGACAGAGGCTGGTAATGGCCCACTGTCAGATCTTGTGAAGATCATGGAATTATCATTAGTACTTCAAACTTGGTGAAGATATCCAAGTGGATAATATGATGGTATATAGTTAAATGGCAGCCGTGATAGCGGTGGCGGCCTGAAGAACCAATTTGATTATAAAACCATTTTCATTGATTCAAGATTAACGTCTTTATGACCATTCCACCAAAAAGTATCCATTTTTGGCGTAATAGTCATAAAATCTTCGCCGAAAAAGGGTGGAGTTAGAATACGACCAGCCACAGGCCGGATCACGGCCGCGCCTCTTTGAAGTCTTCCAATGTAACAAGCATAGAGTTACGAGTGCCTGTTTAATGGACACTTCAGACATAGGGGATATGCCCATAATCCAGCTAGCAGGGTACAGATCATCACAACGCCGACGCTACTGCTCATCAGAGGCCGAGAGATTTAGCTGGGTTAGTGTATACTGTGCTATGCGCAATTAGCTGGCCGACAGAACCTCGTTAGCAGGAGCACCACGGACAGATGAGGTTAGTTTGGGTTTCAAGATTGAAGATGGAAGTTGTAATCCCTTACACTTTTTTAGTAGGTAAGCATTACGTTACTAGCAGTATAACAAAGGCAGTTTATTAAAATTCAAGATCTTTTTAAATTTAGTTCAATCGAAGCTATTTGCTTATATCCTACCTTCTATTCTACTTATTGTGAAGGCGAAAATTTGATGATGAGATGTTTGTTGCTTCTTCATTCTTCAAAAACTACTTTACGTACCTACCTACATTGATGGGTACCTATAGTAACTACTATCGATCTATAAGTATTTTGACAAACGACACATGTATTTTGCGTATTTTGCACCCCGCTCAAACTCGTTTTGCTATCACATAGTAACTAACCATCGAGATACTGTGAGAATAGTAGTAGTGCTAAGTCTCGATGCAACTAACCGAATAATTAAATTTAGGGGCAATTTTTTAAAATCCGCGTCTATACCAGTAATATCTTATAACACATTTTTTAACCAATAACTTATTCAAAATCTCCTTAAATACAAGCCTATTGATGTTCCTAGCAATTAAGCAAGTCCCCAAACTCGTCCACTAAAACTTAGAACTACAAATTCAAATGTAACCAGACGCGCCTCCAATTACGCAACTCTAATTTCAACTCTAATATTTATCCCCTCGTAACTTGTACCAGACCCTTAAATTAAGGGCCCGAGACCAGGAATTTAATTAATTCAAAAGGGAAACGAAGGTGCGTATTGTTTGGGACGTAAATAATGGACCATGGCATCGGATTATTCCGTTTCGATTCGTGATTTAGTTCAGTTGACTAAACTATGGGTTTCAATGGAACTGTATCTAAGGACGTAGCTAAGAGACGTAATTTTCTTCTTTAGATATCCACTGGAGAGTGTAGGCTTCTTTATATTTATTCCTAGCTTTTGCTTGCGACTCCGCTTGCATGGTACCGGGATAATAAGTATCCTATGTGATCATTGAGTTATTTTTATTAACCAACTTCAAAAAGGAGGAGGTTTTCAATTCGTCGGAACCTTTTTTTCGACTTTTTTATGTATGTTCACCAATATCTCCTTCAATTGTAAACCGATTTTCAAAATTATTTTATTGTTTGAATTAATATACTTCACAGGTAGTCCAATATAAATTTTATTTCTGAGGGATTGGTACTTTCCCCGGAAAACTGGAAAAACCTCATCCTCACTTTCATTTTCACCCTATGATCACCAATATCACCGTCAATTGTGAACCGATTTTCAAAATTCTTTAGGGCAAGAAGTAAGAAGTGATTTATTTGAAGTCGGTTTATTTTTGTATAAAAAGTTTATACTTTGTTTCAATTTCCATCCAATATCCATTGAGTGCAGCATCTCTTTATTTTTATTATCTTCTATGTTTTGCTTAGATAATAAGTAGCCTATGTTTTACTCTCCAGGTTACAAATCATTTTTATTCAAATTTCCATCCAACATCAATTGAGTGTACAAAAGTGTAGCCCTCTTTAAATATATTATTGACTAGTTTATCTCGCGATTCCGTGATAATAAGTAGCCTATGTGTTAATTCAGGTCACAAACTATTTATATTCTAAGTTCCCTTAAAACCCGTTTAGCCGTTATGGTGCTCCCACATTGCCGTTAGAAAATGTTTAATAACGTTAGTAAACATTTGTTAGCAAACATTTAATCACAAATAAATTTTCATGTTAGAAAATGTTTAGTAATGTTAGTAAACATTTTATAACAAAACAAATTATAATATACATACAACAAAACAAATTATATATAAAATACCCAAATCCTTGAGATAGTCTGTGGCACTATATTTTCCTCTAGCTTTTAGCGTTTGGCGCATCCAATAAGAGCGCTTTTTCTTCTTTTTTAAACAAAAAATAAAAGCTATTCCAATGAGCAAATCTTCTTCCATTTTCGTGTAGACGTCCTCGGCCCTCAGAAGGCGAAACCAAACTGCGAGCCAATACTAGATGTTATAAAATGTTTAAACATTTTCCATCAATGTAGGAGCACTTATAACATGTAACAGTTTCTAACAAAGTGCAACAATTGTTAACATTTGTTAGTAAATGTTTTGGTGTTATAAAATGTTTACAAACATTTTATAACGGCAATGTGGGAGCACCATTACAGAGATCAGTGGAAACAAACATATTAACACACTTATACAAAAACTTACAAACCCTAAGCTTAGGACAAAGACTTAGTCGGTCTCACATTAACCTATTCCAGTAGATCGAGAGAATTGTAAGCCTACCATGTTACTAAGTCACCAAGTGTAACGTGTTCTGGTCAGTGAATTAAAGTGGCCACCTGGCTCACGCTAGGCCTGGACTCACCAAACTAAAAAAAAACAAACATATAGTAAAACGATATTTACGTTTGAAGATGCACAACTTTATAATAAGCTACCCTTAACTCTTAAAAATGTTAGCTCATTTCAAGCATTCAAAACATTACTAGCTAAACATATCATCATCATCATTTCAACCTTTATCGACCCACTGCTGGGCATAGGCCTTCCTTTGATTATGCCACTTGCCTCGATCCTGAGCTATTCTTAACCAGGTGCCGCCGACGGTCTTTCTAATATCGTCAACCCATCTCGCTGGAGGACGGCCTCTATTTCTGTAACCAACTCTCGGCCACCACTCGGTCAGAGATCTGGTCCACCTGTCGTCACTCCGTCTGGCCAAGTGTCCTTATTATGACTATATGTCAAACATATAGTTGATACAAAATAGCACACTTCTACCAAAATTGGATGAACGCGTGAGATGAGTAGGCATGCCTGTATACCAATTGAATGACTAACCTAGCAACCTTCTTACTATTTCAGTGTAGATTACAAAATGTTAACACCTTAAGGCGACGGTACATGTCAAACCTCCCTCTCGCTCGCACTATTCAACATTTTTAAGATATAAAATCACTGAATGTAGTTATGCGAAATAGCAAACCTTCACGGCCTAGAAAATAACAATACAAAGGATCAGCAATAATATCATTTGGATTCTATCACGTTTTCTTACCAAAAAACTTGAACCAATGAGATCAATTTTGGTGCAAATTTTTTGGTAGGAAAACGTGTTGCGTTCAACATGATATTCTTGCTGAACCTTTGTATTGTTATTTTCTAGGCCGTGAAGGTTAACTTTATTGCATAGCTACATTCAGTGATTTTATATCTTCAAAAATGTTGAATAGTGCAAGCGAGTGGGAGGTTTGACCTGTATAGTCGCCTTAACTATTCAAATCAAATTTTCATTTTCTTTCCTCTTTTCACATGTAGCATGCACTTAGATACTTAGATTTTACAGCATGCAAACATTATTAGCATAATGAAATCTATTATATATATATATATAAATGAAACCCGTTTTCTTTGGTCACGGCATCACGCGTGAATGGGTGGACCGATTTCACTAATTCTTTTTTTGTTGTATTTGTTATTATTAGGAGAAGGTTCTTACGGAAAAAAAATATTAAGAAAATCTCTCAAAAATATTGAAAAATATACATTTAATTTTGCTAAGGCGGTACGAAGTTAACCGGGTCAGCTAGTAATAAATAAATTACTGGAATATGAATCTTCATTCATGCCTCATGGATGCAGGGCATTGCATTTTATTGCGTTCCAAATATCCATGACATACGAAGATATTGCGTGTTTTAAGTAATGGTTACCACTTAACATCAGGTGGCCCATGTGCAGTTCTATCTTCAGGCACCATAATAAACAAAAATTAAAAATTAAAAAAATACCGACATCAAAAACAATAACTGCAAAACTAAAAAATAAAAATAATTGCTTATTTTTTTGGTTATACAACTAACTAGCAATCAACCTTTTTTTCTACTCAATTTATCCCGTACAAACTATGATTTACCATGTAGGTAGATCTAGATACCTACCTGTTATGTTTGGAGTCGGGGTCAGTTTTTTTTTTTATGGTATTTGAAGATGGAACAAGCACATGGTCCACCTGATGTTTAGTGATAACCATTACCTATCACAAAATATTGCATCGTAGATCACGTTTTTTTGGAAGATGCTCTACGATGCAATGCCCTGCAGCCATCAACTTGAGGCATTAAGATGATAAATACCACTAAAAGAAAGCTAGAAGAAAGCTAGAAATAAAAGTAGATTGTCTGGAGCACCTCCTACTTTTTTTGAAGTCGGTAAAAAAAACTAATTGCACTGGCAACTCAATGAGTCAAATCATCTTGGATGAATAGGCCTAAATATTTCCTTCACTTATTTGAGCGACTTTCTAACAGTAAGTTCAAGCTATTCTTGACTCAAGTTGCTCTTCTCTCAGTATCACAATATTTTTTCAACGTTCCGAGTTCTTAAGTATTCTTGAATCGTCAAAATCTCAAGTGCCAATCGCGATTATCCTATCATGCCAACATTTTCCCCTCAAAGGGAACATCAAATTGATCAATTCCGAATGGATATTGAGTTATAAAACTCGCAAGCACATTTCCACTCCGTAAGAATAAAAGAGAAACAAAACGCTTGTTATTATCATCACAGCTTAGATAACAAAGCTGGTTTAGTTAATGCACAAGATTAACAATCATTGCATTAGCTACTAATCCACTACTGGACATGGACCTTCTAAACTCAACCAAATTTTTATAATCAGAGTAATTGGCGCATGCCGTTCTAGTTATTAAGTCAATAAATAAACAATAAATAATTTATACACTAGAACGTTGACTCCAGATATTGGCCTTTGACATACCGTGCCTAAAATGGTGGAGATGCAGAACAAAAACAGTTGTGTGTGTCTTTAGCCCATGGCCATGTTGGTCAAGTAGGTTGGAGATCGAAGGCACCGTCGCGTAGATATTGCAATCTACTGCTGGCTTTAGAAACGTAGCTGTACACTGAATCTAAGCTAGTTTCACAGACGTCCTTAAGCCCTATCTAAGACAGACTTCTCAAAATTATGACGATATGTTCTTACAACAATCATATACACGGCAAAGCAAGCAATTCGTTTTCTATAGTCATTTACTCTGCTCGAAAGAGTGTTTTAATTCAGCGATGTTAAAAACCCTGGACAGCATAAACACAAACTAGATAGATAGTCTTTTCAATTGAATGCGGCAGAAGGAAGAAGCAAAGAGCAAATAAATAAAATGCCAAGTCAACAAATTAAATGAATACATAAAAAAACATGTTCAGAGATTTTGATAACGCTGGGGACTGGCGCGTATAATCGTACAACTTTAAAATGGACCTGCTCGAATGCTACTTTACTAAATTCATTTAACACTTTAGCGGGAACGATGAATGAAGTGAACCAGCCATTCTGCTCTGATATCGTAGCGAGTGTGAAAAAGGAGGTCATGATAAGGATTGAATGTACGAGCATCTGCTGCGTCGCAGACGGGGAAAGATGGCCGAATCCTTACGAAAAAATGTACTCACTGGGACGTAAATGTGAAAAATGCTGCATAGAGACGTCTCTTGATTGTGTTTTGAACGTCTAGTTGCTTTGTCTTTATGAGGGAGTTGGTTTTGTCTCTTTCTTTGCTTGGACATTTTTAGTCTTTGATGTTATATTTTTTCCGTCATATTAATAACAGTTCTATAAACCTTAGCTAGCTATAATAGCGTTAAAAATATCATATCACCTCTTTTTATTTACATTTAAATGTCGTTATAAAATAACTAGTGAATGGGCTAGAGTTAAGCTTGTTAGCAAAAGTAATATCCTTGATAACAAATAAATGAAAAAAAAATCTAGTCTTGCATGTTCAAGTCACTTCTAGTTCTCTAGCATTTAAAATTAGTTTGATGTTTGTGTCTATTGAAAATAAGCATGAAAAACCACACAAAGCATTTTGGTGCAACTTTCATCCAAGGAATGGAGTGGTTATCCGGCTTCAGTGTTTTCTGATTACTGCGCTTTAACATTCAACCAGCTTATTTGTAACAAGACGAATTGGTGCAAGCCTTTTTGGTTATTAAGTAAATAAATAAGGGGAGCGAAGCTTCAAGCGAAGAGTAAATAGGTACATTCTAGGCAAGCTTGCTACATGGTCGACCGCATCATCACTTACCAACAGGTGAGATGGTGGACAAACCTTTTTTTTAAACTAACTTTAAAAAAAAGCAGTGCTCTGTAAACAGCGCAGTTCAAATCAAATTATTTATTTAAAGATTTTTGGTAACAAAGAGGTCTTAATTGCTAAATCATTTCTACAAAAATCTGCCTTCTCAGTCGTAGGAATATTTATTAATTTCATTAAAAATAATAAAAAGGTTAATACATAATCATAATCATACACATTAATAATCAGTCATACTTATATCGCCAATAATAAATCATTTAATTTTTATATTGTAACAATACTCAAAATGAGCGAGCTCATTGAAGAAAAACAGCAATCTAGAAGCCAGTGTTTTTGTTTCACCTTTAGTCTTTTCATGGGGAGGGTCCTTGATCATTGAACAAATTTGCCATGCAAAATATTCAAGCGCTTGACACGGTCACACCTAAATAATAAAATAAGTCAGTAAAAATCCCCAACCGATGTCAAGTCGATGAAATAAACTGTAGAAATAAAATGGGTCACAATATTAATATTAAAGTGACAAGAAATTGTTCAGTTCATTTCTTAGTACAACACTCGGAAGTCATCTTCCGAACAACGCAAAAGCAAAATAATCAATATTTGTCTTCAAACTTGCCGTCCAAACAAACTTTGCAGCTGTTTTACTTATAAATAAATATTGGCGCGAGTCACAATAAATAAAAATAAATTAGGTTTATACATTGTCAGTATTGCAACAGTATATAAGTCATGCTTTGTCTGATTAACTTAATATTCATCATAATTATTCATCATCATCACCAACATGGGCAGGACACATTGCGAGGCGAGGTGATGACCGATGAAAAAGGCTAATTACAGAGTGGTGGCCTAGGGATGTTTTTAGGAGTGTGGGACGTCCGGCTGTAAGATGGGCAGACGACATTGTCAATTCGAGGGCTGTACGTGAGTTAGACTACTGCAGGATCTTGGTGGACGGTACAAGTTGAGGGAGACCCGATTTTGGTATTATTGTTTCACACACACAATACTGCAGCTGCACTTACTGCAGCTGGACATAGGCCCTCCCCTTATAATAGTTTTTGTTTCAAGTGAAATTAAAAATCTTATCTCTCTCTTTCTCTCTTCTATATATATCCCACATGATGATGGGGTCAGCCTTCCTACAATTAAATTAAAAATCTTGTCAAATATTGCAAATGTGAAAGTGAATAAATATATTTGTTTGTCTGTTTGTTACGCTGTCACGCTCAACTACTCAACGTTATAAAATTTTGCATAAACGTTGTGAGGGGCACAGAAAAAGTATCATAGGTAATATGGTACCTTTCAACTAAAAAAGTTCCTGAGTGATCGAAAATTAACTTTAATACAAGTGAAGCTGCGAGCTTGTCTAAGATTTATTGATAATTTCCAGCATTATTACTTACTTCTCGACATGCAAGTTAAGATTTTGGTCCCAGCCTTTGGGTGGCCTAAAAACTTTGGCACCAGGGCTAGCTACATTAGCTCATACGAAGATGAACTCACATAGGTACTTCAATTCGATTGTTCTTAAATGATTATGTAATATTACTATAATATAATATTACCTTTTAACATTGAAGAACTTATAATAACATAGAAACCTACTAAATAGCTATTATTTGCTGAAATCGTCAATCAAAGGTAACAAGGGGAAAATTCTTAAAGTTAGTAATTTGATCCAAGAAATAGCCTATTTTGAGATGACAAAATAGGCGATAATGGTTGCTTTGAATAATTAATGCCTTCTTGATTAGGAAGGCTAATTAGGGAATAATTAATCACAAACCTTTAAATGATTGTTCAGTTAAATTAATACTATGGCTGGGTTTTTTAATCAACTGGCTAGCTATCACGGTTTATGAGATACAGACAAACAGACAGGCATACTACAGGCAGGCAGACAGACAAACAGACGGACATACAGTGGAGTCTGGTCCCGTTTTTAGCCGGACTCTGGTCCCGTCAGTGGAGTCTGGTCCCGTTTTTACGGAACCTTAAAAACACAATGACATAATAAAATAGTACAATGGGCGGCCTTATCGCTGAAAACGATTTCTTCCAGGCAACGTTTTAAAATAGGCCCTCCGGCCAGGTGGAGTGACGATCTGCGAAAGGTTGCTGGTAGAAGCTGGATGCGTCGAGCTCAGGACAGGGCGCAATGGCGCTCATTAGGGGAGGCCTATGTCCAGCAGTGGACTGCGATAGGCTGATGATGATGATGATGATGATGATGATGAACGTTTTAAAATATAGATGTTGGAAAGTTTATGTGTGAGTGTTTGTATGAGTGAGTACGTTTGTTTCCATTCAAACCTGTAGCAGCTGAACGGGTTTATAAGTAACTTTGATTATAGTAGTTTATAACCTAGATTTATAACACTTAGGCTTTTTATCTCAGTACCACGCGAAGCTAGAAGCTTTACGTTTAAATAATTTGAAAATAGACCTTAATATCATACATTTTTGGTTTAGTTAAGTTATTTTGTGGATTATCTGAAATGGAGATAAAGATAAAAAAATTGTTTACATATCACGTAAAAGTCAAAGAGCGGCGGAAGCATCGAGGTAGTAAGCTACTCTAATATCTAATGTTATAATTAAGCTATTAACTGGTTTATCTAAAATGAAGATTTCAGATAAAAAAATGTTAACTGGAAACCTAAGAAGAGTTTTAATATTATGGTACAAAACAATTCAACCTGCACCCCTCAAACTATCATGGATTGACAAACATAAATCTTCTAGGAAAGATGCAGTCGTGATCTTAAGGTTACGCACTAGACACATTCCATCAAAAAAATTCGCTTACCTCATGAAAAAGGTCCAGACACCGAATTGCGAGCAATGCGGTGTCCCTGAGGACCTTCTGCACGTCCTAATGGAGTGTGTCCAGAACGAGGCCTTCCGAACAGACAAGTGCAAAAATATATTAAAGGAATCATCTGACTGTAATATAATTCTAACCAACCCTCATTTAAATGAAATAAAACTACTGACAACGTTGTACGATATGAAATACCTCTCTGACCAGTCCGAGTAGGTAGTGCTTGGCTATTCAGTGTACAAGCATTGTCCGTCCATTACAGTGTTTGTACACCGGAACACTCCGGCATAAGCGGTAATCAACCGCTCCTACTATTTAATTGTATACCTATTTGTAATTAAGAAAATCGTTTATTATGTTAATTATTATGTTGATTAACTAGAGCGACATAATCGCTTTTGTGATAAAGCTCTTTAAATAAAGAAAAAAAAGAGGAGTTTTAATTCTTTTCAAAAAAAAATTTCATGGACTATTTGGTCTGGTCTGGATTAATTTAAATACTATTACTGTTTACTCATAAAGTGAAACAGTGTGAATTAGTAATCTCAATACTGATTCTGAGGTTTATTCACACTGCCGCTTCATTCATCATACTGTGGTTGTGGTTAGGAAATGATTCGTGTACAATGGCCTAAATAAAACAAAACACATTGAATAACGGCTGCAACTGTCTCAGCATGTTCATTACAGAACGGATTTAGAATGAAATGAGATGTTCTATTCTTTGTTTTACTTATTAACTTGTGTTGCAGATTTATTATTAGTTTTATGGACTTATTCTTCTTGTTAATGAAAGTTATTTACAGGGTGGGGCAAAATTGTACCTACCTTATTGAGGGCAGTTCCTTTTTTTGCAGTTACAAAGTTTTGTTCTGAGAAAACTTTGGGTTTATTTTGAAGAAAAATAAAACCACATTTTAGGCTAGGTAGATGCAGTGAGGCTAGATACAAATTGCCAATTTATGAAATATTGGACAAGGGTTTATTGTGCTCTCTTATGATCATTGTTTAGATATTAGCTAAATGTGTGTTAGTTTTTATTTTTATCTGTATTGTTAGGATTCAGTAAATTTTTGTGTTATTATAAAAAAGGAACTTTGAAATAAATGTCTATTTAATTATATATTTATATTAATATTTTTGAAAAAAATTAAGGGAGCCTAGAAAATGACATTTGTCAAAAAAACAAGTTGGTCTCAATTGACTCTATCTTCCAAAAGGAACTTACTTATTTTTCCCGAAGTAACTTAACAAATCAAATAGTATGCTTTTGCGAATATAAAAAAAAAAACCATACAATTTCTATGAAGATCCATTCGTCACAACATTTAGTCAATATGTATGTAATGACACAGTGTACTTAGTTATTCTAACTGCCTCATAGCTAAGTTTGTAGAAGTCTGATGTCTCTATCTCCTAAAATAATGTTTTCCATACAATTTCTATGAAGATCTATTAGCCACAACATTTAGTCAATATGTATGTAATGACACAGTGTACTTAGTTATTCTAACTGCCTCATAGCTAAGTTTGTAGAAGTCTGATGTCTCTATCTCCTAAAATAATGTTTTCCATACAATTTCTATGAAGATCCATTAGCCACAACATTTAGTCAATATGTATGTAATGACACAGTGTACTTAGTTATTCTAACTGCCTCATAGCTATGTTTGTAGAAGTCTGATGTCTCTATCTCCTAAAATAATGTTTTCCATACAATTTCTATGAAGATCTATTAGCCACAACATTTAGTCAATATGTATGTAATGACACAGTGTACTTAGTTATTCTAACTGCCTCATAGTTAAGTTTGTAGAAGTCTGATGTCTCTGGCTCCTAAAAAATGTTTTCCATTAAATTTTTATGAAGATCCATTCGCCACAACATTTAGTCAGGAAGTCGCTGGTTCGATCCCCGCCCAGAACATACATTTGTGTGGTGAAAATAGATGTTTGATATGTGTCTAGGTGTATCTATGTAGGTACGTTTATCTGTGTTCCAAATTAGATAGACCTAATTTGGAATTAGTTGACTGTGTGTTTGATGTCCGGTTTTTTATTTTATTTTATTATTATTTATTTACCATGGAATCTTATATTATACCGCAACCGATTAAGCTTTGTTTTCTCTTGAAAAATTGTCAAAAATTAACAACGAAGCGTCAAAAATTTGACAGTTTCTTATAGAAAAACGAAGCGTATATTATACAAACCGGTAGTTAGTAACTCTGAAATCATCGAGATATTTATACTCTAGAGTGGAAAACGTGGAAAAAATGTCTGCACCAAAACTCCGCGCACCCTGTCAATTGCGCGGTCTTTGAACACTTTTCAAGCGGCATAAGGTCTTAATTAGTGCAAATTTGGCATTTTGAAGTTTATTTATGTCAAGCAAAAAAAATTCACTTGAAGACTATCACTCTATAGTGTTCTATATCTATCTATTCTATCTCTATGTCTGGAATAAATAAATAATCCTACACAACATCATAGCCACCAAAATAATCAGAGCATAAGTTATGAAATATATAGGTACTACTGATTTGAGTTTAAACCATTCCGACCGGAGACAATTATTTTCAGAACGTACAAAGAATGGTTGGAATTAAACATGCAACCTACTGTGTCTTTGAACTTCGCCCTCAGTCGTAGAGGTTTTCTAATTTAATTAACCCTGGTATGCTTTGCAATGGTACAAGATTCCAATACACGTTTTACAAAGTGGCACAAAGGCAACTAATTCATGCAGCACTGTGCATCAATTGAAGTCCACAAGCTATACTGGTTTATGCTGCATATGGAAGGAATTCCAATCCAGCTATCACGTACTTACTACAGTCCATACTGTGAACTGTTCTTAGAAGCTTCTCTACTAGTTGATTTGTAAGGAAATATACCAGTCTTGCTATAAAATCATATAGTTATAATAATAATATGAATATTACGCATATAAATAGGCCCTATGCAAGTAGGACTTTTTAAAAAAAACGACGTTAAATAAATCACTTCTTACATCTTGCCCTAAAGAATTTTGTAAATCGGTTCATAATTGACGGAGATATTGGTGATCTTAAGGCGAAAATTACAAGTAAGGATGAGGTTTTTTGAGTTTTCCAGGAAAAGTACCAATCCCTCAGGAATAAAATTTACAAAAGACCACCTGTGAAGTATACTCTTAAAAAAATAATTTTGAAAATCCGTCCACAATCGACGGAGTTATCGGTGAATATACATTATAAAAAAGTCGAAAAAAAAGGTTCCGACGACTCAATTCGTCCAACCTCCTCCTTTTTGAAGTCAGTTAAAAATAGACCCAGCAATAGAACTGATTGCCTAGTGGAGAGTAGACACGTCAAATCCATTCTAATCATGATCTCGTCTAAAAGCGTCATTCCGTACACCTTACATGCCCGTCTGCTTAAAAGCCCTCGACAGCTATAAGCTGACATTCATACAACTCCAAAAAGCAGTAATACCAAACACTTGCCGCATGGTCCCCAAGATTCTATCTCATAACCAATAATTTCAGTGCTATTTCGTTTGACTAAAAGCCCGCGAACCGAAAACCCCCTCGTAAAAAACTTAAATAATAATAATATTTTTATGTCAGACAACATAATACATACTAGCGGCCCGTCCTGGCTTCGCAAGGGTTAGGGCACATTTTTTTGTACACTTTGGGTTACGTTACTTAAGTTTTAGAAAGGATTCCTAATCTTTTATAAATATAGCCTATGTTACTCAGGGTGAATGTAGCTTTACAATGGCCCATGCTGAAACTAAATACTTTCTATTTATATGGATAGAATCATATAACACTACCGACTGGTCTCGGTCTCGCATGGGTAGTAGAGCATGACTTTTCCCACCCCACCAAATTGTTTAGTTAAATCTCAAAAGGATTGACAGACTTTTCGATGAAAGCTCCCAGATGGCTTGACTTTTTCCGACATTTTCAATTATAACGTCATATTTCATCTAATTTACATAAAACCTTAACAAATTATATGACTAAGCCTTTCTTTTAAATCCCTCTATCTATTCGTGGAGACCGCATGAAAATCTTTGCTGTACTTTTTGAGTTTATCACGAACAGACAGGCAGAAAAACGAACCCGACGGCTTTTATTTGCGTTTGTAGTGATATTTTGCAAGTCAATTACCACTTTTATTGAAACACTAACCTAGCACATGCCTTTCGTTAAATTTTTTGTTATGCTATTTTTTATAAATATTTCATGTATTTTTTTTTGTCAACAGTTGGCAAATTCAAACCAGAGCCAAGTGGTACTGACCAAGGTCAGCTTCGGATTGTCAGGGAACTTTAGCTGTGAGGTCACGGCTGACGCTCCGTCTTTCGCCACGTCAATCGTCTCGAACAATATGGAGGTTGTTGGTGAGTAGAAACAATCTTCTTTAGCTATTATATAATAGTCATATAGTTTATGAGCCTTACACTTAGTTGAGCAGTAGACTCATATAGACTGATGATGTTTTCGAATAAGAATGCACAAAATTGTATCCATGCTGCACGTCCACTCGCCTCGACTGCCGCACGTGAGTGAGTCAAGCGGGTCACTACTTTTTATTATTTATCAGAACACTTCAAGTCACATAGAAACTATAATCGAAATAATAAAAAAATATTTTTGAAGTTGTCTGCCTCACTGATCGACTGACTGAAAATTAACTAGCGTATACCGTGATATCTAGAAATATGAAATATATTTTTGTTTCCTAAAACTTGCCTGAAAGAGTCCGGCAGAGTAAAATTTCAGAAGTCGCCATTTCTTTACTGGCTGAAAAAGAGTGTTGAGCGTCCGTCGCTCAGCACATGCTGGCCCAACCCCTATTTTGGCACAGAGTGGCTTTATGAGGCTTAATACTTTTGTGAATCAACTTTGGCCACCACCTCGGTTCATAGGCACTAAGTTGTTTATTTCTCTGTGATTTGTGTTTTTGTTTTATATTGTAACCTATATAAAGTATCCTTGCACTCTTCAGTCAAAATTAATGTTATTTCTATTCTATTCTATGACTAAGAGCACTTTTCATATGAGTGGATTTAAATTAAGTATGTTTATCAAATTTTAAAGACATTCCACGATGTCTGAAAACACGTCTCTTTAACCAATGTGTCCTGCCAACTATGACTTAAGATGCATGGCGTCTCACGAAGCTGATTGTGCACAAAATCAGTGTTGCACAGAGAGTCATGGAGCACGCCATGCTTGGCATTACACTTTTAGACCGAGCCCCCAATAGCGAAATCCGCAAGCAGACTAAGGTCCAAGACATCAGCGAGCGGATATTGGGGCTCAAGTGGAGTTGGGCAGGACACTTCGCCAGACGAAGTGACGACAGGTGGACCAGAGCGAGTGGTGGCCGAGAGTTGGTTACAGGAATAGGGGCCTCCTCCAGCGAGATGGGTTGACAATATTAGAAAGACCGTAGGCGGCACCTGGTTCAGAAAAGCGCAGGATCTAGGCAAGTGGCATAATCAAAGGAAGGCCTATGCCCAGCAGTGGGTCGATAAAGGTTGTAATGATGATGATGCTGTTCTAAAAATCAGTAAACACATGATTGAAGTTATCATAAGTATCAATAAATCATTTTCCAGTGTAACCAGCTTATACATTTCAGTTCTACCTCCAAAACCGCCGACACTGATCACGAGCCAGCATTACTACACTCCTGGAGACATCCTCCGGGCTAACTGCTCGTCAGGGCCCAGCCGTCCGCCGTCCGAACTTACCTTCTACATCAACGATATGCCTGTGAGTATGAACCCAATCATTACCTCCAGAAAAGGATGAAGGAAAACCTCGTGAGGCAACCTGCTGCTTAGTCAGCTCCACACGTACCATGTCTTTCCTGTGGTATACTACACATGTATTTTTTTTTTGTAAATACATACATATCATACATATAACACACGCTTACCCGAGACAAACATCTACAGAACATGCAAACATTTGTCCCGCAGCGGGAATCGTACTCGCAACCTTCTGCCTCTCAGGTGGACCTTCGCCCACTGCGCCACAGAGGTCGAGAAAATGGTGTAGTTTGATAAGTCTACCATATCTATAATCATGTCTTCGGCACTACAGCGGCCCGTTTCCTACGCAACTAATATTACGCAAAATAAACTTGACCAAGTGAATAAATAAATTTAGATAAAAATATGGTGTCTGCTTGAGGCCTGATTAATTTCAGAAGTTTTGCAATAATAGGATTTGAGGAAAGGTCTGTGATTTGAGTATGGCTTTAGGTGCATAGGGCGTTCGGTTGCAAGATGGGCAGATGATATTGCCAAAGTCGCGGGCCGCACAAAGGGTATACTAGCACAGAATCGTGGTGGATGGTTCAAATTTAGGCTGTGGGTGAAATCAGGCTGCGGATTATGATGATGATGGGTCTTTTATTATTTTAAATTTTTCACTTGCCTCTTTTAAATCTAGCCAGTAATCTTAATCTAGATAAATTGTTCCGAAGCATAAAAATAATTTGAAAACTTTCCAGTCTTCAAACACTTTAAGTCTGGTTTTTAAACTCATTAAAGCGTAATTTCACTTAGTAACTCCACAGATGTTATCATTAAATTCATAGCCATAAAAAATGTTTTAGAAACATTAATTTTGTCAGGACCCATTATTTTTTGTCGTAACTGATCATTTATCATTGATAATCGATTATCTTCTTTAGATTTCAATATCGGTCCATTTTCGGCTATTATTGAGGTCGTTAGTAACAGTCACAAAAGCAATATTGATGTCATAGTCATTATAATGATTCAAAGGTCAAAAGTTCTTTCAAAGACAAAAAAATGAAAAACTTCATAACGCTTTTTCATAATGTGAATTGCAATAACGCACGTCAACGTGCGATCAAATTTAAAAAGAGTTCAGGTTTCCTAGTGCTAGTTTTTTTACCCGCTCGATCGCGTTTGCGCTTACGCGAATTTGTATGGAAAGGAGTCAGTGCCACACGCTTCTCACTAGATGGCGCTAACTTGATTCCATATAAATTTGCGTAAACGCAAACGCGATCAAGCTGGTAAAAAACTATCACTAGGAACAAGCGCTAACGCGCGTTGCTAGTACTCGACATTATTAGTTACAAGATATGCTAGTGTGTTAAGATACGTGTGATCGTGGTGCAAGCGCGCACTCATCTGAACAGCAATCGAACGTAACATTGTTATAAAAGCAACTGTCAACGTGCAATTGCCCGCCTCTAGACTTTTTTCTCTAAGCGCCGCGTTAACGCGCGCTGAAGCGCTCACGTGCTCGAATATGAGCAAGTACCAGGATCTCTAGATACGCGATAAAACGCGCGTGAAAAAGTAGGCAAATTTTTATTCTAAACAGCTTAATCCAATATTATTATTCTCGTAAAGGTTGCAAGAGTATAGTGTGTCAATGTAATTGAAGTAAAGAACTTTTTTGGAGGGTATGTTCCTAGCATAGTTTAAGAGTACACAAAAAAAGAATCTCCAAAAATTCAGCCCCGAAAGAGCTTCAAATCCAAAAACCTAAGAACGGAACGTAACGAATATAAAAGTGAATTCAAACAGTTACATAAAGATACAGAAGACAATGCTCTATTCAACAGAATCAAAGAACGTCCACAAAGAACGGATTCCCAACTTAAGGAACTCCGTAAAGTTAATGCATTGTGTAAATTCAATTTGGCAGCATAAACAAAACCCGATTCAAATATACTTTATTAACAGTAAGTGTACTTTTAAGTTAAAACTATACTCACGGATAAAGTTGCAGCTTTGTGAAGACTGAGCGTGGTTGAGCGATTATTTGGAAAGGATTTGAAGGCAGTCTGTAGTCTAGTAGCAGGATTTTTTCGTCCAAGGAAATAGTACCGATAGTGAAGCGGTAGCACACATGTTTAATTTTATTATTTACCTATTTAACTATATTAGTATCCACACTACCACACCACACCAGCCTATATCAGTCCACTGCTGGACATGGGCCTCCCTTAATAAAGGGGGATATGCCCATCATCCCCACGCTGGGCATGCGGGTTGGGGATTGCAGGGCATAACTTCTCGCACCAATGACGCTGCTGCCCGTCGGCGGCCAGGGGATTTAGCCGTGCCGGTGTTAGGCTGCGCTGTGCCGCAATCAGCCAGCTGCCAGAGCCTCGTTTGTTAGTTAGCAGGGTGCACCACGTGCAGGTGAGGTTGGCTTGGGTTCCAAAGATGGGGGTTGGAAACCCTTTCATACCCTTACCCACATAAGTTTATAACCTTTATGTACTACCTACTGTTTTTATCATTATTAGTATTGTTTATCTATTTAATTATCCTGTTTGTGTGTAATAAATCAACCAATAATTATTTGTCTTTGTCTATGTCTACGAGACTACAGACGAGCTATGCTTGTAGTGTCTCTGGAGGATAGAATCCGCAACGAGACTGACTATACGACGTAGAACTAAAGTGGTCGACATAGTTCGGAGAATTAGTAAGCTGAAGTGGTAGTGGGCTGGCCATATCTGCCAAAGACCCGATAACCGATGGGGTAAATAAGTTCTTGAGTGGAGACCGCGGCTCGAAAAACCTGATCTGCGAACGGCTGCTGGTAGAAGCTGAATGCGTCAAGCTGAGGACAGAGCGCAATGGCGCTTATTAAGGGAAACCTTGTCCAGCGGTGGACTGCTATAGGCTGATGATGATGATGATTATTATGAAGATGATGTCTATGTCTACCAAAGAGTGTTTTATTTTGCAAATAAAGCAATATTGCTGTGTCATAAAACAGGATGATACGCTGTGTTTCGGTTGTAATGACACTCCACCATGATCAATTATCAATTCCATGGGTGCCGGCAAAATTCACATGAGGTCTAACACCGTCAAAATCAAGTATAGCAAAAAGTCCTTTGAACAATGTCTCGACAAGCTATCATCAGTCTACATACAATCTGTAGTCCAATGCAGGACATAACCAATTGGGGAAGCGCCACTGCGCCCTGTTTTCTTGATGCATCTAGATTCTGTCAGCAGCTTTTCGCAGATCGTCACTCAACCTAGCCGGAGTGCATCTTCAACTCAGTACTCAGTACTCAGTACATACAAATTGTGTGCCAAATTTTCTGAGATTTTTAATATATTTAGCTTCAGATGATTTTCTATAACTAGTAAGAACATCAGTAAAAACTCCTAGTTCTTGGACATCATTTACGCTATGCTCAACGCTACTCTCTCCGCTAAGCTCCGCATAAGGCTTAAACTAGAATTCTATAGTGGCAAGTTTTAATGCTTTCGAAGCTCGCGAATTTCCAAGAGCTACGGATTTTCGAATCTAGGATGGATTTTAGTGCTATTGTTTCCGTGTCTGATGGATAACTGGATTTTAGGTCGGCGCGGCTACTACCTACGTTACTAGAGGAATTTGCGGTAGTTAATAATATTTGGGAATGTAGGTGTTCTAGATAATAGTCTTGTATATCTATAACATTATTTAGCTTGGTTTATGATAAAGGTTATCTTGTTTTGTGTTTAGATTTATTTGGTAAATAAGTAAGCTAGGTTTATACTTACTAATGTCCTATTTTTTTTATTCGTCAGATATCACTATATGTTAGTAAAGAGAATACGTATTCTATATTTTTCGAATATAAAAAATATAATATTTACCTCCTCGATAGCACAAGGCTCGCGTTGGCCATCAATTTATTACAAATGGTTGTTTGCCCCGATTCGGCAAAAATAATAATAATAAAACGCGGTGATGAACCAGAGTTTACAACCTGACCTGTGGAATGGTAACTGATTACCAGTAGTCTTCTTCTTCTTCGTATGAGCTAGTGACCAACTCTGGTGTCGGAGTTTTTAGGCCGCCCGAAGGCCTCCAACATGTCTTAACAACTGAAAAGCCGCGAACTACATCTTAACGTGCCTTCCGAATGGAAGCGCTCAAATCTAAATGTCACCAAACTGTCACCCATCCAAGTAATCGCCGGGCGGGTCTTGCTTAACTAAGGTGATCTTCTGCTGAACACCGAAGTCAACCACGCCACGAGCGTATCCGAGAGATTACGAGTAGTTAAGCAGCAGCATCTCCCTGTGCATTTTATAGGAACCCGCAAGCATAGTTCTAATAAAAATAAAAGTTATTAGATAAATATGTAGTTTAAAGTAGTAATAATTGCTAAAACTCAAAGATGTAAGCTGAAACATTATGGTTTTTAAATATTTAAAAACAATATAAGTTTTTAGTCATCATTTTCCTGCCCTTGTCCCATGCTAGGTGGGGTCGGCACAATATGTTTTTTCTTCCACTCACTTCTATCAGCCGTCAAATCTGTATCCACTCCTTTCATTTTCATATGCTCTTTCACACACTCCATCCATCTCTTCTTCGGTCTCCCTCTATTCGTGCACCCATACACCTTCATATTCATTACTCATTCAGTCACATGACTTTCATCCCAATATAAGTTTTTAGTATTTGTTGTAAAATATAAAATTTCAACTGTTTAGCTACCAAGGTTCATGACATACTGCCTAGTGACAGACAGGCAGACCAACAGCGAAGTCTTAGTAATAGGGTTTCCGTTTTTACCCTTTGGAAACGGAACTTTAAAAATGGTTTATAAAACAAATAAATAAATAGATAAGAATGTGAATCACATGTAAATGCTGTACATTTTTTACACAAACACAGCCCCAAAGTAAGAAGAGACCATGTTAAGGCGACTATACAGATCAAAACTCCCTCTCGCTCGCACTATTCAACATCTTTGAAGATATAAAATCACTGAATGTAGTTATGCAAAATAGCAAACCTTCACGGCCTAGAAAATAACAATACAAAGGTTCAGCAAGAATATCATTTTGATTCTATCACGTTTTCTTACCAAAAAACTTGCACCAATGTGATCAATTTTGGTGCAATTTTTTTGGTAGGAAAACGTGAGCGGGAATCGAACCCGCGACTTGCAGCTCAGATGGCAGAGTTACTACCAACTGAGCAATGAGGCCAGTCAAATATAATCGATTTGATTGTTTATTTATTAGAATAAGCTTATTATGAGTTTCTAATTTTCTAAAACAAATACCAATTTCCATTTTAATTTGATTCCTCCATTCAATATCCATTGTATTTACATAATTATATTTACGAAAATGATCAGTCCGGTTGTTTGTTTTTATATGGCTGATTAATTTGTATGAAAATTCTAGGGCAATCATTGGGCGGGATGAGGTCTTATTTGCAAGATATTATTAAATTTTCTTTAATATAATATTTTTTGTTTAATCATTGTCTTTTCTAATATGTGACTATAATTAAATAACCTTTAGTTACTGTGATTGGTTTATTACCATTGTACTTAATGTCAATATACTTAAATAAATCTTCGACCCCGTCACACTCTAACCTATAGGCACATAATAAAATATAGTACAGGAAAAAATCAGTAGGTACATTATGTTTTTTTAGCAAAAGTGTATTTAGTAAAGCATAAAAAAGCTAAAACAAAAAAAACTCACATTGAAAAAAGTTTGTTTTCAGTAAAACATTAAAGTGCCCCGATTTATGAAATTGTAACATAGCCTGTAGTTTTGCAGATATGTGAGGTACGCGCGGATGGGCCTAATGTCAAAATGTGCTGTGCCCTGCGATCTGCAACCATGTCCAGCGTGGGGATTATGGCATAAACATTTTTGTCGTGATGCATGGACAAACATTTTACAAACGTTCGCTTTTATAATAATAATAGGATATAAGTTAAAAATTAGGTATATTTTTTGCCAGCCCATTTCGTTCCACATCTGGGCAGAGGCCTCCCCTAAGCTTTTCCACTCGTCGCTGTCTTTGGGGGTCTCCTAGCATTCACTCTTAAATGCATCCAGATCATCCCGCCAACGTTGTCTTGGCTGACCCCGACGATGTGGTCCGCCAGATATTCATGTTTGATTATGTTTGCCCACTGAAACATCCGGCTATAATATACTATTTATATGTATTATCTCAAACATGCTTAGAAATTTGAGCATTATTTTGACAACATTCTTGGAGATAAATCGAAATAGCTGTACTGGCCAAATACATGCGAGCAGCGGCCGGCAAATTTGTATGAAAATCCATATCTGTCGTGAATTAGCCGTCAAATAAATTACTATATAAACTCATATCTGTCGTAAAAATGGAACGAACTTTTAGTCCAAAACATTGCAACCACGGAGGTAACTATTGTAAGGTTTTATTTAAGTTTAGAACTGGCTTGTATATAAAGCTGTTTATTGAAAAGAAAAAAACAAATGAACTCTTGAAAAGTAATTGTATTCATTTTCACGCGTTATTTGAGAAAAGTACTATACAAGCCTTGGTTACAACTAGGTATTGATGGACTCACGTATGTGTGCCTCGGCTTCGTCTCGGCCCACAATTACACGTACGTCAATCAATGCATTTGATGGCCGCTGCAGTAATGTATTAAAAATAATCATCCACGATATCAACAACCTATGGAAGTCCACTGCTGAAAATAGGTCTTCCCCATATTAAATAATAGCTTTCACATTCATACATCCATACATCCTCACAAACTTTCTAAGTAGGATGTAGGCTAAAAGACGAATATTAAAATTGTAATTAAGAAACAAATCCAATTATTTATTGTATTCAAAAATAAATAAAAGAACCTTACGCGACAGAATTAAGTAGATATAACAAAATCTACATCGAGAACAGCCGTATTTTCCTACGCGGGCCAAGTGTTTGAATTGTTTGTTATGTTGATATTAGCAATTTTCAGCTTTATACACGTTCCGTGGGGCCGTTTATTCGATAAAGTCTGCATTTTGAGCAGTGCTCTGGGTGCGGCTGTTTTAGTTAAGCAGTTGACGGGGGAGTCTTGCTTTTATTCAAATAATATTCTACTCATATTTTATAGGGTAAAGTTTGTGAAATGGAAATGTTTGTCCCTCTACGCCAAAACTACTTAACGTGATGAGCTGAATTTGTACATATATGTAGAAGAAGAAGATGTATTTATTTCATCCGAACTATAGTAAATATAGTAGTATGTACTCAGGTAACTATAATAGGAGGTATGACATAAACTCAAAATTAGGTACCTAGACTGCGCTTGAACACTGGGTAAAACCGGACCCATATTCAATATAGGGAGTATTATTACAAAGCCTAAAATATAGAGCCTATAAAGCCTAGTTCTAGACCTGCTGTTAATAGTATCAAAATCATCATTCCCAGCCTATGACAGTCTATTGCTGGACAGAAGCCTCTTCTAATGAGCGCCATTGTGCCCTGTCCTCAGTTTCTACCAGCAGACTTTCGCTGATCGTCGCTTAACCTGGCTGAAAGGCGTACTTAACTACATCATCATCACCAGCCTACAGTATCAGTTTACTGCTGGATGTAGGCCTCTCCTAATAAGAAAGGGCTAGGGCCTATAATCCCCAAGCTGGGCATGCGGGTTAGGGATCGCAAGGCAAAGCTTCTTGAAGAAGTAGCTGTGCCAGTGTTAAGCTGTCTATGCCACTTTAAGCTGGCCACCAGAGCCCCATTTATTTGCTAACATGGTGCACCACGGGCGGGTGAATTTAGCTTGGGTTCCGAAACTGATGTTTGGAACCCTTTTACTTCATTTGCAATCCTAGGAAACACTTTTTGCCTAACCCTGTAACAAATATATGGAACAAATTACCTGAAACAGTGATAAGTGTTCCCTCAACTCAATCAAAAATAGACTCGAAAAACAATTAAAAAAACAGTGCACAGATTTGATATAAATACACGGCATCATCTTTTAGCTGCTAGTGTATTAAACATAATAATAATAAACACACATAATCTACAGATTACTATAGCAGAAAAAAATTCTAAGTATATAGAATTGAAAAATGAGATAACTAGAATGTGGAGATTAGAGAAGGTATCCATCATCCCAATAGTACTTTCCTCAACAGGTGTAATTCCAAAACAACTTTTTCAGTCCCTATCACTCTTAGATTTACCTAAGCACACGTTCGCTCTTCTACAAAAGGCAGTAATTTTAAATACCTGCAGACTTGTTCGCAAATTTTTGCAAACGGACAATTTGCAAATAAGCTCTGGTGTCAACCATACACCAACCTCTGATGTACACTTGGCCTAGGCCCGTGTTCACCAGTTTTTCCCGGCTCTAATTAGAGCCGAGCTGAAGAAATTCTACATCACCATAATAATAATAATTAGCGCCATTGTTAGTATGGGGTCAAGTAAAGATTTGTATTGTACTAACAAGCACAAAGTTCAAAGTAGTTTAAAAAAGTTACCAGCTGTTTGGAATTCGAGTCCAAGATTCCGTTTCTTTCGTCAGATGGTATGGATCCCACGGCGGGAGTTGAAAACTTGTACCACTGTGGGCAAGTCTGCAACCATAAAATAAATTAAAGTTGTATTTGGCATAGTCAGGCGTCAGAATCGGTTTAGGATAGGTCGTTGGTTTGATCGTGATTTGGGGTACTAAAAAAATAGGTCGAGCCGTTTCGGAGTAGTGCGACCACAAATACCATGACACAAGATTTTTATATAATATATAGTTCTATACCAGCTTTATCAGAATAAGCTTTTTTTATCCGAGTCCCACGCGAGCGAAGCTGCGGTTAGAAGCTAGTCTTTTATTTTAACAGCCTTCAGAGCGAGTCTGGATCTGGTTTTGACTGAAAATCAGCGCTGGTTTTTGTTTATTATAAATTATTATTATTATATTCCACCACAACGCTGAGCCATTTTGCCACGGCTTTCTGGGACGTACATTGAGCTAGCACATACTACTGATAAGATATAACCTATCAATTAGATCCATCATCATCATCATCCACAGCCCGATTTCACCCACTGCTGGGTATAGGCCTCCCTTAACTTGTGCCATCCACCACGATCCAGCGCTAGTCTAACCCACTTACGGCCCACGAATTTGACAATATCGTCTGCCCATCTTGCAGACGTCCACTCACTCCGAAAGCCATCCCTAGGCCACCACTCTTTAATTTTCCTACTCCATAGGTCATCACCTCGCCTCGCAATGTGTCCTGCCCAGCTTCATTTGAGTTCCATGATACGGTAGATTAGTTCAATTAGATTATTAGATCGCTTTTTTTCTATTGCCTATCTATTTACATTTACGTGTGATTTAAGTATTAGTATAATATTGTCTGTAATTCTCTACTTTAAGTCAGTGGTAAATAAACGATTATTCTATTGTATTTTTCAAAAGTTTAAATGCCATCTAATTTCAAACCAAATGGGACTTGAACCCGTAACTCTGAATATAACCAGCAGCGCACTAACCAAACGTACCACCCCGGTTCGAATAACGTTATGGTCGAAAAGCCTAGATAAACCTCTTTTCAAAGATCTTTTAAACCAAAAAATATGTTATTAATTATATCTACCCAAAAAAGTAAAGTGCCAACTTAATTTGGGCCTCTTAATGAGTTTTAGAACAAAACCTTATTTCTTTTAAATATATTTCAGGCAATATTGCCCATAGATATAAATACCTTAGAGACTAACATACATAAAACAATACCTAAAACTATTTAATTATTATTTATTTCATATATTCAATTATAATAAGAGAAAACTTCTCCACCCTATAAAATAATTAACAGACCATCCAAACCTATAGAAGCCCTGATTTTATGCATAAAAATTCTATAAAGCAAGATGCAGTTTATAACTGACCGCAGATATTTCTCCCGCAGGTAACCCCGGGACAGTACCAGGTGCACCCAGTAGCCGAGGGTCTGCTGCGAGCTGATCTGAACGTGCAAGTCCAGCTGTGGCCGGCGCATTACGAGAGAGGAGCGCCCATACTGCGCTGTGAGGCGAAAGTAGGCGATCTGTATAGAGAGGATAATACAGTTGCCCTGTATTCAGCTAACAGCGATCCTAAGATTGAAAGAGGTGAGTTTTTATTCGAAATGTTTTTAAATAAAGAGGCTTGCATTGAATATGTGAACCTCGTTACTTAAAAACATTTCGCACGCATTTTTGTGCAAGGAATTGGGACGCATTATCATAATAACGCGTGCGATACTATCGCCGATAATAAGGCACCTGTGTGGGGAAGGCTTTATGGCTAATGACAAAGTGTTATTTCGAACCTATGATTTCTCATTGGCCGAAATTTTACAATACAAATACTTTTTCGCTAGTCTTCGTGATCGACCCTTTGTTGTGAAACGCAAGGTCAGTTCTCGTTGATGATGACGAGTTAGGGCAGGATCGGAATATGAAAAGATTTAAAGCTGTTAATTTTTGTTGTAAATGTTTTTTTTTAATACAGGCATTCCAAAATAAGCTAGGTAAAGCAAATTTCTTACGAACAACGACAAGTAATTTAGTTGTTTCAGTTATTATAATAGTCAATAATCTATAGATAAGTTATAGATGACTTACCACCAACATAGAACCAATAACTTTTGTAATTATTGAGTGGCTTAATTTTGCAACCTTAAAATTAATCCCAAATACGAAGTGAAATGACCCAAAACCTATTGAAACAATCCTCATTACACGTCTTTAGAATAGAACTAGAACCAGAGCTAAACTAGAAATAAATAGAACATAGCATGCAACCGCTTAATTGAACAATTCCAATTTTACGAACATTGCAAAATGATTCCCTCTAATCCGAACACCTATTCGCATTTATCGATGACCACAAAGAGCTTAAAGCGCTGACAGCGCTGAACACCCCATTATACTGCGCATTAAAAGCGTCATTATAGCGTTCGCACACGGGCAATTGAAATTGAGCAACACCCAAGGACTCTTACTCGCGATAAAATTGAACAGGACTCAATAAACATTCCTTTTTACTGACGTAAAAAGGTTTTCATTTTCCTTTGTGGATTTGTACAGATGATGTGAATAAGTGATGCTCAGTAATGGTCTTTATTTTAACGCTTTGAATGCTGAAAACACAACTGAGCTGCAAGCGGTCAAGTCCGAGGCCCGCAGTCAACGTGGTGACGATACATGTCAAACCTCCCTCTCGCTCGCACAATTTAACATTTTAGAAGATATAAAATGTATGTATGACACTGAATGTAGTTATGCAAAATAGCAAACCTTCACGGCCTAGAAATAACAATACAAAGCTTCAGCAAGAATATCAGGTTGAACCCAACACGTTTTCCTACCAAAAAAATTGTACCAAAATTGATCACATTGGTACAAGTTCTTTGGTAAGAAAACGTGATAGAAATGTGAATTATTGCTAAACCTTTGGATTTTTATTCTCTAGAATGTGAAGGTTTGCTATTTAGCATAACTATAGTCAGTGATTTTATATCGCTTTATTATTATGTATATTTTATACCTGTTTAAATAGTCGCCATAAGAGATGTTTTTACACTTCATCAAAAATCTTTTTTTTAATTTATTATGGGCCAGCTCTTAAGAGCTAAGCCTCGAGGTTAACCTCGAGGCTTGCATAGGCAATAAGGTCGACGATGAGGTGAACTTTCCCAGAAGATGCCTATTATCTTTCTTTTTGAAGCCATAATCATAGTTTTAAATCAAAATTAAATTACTTTACTAAACCTTTCATTCATTCATTCAACTTGCTGACAATCAATGCACACCGCATAAGCTGTTCCTAATTCTTCAAAGCAGGTTATAATCCTTGAATAGATAGTGTACCGTGTCCTTACCTACATAATAATTTCATAATTTATCTAAGTAGTTAATCTGAACTGATAGATATTTATACTTGAGTCACGATTTCAGTTTAGGGCGGCAGGTACGGATAGCGCGTATATTGTTACGCTACGCGTAGTCGGGTTACGCGTATCTTGGAACGCCATGTCTTGCAGCTACGCGTACCCTTTGGAGAACGCATGCTGCGCGAGCTGGCTCTTGGCGCGATCAGTGGTCAGTCGGTTTCGGCTCGCGTAGCTCTATGGATCGATTGACCTCGCGTTCAGGTTCGCGGCGGTCCACATTAACTGTACCTACGCGTATCCAATATACGCGTGCACAGCTAACCCCGACTACTTGTATACAGGAACACGCTATACGGATAGCGTCGTAAAGCTGAGTCCGTACTCAGCTTTAGGAATTCCGTTCAAAAAACCATTTTCAAATTTCGATTCGAGATTTAGAACGCAGTTAATCCATACAAATCTATGGACCTATCATATACGTACAGTAGTTTTCTGGTCGAAATCTTCTCCGATTCGAAACTCCGAATAGCTACCATGCGGAATCCCGCACGGAAAATATCTGAACTTGAGTTTAGAACAAGGCTCAGTTGAGTGTCGCCTAGCCATCAATAGCTAATGGCCATCAGTTAACCTTGTTTTTCCAGGCGGAAATAAACGAATGTATGTGGTATATTCACGGAATCCCGACTCGATATTTCGAATCTAAACCAGAATTCCCAATGTATCTGGACGCCCTTTAACTTCAATCTTATAATCCTTAAAAACCCTCTGGTGCCTTTTTTGGTACTAAGTAAGCATTCCCTTGTATGTTACTACTAGAAGTCATTCCATGGATTACACTATAGATCCCCAAGTTTCTTGTCTGTACCTTTTAACGTACACATTAAAAGCGTCATTATAACTAAAATAGACTGCTAGGTTCGCGAACATTGTGAATTAATTGCCTGTAAATTACCCGCCGTATGCGAGATAATAGTGTTCTAAGCAAATTGGTCCATTGTTAAATTCATTGTTTGGCTGAGGTCTCTGCACTTACTTATACCAAATGACGGAGTTATGAGCTAACAAACATAAAAAAAACTTTAAAGCGAATTGAGTTTTTTTTTAAAATCGTTAAAAATTCATAAATTTCAAGCTATGATTGGCAAACTGTGATAATAAATATAATTTGATCTAAAATTAAACTTCATTCTCGATTGATGACCGACGTTATATTATGTGAGTTCTAAATAATTAATCATGTATTTGCAAAAAATGGTTGTACAAGTTCATAAAAATAAATATTGTTATGACAAACCTTTTAGAATAATACGCCATCCAAAATCGAAGAAGTACCTTTTCCTCCTACTGCTGGGCAAAGGTCTTTCCATAAACTTCGAAACTTTTCTATCCTGAGCTTCTTCCCACCAACCTCTTTGGAAGGCGAGTTCATCCAATCAACGCATTCTCAGCCCACCTAGATGCCGTCGCAGGAAAAGTTAAATAAAGATTAACATAATACAAAAAAAAAATAGTACATTACTGCAGCGCTCAGTAAAAGAAGCATGTCCATCAATGCCTATTTGTCGCCAAGGCTTGTATAATACTTTTCTCAAATAATGCGTGGAAATGAAAAATAAGTATTACCTAGGTAGAACTTTTAAATCAATGACGAAAAATGAACAATAATAATTTGCCACGCGTCAAACTGTTAATTTATTCATTTGTTTTTTTTCAATGAACAGCTTTCTATTTGCAAGCCAGTTAACAATTTAAATAAAACCTTTGATTAGTTACCTCCTTGGTTGCCATGTTTCGGAGTAAAAGGATCGTTCCACTTTTAAATTACACGACAGACATGAGTATACATAGTAATTTATTTGTCCGCAACAATTTCGATTTATCTCGAAGAAGGTTGTCAAAATAATGCTCAAATTTCCAAGCATGGTTGAGAAAATATAATACTGCTTTATTTGTTACTGAAGCCATAACGAATCGTTAAACTTTGGCTCTTAAACAATAACTTCTTCAAACTCAATACACGCCCCATACAAAATGGCGTGCGGCAAAGATAAATCTATTATCGTAACAAAGATCCTCTGTGGCTCTGGAGGAAATTGCCGCGCAAATGAGTCGAAGGGCCGTTGCTCGATACTTATTCCACTCGCAAATAATAAGCTTTATCTCGATGGCTTTAGATTCAATTTCGCAGTTATCATTCGGGCGATCGCAATTGAACTGCTAAAGAAAAGTGAACTGTCGAACTCTGGCTGCAAGCTTCAACATCGTTTGAGCTGAGTGTATTTATTTGCTGAAGAAAACTGAACTGTGTGTCTCTTGCTTTAGAATACAGGATTGTTTGATGGTATCTGCTGGTACAGTATGTTTTGTCGGTAAAGCTTGAATACCATAACTCATTCGGCCCTCAATGCTCCTTTGCTTCCCGTAATCTCATTACACTCACTTCCTCCGTATTTTATTAACACGCGAAGATTACTTTTCGTAGAACTGCGGTTCAGAAATTATCTTGTGGACTATTGGAACTTGTACCATGAAAGGTCGTCAACTACTCCTTGGAAATTCCTTTTTTTTTAGAAGAATTTTAGTACTATGAAGCGTATTCTAGAACTGTGGCGCAAACTCAAACATACATATGACAGTTTTCGATACACAGGAGAATGCCGTCTGATGTATGGTGCTCGGTACCAAGACTAATGTGCGTGCGTCAAAAAAATCTCCAATAAGTTTTTAGTCGATTCTACTGTCAAATTAATAACAAATAAGGGTTATTTCCATAACAACACTTTACATCAATGTTTGTTTCCATAGTAACGTATATATATCATTGGTTGCTGCAGTCTAATGGCGGCGTGCGGCGGAAACCAAATCAACAAAATATTTTTTACTTGATTATTAATCCCGTCGGTGTGTAAAACTAAAGAAAATGTTAATGTCATTTATAAAATATAATAAATTTTATGGGTTACGTTCCGTTTTGACGCAACTGGTACGGGTTCTCAGCATTCTAATTTAGTCATGGATTCATTGTGCCCAGAGTATTTTATTCTTGAATACTGGGCTATGTGATAAACATAGTTACACTCAAGTCTAGCGCATTGAGTGATTTAAACATTTAACCGTAAATATTTTTTTATCAGTCATTATCATCTAGCCCTAAACTAAGCAGAGCTAGTATTATATGTGTGTATATTTATTTACTTAAAAAAGTATACAAGTGGTACATCAGTCATGTGGTTCCCCATGTGGTTCCCCATATCATTTATATAAAACAGACTACGATTTTACTGCACATGAGACTAATATTTGCAGATCATACAAAAACTTGTCTCGCGATTGGAATCGAACCCGAAACATTCTGCATCTCAGACAGGCTTTCGCACACTGTGCCACAAAAGCCGTTACATAACAAAAGACTGCTCATTGATTGAAAATATAAAATTTATTTAATTAAAACTATACCTACCTTTTATTTGTAATCCAAAATCTATTACCAATTTTTTTTTCCATATTTCGGGTATTCCTTTAAGTTTTTCCTTATGGTCTTTTTCCTACACCAAGCAAAAAAAAATCAAAACAGCTTAGCCAAGACGGCTCATCGATTGAAAATATAAAAGTAAATTAATTAATTGTGTTATAACAATACCTACCTAATAATGTAGGCTTATTGATCCAAAACGTTATAGACTTTTAGAAATTTCAATACAAATGCAATTCAACCCAGTCTCCATGCTGTATCATTTGCCACATAGCATTTTATACATTTTTTTTCTTTCCACTCTGCTAGAATCTATTGCAAATACGTAGGTATCATTTTATGTTTAAAGATCACCGCACACTGACCGTTAAGTCCGACATGCTATATAGTACGTCGCACACTGAGCGTAAATAACGCTGTAAAACTCTTGACGGATAGCAGGAAATATACTTCTCTCGGCCGCGACAAAGTAGTAACGTTCTATTGGCCACACATTTGCTACATTCTGTACATATGACCAAGAGGTCGCACATGACAAATGTATCATATTATCAACTAGCGGTCATTTTTTTCAGTTTTTCAGTAGTTCTAAAGTTATTCTAATTAGTGCCATTTTTATTTGTTTATTCAATATTTCAAAAACGTATAACGGTTCGGTGTGTTTTATGCACTCAATGAGTTGAAAATAGTCCAAACTGTGGAAACCGACATCGTGGCAGACCAATCTCAATCTTAGATGATTCTTTTGATGGAGATTGTATCACGATAGCTTTGGACCGCAAAAATGAAAGGGGGATAGCCTCCCTATCCCCCTTACAGCCTACAGTGGGAAGATCGATGCATGCTGAAATTAATAATAAAATAAATTAGTTGACCGTCGACGTTGCCGTAGTATCCATATTTATAGTAAACCATCCCTAGTTCGTAAACTATGTGTATGTAAACTATCCCTAGTTTACCATATATTTTGATACTACGTAAGATAAGCCGTATTTATCCACACCATTTATATGTATGGACGGTTTATTTACATTATTTACTAGCTAGGCGTCACCCGTGCTTTTAGAAAAAACTCTATTTTATATGAAACGTATTTTTTTTCCAAGGAACACTAGCTTAGTGTATAATTTAAACACACATATCATTATTATTAACATTAGTTATATCCTAGATGTATCAGTTAGAAAATTAGACTCGACCAAAAGTCGCGCTTTTGAGTCGCGTCCGGGATTATTACTGGCTTAGGACAGTCCAACGACCGACGGATGTGTGCACATGGTGTTTTATGGCAACTCGTTCCTTGTATGAATTTGTTAAGTGCTCGTATACTTTTAACTGGTTGCTATTAGTTATAAGAATTCAAGCAGTTATCTAGTTATAAAATCTGTTTTAATATAAAATAATTGATGAACACTAAAACTTTGATATACTTGCATATTGACGGCCTCTGTGGCGCAGTGGGCGAAGGTCCGTCTGGGACGCAGAAGGTTCGATTCCCGCTGCGGGACAAATGTTTGCATGTTCTGCAGATATTTGTCTCGGTTCTGGGTGTTTTCTGTGTATATATTTACAAAAAAAAATACATGTAATATATCAATCATGTGGTTCCCATAACACAAGCTCTGCTTAGTTTGGGGCTACATGATGCTGTGTGATAGTCCTGCATTATTTCTTTATTTGATTACGAATCTAGGTAAAAAATGTTTTCTTAATTTTTGTTACAGCTAAGTTGATTGTAATCTGTTTTGCGAGGTTAATAAATAAAAAATAAAAAGCAGAATAAATTATCAACACAACAACAACAACAACGATATCACCAGCTTATCTGTCCACCGCTGGACATAATCCTTCCCTAACGAGAAGGGGACCATAATCCCTACCCTGGGCATGTGGATCAGGGCATAGCTTCTCGCAACACAAAAAAAAAGAAATATTGAAAAGAAATATTATTTAGATAAATTAGGCATGCTAAAATTAGTTTTTTTTTCGAGTACTTATTAGTTTACATGTTCAACGGAATATCAAATCGCATCATATCACCCTATTTATAATTGTGAAATATTGTGTGTGTGTGTGTGTATGTGTGTGTGTGTGTGTGTGTGTGTGTGTTTGTGTGTGTGTATTTGTGTATATATATATGTGTGTGTGTGTGTGTGTGTGTTTGTGTGAATGTTTGTTTCCAATCAACTCCATGATGGCTGAACACTGAATCTTATTGCTATCAGATAGGATTTCAAATAGAAAGAAGCAATCAAAGAGGTAAATGAAGTTGAAGAAGCAAACAAGGAGAACGTAAAAGACACTAACAAAGAGGATATCGATGTTAAAAAATCAATCAAAGAAGATATCTGTTATAGGAGAAGCAATCAAAAAGTATATCGAAGAGGAAGAACCAATGAAAGAGGATATCAATGTGAAAGAAGCAATCCTTACTTTTTACCCGACTGCAGTCCTCTTCAGTTATTACCCGACTGATGTCCTCTTCAGTTGGGTTATGTTTTTAGGGTGTATGTATGTTTGTAATATTATTTGTCGGTCGCTATAGCCGGCCAGACGGATTCAGACTAATGACTTTAAAAAAAATACAATATGGCGACTGTAAGAAGCCATTTTCAATTAACGATGAACTAAAAAGTACAAAAATCTTCCTATCTATGCAGTCGGGTGTAACAGGTTGTTTTTCTTTAAATAAATACTTGTTGTACCTTATTATTTGTCTGTTAATGCTTTCAAAAGTAGAGTTAGTAGGTACATTCTAGGCAAGCGTGCTACATCTTCACTTACCAACAGGAGATGGCGGTCAAACGTTAGCCAATAAACTATTTAAAAAAAAATACTTTGTCTATGTTAACCATTTATTTTTTACCATTCATATGACATATAGATTACCCTAGTTTAGGAGTCAGGGCTTCATTATGTTATAAAATAAATAAATAAATAAATAATGCTGGACTATCACACAGTTATGTTACACTGGTTTATTTAGTAAAGACTTATGTAAAATGTATGTTAAATGGGTTTGGATTAAATACAAGAACTGGATAATAATAAGCCTATGTGTTAATCCAGGTCACAATAACAAATATTCGTTTACAACAAGCCATAACGTATGTTACGGTCTACCGTAAACGTATTTACGTATTACTGATCTTAATTTATAAACTATTATATGATATTTAATATGAGTGCAAAGCAAAACGACTCATCATTTGATTATCCAATCTGGATTTACACGTAGTCACTATATTAAATTAGTAGGTAGGTTCTCGAGGTTGAATGATTAGTCAAGCCACTGGCAAAATCATTCAAGTGTGCATACTAGAGTATGGTTCGGCACAGTAGTATTAGTGTCGAGTATATGATCTGATAATGTATCTACAGTCGGCAATGGAACTTCGTGATATATAGGATTGGAATTTAGGAATTTCTACTAACTGCCATCCACTTACGCTAATCCACTTATCAGGCCGCTTCAAAACATAATTTATAATTCATAGGTACTCCTAATTTTAAATCTGCCAGTGTGCAAGAAGCAGCATTGCTGTGTTTCGGTTTGAAGAGAGTGAGTGTCGGTAAAATTACAGGCACAAGAGGCTTATCATCTTCATGCCTCAAGTAGATGGACGCAAGGTGTTGCATCGTTGAGCACGTTCCAAAAAATGGTGGTTTACGATGCAATGCTTTGTGATAGGTAATGGGTGCCACTTAACATCAGGGGGCCATGTGCTTGATCTATCTTCAAGTACAATAAAAAAGTGTTTTTCCTTTAAAAAAAACTCTAAAAATACGTGGATTTCTAGTTAGTACGCGGTTCTAAAAATCCCAATTTATTACCTGCACGTTGAGTGCATAGAGATTCATGGACAAGAAATCTACGTACCTACTACCCTTTTCCCCATTCAATGTATTTAATACAATTTTAACTATCATTTAGATCCGAAGGTTAAGAAAAGTAGTTTGATGAAAATTTTGACACTTTGTAGCTAATATACGCACCCGCTAATACTGACACTGTACATATGCGAAGCCAGGGCGAGTGGCTAAATTATTACATTGATTGCCACACTTTAACACAATAGCTATCCCGGATAGCAACCGTGATGGTGTGGAATGTCATTTCATCGAATACACAAGTATAGAACGTATTCGGTGAAACGTTTGGATTGATTTACCTACATAAATTGAATTACAGCTTGAATTTAATCCGAGCATCGATGTAACGGAAAGTTACCTTGTTTGATTAGTTCTAGGCGTTTCTATTTAAGGAAATTGTATTGCTTAATATTATAGGATTATTAAGGTATAAAATAGTTGGTATGATTTTTTTTTCTAAAATCAAGATTTTTAGTTGTTTTCAGTGCCCTGATTATTAGTTAGACTAATAGAGATTCATATCACATTTACACGTTTATCTCAACCACTTTTAAATTTTCATAGAGTTTTGTCAATTCTCGCTATATTATGTCAGTGTTTGTATGTATAATCGTGTTATACCTGAGAATTAGGTCTGTTCATATTAACTGTTTATATTTATCCACTTGGAGACTTTTTTGACATTAAAATAAATGATACAGACTATCCAAAACATACGTGATCAGTCAATTGATTGCTTCCGCGGCTTTGCTTGATTTATACCAGGATAAAAAGGAGCTTATAATGTTATTCCAAACTATGTTATGAGTAGAAATTATGTCACACTACACGTATATTGCGAGAACTATAGAATAGTGTGTGAAAATTCTCGCGGTATTATGTCTAATTTGATAAGTCTTCTCTATTCCTGAGAATCGAGGCCCTGTAACTTTTTATTTCAAAATGTAAAGGTCTTACAACCTTAACCTTTTATGATAAAACTTATTATTTTTACCTTAACCTTTTATGATAAAACTTATTATTTTTAATCAAAAGTACTTGATTATTAAATTGATTAGAAGCTTCCGCGGTTTTACGCTCGCGGTACCTACCGGGATAAAAAAGGTTATTCCAAGATTTCCAGGTCTAGAACTAAATGTGTATCAGCTTTATCCGTTCTGTAGTTTTGGCGTGATAGAATATCCAAACATTTCATACACATTTCACAAAATTTTCGTTTCTATTATTAGTACATTTCCAAGTTATTGTAACGATATCTTTTCCCAACAGTGTGTGAATGTCCTACCTTTTTATTTATTTATTTACTTTAAGGATAACCAAAAGCTTTATTCTAAAAACCTTACCGTAGTTTATACAATAGAAAGCCAGTAAAAGGTTTTCACGCATAGTTAATAAACTAGGTACATAGCATTTCGGTGAACATTTAGAATGTTTGTGTTATTAAATGAGTAGGAGACACTCAACTTATCGCATACTTACTTAAAATGGAATAGTTAACTTTGCTATACTTAGATTGTAACTCTGATATTAATATATCAAAATTTGTATTGTTTCAGTTACTTCACCAGGCTCCGCTGCCAAACTTCCTCTGTGCCAAATAATACCGCTAATTCTAATAATTGTCTGGGCAAACAACACATAGATTATTTAAATGTATTATAAAAAAAAACTGTAAAATAATAAATAAGTAGGTGTCTAGGCTAATGTTGGCGGATAAAATGTGAATTTAAAATAAAATAAATATAATTAAAATTAAATGTACCTAAACGAGCTGATAATTACGCCAAAGAATTGTAAAGACTAAGGATATTGTTGATTTAATACAAATTATATGTCGAATGTTGTGTTTTATTTTTCTCCGTAGCTTTGAATAATAATAATATATTATATTAGTAAAGTAGTAATAAGTCGTGATGATAGTATAGTTTAATAAAAATCAATTAATATTACGGGCTCCTTTGCCCAGCAGTGGGATATTGAGAGCTTAGAATACTATATATAATATTATATTATTATTAAAAGCCCTCAATATCCCTTAATATTGTTCTATTTGTTTTTGTTGGTGTGAGTACAATAAAGAATTTTCTATCTATCTATCTATCCCACTGCTGGGCAAAGGAGCCCGTAATATTAATTGATTTTTATAAAACTATACTATCAATTTGAATTATTCACCATCATATTTTTAGATATTCCTTAGTACGTAGTATTTTGAGAAAATCATATAAGAGATAGTCAGAGGCAGTCCCAAACTCTGAAATCACACTTCAATTTCTTTTTCACTTTAAAATTCAGCGTTAGAAAATCTGTTCTATTTCGACAGCAGAAAATACGATTTCAAAAATCCCGTTTCGATTCAACTCGAAATCAGGAAAGTGTAATTAAAAAAGTTCATTTGGAAGCGGTGAATTGAAGCCTTTATTGCGTTTTGGCAAACAACTCTACTGCTAGTTTCGTTTGCGATAGATGTATCGAGATATTGTAATAAACTGTGGATATAACATCAAAATAGTAAAGAGCCACAAACCTGGAAAAAATGTCCGCACCAAAACTAGGCGCACTTGCACGCAGCAGACTCTTGTGCTGACATTGAAAAATTTTGAAGCGTTTTATAGTTCAAATCTATTTAGGTATTTGATTTTGTTACTCAGAGTACCTCGATGGGATATAAAATATTTCATCTTCCATCCAGCAGTAAGCTGGGCGGACGATATTGCATCTGTTGTGGACCAAAACTAGATGAGACGAACTTTGGACTGTAGAGATTGGCACACACAAAGGGAGACCTATACCAGCTGTGGGTAAAGTTGGGCTGGAAATGATGATAAGATATTTGTTATATGATCACAACCAGACAATATTATAGTAGTAGTAGAGTTCTTTGTGGGGGGCTCGTCCGGGGAAGTACTGCCACCATGCCTATTTCTGCCGTGAAGCAGCTGTGCTGTGTTTCGGTTTGAAGGGTGTGGGTGCCGGTGAAATTACAGGCACAAGAGGCTTATCATCATCATGCCTCAAGTTGATGGACGCAGGGCGTTGCATCGTAGAGCACGTTTCAAAAAACGTGATTTATGTTGCAATGCTTTGTGATAGGTAATGGTTACCACTCAACATCAGGTGGACTATGTGCTAGTTCCATCTTCAAGTAACATAAAAAAAAAAATTGTCCACTGCTGGGCCCTAATTCACGTGATTCGATATATTTATCACATGAGATATATATTGCGCGAACTATCAAAACTGCATGGAAAATTTACAACTCTCACGATTTACAGGGAGTGGCATAATTTTACCTCGTTGAGGGCACCTACTTTTTCTTTTGTAGTTAGAAGGTTTTGTTCTAAGGAAACTATAAACCTATAGTTGATTTTGAAGGAAAATTAATGGCATTTTTAGATTTAAAAATAAAATTACAGCTAGCCCAGAAAATGACATTGGTCAAATAAACACTTATTTTGCCAAATTTCATTTTCAGGGCTGACTGTAGATTTTATCAAAAATCTTGAGAATTAAGGCCCTGGACATAACCTTCCCTATCCTCTTATAGGTATACATATCTTATATATATTTATGTATATGAAGAAGGATATGTCCATAATCATCACTCTACGTATGCGGCTTGGATCGCAGCGAGCAGCTTCTCGCAGTCAGAGGCTGCTGCCCATCAGCAGCCAGGAGATTAAGCTGTGCCTGTGTTTAGTCCGCGGTATCTTGCATCAGCGGCCAGGAGATTAAGCTGTGCCTGTGTTTAGTCCGCGGTATCTTGCATCAGCGGCCAGGAGATTAAGCTGTGCCTGTGTTTAGTCCGCGGTATCTTGCATCAGCGGCCAGGAGATTAAGCTGTGCCTGTGTTTAGTCAGCGGTATCTTGCATCAGCGGCCAGGAGATTAAGCTGTGCCTGTGTTTAGTCCGCGGTATCTTGCATCAGCGGCCAGGAGATTAAGCTGTGCCTGTGTTTAGTCCGCGGTATTTTGCATCAGCGGCCAGGAGATTAAGCTGTGCCTGTGTTTAGTCCGCGGTATCTTGCATTAGCGTCCAGGAGATTGAGCTGTGCCTGTGTTTAGTCCGCAGTATCTTGCATCAGCGGCCAGGAGATTAAGCTGTGCCTGTGTTTAGTCCGCGGTATCTTGCAATCAGCCGGCTGCCAGAGCCCCGTTTGTTATAAGGTTTGTACAGATGGAAAAGGCAGCCCAGATCATTCGTCGTCATCATAGCTGTACCTAATATTTAATATGCTACACAACCTGATCATGGCTGAACTCATACATTTAGGTATGTACCAACTCCTGTACCTATGTTTCGTTAAACTGCGTATGTAAGTAACGAGGGTTAAAAAAAACATTTTAATTATGAAATTGCAAATAGAAAATGCAACGGGAAATGCAAAAAATTTCAAAGCCTCCACGAATAATCCAAAAGCTACTATAATTATGTTAGTACGCGATGCTTTACAACTCAAACCTTTGTGCTACTCTTCAAAATGGCGAATGTAACTAGTGCACTCTGTTCCGGCTGTATAACTGTACAATTTTTATGATGTGAAAAGATGTAGCCATGGTGACCGAGTGGTGTGTACCTCGACTTCCGATCCGTAAGACAAAAGTTCGAATCTCGACCGAGCACTAATGCATTTTACAATTCATCGGCAACAATGCATTTTTCATATGTTTGTATTTCTCGTGCTCAAAAGAGTGAAGGAAAAGATCGTGAGGAAACAATTCAGCTCTTTCAGCTTCAGCTCCAAATGAAGTATATAATACGTCTTTCCTGGGGGTATGTTACGTATCGAGCTCAGGGCAGGCGCTCGTTAAGGGAGGCTTTTTTTCAGCAGTGGACTGCTATAGGCTGATGATAATGATGTGGGTATGGCCGACTAGGCTGAGAATATGGTAGGTATAGGCTGGGCAAGATATACGGTCAACTAATCACAAACTAGGCAGAACCTGTACGGGTAAGAAATACTGATAAACTTACATAGATACTTATAAAACCTTCATGTTCACTACACAAATATTTGTTCTGATCGGGAATCAAAACTGCAACCTGCAGCTCAGAAAATAGAGCTACTAAGAACTGAGGTATGAATATAACCGGCTCGGCAAACGTTGTGTAGGACACCCTCCAGCCAGTTGAAGTGACGATTTGCGAAAGGCTGCTGGTTGAAGCTGGATGCGTCGAGCACAGGACAGGGCACAATGGGGCTCGTCAGGGGCTATGTCCACTAGTGGAATGTTAAGTGATAGCCATTACTTTCTATTAAACTATTGAAAGAAGAAGAAAAAAAGGATATACATACATTTATTTGTAACACTAGACTTAATTATAGAACAAGTAACACAAACAATAATTATAATAGTAAGCCTTGATGTTCACGCATAGGTAGGTCCATCAACTTTATGTATGAAGACCTCATGTACCTGTAATTTCACCGGCACCCAGACCCTTCAAACTGAAACACAGCTATGCTACTTCACGGCAGCAATAGGCATCATGGTAGCAATTCCCCGCATGAGCCCTTCACAAAGTATATTACTGCTAAAAATATAAAATATAAATTTTGATTCAAAACTATAGTAGTTTAAAATGATCTAAACAGCGACGCCTTTTTGTTCAGCTACTGCAAAAATCCACAAGTTTTTCCTGCTTCAGCTGCCAACTTCCGAAGTCTCAGATAAGTCCAAGAAAAACAGCTTCTAGAATGTTTGACGTGTTTTCCAATACTGAAACTTCTTCACGTCGTGCGGCAAAAAGGTAGGCAAGTTTTTAATTTAACTTGAAACGAGAACTATCAAATGTATGGTATTTTTCAAAGTTTTTGGTGATTTTGAAGACAGAGGCTTGTTACGGGCAGGTAAATAATAAATAAATAATGCAACACGTAATCACACAGCATCATGTAGCCCCAAACTAATCAAAGCTTGTATTATGGGAACCACATGATTGTTAAACTACACATATTTTTTGTATAAAACACCCAGACCCGAGAAAAATATCTGCAGAATATGCAAACATTTGACCCGCAGCGGGAATCGAACCCGCCACCTTCTGCGTCTTAGGCGGACCTTCGCCCACTGCGCCACAGAGGCTGTCAAGGTAAACGACATACCTACCTAGGTTCTCATTACTATTTATTAATTATTTATTATGTTTAAATTATTCATAGGAAGTTTTAATTTTATGTTAATATCATCGAGGGAGAGGTAGAAGGAAAGCGTGGAAGAGGAAGATCAAGAAATTCACTCACACGCTTTCACTTTTATAGTTTACTGGCGGCCCGTCCCGGCTTCGCACGGGCCACTTTTTAGGCCACTTTTTTACACATTTGGTTACGTTACTTAAGTTTTAGTACGGATCCCTAATATTTTCGAGCAATAAATATAGTCTATGTTATTCAGGGTGAATGTAGCTTTGCAATAGTGAAATACATTTTGAAATCGGCACAGTAGTTTTGGAGTTTATTCATTATAAACATACACACACACACAAAAATATTAGAAAAGATTAGGGATCCTTACTAAAACATTAGTAACGTAACCCAAGGTGTAAAAAAGTGCCCTAACCTGTGCGAAGCCGGGACGGGCCGCTAGTGGAAAATAAAATATGAGCTTAGAATACTCGATATTTTATTTCATTGCAATAAATAAACTATTTAAATCATAGCAATATTATATACAATTCTTATAAAAATTAAGAATAATATTGCAACTACAGGCATTAACCCAACTTTGTGTGGAAGCAATCATAAAACTAATACAGCTAATAAATTTTATAGGGTTTGATAGAAAAAACAAAGTTCGATATATTGTTCAAGTGCGGACCGACATAATAATTAAGTTTATTATTTCATAAGCCATAAGCCATGTCGGAGGCCTTCGGATGGCCTTAAAATTCCGACACTGGAGTTGGCCACTAACTCATACGAGGAATTATTTCATATCGAAAAACGATTTTCACGTTCCCTTACATCGGATAACACACCGTCTAGCATAGTACTAGACGAAACGGTGGCGCATTCACTCACCCTGATTATGGCACTCTAAATGAGTCGAAACGCTGTTGGTGCGTTCATCGTCAATAAAAAACACACTTTAACATTTGTCAATAAGACTTTTCTTATGTTTACTACACATACACAATAACACCACTAGCCTATGCCAGTCCACTGCTGGATATAGGCCTTCCCTAATAAGAAGGAGGATCAGCCCATACTGGGCATGCAGGTTGAGTTCTCGCACTGCCAATGCTGCTGCCTGGTCTTAGACTGCGCTATGTCGCAATCAGTCAGCCGCCAGAGCCCCGGTCGTTAGTAAGCTGGGTGCACCAGGGTAGCTGAGGTTGGCCTGAATTCCATAAATGTGGTTGGAACCCCTTCATCATCATCATCATAATTATCAGCCTATAGCAGTCCACTGCTGGACATAGGCCTCCCCTAATGAGCGCCATTGCGCCCTGTCCTGAGCTCGACGCATCCAACTTCTACCTTTCGCAGATCGTCACCCCACCTGGCCGGAGGGCGTCCTACGCTACATTTGCCGAGCCGCGATCTCCACTCAAGAACTCGTTTACCCCAACGGTTATCGGTTCTTCGGCAGATATGGCCAGCCCACTGCCACTTTAGCTTACTAATTCTCTGAGCTATGTCGACAGCTTTAGATTTATGTCGGATAGTCTCGTTGCAGATTCTATCCTTCAGAGAAACTCCAAGCATGGCTCCCATCATGGAACCCCTTACACCCCATACAAGTACTCTTATAGTTACATACCCAGATAGTGTAATAATATTCCTTATAAGTATGCAGGTAAAATTGAGTATTTCGCTTTCAACGCCCGATTCTTTACAAAATTCGTCTGCGGGTCGTATGTATTCTATTGTGCAATTGTATTCAAAATGTCGATTAATTTAATATCTCCCGCCAAATTGTGGAATAATGGACGGGCCGCTGTCCACTCATAAAAGCCATTTTCAGCCATTCGGGGCCACGAACGGCCATTTACACGAACAGAGTTTTTTTGGAATCACGTTTTTATGTACGCTATTAATTTTTTTGGCTGAAGCGCTCATGGCAACACTAATTCTGGGTCTCTGATTCTCAGGGTTAGAGATTGATGTCACATGAGACATATATGTCGTGAGAACTGTCAAATCCAGTATAGTTTTGACAGTTTTCGCGAAATATGTCAAAAGTCCCTGACATTATGTTTAATAAGTATGTAAATACAAAAAAAAGTATTTATGTAGTTCATCAGTCATGTGGTTCCCATATTACAGGCTCTGCATTTGCATTATTATTATTTTTTATTCTTATTCTTCTGCATTATCAATAGATAATGTTTTCGATTCCTGAAAATTACAGCCTAGATCTTTTTACTATCTGAAGCCTCATTCACTTACTCAGTTGCACACCGAAATGGTCACTACCGGACCTTTATTTATAAACTTTCACATTTCACCTATCAAAATTCAAATAACGTCAATTGAGAAGCTGTCAAAGTTTGTATGACTAGATAAAGTCTTAAAATTCAATACGGCTGATATCTACTTTCTTATGTCTAATATCATCAGTTAGAAAGGGGTGCATACATACGAGTTCAAAAAGTTAATCGTACCAGGGCGCTCGAACAAATTTCTATGCAGGTTCATACAAATACCCTGGTACAAAGTCGCAGAAATCGCATTGTGAAAAATATGCATCTCTTTCTAGCTAACATATATGGACATAAGAAAATAGAGATCAGCCGTATGAGTTAATGTTTAGAGCATTAATGAATTTTAAAACTTCATTAACAGAAAAGCATTACTCCGTCCATTCATTATTAAAATGGGTGACCGTTTAGTGGCATTTAAGATTTCCAGGATTCTAGGTCCAGGCATTTTCGTTTTTTTATTTCAAAAATTCAAAAGGTTTTAAATAATGTCAAACATTTTATAGCCTCACTAAAAACGTTTTTTATGTATGCATGGAAAATAAAATAAAGCTCTTATACATATATAGGTCATTAATATGCTGGTGGCACGCTAGTAGGTTACACACGTGGGCATGAAATAAAATTTGTAAAATGAAATGGGACTTAATTTCTGTAAAAAAAAAAAACAAATATTATTACTAGATAGTCAGTATTTAATGCGACCATTATTCGTACATATTTGAGTAGTACATGACAGTTGTAAGTACCGTTTACCTATTAACATACCAAATCTGTCTTTGAAAGTTAATATTGGAAATAACTGGATCTCCAAAATAACTTGGATGGGTGACCGTTTAGTGAAATTTAGATTTGAGCACTTCCGTACTTCGAAAGGCACGTTAAGATGTTGGTCCCAGCTTTACAGTCGTTAAGCCATGTCGGAGGCCTAAAAACTCTGACACCAGAGTTGTTCACTAAATCAAACGAAGAAGAACTGGAACTCGGATAAAGAGCATTTAAAAATGGTACTATTAACAAGCTTTATTATGGCGGGTACAGACTTAGGAAATGTCACATGCAATGTAACACGCAATGAAAGAATTATTTATTATGTTTAAATTATTCATAGGAAGTTTTAATTTTATGTTAATATCATCGAGGGAGAGGTAGAAGGAAAGCGTGGAAGAGGAAGATCAAGAAATTCACTCACACGCTTTCACTTTTATAGTTTACTGGCGGCCCGTCCCGGCTTCGCACGGGCCACTTTTTAGGCCACTTTTTTACACATTTGGTTACGTTACTTAAGTTTTAGTACGGATCCCTAATATTTTCGAGCAATAAATATAGTCTATGTTATTCAGGGTGAATGTAGCTTTGCAATAGTGAAATACATTTTGAAATCGGCACAGTAGTTTTGGAGTTTATTCATTATAAACATACACACACACACAAAAATATTAGAAAAGATTAGGGATCCTTACTAAAACATTAGTAACGTAACCCAAGGTGTAAAAAAGTGCCCTAACCTGTGCGAAGCCGGGACGGGCCGCTAGTGGAAAATAAAATATGAGCTTAGAATACTCGATATTTTATTTCATTGCAATAAATAAACTATTTAAATCATAGCAATATTATATACAATTCTTATAAAAATTAAGAATAATATTGCAACTACAGGCATTAACCCAACTTTGTGTGGAAGCAATCATAAAACTAATACAGCTAATAAATTTTATAGGGTTTGATAGAAAAAACAAAGTTCGATATATTGTTCAAGTGCGGACCGACATAATAATTAAGTTTATTATTTCATAAGCCATAAGCCATGTCGGAGGCCTTCGGATGGCCTTAAAATTCCGACACTGGAGTTGGCCACTAACTCATACGAGGAATTATTTCATATCGAAAAACGATTTTCACGTTCCCTTACATCGGATAACACACCGTCTAGCATAGTACTAGACGAAACGGTGGCGCATTCACTCACCCTGATTATGGCACTCTAAATGAGTCGAAACGCTGTTGGTGCGTTCATCGTCAATAAAAAACACACTTTAACATTTGTCAATAAGACTTTTCTTATGTTTACTACACATACACAATAACACCACTAGCCTATGCCAGTCCACTGCTGGATATAGGCCTTCCCTAATAAGAAGGAGGATCAGCCCATACTGGGCATGCAGGTTGAGTTCTCGCACTGCCAATGCTGCTGCCTGGTCTTAGACTGCGCTATGTCGCAATCAGTCAGCCGCCAGAGCCCCGGTCGTTAGTAAGCTGGGTGCACCAGGGTAGCTGAGGTTGGCCTGAATTCCATAAATGTGGTTGGAACCCCTTCATCATCATCATCATAATTATCAGCCTATAGCAGTCCACTGCTGGACATAGGCCTCCCCTAATGAGCGCCATTGCGCCCTGTCCTGAGCTCGACGCATCCAACTTCTACCTTTCGCAGATCGTCACCCCACCTGGCCGGAGGGCGTCCTACGCTACATTTGCCGAGCCGCGATCTCCACTCAAGAACTCGTTTACCCCAACGGTTATCGGTTCTTCGGCAGATATGGCCAGCCCACTGCCACTTTAGCTTACTAATTCTCTGAGCTATGTCGACAGCTTTAGATTTATGTCGGATAGTCTCGTTGCAGATTCTATCCTTCAGAGAAACTCCAAGCATGGCTCCCATCATGGAACCCCTTACACCCCATACAAGTACTCTTATAGTTACATACCCAGATAGTGTAATAATATTCCTTATAAGTATGCAGGTAAAATTGAGTATTTCGCTTTCAACGCCCGATTCTTTACAAAATTCGTCTGCGGGTCGTATGTATTCTATTGTGCAATTGTATTCAAAATGTCGATTAATTTAATATCTCCCGCCAAATTGTGGAATAATGGACGGGCCGCTGTCCACTCATAAAAGCCATTTTCAGCCATTCGGGGCCACGAACGGCCATTTACACGAACAGAGTTTTTTTGGAATCACGTTTTTATGTACGCTATTAATTTTTTTGGCTGAAGCGCTCATGGCAACACTAATTCTGGGTCTCTGATTCTCAGGGTTAGAGATTGATGTCACATGAGACATATATGTCGTGAGAACTGTCAAATCCAGTATAGTTTTGACAGTTTTCGCGAAATATGTCAAAAGTCCCTGACATTATGTTTAATAAGTATGTAAATACAAAAAAAAGTATTTATGTAGTTCATCAGTCATGTGGTTCCCATATTACAGGCTCTGCATTTGCATTATTATTATTTTTTATTCTTATTCTTCTGCATTATCAATAGATAATGTTTTCGATTCCTGAAAATTACAGCCTAGATCTTTTTACTATCTGAAGCCTCATTCACTTACTCAGTTGCACACCGAAATGGTCACTACCGGACCTTTATTTATAAACTTTCACATTTCACCTATCAAAATTCAAATAACGTCAATTGAGAAGCTGTCAAAGTTTGTATGACTAGATAAAGTCTTAAAATTCAATACGGCTGATATCTACTTTCTTATGTCTAATATCATCAGTTAGAAAGGGGTGCATACATACGAGTTCAAAAAGTTAATCGTACCAGGGCGCTCGAACAAATTTCTATGCAGGTTCATACAAATACCCTGGTACAAAGTCGCAGAAATCGCATTGTGAAAAATATGCATCTCTTTCTAGCTAACATATATGGACATAAGAAAATAGAGATCAGCCGTATGAGTTAATGTTTAGAGCATTAATGAATTTTAAAACTTCATTAACAGAAAAGCATTACTCCGTCCATTCATTATTAAAATGGGTGACCGTTTAGTGGCATTTAAGATTTCCAGGATTCTAGGTCCAGGCATTTTCGTTTTTTTATTTCAAAAATTCAAAAGGTTTTAAATAATGTCAAACATTTTATAGCCTCACTAAAAACGTTTTTTATGTATGCATGGAAAATAAAATAAAGCTCTTATACATATATAGGTCATTAATATGCTGGTGGCACGCTAGTAGGTTACACACGTGGGCATGAAATAAAATTTGTAAAATGAAATGGGACTTAATTTCTGTAAAAAAAAAAAACAAATATTATTACTAGATAGTCAGTATTTAATGCGACCATTATTCGTACATATTTGAGTAGTACATGACAGTTGTAAGTACCGTTTACCTATTAACATACCAAATCTGTCTTTGAAAGTTAATATTGGAAATAACTGGATCTCCAAAATAACTTGGATGGGTGACCGTTTAGTGAAATTTAGATTTGAGCACTTCCGTACTTCGAAAGGCACGTTAAGATGTTGGTCCCAGCTTTACAGTCGTTAAGCCATGTCGGAGGCCTAAAAACTCTGACACCAGAGTTGTTCACTAAATCAAACGAAGAAGAACTGGAACTCGGATAAAGAGCATTTAAAAATGGTACTATTAACAAGCTTTATTATGGCGGGTACAGACTTAGGAAATGTCACATGCAATGTAACACGCAATGAAAGAATTTGCTGTCCTCATGGTTGCAATTCCCATAGTGTGGAAGCCTTGCGCGCGCGAACTGTGCACACTACGCGCAGGAACAAAGCATTTCTGCATACAAGCTCGATTCGTGCACGCTATGTCCACACTTATTTAATGCTACTTTCATGTTACGTTACAGCAGCCTGTACCCACCTTTAGATCAAGGAAAAAATCCAACCAAATATTTTTTTGACGGGTTAAAACTTCAAAGGCTTTATAAATTGAACGCGACACTCAATAAAGCAACTTTACACGCACGACCAGCTCCCAGGCAGCCGTGTAATGACGCTAACGTGCCGCCAATATTATACCATGCCATCAAATATTAAAACATTCGATAGTGGTCTTTTTATAAAAAAAAACTAGGGTAAACTGGCATCACTGGAAGGACTCTAAGTCTAAAGCTTGTCACACTCACACACTATGCATATACGGTAAGTTAACAGAACGTATCTGTCAATATCTCTCTCTATACTAAACATAAGGAGCAACGCACAGTACGCAGTTAACTCATATTTTGCCGTTAAGTATCTGTAGGCACTGACATAACATATCGAAAGATGGTCAGATGTTATCTGTGTATACAAATATTATCCGCAGATAATATCTGCCGATGATAAGATTTGACCTGCAAATTATACACTTATATGTTAACTATTTTTTATCATAGAGTAATTTATTTGATGTTAATCTGCATTTCCGTTTAGTATTTTAATTTAGTTTGCCTACTGGTTTTGATTTGTACTTCCGAATAGCTTTTGAAATTACCAATAATTCGCTTGACTTCACTTGGTACCTAGTCCAAGTGACGTCAAGCTAGTGACAGCGTTGGGGTTGTTGTCAAGTTGAGATCGGACATAAAATAAAATCGGCATGGCATTCGTTAGCTAGACGTGGTTGAGAAAGGTTATTCTCCCTAAGCTCTTGCTGAATAAATAAGTGAATTTTGTGCGTCGATGTGTTGTTTTATTTAATGTTAAAGTCCAAGAATAGTTAGTGTTTGAGATCTGCTAGCAATATTTTATCCTGAGAACTGCGTGATCACTACTGGTTGGTGCCTTGGAGGACGAGGCCTAACAGCTCAGAAGTGGGATAATAAAGATAACAAGGTACGTTGAAGTGAACTCTTATTCTAAAATTATGTTTTTGTGTACCAGTATTCAATTTTGTCCTTGTTATCGACCATATGCCCACAATTATCTCGTTAGCACGTGGTCAGGGCACTCCCTGATAGTGTTAGCAAGGTGATCAGTGGATAGCCTAAGATCGCAGTACCATTTGGCCAGGGCACTCCCTGATAATGGCTGAGAGTTTAGACTGTTTTATCCTTCCTAACCTATAATGAGATTTTTTTTTTCTTTTAGTCATGATAAATAACCTTGTCTTAATCGTGGTTAGTAATATCATGATTGATAATAAAGAACCTCAATTAGACATGTACTCTCACGTGTGGGTTTTCGTAAAATGATCATCAATGCACGGATGGTTTTCCTTGCTTTTATTTTTCTTTTCCTCATGAACTTATTATTCAAGTGATACCTAAAGGTGTATAAGTATAAACATATATACCTACTTAACTACCATATGCTATGAATGATAGTAGGTAATTAATTATAGTTTGATGGTAGGTACTTGAGTATACCAACATATTTGTATTTTACGTGCCTATGCTTGGTCACATTATACGCTTACCCCTCTACTACTTATATTTTGCATATACTTTGTATTTTGTTTAGTTTTTCTCAATTCTGTTTTTGTAGCATGGTATTTAATACTTTTTTTTTTCATGTTTGTTTGAGGTAATCTCCTGAGATGTCGAAACGAAAGAAAAGGGCAAGCTCTTCTGAAAGCAACTCTTCACATGGTGTCAGTCTCTTCCGGAGTATTAAGCATGAAGGCCGACGTCGGTATACACTTAGACGACGTGGCAAGGAGCGTTCGAGACGATCAAAAGTCAGAATAATAATAGTTTATTTATTTAAAAAAGTTTATAATATTAACAAAACCATCTTAAAAGTTATATATACCTACATATTTATTATTCTATTAATTTGGTATTACTAATACCTAAACTAGGCCGAGCCTGCATTATACGATGTTAATTCCTTCCAATGTTACAAGTATTATTGTTCGAAATGATGCAGAAAGTTTTGTCCACGTTATTCCAATATTTTTACAACTACCCTCAGAGCAGGGCTCGAGCCGGCTAATTAGTAATACGAGTGTACGATTTGCAAGCCGTTGCCACGCACCAAACTTTGAATTGAATTCTGATTGAAGGTTAATTCTTGAATTACCATCTAATTCAGTAAATAGCTTATACAGTGAATAATTCGAAGTACCGGGTAGAGTACCTCCCAATCAATTAATACCCAAGAAAAGCAACTAAGTAGCCACAGCCCGGTACAGTCGTCTACAAGCTAGTATATGATCAACGTCATGGATCATTAACGGGCCGAACAAAAACACAGATCAAATTCATGGATCTGTGTACTTATAACTGAACTGATCAAAGTCATGGATCAGTTCAGACCTCGCTGGCTGTTCAATGTCTTCGAACAGCCAGCGCATAATCCTAATCGAATTATACTGATCAAAGTCATGGATCAAAGTTTATTTATTCACACAAGACATGGTCAAGTTACATTGTTGAAAGTTTATTATTAGTTATAGAGCTGCACATCTCGTCGGTGTAACAGAAGTGAATGTTTATAAATACAATTATACTCACACAATAATCTAATTATTTGTCCAATTTATATTTCTATATGTCATTCATTAAAATATATATATAAACTATTTCGTCAAAATTACAATTTCAAAAGTCAGTGAATATAGGTACGTAACAAAAGAAAATGAAAGGATTAATACTTCATAAAATAAATAAATTTAACATAGGTATCATCAATATAATCAAAATTTAAATTCTAAGTATTGCTGTGTATTATAAAAACAGTGTTAAATGAGCGAATTAAAAAGTGTTCTACTAAATATACTACCTTTGAGCTCTTTCACATGACTAGGCAGTTTATTATATATTTTAATCGCCATTATATAACATGTGCGGCTGTATAATTTAGGCATGACCATGGGCAGGGCAATGCTAGTCGGTCTTTGTCTTGAGCTAAATTTATAGACATTTTCAACAGATTCAAATAATTCTTAATTGTTCTTATATATAATATAGGTTAATATCCTATATTTTTTTAAATAATCAATCAATTAAGTCAAGATCAATTAGTTAAAATATAAAAACTAAATAAAATAACTCGTTACAAGCTGGTGTATGATCAACATCATGGATCATTCATCGACAAAATAAATACACAGATCAAGGTCATGGATCTATATAGTTAATCTATGTACTTAAAACTTGAACTGGAACTGGTCAAAGTCATGGATCAGTTCAGACCTCGCTGGCTGTTCAATGCTTTCGTTCAGCCAGCTCATAATACTTATTATATTATACTGATCAAGGTCATCATTTAGATAATATTGGCGGAGTTTTTGGCTGCCTGTAGGCCTTTAAAAAAAATGTATAAAGATAATTACCCATTTCAAGATCATATAGTATAGATATAGTTTGTTTCCCATATAAATAAAAGAATAGAATATAATAAATACACAAGTAGGCTTATGATCAACGTCATGGATTATTCATTGGCAAAATAAAAACGTGTGCATCGACATGGACATAATTTATTTATCACAAAATAGTACTCAAATACATTTAAAATTACAATTATTTTACGTAATAATATCACTGAATATAGATAAATAGGTAAGTATTGTGTACCACGGCAGCAAATAGGCCCCAAATCAGCGTTGTTCCGGCTGCGTTACCAGTAGGTAGACGCTGTTTTTCCGCCAGACCCTTTGTATTCAGCTACAAGCCGATGTGAGATCGTTCTAGTACAGTTTTATAGTGTGGTATAGAGAAGTAATATAATTCAAAAAAAATGCAAGGGATCAAAGTCATGGACCTGTGTAGGTACTTATAAATGAAATTAAATGAAATCGTGTCAAAGTAAGATTTATGCTATTTTGGTGGGTACTTAATACTAATACTCCGATTAAGCATCACAGTTACAACGACTCGTCGAGGCAGGTTAAATTTTGATGAAATAACATTAGAACGACTTTTAAAAACATATATATCTTAAAAGTAATTTACCAATAAACAAGTATATTTTCAAACAATTCATTGTGATAGGAAAAATACATGTAAAATGTATTATGGTTTGGATATGGGTTTCAAAAAAGGCCTTCGTCAAAAATAAAATTAAAATTGTAATACCTATTGCAATAGGAAAATTAAAAAAAAGTGCACAAAGATAAATGACTTGCCAGTGATAAAGAAGGTAGAATAAATTAGGTTCAGAGTTTCGTTATAATTTCAGGTGATTTATCCAACACAAAAAATATCTGGAAGAAAATGCTACTTAGCATTTATAAATCACTTAGCATTAATAGTTTCTTTTGAAATATTTAATCTGTGACTTACGGTATTTAGATTGTTGTTATTACTCAGATATAACTTTCCCTAGTTAATAATTCGTTTAGCTACAGATGATAATATCTCTAAATTATAAAAATGAACTAAAGATTCTATGAAATGTTCGTTAACTAGAACTCTGACCGCTCGTTTCTACAATTTTGGTATCTAAATCATCTTTTTCCACGTACTATCTTCATGTTCTTTGCAAATTAACACTGTACCTATCTAAGTGTAAGCCTAATAGTTTAACGGGGTTACTGGTGTTTATATTACTTCCATCTTGTAGTCGTACTAAACTTAGTAGTTCCTGATTTGCTGAAATAGCATTGATGAACATGATGCTTATATTTGTTTTTAAGCCATACATGGTAAACCTGTCGCCTAAAATGGCAATGGTTTCTTTAGTAAGTTTTACTTAATTAATGTGAGAGTCAGCAGAAAGGATAATTAATGTGTCATCGGCGTATTGTTTATGTTCTCCGTCTATCGGTAGATGAACTGGTCAAAGTCATGGATCAGTTCAAGCCTCGCTGGCGGTTTAATGTCATGAATCAGTCAGCGCATAAACCTAAACAAAATCAAATTATACTATTGAAAGTAATGGACATTGTTAGTTCTCTAGCCACTGACCTTTCTGCCAGGACAGCCGCTGCAGTAGTAGAGCGTCTGTGGTCAGGCTGTTATGTCATGTATAATATATATTTAATAATTTAAGGAAAATTTTAAGTAAGTATATAATCATAGGATCACTTCGAACTAAGTTTAAAGAAACAGTTCCGTGCATTGGCACTAATGTCTTATGTATATAATTGATAAGTAGGTATTATTATTCTAAGTTATGTATTGACATAAGTATATGAAAACTTAATGTATGTCTTCGGACATCAATATTGTCAAGAAAAATAGCGACAAATATAGTTTTAACACTAGAATTTAAGATAAATTTAGTGTTCGTACTGTAAGGCTCCATAAAGTTGATTAATCTTTTAAAGGGTACCTAATGTTCGTTCTTTTTAACAAATTCTCAAATGGCGTGCTTAATTTCATAATCATTTATTTGCATATAGGCACATGTAGCATAATAGCAGGTACATCTACCCTATAAGGGCACTGCAATTCGGTTTGAGCCTATTCTAACATAATATCAAAATAATAATAAATAATAATAATATATATCATATACATGCAACTAATAATTATTAGTAACAATTATAATTGGACAAGAAGATAATTAATTCATTTTAAATAAATAATGCAATCATAATAAAAGCGATATTAAACTAAAATAATCAAAGGAAAAAAAATATATAATTTCATATCTACTAAACATGCTAATTAAATGTTACAGTGTTAGGATGGATGTCATGATGCTTGGTCGGAAAAATATTTTATTGATTCAACATAATGATAACAATTTCTACTAAAAGTAGCTTAAGGTTAATACCAGAATAAAGAATTCTCCTCATTTTTTGTGCTTCAGTATATATTTTATTATTAATTTCGTAAATGTGAAGAACGAGCAATTCCTTGCCAATTTATGTTTAGTCGAGGGAAGGATTAGCTTATCTTGGTTTTTTAAGCTATTGCATAGCTTCTATCGAGGGCCTTGAGCGCGGGGACCGAATCCAGAAATTCCGTAACGAAAAAAAACCTCACGCTCCCCACTCCAACGGGCACGGAGGTGTGGCTTGAAGGCCGTGCATTGTCTATCGTCGTTTCTTTTCGGCAGTCTTCGACACGGTGTTTGTGTGCGTGCAACTAGACGTATTTGTATTTAATAAAAGAAAAAAAATGTTTTCTTATCGGTCACCACGCTCAAAAAGTGTAACTTGAATTAATATCAAAGAAAAAGAAATACTGCATAAATAAAATAAATAAATAATTATAATTGCATAAGTTGATACAAAATGCTATGCAATAGCTTTACCGCGGCAGTCCCTGAGTGCCACACGTCTTTTTTTATTATAGTCCGTAATCATGTCATAATTTGATTTAAGCTTATGTTCAGCATTGTGAATAGTTGATCAAATTCAACACTTGACCCATAAGGTCATGGCGTAAGTAATCTTCCCATAACAGAAGCATAATAAGCAGACGTATTTGCTATAAATGTGCTGTTTGGTTGTATAAATTGTGATAGCTTTGTTTTTATACATAGAATGTGGGGCTTTCAATTCAAGTTAGTCTCCAGCAATATTCCTGCGAGGTTCAACTCCTTTGTTTCATCGATGTTTAGAATGTTTGATATTACGCTCAAGTCAATAGGGGTTATTTAGTAGGTTTGAAACTATATTCATTTGAATTAAAGTATATTAACCTTTTAATTGTGATCGCGAAATCAATTGCTAAGCTACTGCAACAGGCAAATCGTCGGAAAATAGGATACATTCGGTTTTAATGCATTTTGGAAGATGAATATAATAATATCAATATATAATAGAAAAAGCATAAGCACACCGTGGGGAAAAGAATTGGTTATTGTTTTGATGTCAAAAATTATATAATTTAATTGTAGTAATTTTTGTTACGATGTACTATTTTTACAAACTGTTCTGTCTATTAGATAGGATTGAACCATTTATGGATTCTGCCTCTGATTCCGTCTTACTTTGTCATAAGGCTTCGACTATCTAAGAAAACTTCTGAAATTGTGTGAATTGATCTCTAGAATAATTCAAAAATGTTGTTTAACGTAATATTTGTAATAAAACTTATAAGAAAATTTCTGATTACTTAGATGTCAAAAAAATTATTGATGAAAATATCTCCAACTCCTTCAAAATCAATGTAATAGATGCGAATAGAAATTGTAACATACGTTAAAAACTATGTAATAAGCCGAGCAGAGTTTCTTGCCAATTCTTCTCTGTTTGGTCGCGATACGAATTGGTGTCAAAAAAAAAGAATCTACCTAGGTGATTAATTTACGAGGGACTCGTAAAGCTAACGGATGGCCGAGCTGTTAACTATTTTTTATCATAGAGTAATTTATTTGATGTTAATCTGCATTTCCGTTTAGTATTTTAATTTAGTTTGCCTACTGGTTTTGATTTGTACTTCCGAATAGCTTTTGAAATTACCAATAATTCGCTTGACTTCACTTGGTACCTAGTCCAAGTGACGTCAAGCTAGTGACAGCGTTGGGGTTGTTGTCAAGTTGAGATCGGACATAAAATAAAATCGGCATGGCATTCGTTAGCTAGACGTGGTTGAGAAAGGTTATTCTCCCTAAGCTCTTGCTGAATAAATAAGTGAATTTTGTGCGTCGATGTGTTGTTTTATTTAATGTTAAAGTCCAAGAATAGTTAGTGTTTGAGATCTGCTAGCAATATTTTATCCTGAGAACTGCGTGATCACTACTGGTTGGTGCCTTGGAGGACGAGGCCTAACATATACGATCCACACCAAAAATAAGTTTATCCAATTTGAAGGATTCCACGTAAATGTATCAATTCGTCTATTATCGTATCTGCAATACAAGTTTTTAAACGCAGATAAAATATAGTTGTATCAGCTTTTGTAGTGTGTTTTTCCATGCACCTTGTCCTGTGCGAGCTTGACAAGACACGATTTGTAATATGGCTTGACGCATCAAGGTACCTACGGTATAATACCATGTCGTTTTAAGCTTGACTTGTTTGAGGAATAAGTACCGGCAACAATAAGCGCTCTTTATTGTGACAAGGTATTAAACTGTACGAATTGCAGGAGACTAGCTACGTACAAATAAGAAAAATCGAAGAAGCACAGATGTGTGGAACTGTTCGAGAGGACAAATTGTTTTATCGAAAATTACTTTCGGGAAGTGAAATTTCCATTTTTCTAATGGAGCGAAACGACGACTTTGGTCCTGGGGGATTTTTTATACTACTTGTGTGAGTTTAGGTAATGGATAACTTTTTACACGGGGCCTAATGAATAAACCTTGTTGGGTCGCTTGAATGGGCTGTAATTTTGGCTGTTGGAGGATGTATTTTAATTTATAAAAATTATAAAGTACAGAAAAGAACAGAATTCGTTCTAAGGAAATCAAAATATCAGTTTAACCAACGGTATTGTTAAGATTTCGGGAAGGCGGTAGATGGAATTGATCAGTGAATGAATCATTTATTTATTTATTTATTTATTTAATCCAATATTGCACTTTACGGAAGATAAATGTACAAATGGTGGACTTAATGCTAGAAAGCATTTTCTGCCAGTCAACTATGACAGGTAAAAAGTTGTGGTTGGCGTGCATAAACATATACATATCAAAAAGAACATTATAAGAAAAATTAAACATAAACACAAACAACAACTAACTTATAAAACAAATCTCCTTCAAAAGAAAAATTTATATACCTAATAGAAAAATATTTTAAAATAACTAGTATCAAAAAATACTTAATAATTGTGAACGTATAATATAATATAAATATGTGTATAATACGCATTAAAACTAAAATTAGCAATAATGAAACTTACAATAAAAACAAAAACAAGCAAGGAACAAAGCTAATCATTGAGTTGGCAAAGCTAATCATGGATGGTGTTTGTAAGGGATTCAATTTCCATCTTTAAAACCCAAGCCGACCTTACCAGCCCATGGTGCACTCTGCTAACTATAAATGGATCTGGCGCTAGGCTCATTGTAGTATAGCACAGTCTATCACCGGCATAGCTTCATCCCCTGACTGTTGATGGGCAGCAGCGTCGGCGTCATGAGAAACTGTGCTCTGCTATTCCCAACCCGCAAGCGTGGGGATTCTCCTTCTTATTAGGGGAGGCCTATGTCCAGCAGTGAACTTATATAGGAGTCTGCCGCGGGCAGCGCCACCTTAATGCTTTGGTAAACTTGTATAAAAAGATTGAAGTAATTGCAGGGAAATGGGCATCACTTGAAAGGTCGTGCTTAGACTATCGTGAGCACAGTAGATAGATAGATTGATCACCACATTAATACAAGGAAAAGTAAAAGTAACTTAAGTATAAGCATCATATATATCAACAAAAAAAATTGGATACGATTTTTTTATTTATCAAATAAATAAAAAGTCACGGAGGGAGGTAAAGAGCATTGGGGCTCGTGATGTCACGGCTATGTTAAAAGTGTACTAATTTGACGTCACACAGAAATTCAACGCACTATATATTTGTCATTTTTTTTAAATTGATCTATAATCGATAAGAAAAAATACGTGGCCAATATTGTTAAATAATTTAAATAAATCGATAATCCCGTAATCACACAGCATCATGTTGCCCCGAACTAAGCAGAACTTGTATTATGGGAACCACATGATTGTTATACTACACATTTTAATTAAATAATTACATAGAATACATAGAAAACACCCAGAGCTGAGACAAATATCTACAGAACATATGTCCCGCAGCGGGAATCAAAACCGCAACTTTCTGCGTCTCAGGCGGACCTTCGCCCACTGCGCCACAGAGGCCCTTACGGAAAATGACGGAATAATTAGAATTTTTCAGCCGTCATCTCAACCATCATCTGAGTCATCGACCACTGCTGGGATCCCTTTGATTTTGCCACTGGCCTCGTTTCCGCGCTAGTTTGATCTTGCTGATGCCACCCACGGGTTTTCTGATATCATCGACTCATCTCACCGGTGGACGTCCCTGGTCTATGATCGTCTCTCGGTCACCACTTGGTCAGCGCTTTTGTCCACTATTCGTCACTTCATCCGGCCAAGTATCCGTAGATAATAAAAAGCTAAGCTCGTAGTCACTATAGTACGCCCATCGGCTAGATGGAGTTCCGATTTGCTTCAAACTGCTTAATGCGATAAGCCAAGGTCAGGGCAAAATGGCGCTCATTAGTTCAGGCCTATGTTCAGTGGACTGCTGATGATGATGTAATAATATAGATAACAAATAAAAAAATATAAAAAAGTCACCATCATCATCAGCCTATAGCAGTCCTCTGCAGTAGACATCCCCTATGCCTCCCCTAATGATCGCCATTGCGCCCTGTCCTCAGCACTTTACTAGCAGCCTTTCGCAAATCATAACCCCACCTGGCCGGAGGGTGTCCTACAATACGTTTACCGAGCCGTAACTCCACTCAAGCACTTGTTTACCCCGACGGTTATCTAAAAAATCTGTGAATACAGCACCCCGCTCCGCTTAAAATTCGAAGTTGTATATCAAAAGTGCACCGATTTCACCCCCAATTAAGCTTGTTATTTATGCATTCGGGTAAATTTACCCTATCGTGTTAATATTTCCTGCTACAAAACACGCAAACTGGGGAACAATGAAAGGTTAAACTAATGAATTTTGAAATTACTAACTTCCGCCCGCGGCTTTGCTCGCCTTAAAGTTATTTCTCTTCCTTTCGGGAGGAGTATTTTTTCTGGATCAAAGGTAAAAATGTATGTAAAGTATGTCTTCTTCTGTACCCAAGTGTGTATTCCGTGATGTACCTATAGAATGTATTTTCTGTACTACGTGTATGCGAAATTTCATGATATTCGATAGAGTAGTTAATGCTGAAAACCAGTACTGTCGATATGGAGCAGGAAGCCGAGGCCCGCAGTCAATAAGTTATTGCGTGCAAACGTTATAAACTTACTTTCCTATTTATAATATTAGTTAGGATTATTACCCAACCTAATTTGCAATGCCTGAAAAGGGTAAATAAGTCCTGTACTTTTAAAACTAGCCCTAAGACCTAAATGTTACCTACACTTATTTATGCAAAATCAGCAAGTTGAAGTGGCAGTGGGCAGGCCATATAGCTCGTAGAACCGATAACCGTTGGGGAATAAAGGTTCTCGAATGGCGACCGCGAACTAGAAAACGAAGTGTTGGGAGATCCCCCCCACCAGATGGACCGACGACATCGTCAAAATTGCAGGTAATCAGTGGATGGAGAGGGCTCAAGACCGTTCTTCGTGGAATTCCTTGGGGAGACCTATGTTCAGCAGTGGACTTCTATAGGTTGTTGATGATGATGATGATGATGATGATGATTTATGCAAATAAATATCTTGTATCTTGTAATATACTCGTAGATTTTAAGCATGATAATTTATGAAATTTTCTTTGTTAACGATATAAATAGGAATAGAAGTCTATTGGTCCGATAAACGATACTTTGTAACAACGTGAACACGCTTTCAGATTCAGAGCCCATTTCATTAACTTCATATAAAAGTTAACTGTTCCATCAGCTTACTTGCCATTTTTACCCTTTAAGCTTATTTATTTATTTATATATATTTTTGAAAGACCAACAGCTAATTTAACATAAATGGAAATCTCAAAATAAAAACAGAAAGCCAATTATATGTCCTCAGTCCTCACGTATAGCAACAGATAATAACTAACTAAAGCGTAAGCATTCACGGAGTGATTTATAACTGTTAGGTTATATGACACCTGCAGTCGAAATACATCATTATATTGAAACATACTATATAATATTTAACACGTTGACTGCAGGCCTCGACTACTCGCCATGCGAGTGCAGTACAGTACACATACACAGTACACTTAAAGCGCTATACACTAAACATCAAACGTTACTTGAACATGAAATAAGATTTCAGTATAGACAGCTAAATACTATTGCAAGCGACATAAATAGATCAAAATTATTTATGACCTAACGCCTCGGTTCATAACAGCTCAACTATTCTATCCTTACTGATAGTCTAAACACGAATATGTGTTTGTTCGTTACGCTTTTACGTCATAACTACTCAACTGCTCATCAAGAAATTGCGCATACGTTTTCAGGGGTACAAAGTGTACATCGAAAAAAGTACTGTTCCTGAAGGATCCAACAACAAGTATGAAGCATTACATAGGCCTTTCAAATTTATAAAAATATTTTTTTTATAATCAGAATGGCTCGGTAGTATAATGAAATTGCTAAAAATAATATACAACTGTATATATTTAGTACAATATTGAGCCAATACATTAAACATTCCAAAGACATTCTACATCTCAAAGCACTAGAATATTGCATTTAGTTAGTTTCTAAGTTAGTTTTTTGTTTCTACTAACTTAGAAACATTATCAATTAACATCCATTCGAGCCATTAGTATTTCTATACTAAAACGTACCAACCTGTTATTTACTTATTTTTGTTTCCCACTGCTTATTCCCTTCATTTTATTGTTGCTCTTATTAAAATTAAGTCTGTTTTATAGTCTGCTGAATGATTATAAATTTTATATTTTTCTGTATGCACATATGTATGTATTTACAAAAAAAATGTTATATGTGTAGTATATCAATCATGTGGTTCCCATAATACAAGCTCTGCTTAGTTTGGGGCTGCATGATGCTGTGTGATTACGTATCGCGTTATTTATTTATTTTTATTTTTATGTTACTCCTAGTTATAATCTGTGTTTCATATTATTTTTACTTTAAAATGTTGTGATGTGTCCAAATTAAATAAAATAAAAAAAATTGTTCCTCCTTTGAGTTATCGTTGTGTCGTGTTGGAGTGAGAGACGGGCATCGGGAAAACGCTCTCACTCTGAAACACGAGCATGCCATGAGAGCCTTGAATCACTTTAAACGAACTCTTTTATAATAATTTTACTTTTAAATGGTGGTAATATGTGTGCGTCTGAGTAAATAAGGATAAAAATTTGCTCCCTCCTTGAGCTATCGTCATCTCGGTGTGAGAGACGATCGTGCAATGTGAACACGCTTTCACTTGGGATCCAATAACAAGAATGAAGTGGGAGCGCATTACTTAAACATTTGGTGAGAACAATGGAGAAGATAACAAGGTTACAATATCACATTTTTACATATGTAGAATCAAAGTCTAGACCGTACACATTATTCTAGTTTTTATTTCACATCGATCGGTGCAATATTACCGAAGTTATAAGCGTCGGAAGTTTACGTGGGTTTTTTAAATCTCGTCAGTGATCGCGAGTAGCGCGTGACGTCATCGCTCGGCGCGGCCGGGCGTCCGTAGTACATTTCGCTGCTAAGTTGTTTGCTCTCGTGCGCTCTGGTTATTTTTATTAATTTAAAATAATGCTGATTGATTGAGTATATTGTGTTAATTATTGGTTATTATTATAAATTATACTAAAATGGAAGAAGGATTTCAAAAAGACCAATGTAACAACCTTCCCATAGTTCTAGGTCTGATGGTGGCAGAATGTTTTATAAAAATAAAGAGATCATTAACCTTGGAATGGTTCAATAAACTGCGAGTCGCGTACACTACATACGACATACCTACTACATGTATCGGGGAGCCCCCCTTAATTAATTTTAATTTAATTTAATAATTAATTTTTTAAGTACCTAAATATAAAAACAAAATATTCTGTGAATATTTCAAGGGTCTACCTGTTGCCGTTATTACCATCGAGCAAAAAAACGGCAAAAAAAGTGGCAACAGAAATACATCACCGGTGAAAATTTCAACTGTCTAACTATCGCGGTTCTTGAGATACAGCCTGGTGACAGATAGACGGACATACAGACGGACAGCGAAGTCTTAATACCTAATAGGGTTTTCTTTTTTACCCTTTGGGTACGGAACCCTAAAAAGCATTTTACTAGCATTAACAAAGTACCCACCTAGTCTACCTACTAGGTCCTTAGTTAGTGTTTCACATTGCAAGGTTAAAGTACCTACTACTTAGTTAGTATTTCAGATGGTATTTGAATAATTACATCGACATGATCTTCAAAACAATATAGTGTCGTTTTTGGCCCTAACGGGGGCTCTTCACATCGCATTTATCAATTTTATTCTGATTTTCGGATCCTTAGGAACGTAAAAAAACAACTTTTCGGGTTTTTTTGTGGCCGTAATTTTACACTGAGGCACGACACAGTATTTATTAGATGGACTCAAGTTGTTTTTATTGTGTCTTATTTAAAATAAAGAAAGTAGTTCCGCGCGCGACGAGCACATTGGGGTAAATGCTTCGAATCCCCGAGTCACTCGCGCGGAGGCAGGATCCGTGACGTCATCAACGATATCGCGCTCGGTACGCGGCTTAGACCGAAAATGTTAACTTTGCACTTTGATATCTCGGTCAGTTTTAGAGATAAAAAAATAATAAAAACACAGTTGTTCTCGTAATTTTTTGTAGCTTTTTTTGGCATATATAACAAAAAATGGTTTTCTTCTTCATTGTTGTATCGTCGGCATCAGAGACGATAGTGCAACGGAAACACGCTCTCACTTGGAAACACGAGCACGCCACGAGAGCCTTGTATCATTTTAAACGAGCTGGTTAATGCACGCAGGGTTTTTTTAAAAGGCTATTACTGAGCCTGATGTGATTAATTTTTATTGGACGTTGAAACAATGGCGGAACTCAACCTTTTTACGGACGTAGAAAAAGTAATATTTTTTATTTCAGTTTTTATTTTATTGGAAAAGCGTTTTGCAAATAGAACGTGGTTCAGCGAAAGTAATCTACCAATTAATATGATAGCATCATTTATCGAACCTCGTAAAAATAATCAAATACTGGTGAATTTTTTTCGCTTGTTTTGCTAGCTTGCACCGACTGTCTGTCAAAGTCACCTATTAAAAACAAATGTTTAAGCCTAAATTCTTCAGCTAGTATGTACACCGAATCGATCTCATCTATGAGTGCTTTAGAGTTGTCTCATACATCTGGATCAAGATGCGTGGTTTGAGCCACTTAATTTTATTCAGGCGGTAGCACCCACTGCTGAGTAAAGGTCATTCCCCTATCAAGCCACTCTTGGCGATCTTGTGTCAGCTAGAACCACTGAACCCAACGAGAGTACCAATCTTACAAAAAAATACCAAGTATCAAACAATTGTTTCACTTTCATGTTGATTTTTTTCCGAGGCTAGAAAATCGTGACTTTACCAAATTTCCACTAACAAAATATATTTTCACCATCACTCCTCTAGCGTATTTGCATGAAATGTCTGTCTGTCCATCACAATTTGTAAATATTTCTCCGGAGCCCCGAAGGTGTCTACATCCACGGAATATAAATCGCTTATTTTTTATATTTTTACAGCCTCATCAAAATTCTGGCCCACATTACGTTCATTAGCTGAAATATTGCTGTGAAAGAACGCTGTAGTTATATAAATTATTTATTATTGACGCGTGCTTTTCAATTTAATATCATAACTTTTATGATTGAAGTGACAAAAATAGTAGAGCTCTATATGAGCACAAGGGAGTAGCCGGCCAGCGTGCTTATTTCTACCGCACAGCAGCATTGCTGCATTTCGGTTCCGGTGAAATAACCGACACATGTCGCTTAAGACGTTGCAGGATTTGCTTATTTGACGCTCGAGGTCCACAGTCAATGTGTTAAATTAAGTAAAGAAAAAAAAAAATCCTACCCAAGATATAGAAGTAGGTATGTAACTATAGTAGATATCTTAAATAAAAATAACCAAACTTTAAATGAATAATATCACTAATCCCCTTTTTAACACGCTTTTATTAGTTTCACCTGTATGTATGTATGTAACCGACTCCTTTGAGCTCGATTTTGCCCTACTTTGAACGATCAGATTTGATTCAAACTTTGCACACCTGTCAAAGGTCGATGACAATGCAATAATCCGATAAAAATATCCGATTATCCTAATTAGATTCGCCAGGATTAATTAATTTCTTTCCGCATCCTTTGCATGCGAGTAAGAGAGACAGAGCTAGTGCGCGAACTACGCATGCGTGCAAGCGTGTTTTTTTTTAGTTTTTTTAAACTATTATTTTGTATGAATTATTTATCTTCATAATTAACACTGCTTGAAATAAAATTTTTTTGCATATAATCATATTTTTATGTACATATAAAACTATCCATGTCTTTTGCATAAAATTTTCGATATCCGATAAAAGTTAACCCGTCCATTACTTCAACAATGCCCTGGAGACAAGTGGGTCGTTACGATACCATCAGTATTATTGTCAGCGCACGTCGCTTGTACCGAAACAGGCATTGTATGACAATGGGTAATAAGGACAGTTTAAATATTTGCACAGAAAGAATTTCTGAATATCGAGCTCTTATATTTTTTTAAATGCTCATCTTGAATTATTGTAATTGGATTCTACCCGTTTTAGAGTAAATAAATCTATAGCAACAGCATCAGTCTATAGCAGTCTACTGCTGGACATAGGCCTCCCTAATGAGCGCCATTGTGACCTGTTCTGAGCTCGTTGCATCCAGCTTCTACCAGCAGCCTTTCGCAAATCGTCAATCATCAATACTTGGCCAGAAGGCGTCCTACACTACGCTTGCCGAAAAATAATAATGAAATAATTACTTTTATGTTTTTAGCTGATCATGTTGTTCACTAAATGGATGTGACTACTTCCGCATATAGCAGAGTGTGAGACAAATGGATTTCATGCAATCCTCCATAAAGATCATAGCCCTCTTACACGACTCTGCTCCAACACAGCTCCCACCCAACTCCGCCCTAAACTAAGGCGACTGCTCACATTCCACGCGATGACAGCTAGCCGGAACCCAGCTGTCCACGCTCTGACCCGCGCGCACCGTCCACCGACCGGCTTGACGACTGCTACCAGTCAGCGCAACGACCGCTCGTTTACAAAATGTGGCCAGCAAGGCGTCAACTACCGAGCAGTCTGATGGCGGGAAGCTTGCTGACACCGAGCTGTCTGCTAATTTATGTTGTCAATATAACTATATCGCAAAGCCACGACTTAAAGCCAATATTTGAATGATATTTTATTAGTCGGGTGATAACAGAGTAGTGTAAGTGGGCAAGTATCTTGGGAAGTATCTTTAGAAGACAGCATCCCTGATGCGCAGAATACGTGACAGCCCCAATACCATCCTACAAACTATAGCTGGTAGAATCACCTCACCCACGTGGCGTTGCTTCGAGCTAAGTGTCTATTAATTAATTAGAATTAATGTTATTTATTTAGTATTCATTTTAAGTCGTGTGCCTATATATAATTTTTGTTATCCGAAATTAAATAATTCTATTTATAGAGGTTTTTGTTTTGGACTCTATTTTAAGAAATCCTCTTTTTAGTGAACCCTTACTCTATGCATAGAACAAGCTCTCAAAATGCTAAGTCACTACCACCTACAGTTTTGGCTGTGCGTTGATTGCCAGACATAAGTCAGCTCATTTAAATATCTAAATTAAAGTAGCTTTGATTCTATTTACAGCGACGTCTTTGTAAACTGATTAACGTCGTGCCAATTGAATGGGACTTATTCAAATTGATTCAACAGTACCAAGTATTCAACTTGGTACTGTTTGCTCTACAAACATTAGTCTATAGTCTTAAGAAGATATTGAATAGGCATATTTGCTTTAGGTCTTGAAAGGCATGGTTTAATTAGTGGTGTTATAAGTATAATTGTATTATTATTGTTATGTACCGTTTACAATGTTGTTTGTGTTTGTGTCCTTTGACTTATTGTATTGCGTGTACTCCGTATTTCAAACATTGTTATTTTACCAGCAGGAACCCCCTGTTCCCCCTGTTGCAGAAAGAACAGGGGCCTATTGCATTTTGAGTGTGTTGATTCTATGATTTTTGCGATCGTCCAAAAGGCCTCCGTTTCATCGTTTATTGCATTAAAAAAAAAATTTAGTACCTGATATGCGTTTTGCACTATTATTTCAAGAAAAAATATCACAAGATTCTTCATAATTATCTCATACGATTACATCTCATGCAGTTCAGAAAAAGTACCTCTGGAGCAACTTTATCAAAGACGCTTATTTGAGTGCTCTTACGATCACGCTGGCCTCAACTTTCTGTCTAATAATTTAGCGCGGTACGAAACCATGAAAATGTGATACGATAAAGGTTTAACTGGGTTTCCGCTAAAATGTTCCAGCCGCGAAAAGCTACGTTTCAAGTTGTCAAAAATGTTGTGTGGTACGAAAAATGGAAAAAGCTGTGGTTCGATCACTATTTAGCCAAGGTTTAACTGTTATAATTTAGCGCGGTCGGGCCCCAGATCGGACTTTGGTTTGGAACGCAGTCCCGATGCGCGGTCCGATTTTTACGTGTGCAGGGTGCTATTATGATCACAAAGTACACTTTGAATCGTAATTTTGTTTTTGTACACCTGCACACTGATATTTTTTCTTTCAATGGGTATAATAATAGCTCACTCAAGCGTAATACAAAATATACAAACATGACTTACTTCCACGTTTAACTATCCACTTACTCCAGCAACTATCAAAACTTAGCAAAGCTCACATCAATTCCATCAACTTAAGTAAACCTCGACTGTTAATCTCAACTTGCTCAGCTGTGTAAGAACTGATCCATACGTATTTAAGTCTCATAATCAGTAATGGTTTGTTTTATAGGATCTTAATTTTATGGTACCTACGTCTTTTTGTTTGAAAAATAAACGATTGAATCGAATGATTTCTTTTGAACTCCAGGGTGGCTGTTGTAAATTGTTTTACGACAAAAATCTGTTGGGTATCTAAATGTTTGCCAAATGTTTTTGTCCCATTGACGACCTCTTTGGCGTAGTAGGCAAATGTCAGTCTGAGAGTCTGTCAGTCTGAGAGTCTTACCGCCCGAGACAAATGTTTTAAAATTATCATTATCACCTTAAGCAGAGCACTGCTGGACATAGGCCCAATGAGGGCTTTTACGCCCTGTCCTCGACTCAAGTTTTTTGCAAATCGTCACTCCTCCTAGCCAAAAGTTCATTAGAATCATTCAATTTCTTTGATCAATAACATTGGACAATGATTATTGCATTTGACCATTATCAAACCTAAAACAAGTGAAGATGTGGTTTAAAATAGAGCACGCTTGCCTAGAAGGAAGCGATCACTCTGGATTTAAAGACTCCAGGATTGTACCTACTAGTCCGGGAAACCAGAAGCAATTTCCACGCTTTACTAGTACTAACAACAAAATATAGAAGCGAATCACTTGGTTAGACAAGGGTGGAGATTCACACCAATAGATATTTAATGTCACGTTAGATAATATACCTTTTACTGAAACTGTCAAAACTATGAAAATTTTACAGACCTCGCAATATTTATCTAATGTAATAAATAAATCTACTCCCGAGAATCAAGGCCCTGGTATTGGTGGTACTTTTCTTCTTGTCCAGTGATGAGGGAATTTTCGATATTATGAAAAAAATAACCACGCTTCCCTCAATAAAACGAACCCCTAGAAAATACCTTAAACTTTTGCAAAAGGCTAATTCAGTAATGTCGGGCAGTGTCGAACATTCCGATATTTCACCCACTAAGTGACTTTCGATGGAACATATGGTAGGTTGGACCTTTCCGGGCGGCCACAGGGTGGTTTTAACATTTTTTTCTTGTAAAAATTCAGTTTCTTGTAAGTAAGCGAGGGTTTTAGTTCCGTAAATTGTGGCTTCAAGACTATTGAAGGTGTTCTATGTTTAGAAAAGGATCACTCTTTTCCTTTTATTCCTCAAATGGAGTGAATAATGAGGATTAACAATTGTTTGAGGTATTATTCGGTAATTATTTTACTAAATAATACCTCAACATACATGAAATTGTCATCTTGATAAACTGATTTTACTCAAGTCTCAAAATCTCTTCTAATGTAAGATTATCCATTAAATTGGTTATTTTATATAATAGGTTGTATTATAGTATTGGTTATTTTATATATTAATTTAAGAAATAAGAAAAATATTTTTATTAATTCTTGAATTAGGTTGTTTTATATAAAATAACCAATTTACTAATGGATAATCATATATTAGAAGAGATTTTTTAGTAATTCTTCATATCGAGATTGTAGTTGTAGGAACTCAACGCCAATTTGAGTAAAATCAGTTTATCAAGATGACAATCTCATACATGGTCGACTAATTTCAAAGGCAGAGCCTGTGGGGCTCTGCCAAGTTTGGGATCGTCAATCAGAAATTAATACACATTAGACAGATACTTAAAAAAACACTCAGACAGAATTATCTATGTTCACCACACAAATGTTTGTCCTAAGCGGAGATCGATCCTGCAACCGCGCAGAACAGCGCAGATATCAAGAACAGCGCAAATGTCAGCTACTACTTACTTAGCAACGAGGCCAGCCTTAAAATAAGTGTAATGTATTTTTCGAAGTAATCTTATTTCATGCGATATTAAAACTGTAATGAATTGATTCAGCTTCCATGCTTAGAAGCAATGTTATGTCCGTGTATTTGGATTGATGCTCCTATAAATTTTTCATAGATTTTTATATAATCTAAACTAGGCTGATACTCACGTAGAAAGCAGGTTAACCGGCTCAGCTAATAACATATTTTGGGATATTGTGATGACAATTGTGCAAAAGAACGACGAAGGTCCTTCAATGCTCTTTAAAATACATCAAGAACTAAATTTGAACTTGTTGATGTTCAAGTACAATTTTTGGACAATTTTCAAATGAAAATCTGTCAAAAAAGACACGTTATGGTTGAATCGTTGCCTCATATTATTATGAATAATAAGTGATACTGGTGAAATTGTGGAAAACTATCCCAGAAGCCATTTAATAAAAACGTGAAGTGAAGTGAATTTGATTAGTGTCTACTTAAAGCTCTCAAATCTAAAGAAATTGTTTTGGTAAAACGTGCCTAGTGCATTTACGCAAATTTATATGGAATCGAGGTAGCGCCATCTAGTGAAAAACACACACTGACTCCTTTCCATACAAATTTCCTTAAACGCAAACACCATCGAGCTGGTAAAAAAACTCGAACTAAGCACCCTGTTATATTGGTAAAGGTGCCGATGGCGTTTCGACTTATTAAGAGAGTCTTGCCTCGTCTAGCACTCAAATAGTTCATATAATTTAGACTCAAACATCTTGTCCAGCAGAAGGATTATCATCCATCTTGGGCTGGAATATAGAATAAATGGTCTATTATCATGGAGATTATAGCATACCATAGTAAATGGTCATAGCAGTTGATGGACGCAGAGCATTGCATCGTACAGCACGTTTCGAAAAACGTGATCTACCATGTAGTGCTTTGTGATAAGTAATGGTTACCACTTAACATCAGGTGGGCCATGTGCTTGTTCCATCTTCAAATTACATTAAAAAAAGATTAATACCTACAAAGGTAAGCTAGTGAGTCGAAGTCATAAGGATTAACTTGTAGGTATAAGTTGGATCATAATCCAATATAAGTTTTCTACGTAAATGTGGCCTAGATAATCATAAAAAATACTGCCTCAGACTGAGAGTCAATAAAATTTTAATTGGACAAGCAGCGGGCACCTCGTTTTCCACTTCATTGGTTTGTTTGACTCATCTTAATTTTATAGGCAAGGTGATTTTAAGATCGGCAATATTTGCTTTGATAAAATATAATTTGTAGAGTCAGCTAGTTCAAATACGAAAAATTCAATAATTCAGAAGCCTAAAATGTCAAATTGTGAAATTGTAACGTTATTTTTTAAACTCAGAACTCACGTAAAAACTAAATCATATTTCAGTTATTTTTTATGTTTAAAACTATAATTTTATAGATTATATCAGTGGTCTTTATGTCATACAATTAAAAAATCTGAAGGTGGAGATGTCTTATCTCGTGCGAAAACTTGTAAAATCACTAATTAGTTATATTCTTGAACTGTCTGCAGTGTCAATTCAAGATACCTCGCTACGTACCTACCTTGAGTATTCCTAAAAAACTCCTCAAGGAAAAATTCAAGGTAACAACTAAGAATATGTGAAATAAGGCAGAGTACAAAAAGTTGTCAAGTCAGCTATCTCATCTATTTAACCAGCTTCTTGCTCTCATTCAACCCTTCAAGCCTTCATAAAAATATCAATAAACATAACCAAAAGTGGGTTAGTACTGCTTAATTGCCTGCTTCGTCTTAAGGAGGGATTTCGCTAGGTGCCATATATTTTGCGGTAAACGCATCGTAAAGTCGCACTTTTACGATGCTGCCGAAAAGATTTACCGTGGAGAAGGTTTATTAGGCCCCTGAGTTACGCCACAGTTGCAGAGGTTACGGCTAAGACAATGCATCCGTTTTTATCTCAAATACCATTTTTTTGCAGTCTTCAAATGGTCATGTAAATTTACAAATTGCGTAAAAGCTAATAATATGACAAAAAATACTATTTTTAAATCAAAACAATTTATTTAAATAGTTATCAATCATGTGGTTCTCATAAGATAAGCTCTCCTTACATTGGGGATTGTGGAAAAATGTCCTGCATTATTATTTATTTGGTAGGTCATGCTTTATTTTTGGAATTTATCATTGTCGTCAGTCTATAGCAGCAAATAGGACATAGGCGTCCCCTAATGAGCGTCATTGCGTCCTGTCCTCTGCTCGACGCATCCAGCTTGGAAGTTACGGAAACTTATTTTTAACCGATTCAAAAAGGAGGAGGTTCTCAATTCGTCGGAACCTTTTTTTTATGTATGTTCACCGAGAACTCCGTCAATTGTGGACCGATTTTCAAAATGCTTGTTTTGTTTAAAGGAGTATATTATATACTTCATAAGTGGTCCCTTATAAATTTTATTCCTGAGATATAGGTACTTTTCCCGGAAAACTCAAAAAACCTCATCCTCACTTGTAATTTTCACCCTATGATCTGGTGATCATAGGGTGAAATATATAATATAGGTACTTTTAAAATTACAAGTGAGCATGAGGTTTTTTGAGTTTTCCGGGAAAAGTACCTATATCTCAGGAATAAAATTTATATGGGTATATCTCGTCAATTGTGAACCGATTTTCAAAATTATTTAGCGCAAGAAGTAAAAAGTGATTTATTTGAAGTCGGTTTATTTTTTTTTAAAGTCCTTCTTGTCTATACTTGTCAATTATCTCAGTTGGTAGTGAACTCTGCCTTATGGTACAGGTTGCGGGTTCAATTTGTTCCAGGACAATATTCTGATTGCTGAATATGAATGTTTGTTCTGTGTCTGGGAAGTTTTAGGGTATCTGTTTGTTTAAGTCTCTGGTTTCCAAAATGCAAGCTCTACTTTGTTTTGAGTTAATTGATGGGTGAGCTGTCCTGTAGTGTGGGTAACTATTATTCAACCGTTTTATTTTTAGAAATACACTTCAAAATAATCCTCTCCCAAGTTGGGAATTATTAAGAAAACTACATTATTTCAAATCAAATCTAATCACAGGACAAAAGATTCAAGAAATAAATTTAATTGTAAAAAACAATTAAATGTTATGTGTCTGAATGATATAATCATCAATGATCTACTGCTAGATCTAGTGAACATAATATTCATAAACAAACATTAAAAAACTTTAATTTCCTTTAATTTCCCTAGGTTATGTCCCCTATCAAATATACACAAGTTTTTGAACGATATATTCATCTATAAATATTAGTACAATTTTCAATAGATTTAATCAACATACATAAACAAGCATTGCAAAAACATAAAAGAACTATGATTTCCTTTTATTTTCCTAAGGTATCCCCTAATGTAGTTTTGTATAGAATACAGTACATAAAATTAAATTTCGTGCACTAAAATAATGTTCTAAAACAGTAGTCAAGAAACAAAGCCTTTGTTTTAGAATTGATGAAGCTGAATAAATTATCAGCTGCGGTAATACCAGGGTTAAATAACCAGTCTTCGCCGCGGCCAATCTTGTTAGTGTAATTGAGATCTTGGATTAGACAGTTTGGACAGAAGTAAACCTTCTACCGACGACAATTGCAAGGCTCCGTATAATTAGGTACAAGCCTGGTGATTTAGGAACTACATTGTTTCTACTACCTGAGACTTATGCTGCTATTTTGAAATTGTTTATATACCTACCTACATTTAGCATGAGTGCTGTTTAATTTTGAAGTAGCTTATACTGTCAACTGAGTGCCTAAGTATGCTTGTATGTATCGCATTCAGGTTTCCTCGATACTGGCTGGTAGTGAGGAAACCGTCAATAATTCCGTCTAGATTTAAGTTCTCAGCAAAACAAAGTGTATCCTTAAATTAATGCTCTTAGATAATGTAAGACTACTTTTAATCATAATACCTTGTTATTGCTGCAATAAATACTTTTTCAATTTTCAATTTTTCTATTTTAACTTCATCATCATCCGCAGCCTGACTTCACCCACTCCTGGGTATAAGTATCTCTTTGTGTGTGTCAATTTCTACGGTTCACAGCTCTCTTTCGGTCCACGATGGATGCAATATCGTTCGCCAACCTTGCTGCTGGACGACTGACGTTTCTGTATCTTTAGATTATTAACATATATTTTTGCGTAGTAAAGCCCATTACAAAAAGGTACCCAGTTCTTAGACTTATGGACTTATCTCACTTAAAAAGCAGGAATATAGAATGGAAGAATATTTATTATAGAGAATTAAAAAGCTCATAATAAAGAGTTTGTCTGAGGCAATACTACCATCATGTCTATTTTTAACGTGAATCAGCATATTATTTTAAAGTATGTGGGTGCCGGTGACATTACAGCCACATTTACTTTTTACTTTACACCTTGATGCATAAAGTTGATGAATGGAAACAAACGGTCCGGAATGTGCCTTACGATGCAATACATATTTTTATGTGATGGTTACCTAGAACGTAAAATACAGGTGGACTTTTTGGTTACGTCTTCAAGTAGTACAATGATGTTTCTATATTATTTGTTTTTTATTTTTTTGAAAGTTTTTCTTATTTTTTACTAGTTAAAAGCACTGTTATGCTGTTATATTTAAAAAAATCTTCTTATTTTACACACTATATTTTTTCTGTTCCTGTAACTATTAGTTTACACGTCCATTAAACGGAATTGGTCCTAACGGAAGATCAACGTGGGTTGTTTGTTTACTTACAACTCGCATAATGCTGAGTTAGGGTCCATTTTGTAGCACATCACATGCAATGTACTATCTTAATAATAGCTATTATTATTCTATGTATAATGTACCAATGCATTCCTAAGTGTTGATGTTGTTGCAAATAAATATTGTTATTCTTTATTCTTTACATCAAAATGTCAAAAATATTAACGATCTTTGAAAATCTAAGTCGTAGTAGAGCTTTATATGAATTGCTTGTCCCGGGAAGTATAAACATATATATTTTTGTATGGTTTTGTTTCGGTTGGAAGGGTGTAAGTGCCCGTGAAATTACAGACACATGAGGTTTATCACCTTTTTGCCTCAAGTTGATGGACGCATAGTTTTGCGTACTCTCGAAACATGCGTGACCTGCCATACAATGCTTGTCATAGGTCATGGTTACCACTTAACATCAGGTGAGCCATATGCTTGTTCTATCTTCAATTCTATAAAAAAAAATGTCATTAGAAACTTATTGAATTTGAGTATAAAAGTTTAGGACGTATTAAAGGTTCAGCAAATAATAGGACGTCAATGAAAAAACTCTCAAAGCAAAATGAAAGGTTAGTCAATAGCATTTAGGAGAGTTCAAAGCAAAAATAATCTGGTGCTCAGTCGCTAAATAAATTAATTGAGGAAAAGAAAATGAACAAAGGAAATCAGATAATCAGACTAACAGAAAGGAATTTCCAAAAACAAAAGGAAGTCAAACTTGCTACTTGACGAAGAAGAGGGATTTCTAGCGCTCAATCATTCAGCTTACTAACTAGACAGTTTTAGAAATGCCACTCTACCAAATATTAATTTATCAAAGCAGATTGGAGCGAGACTTGAGTCTGGCACTCGCTACAGCCAGTCTTCTCAGTAGCAACGGACTCCCCACAATTATCAACAAATCACTTGTATATAACTAGAAAATGCAGGAAAACTTCGCTTGCGCGATTCAGGCCTGTCTCGCTGATTGGTCGAAGCGTTCCAGTGGATGCCGATGAGAATGGATTTAAATTGTAGAATTTGTTAGTTGCTCTAATTGCTGATGTTTAATTCATAACTTTAACGTCGGGTAATTTAGCTGCAGTTTGTTGTTTTGCTGCATTGTCTCCGTAGTGACTAAGTTATTGAAATCTGTGGCTTAGTGGTAGTAGATAAACTATGGTACCGAAACAAAAGAAGTAAATAATTCTGGGCATTATCACGGCACATCATCCAGCCCCAAATTAAGCAGAGCTCGTATTATGGGAACCACATGGCTGATATTCTATTTATAAACTTTCTTTTGTAAATCTAACCTGACATAATAATATACAGAAAACACCCAGACCCCGAAACAAATATATGAAAATCATACAATCATTTGTCTAGCGGCGGTACTGGAACTTGCAACCTTCTGCGTTTCAGCCAAGCCTTCGCCCACTGCACCACTGAGGTCGATGATTCATTGTTCTGTGTTTTCTAACTAACTTTAATATACCAACTAACTAACGTTCTGTTGTCTTGCTGTTTATGTTGCGCATGTTGTGATACCCTGTAATAACGGGTGCACAGACTTTTAACCTTCTGTCTGTTATTTAAGTATTTCTGTATTGGGTGTTTTATCCTATCCTACTTCCTACCTCTACTAATATTATAAATGTGAAAGTTTGTGAGTATGTATATGGATGTATGGATGTTTGTTACTATTTCACGCAAAAACTACTGAACGGATTTGGATGAAACTTGGAATATACATAGTTTGTGACCTGGATTAACACAGAAGTTACTTTTTATCCCGGTACCACGAGAGCGAAGCCGCGGGCGGAAGCTGGTAAATTAATAAAAAAACCATAACAAAACTTCTATCATTCGTATGAGATACCTAGTGGCCAATTTGGTGTCCGAGTTTGAAGGCCTCCGTCATACCGAGACCAACATAACCAACGTTTCTTCCGAAGCACAAATATCTTAATGCCACTGTAACGAAACAGGTCTCAGGAGAGTATTCCGTCGTTCACAAATATAAGCAAACTTATCTGAATAAACTCAAAACTAAATACTTTTTGATGAGATACAAATAATAAAAAGAAGAAAAAGGATAGTGACAGGAGAAGTCAAGGAAGAAAAATTTTGGGCAAAAAATTCTTTGAGAGGGATGTTTTGAAGCTTTTCACAGAATAATCAGCATGAAATCATAGAATGTTCAATTCAATAACAAGGAATGATGAGAGCTGATGTTCTTCATGTCAATTGGCGAGTGTACACAATGATAATGAGCGGAAAAGCTAGCTATAGTTATGTGTAATCGTGAGTACTAGAATGGGGGATTCTTTTCCTCCTAAGGGATGGAAATGTAGGTGGGTTGAGCACGGATAGGGGATAGGTGCAGTAAGGGACTGATGATAAAAGGCAGGTCCGGCGGGTTTAATTACTTTATTACAGCAAAGACTAGATCTGCGTTTCATAGTGAGACAGAGGGTCCACTAAGTGGGAGCCAGATGAAAAGAGTGGCTTATACAAGCTGTGGATGAGGGAGCAGCGGAGTCTCCATTACACCAAGCACACAAAGTTACTATGTGAGATAAAATTATTATAATTGTTGAACTGCTACTGTTGGGTGAGTAGCCAATATTTACCTGTAATGTTTTATGATACTATAAAACTCTGATCCACAAGGTTTTTGAAATAGATACAATTTACTGCCATCTAGCAATGATTTAGGAACTAAATAAAAGTAAACCCTATCTCATATCATGGAAGTGAGAGTAAGTTTGTTTGTTTGTTATGTTTTCACACTATGAATGTTCTACAAATTATCATAGCATTTACATTGTCAGAGCAACGAAAGACATGAAGTACCTACTTTGATCCGGAGGAGGATTATTGTTCCTACGGGATAACCAAATACCTTTCTACAGTGAGACAGCGAGCGAAAGCTAGTTATCTAAAATATAAATTCAATCTAAGAAAACCCCTTCTTAACCATGATACGGTTGTCCAAAGTAAAGATTCTTCGGGAAGAATGAGCGGTTCAGTTCTATGATTCTTTATAAAACAGTCTAAGAAAAGAGATTCTTTATATTCATATTAAATATTGTACCTAAGAGGTAACTGCTGATATATTTGATTAAGCTACTGAAGCTATTGATCCTACTATGACTAGCATGAGCAGTCTTTATCTTCACAATAAATCCTCACTAAGAAGAAAGAGGTATTTACAGCCAAAAATATGAGGCTTACTCTACAAAGACAAGCAAATGCAGTTCTTTTAGACAATCCTACGGGACTCTTGATGAAATATATCATTGAAACACATTCTATTATTTAGCAAAGCTAACATTTTAAGAGTTGAATTTCTTGGACATTTTGTATTGTATCAGCAGACAAATAACTGCTTCATTTTACCTGAAATAAAGGTATTAACCATTAAGTGATTTGATGCATTTTGCTGCAGATCACTCCTTACTTCTTTGCATAGCAAAAGACTTACCATAATATAAACATAGCCAGTGATCAGGCATGCTCCCAATTCCAAAATGAAACTATGGTGGGTGGCTGTCCAGTCTGGTGACGAGGCCCACAGATTGGCGCGGGGCGGAGCGTCATCCTTTGCCATTTAGATTCAGTATGAGAGAGATAAAACTATTCATGATCACATGCCGGTCAACAGAGTCAGAATGAAAGAGATTTATCTATCGGAGAAGAATAGGTTTTACTGGTTGTTGCGTAGGTAGAGCTCCAATCCTATGCCTGATGTAGAGTCGGAATGAAAGAAATAATTCTACTCACAAGTCGATAAAAACTAAAGCTAGACTGTGGGAAGAATATAATAAACTCTTTGTCAATCTTTATTACAAACTAAAAATATAAGTAAGTACATCGTTCATGTTCTTTAGGATATCTAATACTTTATTCCCTAAAAACCTAAGCTTATGTACATATTCTAATCAGCGTTATTCTTCTCTATCAAAACTAGGTGTTAGAATGATCTAGGATTAGTAATCTATTAGGAAAGCTAGAATAAATATCGTTTCAAATGTCTTGAAAGATCCATTGAGTTACTACATTCATTTCATAGGGTTCTAACTACTAAACTAGACGATTCACGTGGCCATAACAAATTAGTATTCTTATTACATAGGTTCTTTATTAAGTTAGTCAGGCTTTATTAGTATTAGGATGGGGATGGGGGGTCCAAGAAGTGACTTTACGGACTGATGCTTAGAGCTAGCCAAAAAGGAGGCAATTTACGTCCAAGTCGGTCGAGCGTATCCAATCCGGCTTGCTAAATGTCACGTGGAATATGAAGTGTGTCCTTAGGATTGGCTACGCGCAACCCGACTCGTGTGTAAATTGCCCCATCTGGATTAGCTTGGGAACAAATTAAAATGATAGATTGTGTTTAAGTGCACAATGCCGTTTTACAAGATACTATTGAATCTTTGATTAAACAGAGATTTTTGTAAACATGTCTCGCGCTTATTGTATAGTTTAGAATGGCATGTGTTTTCGTTTCGTTCTGCGTCCAGACGTGGCGAGTGCATGACGTGATTTTGTGGTCTGGTCATTGTTTCTTTATCACGTCATGCGCTGGCTCCTAGAAAATAAAGAGAGGGCTGCGGCTGCGTTCAATATCTATGTCGCTGTTTTAGCGCCAAAATAGCAGTTAACTTAGTTGATCTGCTAAAAACACCGAAGTAAAACATTCTATGAGCGATTCAAATAGACCAATTTAAAGTCCAAGTTTTCTATAAAAATTCTTCCCCATTTGTTTTACTCTGAACACTGTGAATCCTGATCTAGTTTAAGGCACATACTAACTTCTGTACAGCGTTTGAATAACAATATTCAAAATCTAAAGTACAATCACGGCTAGAGCTTGAAAGAGGGCAAGTACGCGAATGGACTAGGTAATGTAGATACCTATTTTCAGTACTGAAAATAATAATTTCAAAGGTTGTTTTTTTGGCGACTTCTGTGGTGCTGTGGCAATGATTGTCTCAGGTCTCGATTTTTTTTGTATACAATATAGTACATTACTGCAGAGGCCAGCAAAAGAGGCATTGATGGATGAACGTGTAAATGTGGGCCGAGGCTAAGCCGAGGCACAGATACGTGAGTCCATCAATACCTAGTTGTGGCCAAGGCTTGTATAGTACTTTTCTCAAATAATGCGCGGAAATTATAACAAAATAGTTCATTGTACATTTTTCCATCATTTTTCAAAAAACAGCATTCTATTTGCAAGCCAGTTCGAATTATCAATAAACCGTTTGATTAGTTACCTCCTTGGTTGCCATGTTTTGGAGTAAAAGATCGTTCCATTTTTAAATAACACTACAGATATGAGTTTTCATAGTAATTTATTTGGCCGCTAAACACGACAGATATGAATTTTCATACAACTTTTGCCGGCCGCTGCTCGCATGAATTGGGTCGGTACAGCAATTTCGATTTATCTCGAAGAAGGTTGTCAAAAAAATGCTCTAATTTCCAAGCATGTAAGAGAAAACATATATATATATATATTTTTAATATATAAATTTGTATGTCAGTCATGTGGTTATAACACAAGCTCTGCTTAAATTGGCGCTAGATGATCTTTAACTGTCCAACATTATTCATTAATTTATTTCCAATTGGTGGACAATTGGGTGATGGGGTGTAAGGGGTTCTAACCCCCACCTTCCGAAACCAACCCAAACTCACCCACACTCACGTGGTGCACCCTGCTACGTAACAAACGAGGTTTTGGCGGCCAACTAATTGTGACTTAGCGCAGCCTAACCCTAGCGCAGCTAAATCCCCTGGACACCGATGGGCAGCAGCGTCGGCGGTGCGAGAAATTGTGCCCTGCGATCTCCAACCCGTACGGCCAGCGTGGGGATTATGGGCATAACTCCCTTTTATCAGGGAAGGCCTATGTCTAGCAGTGGACTGGTGTGGTGTAAGAGCCTAAACACCTGAGGGGCAGTGGCCTTGGGATCGGCTGAGGATGCGTAGGCAATACTGACTGAGCCGATACTGACAAGCTTATGCCTTCAAGAGGGTGGTGGGATATAGCTTAGGAAAAAAAGATGTTTAGAAGTCAATTTAAGAGACCTTTAATAACATATTTTTCTTACTTTTATACATTGTTGAAACCGTTGAAGAAGTGTAACATAGAAGGAGTTTAAACCCAAAAGTGGGTGCGAATGGGCTAAGTGAGAAATACCCTCGAGAGCAATGAATCCGGGTCACTCAAAGAATCCAAAAAATCTCGGAAAGTAAGAATGCTAGGTTAATGCAATAAATTGTATTTAATAGACAATTTAATACTCCTTAAATGAAAGTATTAAAACTTCTTAGTTATTGTAAAGTTATATTATAAAAAAAACAAATTTGAAAAGGGAACACTGCCGAAGATGGAACTACGAAATTACAGGATTTGTTTTTGCTTTTGTTTGTAATCTGTCATTTATGTTGGTACATAAACCAGGTTGATAGTGCTCAATATTCATTATTCAAGCTGAAATCATGTCGCTTACACTTGAAGAATGCACCAGAATACTTACATTGGTGGAAACTGGCCGGAGTCAGCGCGATACAGCCAGGACTGTCGGTGTGTCGCTGTCAACAGTACAAAGAGTTCTCCGAAGTTACGAAGAAACTGGTTCTAACCTACGCAGACCAGGAACGGGCAGAACTAGGTGTACCACAGCACGAGAAGACCGATACTTGGTGAACACCATGCTTCGAAATCGCTTTCTCACAGGAACTGAACTCACAAATCAGTTTCGACGCCTCGGAGGAAGTAACCCAAGTGCATGGACAGTAAGACGTCGGCTTGCTGAATCTAACTTAAAACCCCTTAGACCTGCAAACGGCCCTAAACTGGAGCGTGGCCATCGTATTTCAAGACTAAGATATGCCCAGAACCACGTAAATTGGAGTATTGAAGATTGGTCGAAAGTTATGTTCTCCGACGAATCAAAATTTATGCTCTACAAGCACGATGGAAGACACAGAGTGTATAGAAGACCAGGGGAAAGATTCAAGCAAGCATGCATCGAAGAAAAAGTAGCCTACGGTGGTGGGTCTGTACTTGTGTGGGCCGGAATTTCCTCTGAAAGTCGCACAGAGCTGGTGATCATAGAAAACGGCTCTTTAACTAGCGTAAGATATGTGGAAGAAATCCTCAACGAACACGTTGGTCCATTTATGGTCAATTTGGGTGAGGATGCTATATTTATGCATGACAATGCCCGACCTCATACAGATAGGATTGTGAATGACTACCTTCAAGAGATGAACATTACTTGTATGGAGTGGCCAGCGCGCAGCCCGGATATCAACCCGATCGAGCATGCTTGGGACGAGCTAGGGAGATGCGTAAAACAACGAAACCCTCCCCCAATCACGCTTCCTGAGCTCAAAATTGCTCTCACAGAGGAATGGGAGAATATTCCCCAAAATCGTATAAGGAACTTGGTGTACAGCATGCCAAACCGCGTAAACGCAGTAATGGAAGCACGAGGAGGTAATACGAAGTATTGAAATTCAAGAAAATCGTCATAAAGTTCAAAAATTTCATGTTTCCTATTTTTGTTTTAAGGAGAGATCAGCAGTTTTTTTTTTATGTAATTTTGTGTAAATAAAATGTATGGTGACTCATATTTTTTTAACTTTCATTTAAGGAGTATTAAATTGTCTATTAAATACAATTTATTGCATTAACCTAGCATTCTTACTTTCCGAGATTTTTTGGATTCTTTGAGTGACCCGGATTCATTGCTCTCGAGTGTACATCATGATAACCACCAACATAATCATTAAGCTCATATTAATCTATTGTTGGGTGCCTGCAACACAATATATAGGGTACCTATGTATAAATATATCGGTCTTTTAATAAAAACAGTCAGAAATAAAAATGCAAAGAGAACCATAAATCATTGTTATACATTGAATCCAGTCGAAATGTGATTTTGCGTTAAATCAACACAGTTTTGTTGACATTAGAATTTTACCGAGTTCCGATTGGCGGATATTTGATTACGTTTATATGAAACGGTAATGGAAAATGGGGAAACTAATTCGAGTAACTCCCGTAGATTGGTGCGATTAACGAAATAAGACATTCCAAAACAGTAAATAATATTGAGAATAATGGGTTTATCGTTTAATACAAGCAGTGGCCTATCGATCTTGGAGAGTTAAATCTGCCTACAATAACAAACAATAATACTACAATATCACTTCACTGCTGGAAATAGACCTACCCCCATAATAAAGGGGATATGCCCTTCCCAAGCTGGTCATGCAGGTTCGGATAGAATTGCAGGGCACAAAGCTTCTCGCACCGTCAGCTCACCGCGAGAAGCTTTGTGCCCTGCAATTCTATCCGAACCTGCATGACCAGCTGTGTGCATACTGGCATAAGGTGTCAAATCAGATGGCCGCCAGATCTCTGTTTGTTAGTTTGCAGGGTGCATCACGGGCTGTTGAGGCTGGCTTGAATTCCAAAGATTGTGATTGAAACCCCTTACACTTACACCAGAATACTTCTCACTTGGCCACTACGAAAGAAACTTGAGCTATCAATCGTTACAGTTTTGTTTAACCAAAGTTTTTAAGAAGCAGTTCCCTGCCTTGATCACGTAAGGCGAACTTCGCTTCTTCAACTTAGTTCATGTTTATTTTCCGAGCATGTCATATTTTTCTTCGGCGATATTGCCGTATTGTGGAGCGCACTTCAAACTTAGTTATGAACTCTGATTTCATATTTCTATTTGAAGATAACTTCACGGTCTATTAGTTCAATGCGGATCTCATAAAAAGGCAGTGAAATATGCAAATAGCTCATACGCTTAATAGTCACATACATTAAAATTTAAAAAGATTTGATTTTCAACTAGCTAAAAAGCTCTAAAAGCTACTAGCTAAAAGCTATTAGAGCCGTGGTGGCCTAGTGGGATGTACCCCGACTTAAGATCTGGAGGTCGTGGGTTCGAATCCCAGATGTGCACCAATGAATTTTTCGTTTCGAAAAATTGATGTGCGCATTACCTCGTGGTAATCGAAACGGTGAAGGGAAACATCGTGAGAAAACCGGCATGCTCTCGAACTGAAAAGTTCGAAAGGTATTTGCTAGGTTAGTGTTCCAATAAAAAGCGGCGATGGGCTTGCAACCTGTCACGTGGAATGCTAGCTGCTTGCAAAAAGTGGGCATGTATCGAACGTAATGTTTGGACTTGCCTCTGACTACCCCCGTTAAGGTATCTTCAATAGATTTACGTACTGAGCAATATCTGAAGATTTCCATGATGGGGAAAAAAGTCGTGAAGATGTTTGTCTAAAGCTATATTGTAATACATACTTTGACTAATAACAAAGTATGGTTACGCCTAACAAGCATGTTAAATGTAAAGTTTAAACGAAATATCTGACGATCTCAACAGACAGGCATACATTTTTATTAAAACAAGACTGTACACAACAACAATACAGATAGACAAGTACCTAATACACTATGCAAGGCTTGTATCATGTGGACCGAAGAACTATGACTAAAGCATAGAAAAGTTTTAAAATTCATTCATACTCTGAACACCAACTCATATAGTTGATGTCTACTTTCTTATGTCCAATATCATCAGCTAGAAAGGCATGCATACTTAACTCAATGCGACTTCAAATTAGTTCAAAAAGAAAATCGTACCAGGGCGCTCGAATAAAATGCCATGCCAGGTTCATAGAAATTCCCTGGTACGAAGTCACCTTTCTAGCAAATGATATATAAGAAAATAGAGATAAGCCGAATGAGTTGACGTTCATAGTGAATTTTAAGACTTCATCTAGTTCTCTTCTATATCTGTGGTGTGGACCAAATTGTCAAACGAACAAGCTGCCAAAGGTATCTTGAAAATCGAACAGACAACAGGGTGCCTAGTGCGAGTTTTTTTACCAGTTCGATCGCGTTTGCGTTTACAGAAATTTGTATGGAAAGGAGTCAGTGCCACGCGTTTTTCACTAGATGGCGCTACCTCGATTCCATATAAATTTGCGTAAACGTAAACGCGATCGAGCTGGTAAAAAACTCGTACTAGGCACCCAGGGTGCCTAGTGCGAGATCCACAAAATCAATCAAATTACTTTACCACCGCGTTTAACGAGTAAACGACAAACTCGTCGAGTAACACAAACGAGCGAGTGTGAGATGCAATCGTACGTAACCACTCGATCCGCGTTTGCTCACCTTGTTTGGCGTTTATTAATTTTAATTTGTTGGTAGCACATTGCGTCAATAGATAACCCGGCTTATTTTAGAAAAGTCAGCGTGGTTGTGGACTTAATAGAAGTAGCTACATACCGAAATTTGTAGTCATAACTCAATGTAAACAAACAACAAAAGTGTTTGTTTGGAGTTTTTATGTTTTGTTGCGGTTGAATTATTTATTTAATTAAAGGTAAAAATGAAGGCTAGCACGACTCAATTCAACTTGATGGTAACATTAATGGAGCAGTAAGTAGTATTACTTTATCTACCCACCATAGCATTTTAAGTTTTGATGTGAAATTTTTTCCTTTACTTCCTCAGCACTTATCTTACTTTTAGAGAATTCTACTGAAATTTCTAAGACATAATCTATTTAATAGGCCTCTCCAGGAGAGTTTGCTCCTATACGAATTACTAGCATGTGGAAAGGTAACTTATTCGCAATTGATAGCTGGATCCCAGGTGGATGCTGCTGCCGATCCCGATATGCGAGCATACAATGGTTTATGTGTAACTTTATTTTAAATTTTGTAGGCACGAAGACCTCAACAATGCAAGAGGGAAAATCTCTGCATTTCGGCTATGGGAGGAATTGGTCACAATGTTAAATAGATGGTAGTGGGGATCATAAAAGTATAGAGAAGTGGAAAAAGGTTTGTCGTAACTTTTCAATACATACCTACTTCTATAACTTATTTAGCGAATGTATCTGGTTTGCGGTGCGCTAATTTTACAATAGAAACTACCTTCGCTACAATATATGCTTTCTTCTGTGTTTAAGGTGTGGAGTGATTATAAAAATAATATTAAAAAAAGCAGCTCGCCTTCATAGAGCTGCATATTAAAAAATAAATTAATAATGTTAATGTCCTTCTATAAAAGTTTAACGTTTTACAGATGTGCCTGCACCGCGTCAAATGCTGACCCCAACTCAAGGCCAAGCACAGCGCAGCCAGCTCTGACTGGGCAAACTCCACCTCGCCGCGGCGGCGCGGGCAGGCCGACAAGGATTCGACGATCACCTCGGAGACTTGTCAGGCCTGCACACACCGAACAGGCAGCTCAACATTTTCTTAACTCGGAGGAACAGTGGAGAAAATTTAAAATTGAGCAGCACCGCGACTACATGGCATTGAGGCGGGAACAAAATCGCTTAAGAGATATGGAAATACAGGTGCAAAGGGGCAAAACTTGGGCTCAAGAGTTTTGGGTTCGATAGATAAATTAGTGAATAAATTTTGTAAAGATTAAGAATGTGTTTTTTTATATCTGCCTATGAATGACTTGACTGTTTCGTTATCGCGTATACTTCATAATCCCCACTGACACGACTTTAGTAATGGGGATGATGAAATAATAAGATACTACCATTACTGAAGACCTCTGCGGCGCAGTGAGCGAAGGCCTAGCCGACTCCAAAAGGCTGCGGGTTCGATTCCCGCCTAGAGATAAATGTAGACATAGACACTTCATTTATGTTTGTATGACATGTTTGTATGGCAAATCACGGTCTGCAGCCTGGGTTTTTTTCTAAGTTTATCATAATTATGTGCAAGTATTTACAATAACGAATTTGCTTATTTGAGGGCTAGATGTACGGGATCTATTAAGAAACTCACACATCCAGTCCCAAAGAAAGCAGCGTGTTAATGGAAGCACAATTACTGATACTACTTGTATAATTACTTTATTTTACTTTTAAATTACATGTTATACATAGAAACCCAGCAGAAAAAACTGCCTTTAATAATTTTAAGTATACTTTTATTATTAGTTATATACATAATTAAGAGTAACTGGTTATTGCAACCTCCTAACTAATTGGCTTCTAAATAATCGACCCCTAATTAAATCAGTTGTAGCATCTTCACTTCTCACTGTGTTAATGTGCTCATCGGATTCTTGACTATCCATCCCGTTTTCCAATCCTAGAATCATATGATGTACTTAAATTATTAATTTCATGACTTTATTACGATAAATACATCATAACTTAAATAACAATTTACCCATGTCTTCATTTATGTCCATGTTGTTAATACATATATTATGTAAGACAGAGCAAGCTAAAATTATCTTTACACATTTTGTTGGCCTGTAATGGAGAACTCTGTCTTTATGCAGACAACGCCACCGATTTTGTATTCTAGAGAATGTGTTCTCTATAAGTACTCTAGCACTCATATGTTTATCATTGTAGTTGGATTCTGAAGTGCCAGGAACAGCATCTAAAATCGGGGTCATTAGCCAAGGGCGTTGAGGATATCCCGAGTCTCCTAAAATATTAATATACAACTTTTTATATGTAGGTACATCATTAAATACTACTCTATAAAATGATGTCATGGAAATTACCTAAGAGCCAGACCATTTCTCCATTTTGATGCAAAGATTGAATGTAACTATTCATATTGCTATTCTCCCATATAAACGAGTCATGGTTTGCTCCACCAAACTTTGGATTTACATTTAAAATCCGGAGTTCATCATCACATACCTGAAAATTAAACATATTTTATTATGTTTATTATATTAAGTGGGTACCTAATGGAAGTTGTAATTATGACTCATATTTATCATTTAACTGTAGAAGTCTCCAGCAATCTCTATTTCCTTTACACCAGGGAAAAAATTACACCAGGGAATGGGCAGCAGCATGAACCTGTCTATTGAACACTTATACTGTAAAAGTCTCATGTTATTAGGTGGACTCTTCAATCTAGTTCTACAGACTAGAAGATTTACCATTTGAACATTATGGGAATGGTAATGTTTGCGGCTATAATACCGATGCTCCTCTTCTTTTGGTGGAACAACTATTTTAAAATGGCTCCCGTCAATACACCCAACCACTCCAGGAATTCCATATTTTCTATAAAACCTGAAGAAATTGAAAATTAGATGAAATATAGGTAAAATAAATCTTGATTTATAAATTATATTTCTTAAAGCTTAACTACATACTTTTGACTAATAGCCTGTCTGGCAGCTGGAGTATGTGGATACGAAATATATTTATCTATCATGTTCTTGTGTGTCAGAGCTTGGGTAACTTCTTGTATGTACACGCTGCACATTTTTTGTGAAATATGCTTCGCAACTCCAACTGGCCTTTGATAAGACCCAGTTGCAAAGAAAAGAAGAGCTGCGAGCACCTACAAGGAAAAATGATGACTGGATAAGTACCTACCTAATCTTGTTAAAAACAAAAATGAGATAGGTTTCAAAAAACTTACTTTTAATTCTAAGGAAACTCGCTGAGACTCTCTTAGACTAGTCCAACGCCTTAGATCTTTGCACAGGAGCTTAAATACCTTTTTGGATAGGCGATACCTACCCTAAACTGTTGGTCGGTGAGGTCCAACAATGGATCTATAGACGCTCGGGCTTTTGCTTCCAGTTCAGCACTATAGTTTCGGTCATCTTGGGATACAGCTGTCGCTAGCAATCTCCAAGCAAAATAAAAACGTCCCGCCATATTAAAATCGGCAAATATTGTATTTCTATCTTGGTTTAAAATCTTTTCACTGAAAAATCGTGAGTGATAACTTACTCGATCGCGTTTACGTATTTTTCTCAATTTTACTACTCGAACTGTCAATAATTACAACTCACACTCGCTAAATGTTCGAAACAACCAATCACGATCTCCAACGCTCTCGCTATCGACTATCGAGTAGTCGCTATCGACGCCGTAACAAACCCGCACTCATAAATTATATTTCTCACGTCTCTTACTAGATGGCGCTGACTCGATTCCATACAAACTTGCGTAAACGCAAACGCGATCGAGCTGGTAGAAAAACTCCCACTAGGCCCTCAGGGTGAACGCAAACGCGATCGAGCTGGTAAATAAACTCGCACTAGGCACCCAGTTTAGGAGGAAAAAATAAAACTAGTAAAACATGCATAACTAAAATTAAAATTAATCCATAGTCACGCTAGGTTTCTCGTCTGTTGCGGGTATTAGGAACACTAAGTACACCGTACATACAACATACAGACCTCTGGGTCTAGATGGGTCAGAGGCCTTCGGGCGGCCTAGAAACTCCAACACCAGAGTTTTATTAAGATTTTTTTTATAGAATTATTATGACATGTTTATTATGTTTTTCTGTAATTTTTTGTTTTTTGTTTTTTTGTAATTATGTTATGTTTTTCTGTAATTTTCCAATTGATAAGGTACGTACTCTAATTTTTTATTAATATTGTCGATATACATACTGAGAATGTTATTAATCTTAACAAATTGTTTTATATTAATTTAAGTATTTACCTGTTTTTTTTAATTAGTAATATATTATATTGCATGCCACTCTCTCTAATTTTTACATTACCGTTACAGGTCAAACATGTTGTGTCATTTTTAACTTTTGTACACTTCATTCTATATTACACGTGTTTTTAAGCAAATAAATAACTTTTATCTTTTTATCTTTTAGACCAGGAATAGATACTTTTTATCCTGTTACCACGTGGGCGAAGCCGCGGGCGGAAACCAGTAATAGACATACAAATAAAGAAATCATTTATTTCCACACAGGTGGATACAATACAAATAATAAATAAAGCGGTACAAAATATATCAAAATCTAATTATTTAGATAATAATCCTAATGCTAATATCCTAATCCTAAAAACTAATATAAAACTAATAACAAATGCGAAAGTTTGCAAGAATGGATGTACGGATGTATGGATGAGCTAGCTTCCGCCCGCGGCTTCGCTCACGTGGAACCGGCATAAAAAGTACCATAAGTGTTAATCCAAGTCACAAACTATGTATATTCGAAGTTTAATCCAAATCCGTTCAGTAGCACAGACTTTCGCATTTATAATATTAGTAGGAAGTAGGATGGATTAATGTTTGTTACTCTTTCACGCAAAAACTACTGAACGGACTTATATGAAACTAACTGGTAGGTATTATAATTGATACGTTTGTCTAAAATAAAATTGGAACCCTCATTATCATCATAATCTCAGCCATTTTTGGCCCACTGCTGGGAATATACCTCTGTTTGATTATGCCACTCGCCTGGTCACTAGTAAAATAATGAAAAGTGTTGGAAACTTAACCACGAGTAAATTAAATCTTTGACTTACCCGAAGAAATATGTTCTCTCTGTTTTCACAGAATTTTCCGTATGTAATGTGATTATTTTTTTTACATAAAATACAATCGTACCACTATCACAGCTGAGACAGGTGAAGATGTGGTCTAAGATGGAGCACGCTTGCCTAGAAGGAACCGATTCACTCTGGATTTGAAGACTCCGAGATTGTAGGTACTGGTCCACAAAACAGACGCCGGAATAAAATTACACTCCTTTTTAGTACTAATACTATACGTGGAAGCGAATCGTTTGGTACGACGTGTGATGAAAACATTTTAATAAAATAGTATATTAATTTTACATATATTTCGATATTCACTACTCCCTACAATTCGAAAAGAGTACTGCAAACATGCAATGCAATTTCGCCGACCACATTTTGACTTTTATTAAAAATACTTCAACCGAATTTTCAAGCTGGATTTTTCATATCAAATCCACGATTTCGACACCATAAAAGCACTTTATAGAATTCGTATCACACTCCCCCGATACGTACAATATCAGAGCTTAGTATTCCATACGCGATCCCTATCTATCCTCAAAGAACAAAGTGCTTTCCTTAGGATGAAGCGGGAATTGGATAAGGTTCTCCGCGTATATTGCTTTCGCGACAATGGAACCTTCTCGGAGTAAGGTAGCGATGCTCAATTATTAGCGGACTTTTTATATTTTCTTATTGGGTGAGATGAAAGTTGGATAAGAGTTGTGGGGAGAGCAAACAACGTTGCGGAAGATACCGTTACTCAATATCTTACTCGACAAGATGTCGACAAACAACGTGACTTTTATCTAAGTGCCCGTTCGCAGGCTGTTTAGGTAGATCCTTTTCAAAACAGGAAACATTATTTTTCTGCGAAAACTCAAGAACAAATGCAAAATTTGTTATTTTACGTAAATAAAAATAATAATGTTAGAAACGCTGAGGTTGCACTTCTATTGCGACGAGGCTTCGAGCAATTTTTCTTCTTCTTCGTATGAGCTAGTGACTAACTCTAGTGTCGTAGTTTTTAGGCCGCCCGAAGGCGACATAGCTTCGTGCAATGATACAATACACGCAGATGTGATGGACCACCCATAATTGGCTGTTCGGACTGCTTACCACTTATCGCCCGGTGAAGTGACATTGGGCTGGCCATTATCTGCAGAATAACTAGCAGCCTTTGGGGTTAACAAATTCTTGTGTCAACATGCTCAGAGAACCAGCAAGCTGAAATGGCAGTAGAACGACGACCAGAGCAGCGCTTCTGGCTACCTCACTGCGGCTGACCCGTCGCTACTCAAAAAACAAAATCTTCGCATCATCGTTGGTACTCTCCTCTGAACGAACACCTCTACAACATCGGAGCAACTGACAGCCCACTTTGCAGAGGGTGCCCGACCGAAGAAGAAGCGGCAGCCCATATAATTCTGGAATGCGTGGGAGTTGCATCACAACTCGAACAAATCCTTGGAACCCCGAGGTCGCTCTGCGAAGCCTGCAAAGACCCCAGGAGACTTCTGTGCTTCTGAGCGGAGTTAGGCTGGCATTTAACCAGATCTCCCACACGGACAATGGACTAACAAGAAGTCCAATTGCAGAAAAGGGACTCCCTTTTGATTTACATTTACATTTTATGGCAGTGGGCTGGCATTGTCTGCCGAAAAACCGACATGCGTTTGGGTTAACGAGTTTCTGAGAGACTGCGGCAAATGTAGCGTAGAACGCCCTCCGGCCAGATGGAGTGACGATCTGCGAAAGGGCACTGGTAGAATCTGGATGCGTAGAGCGGCGCAACAGTGATCCTTGAGCCAACCCCATGTTCAGCAGTGATCTGCTATAATATACTGATGATGTTGGTGATGATAAAAATGAATTTAGGTACTAGTTATTTTGTAACAGCTGCTAGACATTACAGTACATGCGATGAATATTTACAGCAGTAAATGGGCCTCTTTCAATTCAAATCAATTTTTTATGCTCTAAGTGCCGTCAAATCATTTGTCAGTTACCGCTCATAGCTTGATAAAAAAAGCCTTAACTATAGGCTCGGATCATAAATAGGGTAAAACCCGGATAGATGCTGCAGTGGGATAGGTGCCACGTTTTCAAAAAACCTAACTTCCCAAAATTATAACAAAGAATTGTAAAGATAAGAAGTAGCGTAGACGCCACACACCTCAGGTCCCTACAGGCCGTTATGCGGAACAGATGCATTTCGTATCTACATGTGATCATCTCTGCGGCAAACGCGACATCGCGTCATAGTTTGAGATGTGAATATTTAATGATGCAAAACTTTTTAAGTAGTAATAAGTTTAGTTATATTTTTATTATATCAATACACTGGTTGATTGAGTACATACCAATAGGTAAAGCCACAGTGGTTAAGGTTTAGTGGCGCAGTGAAAAATATTTACCATAAAAAGTCATTATGTTTCAACATCATCCCCAATCCAATAGCAGGCCTCCCCTAATGAACGCCATTGCGCCCTGTCCTGAGCTCGACGCATGCAGCTTTTACCAGCAGCCTACATTATATTTGTATTATTATAAATATATAATGCGTAATTTTTAAGGGGTGTGGGGGTTCCAACCCCATCTCCGGAACCCAGCCAACCTCACCTGCACGTGGTGCACCCTGCTGTATAAGAAATAGGGCTCTAGCGGGCGGCTGATTGCGGCATAGCGCAGCCTAAAACTTGCACATCTAAATACCCTGGCCACCGACGGGCAGCAGCGTTTGCAGTACGAGAAGCTGTGCCCTGCTATCCCCAACCCGCATGCCCAGCGTGGGGATTATGGGCCTATCCCCCTTCGTACAGGAGAGGCCTTTGTCCAGCATTGAACTTGATATGCTGGTGTTGTTGTTGTGCGTAATTTTTATCATTTTCAAGTGTTTATTTTTGCATCCCACCCGTTTATCCCTTAATTCCAGTTGTAAATCATCAACCAAAATCCAAATCAAGTGTCTGTCAGCTAATAATAACAGGCTAGAACGTTCCGTGGATTTACGACCCTCGTTTATTCGGGAGCAGGTGGCACCAGCAGGATTATTGCGGTCAAGCCGGGCCCAAAGCTTTGTGTGTTTTCAAGGAAAAACAAGCGTAACGGTACAACGTATAAATAACGCTTGGCTACTGCCACAGCGAAATCAGTTTTGGAGACCGGGGTGAAGGGGTGGAACGGCCTAGTTTCTTCTTTTGAATTCTTCTCGTTATTCATATCTTTTACTCAGTCACTATTTACTGAACAAGTTGACTGGCTGTGTATTACATATAATGCATTTTTGGTCTGGCTGTGACGTTCGTACATTACATGTAACACACTAGGCAAAGGCTACTGAATCGCGTTTCCTGGGCTGGACGAGAGAGCTAGAACCTTGCTTTTCTAGGGACATATGAACTGGCATAAATAAAACTCTAAAGTCCCATCGAATTGTTTTATTTATATTTTTTTTTAACGAAAGACGAGAAGTTTTCTATTTTCCATTTTAGCAGCGGCAAAAAAACAAGAAAAATATTTTATTTCATTTCAAACGTCCATTAATTATAACCAAAATCCAGCTGAAATATCCATGCATTACATTTCATTCATGCTGAAATTCAGGCATCCTTTATAATTACACAGTGATCAACATATCAGCCCTTCTTACGAGCATAAAATAAAGCAGTTTATTTGAAGAAACCTGTTACGTACGAAAATTACGTAAAATAGGCGGGACAGTCGACGTGTTAATGACCAGTTAGAAATATATTCATGTGTGATTATTTTTTACGTGACTGATGTCGCCCAAGGTCTATTTAAGGTATCTGAAAACCAGCTCTACCCATGTCATTATTGGTGTGGAGCAGCATCAAGCTGAGATAGGTCCTGTTTGACCCGCACAGTACCTATGGAGGTGGCTGATTGGTGCATCGGCAATCGGTGGCGGGTGGGTCGATGTGTTTCCGTTTCATTGGTATTTATTTGCCTAAAAGTAGGAATTTTTGTGACCCGAATGAAGTAACCTACTTAACTTCCTACCTATTATTATTTTCACTGTCAGTTTAGTGTATCTTTCTATGTTTAATGCTGTGCACTCTTGTCTGCCTACTGATCTGTATCGTGTGTGTGTCAAATAAATTGTATTCTATTCTATTCTAAATATAATAAAGCACTATTCACATGAGAGTAACCAGACTGGAGAAGCAAAACGCCAACCTTCGGATAAGCGCGCAGTAGCCAGAATTTTATCCTAGATCATTTTTATCTGTGATATAAAATGTAAACCTCATAGAGCCTAGTACTACCATAGTCACAAATCTATGTTTCTAAAGTGAGGTTTTAAGCAATTCAACCAATCCTAGTACAATTTGACCCAAATAGTAACTACGTTGCCAACTACAACATCGAATCCCCACTCTAAGTTTTTACTTGTATGTAAACACGAGGGATCTCTCCTTTGTAGGCTTTGCATCATAGGGCACGTCTCATAAATAAAGCCAAGGTCCCACAAATTAATTCCCCGACAAAAGAAATTGATAATCAATAAAGATGTAATAATAAAACTTTTATACAAACCTAATATTTACGTAAGATTCGAGGTTCCCAAAGGAACGGCCGAAGTTAACAACCTTCAGGTTTAATTAGAGAACCGAGCTAATTCCCAAGTTTTGATGAATGCGATTTCACGGATACAGCCGGTTTGCAGGTGAGAGAGAACCACTGGATCATGTCAACAGCATGAGAGAGTAAAGAAGATAAAGAAACAGTGGAGCAAGACATCACACTGCACTACCACAAACGAAGCCAGAGCAAAATCCGGGTTATAAAAGCTGTTTGATCAAAACTCACAGACACAGGATTCTGGAATTCTAGAGCAATGTTGCCATCAACACAGAGTCCTTCTTCGTTACTTTAAGGAGTTGGTCTGGCTGGGGTAGGGTTGGCAGGAAGGCAATGCACATTACACCCCAGTGCGGGACGTCAGTGCAGAACTTTCTCCCCCACCTCAAATAAGAATTAGAATTAGAATGAGAGAGTGACCATTGCCAGTACCTGACAGCGCCTTAGGCCGGTTACAGTGGTCCAACTATCGTCAATGCCGTTCCGTTCTGATGATACGCATAACAGACTATCAGTTTGTTTGATTCAGTGCTCTCCTGACCAATAAACTGAAGAAATCACTTTGGCCGCTTACAGTGCTCGACCGATCATCAGTGTGTACGTCAGTCTCGCTTTTCATTTATATGAAAAATCATAAATCATTACAGTGCTGAGGGCCTAGTACGAGTTGCACAAATCAAAAACTTTTATAGTATACTATAACAAGCTCAATTTTAAAGTACATTTTTTGGAAATTATGCAACTGGGTTTAAGTAGAAACTGATCGAACAACGTAGGTAGTGTACTCTTCTTGCAGATTGCAATAATTATCACTCAAAACGGTGAGGTAATTAACGAAAAAAAGGTATTTCAAAATTAAGCTCTATGTGTTGTTATGACGGATGTCTGAAGCATCGTCGTTAAAAAGTGACCACGCCAGTTTATTGGTCAGAAAAGCACTTAATGATATAATTTGACAGTCCGCTAAGGCAGGTTAAAGTGCTCCACCAACCGTCAGTGCGTACTTTCCGTCCTGACGATACGCATTAAAGGAGCGTCAGTTGTATCATTCAGAGCTCTCCTGATCAACAAACTGACCAATGAACTGATGATATAGACATCCGTACGGTGTCCGGTCTAAAGATCGATGCAGCACTGGATGCATTTACTATACTATAGTATAGTACTGTAGTATAGAAAAAAAGAAAGAAAGAAAACATTTATTTCAACATCAACTTACATATGACACAAAATATGTATAAAAAAAGTATACTAAAACTATAAAAGTTCTGAAACTCGGTACTAGGCCCTTTGGACTGACCGTACGCACGTATTGCATGTATTGCTACAAAGTACGTACAAGGACCGACGCGCTATGAAAACAAATTAATGCGTTCAGTGCTGCATCGATCTTAAGACCGAGACTTCAGTCTATATCATCAGTTCATTGGTCAGTTTGTTGATCAGGGGAGCCCTGAATAATACAAACTGACGCTCCGTTAATGCGTATCGTCAGGACGGATACTTTCCAGCCTGATGATATGAGTTATTCCCGGTTCGGCCCGCGAAGTCCATTGCTCGACGATCCCAAGCAGGATTTACAAAATAAATGCGATGTTGAATTCCGTTTCGGCCCACTTCTTTATTTTTGAAAACAGAACTTGATTCAGTACAGTCATAAAGCAAATATTTTATTGCGAATATGTCGATTATTTTTAGGTATATTGCAATTGGGGGGTGAGGTACATGTAAACTGATATGCAAGAGATGCACGGAAATGCAACACTGGACGCATTAATTTGTTTCCATAGCGCGTCGGTCCTGGCACGTACTGCGTAGCAATATACGCGTGCGTACGGTCAGTCCAGAGGGCCTAGTACGAGTTGCACAATTTGAAAACTTTTATAGTATACTATATCGAGCTCAATTTTGAAGTATCTTTTTTTCGTTGACTACCTTACCGTTTTGATTGATAATTATTGCTATCTGCAAGAAGATTACGTAACCTACGTTGTTCGGTCAGTTTCTACTTAAAACCAGTTGCGTAATTTCCAAAAAAACGTACATTAAAATTGAGCTAGATATAGTCACCATCACATTCTCATCACACTAATATTATAAATGCGAAAGTTTATGATTATGTATGGATGTATGGATGAACGTTTGTTACTCTTTCACGCGAGAACTACAGAACGGATTTGGATGAAACTTGGAATATACACAGTTTATGACCTGAATTAAAACATAGGCTACTTTTTATCCGGGTACCACGCGAGCGAAGCCGCGGGCGGAAGCTAGTATTCCATAAAAGTTTAACGATTTGTGATTTCAGGACGGAAAGTACGCACTGACGGTTGGTGGAGCACTTTAACCGGCCTTAGCGGACTGTCAAATTGTATCATTCAGTGCTTTCCTGACCAATAAAATGACGTGGTCACTTTATAACGACGATGCTACAGACATCCGTACAATGTAAGTTCACTGATCGGTGCAGTACTGAACGCGTTTATTCGTTTCCATAGCACGTCGGTCGACCGACGGCACTACACCCAGATTCCACGCAGATATCGTAACGAGGCGCGTTATGTTTGCGTTTGGTTATAGGGAATAAGGGTCCTGATTGTCAACAGTTTACCAGCTGTACTCACCGTATACTCATTTTATTCCCAAGAAGGGGAGGAATAATTTGAAATTTTGATTTAAGCCCTTGTTTGGTTAATTGCTGCTAATACTATCTGCTCTGTGTGTTTTGTTTTAGTAATTTAAATATTAATGTTTTGTAATTGGCAGTCGGAAATGTTTGACTAAAGTTCTAAATAGGTCAGGTCATACCTGTGGTAGACAAGGGTTTAACGCCGGCTTTGATTATGGGATTTAAATTTATCGCTCATCATACATTTTGAACGACACACCTCCCCGGACACCGCACCTCCCCCTGCCTAGCCCTGAGTTTGAAGTATCAAATGATCACGTCATCATCATCATCATCATCTAATATTACATCTCATAGTCAAAAGCTGGCTTTATAACAACACCTGACTCTGAACATGGACATTTTCTAAGGACATCTATTATTAAAACTACACCAATAATAGACATGTGAATTCTTGTGTTTGTACAGACTCACAAACCTCGCATGTCTATTATTTTATGTTTGTTACAAGTCAACTCCGTAACGAGTGAAAGTATTTTAGTTAAACTTGGGTTTTTGACATGGATTAACACATCGTCATTATTATTAGCTTTCGCCCGCAGGTTCGCTCGTAATTTAAATTGATAGATAAATTCTTAATTGTACACCAAATTAAAAATACAATTTGCAGAAACTTTACAATTTAAAAAAAAGGTACAATGGGCAGTCTTATCGCTAATAGCGATCTCTTCCAGACAACCTTTGAATGGACAGGATAGCACGATAAACAAAAGACGGTGGTGTACATTCAAACGAAAGTAGCTGGATAAATAATATCATACACATACCTAACTAACTACAAAATATACCTTAGAAACTATACCTACTACATAAAATATTAATATAATAAAAATGAAACTATGGACAACATAATTATAATACATAAACTACATAAATACCTATTTGCAAAATATAACATTATTAGTATCCCTTAGCAATAAAACTAAAAGAGAAAGGAAATGCTTAAATACTTTATCCTTAAAAATGGGCAGGGATTTAGATGATCTTATAGAAAGAGGTAATTTATGATAGATTTGTTTTTATTATACCCACAAAAACTGTATTATTATTAATTAGCCGTCCCACTGCAGAGCATAGGCCTCCCTTCCCTTCTTCCACTCTTGCGACTTAACACCAAAAGAACTTACTTACTTATATATACATACATAATTATGGACACTAGCAAACAACATCATGTAATAAACAGAGCTTGTATTATGGAAACCACATGACTGATATACATACACACTGTCACGCCTCTTTCCTATCGGGGTAGGCAGATATCTCCACTTGCTACGATCCTGACATATGTCGTTTGCTTCATTCACTCTCATCATTCTTCATACATGTTCGTCGGTTTAGGACACTCCTGACTTGGCTTTTTTCCAGCACGTTTCCGATTTGATCACACAATGTACGACGAGGTCTTCCCCTTCCAACTGTCCCATTCACACTCACCTCATATACTTCTTTCTTCAATCTCCTTTCATCCATCCTTTCTACATGCCCAAACTACCTCAGCATACCTTTTTCAATCCTTGTCAAAATATTTTCCTTCACTTTACTCTCTTAACACACTATTTTGCACTCTATCTCCCAAAGTTACACCACACATATGTATGATGATACTACACAAAAACTATTTTTTTTTAAATGCAAGACAAGGAATAGGTTACCTACTGACTAAGCACCCTACAAGTCGTGTAGGTAAAGGAATAAAAATAAGAATAAGTTATAGGTGATAATGATAACCAAAAACCTACCAAAGTAAAGTTGTACTTAAATATTCTTAAATACTTGAAGTACAAGCTCACTATGAATTCTCCATTAGTCGGTCCCGTCAAAGTTTTAGCCTTATACAAAATTAGAACCTGGCAAATTTCTACACCTCTTAGCGTTTCACAAAAACCCTGCTAAGTGATTGATGACAAATTTCAACCTTATTTTTCCTCAAACATTATTTTTTCCTTGATCTTAAGCAGAATTTATTTGTTATTAAATGATAATAATAATAATTCGTTGGGGTTGTAATTCGTCTGGTTTGAATAAAGGTCTTATTTGGTTAATCTCAAATTATGAATAAACGACTTCAAACCTTTGATTTAGGGGAAATAAATTATAGAAAGCTCAGTTCCTACTAATGTAATTAATTGTATGAACCTTAAGTTTGAAGCTTACTTCGGTGTTCTTAGTAACTCATCTCCGTCTGTTCACTACTTAGATGGGTGACCTTTTTGTGACGTTTAGATCCGCAACCGTCCTTAATGAAGGCACATTAAAATTATATCCCGGATTTTTCAGTCGAATATGTTATGTGTCTCTTGGCGCCCTAAAAACTCCAACATCAGAATTTTCCACTACCAAACTAGAACAATGAAAAAAACACATGTTTTAAAGTATAACTACTATTAGAATCTCAAGGAAATATTTTTCAAGCGTCAGTTATGTAAATACTGAATGATAAATAATAAATGAATAAATAAGAAAATTATTTGGAATGACGCGATTCGTTTTCAAGCTTAGATATAACCTAGCACAAAACAGTAATACAGATTGTGGGTTTAAATAAATAAATAATGCTGTATATTTTTCACACAAAACCATAAATATAGCCCGAAAGGGAGCGGTGTGGGGGGGGGGGGGGCATAGTGGGGTACTTAAGACTTAAGCTTAAAGAACTACAAGATAAAATATTGTGATGAAACAAAACATTTTTATACTCAATATCATGGTTTAACTCATTGCGAATGACTATGCATATATTTTTTTCGTATACGATAAGAACTTTATGTAATGTGAGTTCAAAAATGTAGAATCGCATTTGCCCCACTTTGCCCCGTAAATGGGGGTAAAGTGGGGTACCTTATGAGGTATAATGGAGTAGTTAAATACTGAGGCAATTCGAAAAAAAAATTGTAGCTTACAAACGTCTTTATCAAATCTATTATCAAAAATTATAATCATTTAGACATCCAATCTTTATCGTCAACCAAACATTGCATATAAATGAGTAGCTTCATCATCTTCATCTTTTGCACAAGAGAAGTGAGCCCAACGAGAATTTTTTTGCCAGCGCATCCAGCCCTCTGTTGCCTTTGACCACTAGAAGGCACATTATATGCCTTTAATATCCTTATCAACTCCTGAGGAACCCTTGCTGCCTTTCTTGTAGATAAACTTTCTATTTTTCTGTTTGTCTTATTTAACCAAAGCGACACAACACTGTCTATAGCTTTTTTTATTCCTTCTATATACCTACCATGAATACTGTTATGTAGTCCTTTTATAATTGCAAACCATATTGACAGAAAAAAAAATTTGGCCATGAACCGAAACTCCACTATACCCTTTTTGACGTATATGACGTGTGTGTACTATATCCCACTGTTACTTTAACAACAAAACAAACTGACACTAACTTACCCTTTTTACAAACAATCTTGTACTTTTAATTATGAAATCTAGAAATTCACTGCTACAAAATTAAATTATAACCACCACAACACATAATTAGGCTTGAGAAACAATATTTGTTTAATTTCACGTATTTTTTTTTCGAAAACACTGGTTTTGAGACTTTTGTTAACATAGCATAAACGGCTATCAAAATGGCATTGCTCATCCGTGGAAGTGACGTACCAATTGTAGACCAATCAAAGCGAGCCATTAAAATCTTTGCACGGCCGTTTCATTCAACTGGAATGAGTGATACCCCGCTATGCCCCGCTAACCCACTATGCCCCCCCCCCCTTCCCCTAATTATAGCTTTTGTTATGGGAAGTACATGACTGACATAGTATTAATATATCTATTTTATTTGAAATGCATACATACATTTATTCCGCCAAAAGTCCGCCTGAGACGCAGAAGGTTGCGGGTTCGATTCCCGCTGCGGGACAAATGTTTGCATGTTCTGTAGATATTTGTCTCGGGTCTGGGTGTTTTCTATATATGATATGTATGTATTTACAAAAAAAAAAAATATATATATATGTGTAGTATATCAATCATGTGGTTCCCATAATACAAGCTCTGCTTAGTTTGGGGCTACATGATGCTGTGTGATTACGTCCCGCATTATTTATTTATTTATTTTATTTATTTATTTATTTACAAAGCAATTACTAACTAATAAGTAAATAAGCTAAAATATTAGCCTAAAGGCTCACAAAATCAACATGCTACCACCATTACCGAAGCTTTGTGACGTGTAAAATTGGCGACCTATAAAATTATACTGAAACAACAGCACGTCATAAATTGGAAATTCTATTGGCTGATTTTATTTAACTACGGCCGCAAGTTCAGCGGTTATGGTAAAATAATTTTAACTTTGAACAACAAGTTCGATGTTGTGCGGTAACTGTTACCAACCCCAACTGAAATACACGTTTTAAAACCACAGAAAATTATTTAGTTCGTAACCGCAGTTGCTATTAAGCACTTTCCTAATCCTCTTTGTGAACTAAAACCTATCTAATACTAGCTTCCGCGTGGTACCGTTGACTAAAGGCCTATTTTGTTTTTAATACCTGAAGATAGAACGAGCATATGGCCCACCTGATGTTAGGTGGTAACCAAAGATAGTAATCATCGCAAAACATTGTGAACATAGTGACCTACGATGCAATGCCACACAGGTCTCTGTGTTGATCATCATCATCATCATAAGCCTATATACGCCATAAGCAGTCCACTCGACTCGACTCTAGGCTGCCTAAGTCTGAGTTATACTCACAGCTTCAGGAGGGTAAGCGCAGACCTGGGGGTCCGTTTCTTCGCTATACGGTTGTACTTAAACACCATCTAACTGCTTGGGACCTACCTGTAGATGGATGGGAAGAGCTGGCGTAGCAGAGAGGAGAATGGGGAAACTCTGAAAATAAGGCTATGATTAATTTTGAAGTAAATCGACTGTAAGATCTCGATTCCAAACGCCTTTTAAAAAAGAACCGTCCCAAGCCTTCCTACACATACGGTCAGTTGCTTTGTGCGTCCTGCTATAGGTACTTTAAAACAAAATTTGGCTTTTTAAGCCACATTCGCTCTCATGTCCGGAACGAACAAGGTTCGCCGTTGACGGACATGTTGAGGAGTAAATCATCATCATCATCATTATAGACCTCCTCTAATGAACGCTATTGCACCCTCACCTCGATGCAACCAGCCTCCATCAGCAGCCTTTCTCAGCAGCCACCTGGCCAGAGGGCGTGTTCATTTATTTTTATTTATTTATTTCATTTATTCACAAACAACAAATTATTGTGTCGGAAATATTTTACATACAAAAAAAAAAGGGTAGTTAATTCTGATCTTAGGCTAGGCACACAAAGAGGATTTCAGGTAAAACAAGGAACTTAAAAACAGTCATAAGATTAACCAGGAGAGCAACTGCCTGGGTCAAAAAGTATAAACAAAATTTATATACCTACCTACTTGTTTTTTCTATGTAAATTTCATAATTCATTCAAATCAGTAAAACGTATAATAATACTCTTGGATGTTTTTTGGTTGACACGGGAAGTGAACGTTTTCGTGATCAAGTTATGTGTTGACGACACATGGCGAAGCGCCTCATAGTATGTTGCTCAGGAACCAAATATTTATTGCTTCTTATTTATTTTTCTTAAGATAAGCTATGTTATTATTTGTTATATTTATGTGCCTATTAGGATTATTCTCCGTAGGAGAATCAGGATAACCGACATAGCTTTCAGAATCAGCAAGTTGAAGTGGCAGTGGGCAGGCCATATAGCTCGTAGAACCGATAACCGTTGGGTAATAAAGGTTATTGAATGGCGACCGCGATCTGGAAGACGAATTGTAGGTAGACCCCCCACCAGATAGACCGATGACATCGTCAAGATTGCAGGTAATCGGTGTATAGAGAGTGCTCGTGGCCGTTCTTCGTGGAATTTCTTGGGGGAGACCTATGTTCAGCAGTGGATTATGTGCCTATTTGAATGCTGCTTCTCATACGTTTTAGCTTCAGCTGTAAGTTTTTGAGTTTATGAAATAAATAAATAAAAATATAGGCTTTAAGCCAAATATTTCACCGGCACCCACACCCAATGCTACAATTTTTGATGGCAGAAACAAGCATGGTGGCAGTACTTTACCGTTCAAACAATAAACTAATGGTAGAAGCTGTTTTAATAACAAAATTCAGTAATTCTATGTTGGAACTCGTACGAAGCAACGCATACTGTACACAATTTATCACGCTCGAAGAGTTTACTACCAATCTATAAAGTGAGCTTATTGGAGCGCACTGCAAAATATATCATGGAAAACCAAATGAAAAATCACACTGACAAATAAGTTTTTTTATTTACTATGAGTTAGGTGATTAGCCATGCTCACGGTATATTTATAAATTAATCAATAAATCCTATATTTCAAGCCCATAAATGTAAGTAATAATTTGACTAATATTTAAAATAAAATGGTTAAAATTACATAACAATTAATTGTTGTTGTTGTTGTTAGCCTGCACTGTCCCACTGCTGGGCAAAGGCCACCCCTCAAGTTTTCCATTATTTGCGGTCCAATGCCAATTATTATAAAAAAAAATATCAATAAATAATTCAAAATTACAAAATGAATAATTGAAAATTAAAATGAATTAATAAAAATTACAAAATATAAAGAAAAGGGTTTTTTTAAATAAATAATATTAGAATAAAAATAATGAACCATCTTGTTGGTTTAATAGACCACTATGTGAAGGGCTCATCCGGGCCACTATGTGTTAGTGTGAGTTTGTACAGACACATGAGGTTAACAACTATACCACGCAAGCCAAGCCGCGGGCGGTAACTAGTAACTCATAAATGTAAAATGGCTGTTCCAGTAATAATCGTAATTAAAGACCAGCTCACGAACAATGGCCTTTCGAAAAACAATAAATTCAGGCTTATTGTTATACTAGCTCCTGTTTCCGACCTGTTCTGTATCTTTTTTTTTTTATCTAAAAGTAGAGCTTACCTTTCAAAATGTACTCCTTTATATTTACTTTCCTTTTTCCCAAAGTTTCGATAAATACATGGTAAAATTATTTGGTTTTCAAACACATTCACACATAAAATCCGAGATAACAACAAATTTATCCCGCAACGGGAATCAAACCCACATCCTTCTGCGTCTCAGACGACACTACTACTCTATGCCTACTTTATGCATACTCTATGCCTATTGGCTGCTACACTATACCACATATACAGGCTTATTGGTTAAGTCGACCTAGATCCTGGAGGGGGTTGTAGCTTCCATAATTCCTGACTGATTTGACTATGGAACACCCTACCCTAAACTTAACCGTATTCACGATATTGGACTTTTAAGTTTAAAAAAATAAAATATAAAATAAAGGTACTTAAGTCAGAAAACAATAAAACAATCCAAATAGGTACAAAATGACGTTTATAAAGTGGATTAAGACACAGAATGAGAGTTTGTGTGCGGATACGTAGAACAAGAACTAACTAACAAAAATATCGGTATATTTTTAAAAGAAACTTAAAAGTCCTCTATCGTTATATGTTTCATAGTCAAATCAGTCAGGAATTATGGAAGCTACAACCCCCTCCAGGATCTAGGTCGACTTAACCAATAACCCTGTATATAAATTTATTTTTTATTTTTTTATAAATTAGTTTGCCTCATAATTACTATACCATAATTGTATAACAATCTAGCCAAGTAGGCTAATGAGTAATTTGAATTTAACTTAATTTTATACAAGTATTATTTCTAAGAATGTGTCCATTGGCACTTTTCTTACTGTCTCTAATAAGGTGAGGACACTTTGTTCTTGTGTTCATTAAAAGTAGCACTCACACTATACACTACACTATGTTATTGTTTGAAACACTAACTCAAAAGGTTTGGTCCTTTTGAGCCTTCTCACTATGTCTGTATTGTTGAAGAGCTGGATGGCCTCGACGTGTATATATACATAAAAACATATTCAAACTTACCTAGAAAACTACTAATATTAAATTGTAAAAAGCTATTTACAAATAGTTTGTGACTTGGAATACTACATGGGCTATTATTTATTCCAATCCCTGAGCGGAGCCCCGGACTGAAGTTTTTTTTTCATGTTTACTATTATATATTTTTTTATAGGTACTCCAAATAAAAAAAAAAAAAAACAAAATACGTTTATTCAGTAAGCACATGAAGTACACTTTGAATCGTCAACTTTTTTACAAACGACACGACGAAACTGAGAAAAATTGGCAAGACTGCTTTTTGAATGATTGATTCCGTTATTAGCTTTAAGTTTTGTATATTTAAGCTCCATTGTTTATTAGACAGATAATAATAATAATAATAATATAGCCTTGCCCCGCGGTCGGTGGTCCACCATTTTGGATATATTTTTTACTATAATGTTTTTTTTATATTATTTTTGTACATAGTAGATTAATAATGTTTTAAATTTTATAGTAAAAAATGTATTTTTTATGAGTTTTAAAATGAATAAAGTGTCATAATAATAATAATAATATAAACTTTATTTCAGGCTACAATAGAATAAATACAGATGGTGTTTTACTTATCCTACGGCCCATATAAATATATACCTTATAGACTAACATACATATTAATAAAACTATAATTAAAACACAAATCATTATTATTTGCCACGTAATATACACGACGTGGGTCGCGTGGTGTCCAATATTCGTCCACGGAATCGTCGGAACACGACACCCTTCGGCCACAGCTCCTCCTTCATGTAGGTCGACAGATGTTCGGTCGGAACCCGCACCACAAAGGAGTTAAAACTGACTCTGTGGCGGGACTCCAACCGCTCGACCCTCAGGTTGTCCTTGGTCTTTGCGCGCAAGTACTCCGCTACATCCTCCGTCTTCACGGAGTAATGCACGCGAGACACATAGAGCTGCGTCGTCGGTACCTCAGAGCGCAGCAGGAGCTTATGGCAGTTCGGTGCTGTACCGCACTTATTCTGACAGGAGGGCTTCTTCTTCTTCTTCCTTTCCACTTTGATGAAGCCCTCCTTGTCTTCCAGCCTCTTGAGAGGCGCAGTCTTGCGAATATTTTCGCTTGTCCCCTTCGATGTTGGAGGTGTGGCAGGTCGGCTAGCCACTGCAGCTGCATAGGCACGTTGAGGAGCAGGCAACGTGACACGTGTCGGCCTCTCCGCGGGTGATGAAACGGCGCGGGGGGCGGGGGCTCTCGGCGACTCATGCGCAGCGACGACCGGTGACTCAACCGTGTCAGATAGACATACCTACACAATTTGTATTAAAATATAGATTTTAAACTGTCACGTACTGAGGGACGATGATATGTGATGAATTTCCGACACGAGCTTTGTTTGTGCATCATACAATTTATGGATATACGGCTTAGCAAATAATTTGGCTTACAATTTCGGAATGTTTGGACATTTTCGACATTTTGTTTGTACTGTTGTCTATTTTGTCAGTGATACGCTAGTGACAGTTTTCCGTCGTTGCACTGTTCCCTGTACATATAAAAGTTTTTGACTGAACTAAATTTTTTATTTTGTTTTTGTAGGGGTTCGTCCAATTTTAGGCACTGTCTGAACATCAGCGCTGTTTTCAGTCAGCAGGTTGGTATTACCTGCCTCATCATCATCATCAGCTTACAGCAGTATACTGCTAGACATAGGCCTCCCCTAATGAGCGCCAATGCGCCTACTTATTACCTGCCTACTTTGTGTTAAGCAGCAAAATGCAGATACTGGGCCTGTTTCGCTGCACTAAGAACGGACTCGCCACCTTGGCGGGCATGGATTTTCTTCATGTATATAATGTACCTACTATGTCTTCATAATGTGCCTTATTCTGAGTCTTATTTTTTATTTTTGTCTTATCTTCTTTCCAAGATCGTTCTATTATTGTGTTGTGTTGTCTTAACAGCATTTAGTAAACTAATTATATGCGCCGTACATAAATGTCACTTACTTCTCTACCGCTTCAATGAAAATCCCATTTTCCTCCCCACCCGATTCAAAAATACTCCGTCCTTTTCAAAAATACCCAAACAAAAAGTTAACGGCATGGTAAAACAATTTTACAGCGTCCTAACATTTAATCGTTTGTAACATTGAAATGAAAATTTAAAAAGCACCACTCCCCACCGATCGGATACTGGGACGACTTACGTTCTGGACGTAAATTTAAGCAATATACATGGTTAGCCAAATAGAAAAAGGCACATGAGAGATAGTTCACTCAGCTCAGCAGTTTCGCGTTCACTCAGCCTGATGAAGATATCTTAATGAGTCAAAACGCTGTAGGTTCTTCAGAGATGTATCGTATACGTGTACGGTACGTGAAACCTCCTGATTTTTAGTAAAATTATTCAAGGTCAAAACCATTTTCAGTTAGAGTGGTAAACAATACGACAAAGTTGTTAAACTGGTGCTACGCAGCAGAGGTTAAGGAAGAGATTTACAACCAAGGTTATGAAGAAATGTATTTTCTTTGTACTCTATAAATCTTGATGGAATGACGCAAAAAGATTTTTAGTAAAAATTGGCGAAAAAGGCCCTAAAAAACTAATAGGCATTGATTTGTATACATATTTTTGAAAAATAATAATAAAATACTATTAATTTTGTTATTATAAGTAACTATCGAGCCGCCCGGCTTCGCACGGGTGCAATGCCGATATAAAATTTCTTCTTGTGTCACACTATCTATAAAAAACCGCATCATAATCCATTGCTTAGTTTTAAATATCTAAGCATACATAGGGCCAGACAGACAGCGGGAAATGACTTTGTTTTATACTATTTAGTGATTATTAAATATAATCTTAGGCTTAGTTATAAATGCCACAAAATGATCTCCCAGCCAAGTAGTGGCTAGGCGGATCGGGCGGAGTTGTTGTAAATCCCGTTTATTCCTGAGAGCGAACAAAGTTCGTGTCCAGGAATCTTAGTTCCAATGTAGGATGCGATGAAACTCTGCTCTCGCAGTGTCGATAGAACTTTTATCTTATCTTTTATGTACTCCGGAGATCGTTAAATGGAACTATTACAGAAAAGTATGACAGTTCAGAAAAATGAGAGAGAAAATCGAAGGCAAAGTTGTCAAAGACCAGAAAATGAGCTTTGTATTTATGAAGCTACTAGCTTTTGTACCTGGGTAAGAATAAGCCTATATGGTATTTCAGGTCATTATCTTTTGAAACTAAGAATATACAGCTATGTATAGTGTAAGGCGCCTTACGGCCAGGTGGAGTTACGATTTGCGAAAGGCTGTTGGTAGAAGTTGGATGCGTCGAGCTGAGGACAGGGCGCAATGTCGCTTATTAGAAGGCTGTTCAGCAATGGACTTCTATAGGCTGATGATGATGTTGTAATTAAACAAATATTTTAAGAAAAGTATTTTCTATGTACCAATTATATTCCCTTATTTATATTTCTGGTAGCGTAATAGTTCGCTACGTGTGAATTTTTTTTTATCATCCGTGAATTAGTCTCGATAACATTATAAATAATGTTGATTTATATTACCGACTATCATCTAGTAACCAATACTCTGCCTTTTAGTAGAATTAAAATCTGAGCTCTTTTGTGCTTCGGAAGGCTTATGGGAATAAAATGAGACTAGACCTGCATGAAAAGAAATCTTCTTTCCTTCTTCGCATGAGTTAGTCACCAACTCTGGTGGCGGAGTTTTTAAGCCACCCTAAGGCCTCTGACATGGCTTAATTACTGAAAAAGTCGGAACCAACATCTAAACGTGCCTTCCGAAGCACGGAAGCGATATTACATATCTAAATACCTAAAAGGTCACCCATCCAAGTAGTGACCGGGCAGAATGTTGCTTAACCAATGGGATCAGTTAAGAACACAGAAGCAAGTCACTCGACGAGCGCTTCAAGCAAAACCTAGCACGGCACACTTTCGAAGAAACATTAAGGTAAGATTTTGGTCCCGGATTTTTCAGTGGCTATGCCATGGAGGCCTTTAAGCGGCCTAAAAACTCAGACACTAGAGTTGACCATTATACGAAGGAAGGAAGACAACTGCCTAACCTAACCTGCCTTCCGAATCACACAAAATGATACTCATGATAAAGTTTATGAAGTAAATTATATTGATAATGCCGTTATACAGCAGCTAGGTACCATTTTACCCCACAATTATTTTTCCTATTGTCATTTTTTGGACCTCATGTGTATGAATGTTTTAAATATATTTTTATTGTAAAATTTAATTTTTGGTATTTAACCCTTTTACAGCCAATTAATAAAATTATTATTATTATGTTACTTTTGATAATGCTGCAATGCTGTACAGCAACATCAATGTTTCAGACATGTTTTGTTTTATTCATTTTATATGTTACTATAGTTCTATGATTCAAAATGTTCTTGTCTGTTTTTCTTATTTGAAATACATTATGTAGCCAACTTAAGTGTATAATGTATACCTATGGTGTAAATAAATGAACTATGAACTAACTATATGTACACTTATAAAAAAAATCAATAATATCAAGGTATTAGGAGAAGATGGAAAGACGAACTTGACTCCTGTATGATGGGTTGGCGTGGGATAGCGCTCAATAGAGAATAGTGGAAAGAAAGAAGGGAAGCCCTGCAGTGGGACAATTCAGGCTCATAATAATAATAATAATCATCATCATCAATCATCATTTATCAGTCCAATATTGAACGTATGCTTCCCCCAACTGCTTCCGATTCGCTCTGTTTTGAGTTTTACACTTCACACGGCCAGCTACAGCTTTAAAATCGTCGGACCATCGCGCCTTCGGCCTGCCTGGTTTCCGGCCTCCAGTCCGAGGTCTCCACTCAGTTATCTTCTAGCTCCATCTATTATCGGAGCATCGCATAAGGTAAGGTATCGCATAAGGTATAATAATAATAATAAGGGTAATATAATAATAATCTTTCAAGAGTCAGATACAGAAGGCGGCTCTCCTGGACTCAGCACGCATTGTGCGGAGGTTCCTCTCTCTGCAGCCCTAGCCACTGACCGTTTGAGCCTTGCCCGGGGAAAATTGTTTTTGATGTTATTTATTTATAAAGTAAATAATATTAGGTTTATAGTAAAAAATGTTTTTAACGAGTTTTAAAGTTTAATAAAGTGTCATTATAATAATTGATGGTCTCCCGTTTTGATACATTTTTTACAATAATGTTTTTGATTTTTATTTATTTATAAAGTAGATAATATTAGGTTTATAGTAAAAAATGTATTTTAGACGAGTTTACAATTAAATAAATGGTCATATTAATAATATATGAATAATAATATCTAGGTTTTATATTTAGATCACAGAGAGTAAATTAAATCTAGAAACGTAATCAAGTACCTACTCACTCTGATGAGCCTGGTTGTAATGAAGGTTGCCCTATTTCAGCATTCCGCTAAACAGCGCTCAGTCACGCGAGATATGCGAAAACGAACTGTATATGTATGTACTGTGCCATTGGAAAATTAAATGGAATAGACTTTATTACATTCAGAATAGGAATCAAATTGATACATTGAAATGCTATGAGTAAGTGTTCAGAAAGAGTAAAATCGACAATTAACGACCGCTGTGACGCAGTGGGCTTCTTCTTTTTCGTAGTTCACTGAGTAGGTTAGTGTCTGTCCTGTGCCATTAGAAAACTAATTGAAATAGTCTTTATAACATGCGATATAGGAATCAAATTGATACAGCTAAATGATATCAGTAAGAGAGTTTAGCGAGAAAAATCGGCAATTAACAACTCTGTGGGTTGTCTTCTTCTTTGTAGTTAAGTAGTTGGTTATTCTGTTGTTGAGGTTTCTAAGCCGCCTGAAGGCCTCCGACAAAGCCGAGACTGACATCTTATCGAGGCAAAGCGCTCAGATCGAATTGCCACTAAACGGTCTTTCATCCAAGTAGTGACCATTTGGAGTGTTGCTTAACCAAGATAGGTTGAAGGTTCCATTCCCGCCGCGAGACAAATCAATGTCGTATGTTCTGCAAATGTTTGTCACGGGTCTGGGTGTTTTTCATCTTTAACATTTTTAATAAACCGAATATGTATTATTTACGAAAAAAAGTATCTAACTAGTATATCAAGTCAGGTGGTTTGCCATTATACAAGCTCTGCTTAGTTTGGGGTTATAATGATGTATGATGCCGTCCAGCTTAAAAAAACATATTAATGTGAAGTTCAAGACTAGGGCCCTGATTCTTGGGAATAGACATAATTATCACAAATAGACGTTACATCGCGATAACTGTCAAAATTCTATGTATAATTGATAGTTCTTGTTATATACATTATACATGTGTAGCGTGATAATTATGTCTATTCCCTAGAATCAGGCTCCAGTAATAGTGGCAATGGGCTGGCCATATCCTACCAATGAACCGATAACCGTTGGGATAAACGAGTTCTTAAGTGGAGACTGCGACTCGGCATACGTAGTGTAGGACGCTCTCCAGCCCAGTGGAGTGATGATCTGCGAAAGGCTGCTGGTAGAAGCTGGATGCGTCGAGCTCAGGACGGGGCACAATGGCGCTCATTAGGGGAGGACTATGTCCAGCAGTGGACTCCTATAGGCTGATGATGGTGGTGATGATGATAATGATAAGGCCCCAGACTACTTTTTATCCTTTGAATCCTACAATACCAACCAGAGTAAAGCCGCAGATGGAAGCTACGAAGCGTCACCTTTCATGATCATCATTATCATCCACAGTCCGACTTTATCCACTGCTGGATATAGGCCCCCCGAAGTTTGTGTTTGTGCTATCCACCACGATCTTGGTGCTAGTCGCTTCCACAATCGCCTGGCGACTTGTGTTATGTCGTTCTCCTACCTACCCTCGGCCAGCATTCGGTCAAGAATGACTGACTGTCCCCAGACTGAACTTTTGAAGCCTCGATGAATAAGAGCAACAAAGTAAAATAAAGAACATAATTCAAAAAGAAAACTTTATTAACCCAAGAAATCGATCTCGCAAAATGGAAAAAGCGAGAGCATTTTCTCGCGAAAGACCAAAAATAATCGGGAAAGTTAAACGAGTGCTTGTCAACAGCTCCAGGCAAGTTGAGTGATTTCGAAAGTTACCTTTGAATTCAGTCCACGTAATGACACTGAGAGTCGTAAAATCACTGGTTTTGTTGGAGTTTTTAAACCTTTTGTTTGAAGGCTTAGGTTGTTTGAGGTAATTTCGAAATGCGGGTGGAAGTCAACTTTGAAAGATGGGGCTTCGTCAGCTTTCGGTTTTGTTGTAAAAAGAACTTATTTGACCCTTGTTCATGCGGGAATTAGCAAAATGTTTTTAAAATTACTCTAAAATGACATGAAAATTTTTCTGAAATTTATAGATTAGGTAAATAAAAATAATAATAATGCTAGTCCCTCTAATACTTTAGTCCAGAATCAAGGGAAGCTTGTAGGTATTATGTTAAATACAAAACTTAAATAATTGTTTTTTATTGCAGACCTCGCAAACATGACGCTTTGTCGTCGCGCTTAGTCGCGAGAGTCTGTCATATCTTGCTGTCGCGATTGTCGCCGTGTGTGCAGAGTTTTGAACAAAATCTATGAAAATTGTCCCCCGCAGCTTGTCGTAGCGTCTAATCGCTGACGTTTCTCGTCCAATGTGCGCAGGCTGTTATAGTCGCAATTGCTATAGCAGAACACAGGACATGACTGAAGACTGGACGACTGGATTTATAAACCGTTCCTTCGTTTGCTCATATTATTATGAACAATTTAAACTTGATATTGGTGAAGAACCACCAACAAAAACAACTGGTAGCCCAGTAGCCATTAGATAAAGTAATGAATTAATGAGGCACTTAATGTGACAAATGATATTCTCGACAATTATGTCTGATGATCTCACACGAACCAGACCCTACTCGACTTTGACTGTGACATGTAAATCGTAAAACCCAAAGCTCATATCCATGTCTATACGAGTCAACGATCAATTTCCATCACAATCACCCAATACATAAGCCGTAATGTTCCAACTTGGGCCATGATCATCCATTGCCATCGATTCTAGCAATAATAATATTCGTTTATTTGTTTACAGTCGGCTGGCTGTGCTTGAGGGTAATGGGAGTGGGGGTTGTTGGAAAACAAGTCTATTCACAACTTCGGTCAATGGAACTCGTTTTGTCTGGGACACGGTTATGCCTTCGCTAACTCAAAACACTAGGCACTTCAATCCAAGGAGATAGATAGATAGATAGATAAATTATTTATTATCAAAGGAGAATGCCGTCTGATGTATGGCGCTCGGTACCAAGACTAAAGTGAGTGCGTCAAAAAAATCTCCAATAGGTTTTTGGTCGATTCTACTGTCAAAATAATTAAAAATGAAGGCTATTGCCATAATAACACTTTACATCAATATTTGTTGCCATAGTAACATATATATCATGAGTTGTTGCAGTCTAATGGCGGCGTGCGGCGGAAACCAAATCAACAAAATATTTTTTTACTTGATCAATTATCCCGTCGGTGTGTAAAACGAAATAAAATGTTAATGTCATTTATAAAATATGATAAATTATTCGGTTTTGACGCAATTGGTACGGGTTTTCGGCATTCTCCTTTAAATAGTTTGCAGGAATATTTAAAATTAAAAAAGGATTATTAATTTTATTTCATTATCATCATCAGCCTATAGCAGTCCACTGCTAGACATAGGCCTCCCCTAACGAGCACCATTGCGCCCTGTCCACGCATCCAGCTCCAAAAGTTCATCAAAAGTGAAATAATTTTTTAATCGTTCCAAACCCGTAGTTCCAGTAGTTTCGGAGCCTATTCAATGCAGACAAACAATAAAATCTTTCCTTATTATAATATTATGTAGAAGTATAAAGATATGTTTGTTGATCTCTGTGGCGTATTGGGCCTCTGTCCAACAAAAAAAAAAAAAACAAACAAAGATTTACTTGAACAGCACACACACACACACACCACACTTTCCTGACAAAAAGGGTCAAAGTCAACACACGAACAATTAAAAATTATGTCTAACTGAGGACAGCAGGAGATTTGATTGTCCTATACTTTGTACAGAAAGCAGCCCGAATCAAATTTGACTGTTAGCCAGGTGCCTCCGGACAGGTGGGCGAATACGATAACATCCTGGCAGCCGGATGGAAGACGAGGCCTACGAGAGAGGATGGTGGTATACTTCAAAGTATGGGATGGAGAAATTTGGGGGAGACCATTGCCCAGCTGTGGGACGATGCAGGTTGAACAAAAAAATACTTCGTCCCATATATCGATCATATTTTTTACTGTACAAAGTGCATTAAATGAAATTGAACCGTTCCTCGTTTAGAAGCATTGAGCTGAGTAAGGTAAGTAAATAAAAAATCTGTGTCAGCTAAACGTTTTTGATGCATATAAAAGCCACTTAGTGTGAAACTGGTTCATCAAATTTATATGCGAAGTATTGACGATGAGGTTGGAACGGGTAAGATTAGGTAAGATTCAATAAATTTTAGCATAGTACAATTTAAACAGCAGGATAGAATTTACTGAAATAATATTAATATGATTTAGAGCAATTTGGATGTGCAATTTTAGTCCTTATCAGATAGTTAAAACAAAGTAACGTAATGTTTTCATTAAAATCATTAAAATTATGGAGAGATAACCTGCTGTATTTTGTTCTAGATCTAAAATCAGGCAAGTAAAATATTATTACATGAGTTTGAATTAAAATATAACTAAAATCTTTTTTAATTTTTTTATCTTTTGTTTCAAAAGTAGACTTTGAAAATTATAAAAGTCCTATTTAAATAATGTTCCAATAGGTTCTCAAAAACCATAATATAAAGATATTATGCTTAAGTAAATTTCTTAAGTAAATTTAAACTTTGCGTTTATACTAATCATAAAGGACGACATGAAAATGATAAAAATCCTATTAAAATAATATTTCAGTAGTATTCAGTTTGCGTGATAAGCATTAAAAAATCATAAATAAGATAACATTTTAAAGTAAATTCTTGAAGTAACTTAAACTTTTGCGTTTAAACTAATCATGAACGACGACATGAAAGAAAACACAGCATCAATTTAATAAATTTTAAAATGAGTTTGTAATTTGAGTCTGAAACTATTTTAATAAATTAAATAAATTTTTCGTTACTAAATGGGTTTTTTTTTAGATACAGCCAGCACGAAATTGGAAGGCTTAAACTTCGGGAGACATATACACAGCAAAGTATAATGTGTTTACAGTTAAGATACTTGTTATAGATGAAAAATGTTACAGTTATCCTTGATCATTTTTGTCTGTGATATAAATGTAAACCTCATAGAGCCTAGTACTACAATAGTCAGGAATACATACTGAAAACGATTGATAAAAAAATTGTACTGTGCCAACGTCAAATGTAGGTTTCGACGTTTCATTAGAGCAAAGAGTAAATCTTTCAACGACTCGTGCGAGCCTGTGATTTGATTTCGCGTCTGGTTATCTTTGCTTACCAAGATGGCTTTTTATACCAAGTTTGAAGTTGGTTGAGTTTTTTTAGATATTACTCAGAGTCAAGACTGGTAGAACAGTAATCTCTCGAAAAATATAACAAAAAAAAATTTGACTCTGTTCAGTGTAACTCTGTTCAATTTAAGTAGCTCTCTGTATATGCCTTTTATAATATAATCACGGCTAAACGCTATACCGTTCGATTTTTTTTTTACTTAATGTACATTCATAAATGAGATAACCCTCATTATACATAAGATTACGATCTACTGTAGGCTAATGAGTGACCTAAATTTATACCAAGTTAATATTAAGAATTTGTTCCATAACACTTTCCTTACTGTTTTTATTTAAGGCGAAGTCACTTTGTTTATGTGTTTTCTATAATTGGCAATATCACTATCACTAACTACATTACACTATCGTTATCACTACACTAATGCAAAAGAATTAGTCATTTTGAGTCTTCTCACAATGTCCGTGTTGTCGAGGAGCTGGATGGCTTCGACGTTCACGTGGTGTTAAGAAGTTGGTTAAGAGATACCTTAAACTTACGAGGCAGGAGAGAAATAATACTTATACGAATACGGACAAAGCTAATGAGTTACAGGGTCCAATAATACAAAAACCTTATTAATATTTCATCAAGTAAGTCGGTAGAGTTGGTAGTGGCCAACTCATACGAAGAAGAAGAGAAGAATGTTCCACACCACCACATCAGCCTATATCAGTCCACTGCTGGACATAGGCCTCCACTAATAAAGGGGTATATACCCATAATCCCCACGCTGGGCATGCGGGTTGGGGATCGCAGGGCACAGCTTCTCGCACCACCGACGCTACTGCCCGTCAGTGGCCAGGGGATTTAGCTGTGCCGATGTAGGCTGTGCTATGCCGCAATCAGCCGGCCGCCAGAGCCCCGTTCGTTGTTTAGTAGGGTGAACCACGTGCAGGTGGGGTTGGCTTGGGTTCCGAAGATAGGGGTTGGAAGCCTGTACACCCCATGCCACGAGAAGAATGTTATTTTTTTCATTGAAATAAATATTTGGTTTTAATCAAAGTCACTATCAATACAGTTCACTGGTTAAGACTCCGTGTGATAAAATATATCGAACTTTACCATAAAAATTCATCAATTAATTTTCTCTCAGATAAAAACTATTTTCTGAACAAAGTATAGAAAATTCTTGAAGCCGTTCGTATACAAAAGTAAAGTTTTGAAGGGGTAAATATGACGTGGCATGACCTCATTGGCCATGGTTTAAAGATTTTATGAGACTTTGCTAATGTTTTTAGAGAAATAAACGAAAGTAAACATTATTACCATTGTGGGGTGAAAGGGGGCCCCAACCTCCTTTCCTCTTTGGAACAAACGCCAACCTCACCTGCTCGTGGTGGACCCTGTTAACTAACAAACGGAGCTCTCATAACATCATCAAAATTTTCAAATCAGACCTTTGACAAGGAACTCTCAGGCCGCGGTCTCGAAGACCGCGCCGGAAGAAAATCTATGCATTGAAACGCGCCAGTCCTTGCGCCGCCACCGCCGCCACCCTGCTCCTGCTGACTTCGTGTCCGTAGCCTTAAACTTAGTCAGCAGTTACCTCTACAGTGTGTTGATAATGATGAGACAACATTAGGAAAAAATTCAATTAAAGATTCATTCGGGTACTCAAGTACAGAATATCAAAATCCATCGAACCATCTAAAATTTCAAATCTTACTCCAATAAATTTTTAGTTCGTGAGAATTCTTCATTCCCAAAAAAGCTGGTCAGCAGAGCGTCCATTCAGCCAAGATAAAGTTCCCTCTAACTTATCGTTCTCAATCAATACTTATTGAGAAGTTTCCAGGAGCGTTCCCGGCTGCATTCACAGAGAAGTACCGCAGGGATCCGGGAATGAAGAGTCCAACTAATGGACGTGTATTTTGTTCATCCTGGTTGTGTTGGCATTTTGGCAATCTACGTGTATCTCCGAGCGAGCGAGCGACGATCGCGCTCGGGCAATTCCTAACTGATTCTTTTATTTTATTTCCAGAATATTAATTAGTAAAATATAAGAGATTGGTTTTTAATTAACCAGTTCTAGATTTCTTCCCAAGGATTGAATATAAGAATAAGAATGGTTTTGTTGACTAGTTTCATAGAGTATCTCTCTTCTGCGTGGTAGATCGCGGATTCGATCCAGAGCAAACATTTGTGTAGTGAACATGTTTGTTTTGTGTCTGGGTGATTTATAGATATTATCGTATGTTTACCAGTCTTTGAAAACCAGGTAGTACAGGTTAAGCCTAGTTCGGGATCAGTTGAGACCGTGGATAAGAGGTCCCGTATTTTTTAATTACAGTTTAAATATAGCTCATAAACTAAGTACGATAGGCGCAACAGCTTGTTGATTTCGGATGTACAATTTAATAGAGAGTTTGCCATAACTTCCACGTGGATTGATCACCCATGAAGGTCACTTTTATGAAGAAATCAATCTAAATTCACCATACATTTCCACCTATGTCTTCTCGCCATGTGAGGTTCCAGAGGAATTTCCTCCCGCGAACAATCATGCTGTGGAATGATCTCCCTGCCGAGGTTTTCCCCAGAGACTACAATATGCAGCGATTCAAAAAGAGCGTTTTAAAATGTTTAAAAGGGTCAGCAACGCGCATGTAATACCTCTTGATGTTACAGGCGTCCATAGGCTTCGGGTATGCCTGTTTGCTAACTTAGTAGTATAAAAAAGGAGGGTAACCAATTCTGTTCGTCTGGGGCTAAAAAAAGTATGGGGTTTCCAATCTTTGGGAACCATGCCAACCTCACCTGGCCCTGCTGTATAGCAAACGGGGCTCTGGCAGCCGGCAGGGCTGATTGCGGCATAACAAAACCGGTAAAGCTAAATTCCCTGACCGCCGACAGGCAGCAGCATCGGTGCAAGAATCTATGCTATTCTTTTAAAAGACCTATGCCCAGCACTAAACTGAAAATAGGTAGTGTTAGTATCATAACAACATTTGTTAATTAGGTGTTTAATTTAAAATTTTCTTTTTAATTTTGTTTTGCCCATATACTTTTCTTTGGCTTGCCTAGGTGTATAATTGTTCTGTTCGTATTATATCGTATTCTACTTTATCATGCTGTTTACACATGCCTTGGGATACAATCTAGAACTTATTAATCTCATGTTTGAAAGAAAAAAAAACAATTAGAATAAACATATTTGCGTCTAAAGATTGAAATATCCAAGTTTTTAGGATAAAAGTTATTTATTTCTCACCGGACAGCAACCAGGGACGGTTCTTGTATGTCATCAATAACATCCCGTATACTTTTTATTGAATCAAAACAAACTGTTTTCTGGCTCTTTATTTTCCTCTTACAAAGTCATGAAGAATTGTAACATTCATCATCATTATTATCACTATCAGCCTATAGATGTCCGCTCTTGAACTTATGTCTAGAAGTGGACTTATAAAGGCTGATATTAATAATCCAATGAGCTTCCTAATGAGCGCCATTGCGCTCTGTTCTTAGCTCGACGCGACATTCGAAAATGATAGGGGTGTAAGAGGTTTCTTATTAGATGTTTGGAACCCCAGTCAACCTCACCAGCCCATGGTACACCCTGCTAAATAACAAATGAGGTCTGGTAGCTGGCTTAATGCGGCATAGCGCAGCCAATACAACGGCTGCCGATGGGCAGCAGCGTTGTTGATGTGAGAAGCTGCCCCCTGCAATCCCATGTCCAGCATGACGAATATGGGCATGTTTGAAAAGAAAAAAAAATGAACAAACTGGTTTTTGTGATCGAGTGTTTGATCTGCAAGACGTGGGATCGATGCTCAGGACATACTTATATGGTGGACATAGACATCTGAATCTGAGTGTTTATTTATTAGTACATAATATGTATGTTTATCAGTCTCCATCTCTAGTGCCCAAACAAAAATTAAATAAATGAATACCTATCCTAATTTGGGATTTGTAAACCTATGTGAGATGTTTGAGGCCTTTGCCTTGCAGTGGGATCAAAATGGTTGAATAATAATAATAAATAATAATGTGAGATGTTTCATTTTATCTACACCACCTACACTTCTACATCTACATCTACACTAATAATATAATAGAAGATTTTTTTTTTATTTGTGTGTGTGTGTGTGTGTGTGTGTGTATGTTTGTAATGAATAAACTCAAAAACGACTGTGCCGATTTCAAAAATTCTTTCACCATTTGAAATTTACATTCACCCTGAGTAACATAGGCTATATTTATTACTAAAAAAATTTAGAGATCCTTACTAAAACTAAAGTAACGTATCATGTCACCTCTTTTTATTTACATTTATATGACTGTGACAAGCTTACTTTATCGAGCCGTTATGAAATGACATTTGGTTACGGACTCACTTATGGCTCTGAGACATGGCCGCTCACAATGGAATACATGCATAAGATCAGAGTAGCACAACGAGCAATGGAGCGCATCATCTTCGGACTTTCACTGCTGGAACACATACCCAATGTCGAAATTCGACGTCGCACGAAGGTTGTAGACGTGGGTATGCGGATTGCTAAGCTAAAGTGGAAATGGGCAGGACACTTGGCTAGAAGGGAAGACGGAAGATGGACAAAGACAGTGTCAGAGTGGTGGCCCAGAGAACCTCAAAGGCCAAAAGGCCGACCACCTGCCCGATCGATGGTCGAACGACATCGTGGACGTGGCGGGGAATCTGTTGATGAGGCTTGCAAGAGACAGAAAGGAGTGGCGTGATAAAGAGGAGGCCCAACCCAACAGTGGGTGTTAACGGGATGAATGATGATGATGAAGTAGACTGTGTAAGAGGGACAAACATTTAAGATTTCAAAACTCCTTTATAATATTAATGCCGTGAAGCAGCTGTGCTGTGTTTCGGTTTGAAGGGTGTGGGTGTCGGTGAAATTACAGGCACGAGAGGCTTATCATCTGCATTCCTCAAGTTGAAGGGCGCAGGGCATTGCATCGTAGAGCACGTTCCAAAAAAACGTGATCTACGATGCAATGCTTTGTGATAGGTAATGGTTACCACTTAACATCAGGTGGACTATGTGCTTGTTCCATCTTCAAGTACCATAAAAAAATAAAAATATTGCTTGTTATGTGAAACCATTGAAACCATTTATTCTTTTTAAATGCGGTATGATACAGATCTTAGGTAGGTATCAAAGTGTACAATCACAAAATACTCTTTCGAGTGTATAATGTGTGCTTAGAGAAATAAAAATAAATAATAAATAAATAATAGAATTTAGCTACTTTGTTTTTCAGTTTACTCGCTATCTTTAAACCTGGTCCGTTCGTTACTTCTATAAATTAAACACATTCTACACTTCAACTGCTAACACCACATAATTACATTCGTTCTCGCTAAATTGTATTTTAATTAACAGCGAACTATTAAAACTTGAAATCCGATTAACGCTAGTCCCCGTTTGACCCGATAAGGCTTCGATTACAATAGCGGCATGTGGGCTTATTAAGTACGCACATAAAATATACAAATATATATCCCATATAATATTGATTATTTTGACTTTAAAACTATATTTATAATAATAATAATAAAGGAGAATGCCGAGAACCCGTACCAATTGTGTCAAAACCGAATGTATCCCACAAAATTTATTATATTTATAAATGACACTAACTTTTTTTTTAGTTTTTCTCACCGACGGGAAAAAAATATTTGTTGATTTGGTTTCCGCCGCACGCCGCCATTAGACTGCAACAACCAATGATAAATACGTTACTATGGCAACAAACATTGATGTAAAGTGTTACTATGGCAATAACCCTCATTTTTAATTATTTTGTCGATAGAATCGACTAAAAACTTATTGGAGATTTTTATGACGCACTCACTTTAGTCTTGGTACTGCCATACATCAGACGGCATTCTACTTTATTATATAATTAATGCTGGACGTTATCACACAGCATCATGTAGCCCCAAAATAAGCAGAGCTTGTATTATGGGAACCACATGATTGATATACTACATACATACATTTTTTTTGTAAATACATACTTATAATAAAAAACACCTAGGTCCAAATATCTGCAGAACATGCAATCATTTGTCCCGTGTCGGGAATCGAACCCGCAACCTTCTGCGTCTCAGGCGGACCTTCGCCCACTGCGCCACAGAGACTGTCATTGTCATACTTGGTCTATTTTATATATAATCGGCTTTTCTAAATTATATTTAATAGGTATATTAGTATTGTAGTGTAATATGTAGTTTATCTAATAAAGGTAGGTAATTAGTTTTGTTCAAGCACCACCGCTCAATTCTTATAATTATATTCTTTACATTCTTAGGTTTTCTGGAAGAAATCCCTTTAAGAGTCCCCTGGAAGCTCGACGTAATCTCGCGTTCGGATGACTCCTAACCCGCTTTGTTTTGTTGCTATTTCATCTAGAGTGAGACAGGGCGCTAAATGAATGCGACAGCGCTACACAAGAGGCGGAGCGGACGAGCGGTCTCACGAGCACGACTGATAACAATATTATTGAAGTGACTAATGTAATGAATGAGTATTGGGGTACTAAATACTATGTTTTGTTGTATTGAGGTTGTTTTTTCTCAGCGGGGCCGGCCGGCGGCGCCGCGGCGTGGCGACTTTTTTGTAATACTTACTTCTGTAAATTGTTGCTACAAAATTCTATCACAACTCAACGTATTAAAAAGAAAAAAAAGTTGTTTCAGTTTTCATAAGTCATCAGTTGTGTCATGACTGAGGCCCGCAGTCAACATGTTAAAAAGAAAAAAAACTGTTATTCAGTCAGTTTTCAAAGGGCATCTTCGCAGAGTATTCTGCGTAGGGTTATGTCCGAGACCTGCAGTCAACGTGTTAAAAAGAAAAAATATGACCTTCAAAGCTATTTTGAATAATAATTTTGGATTTTCACCGTCACCGCCACTCTAAAACTCAAACTCAAAACTCAACTCAAAGCTCCACTCAAAACTCATTCTACAAATTCATCTGTAAATGGTTATATCTCTGGAACTACTCATCCTAGACTAGCCGTTATTTGCTCAAAAGATAGGTATTGACATGATCTTTATTTTCAATGACATATGTCAAACATGAAATTGCCATATCTCGAGAACTACTCATCCTAGACTTGCCGTTACTAGCTCAAATGATAGCTACTAATAAAATCTTAATTTTCGATGACAGCTGTCAAACTCAAAACTGTCATCGAAAAATAAGATCTTATCAATAGCTATCATGTGAGCTAGTAACGGCAAGTCTAAGATAAATAGTTCTCAAGATATGGTTGATTTAAGTTTGACAGCTGTCATCATAAATTAAGTTCATGTCAAGAGCAATCATTTGAGCTAGTAAAAGCAAGCCTAGGATGAGTAGTTCTCGAGATATGGTCGATTTAAGTTTGACAGCTGTCATTGAAAATTAAGTTCATGGCAATAGCAATCATTTGAGCTAGTAAAGGTAAGTCTTAGATAAGTAGTTCTCGAGATATGGTCGTTTTAAGTTTGACAGCTGTCATCGAAAATTAAGTTCATGTCAATAGCAATCATTTGAGCTAGTAAAAGCAAATCTAAGATAAGTAGTTCTCGAGATATGGTCGATTTAAGTTTGACAGCTGTCATCGAAAATTAAGTTCATGTCAATAGCAATCATTTGAGCTAGTAACGGCAAGTCTAAGATAAGTAGTTCTCGAGATATGGTCGATTTAAGTTTGACAGCTGTCAAATTAAATAAAATATTATAATCATTGTATAATATAATTATTATTGCGTAAAATAAACAATTAGTACTCTGCATTTCCACCGTTAATGCTTATAAGATATGATCATAAAGCGTTAGATATTTTACAATCAATAAATATTCAATATTAAAATAAATAAAATTCTATATTAAATTTGATATCGTCATTCGTCACGCATTTTTACATCACTAACAGACGTATGTCGCAAGCAAGTACATACTACATAGGGGCTACCACGCTCCCCGTACCCCTCTGTGTTGTTCGCCCCCGCGTGCGAAAGAGAGTGTGCAAGCAATGTTAGTGGAATTGCCTATTTTTCAGTACAAACCCTTAGTTTCGTTATAATTTGATTTGTGCTGCAGATATTTTATTTTTTATTTTTTTGTAGCTAAGTAGAGGACATAGGCGAAGTTGGAAATTGATTTTCATTGCAATAGAATGTATATTATAACGTGTTTTAACATGCCAAAAATGACATGTTTTTGGGTGCAAAACGAGCTAATATTCAAATCACTTAATCTTTTAATTGGTTAATGGTTTTATAACCAAAACTAATTTCAAACCTTTATATATCCCATCAGATTGTATGTACAAAATTTGGATGTAATAAATTATGTAAATAAAAAGTTATACCGAAAGTAAGTTTTGTATGGGAAAACGCAGCTCCAGGCCCCTCTTAAGCGATAAGACCACCGATTGTACCTACATTACTTATATATTTTTCTGTTCTTGTATTTTTTTGTATTGGTGTTGTGTGCATTAAAGAGTTTATCTATCTATCTATCTAAATACGGGATATAGTAGTAGGACTTTTTGTGAAAGAAAATACTATTAAAATACCTAAATTATTTTTAGTAGTAGTTCTATGTGAAGGGCTCTTCCGGTAAGTATGTTAAAAGCCATGCCGATTTCTGCCGTGAAGCAGCGTTGCTATGTTTTGGTTTGAAGGGTGTGGCCAATTACAGGCATATGAGGCTTATAACCTTCATGCCTACACGCTCTAAACATGCATACAGTGCTTCGTAATAGAACAAAGTTACCATTTTTCATAAGGTGTGCCATGTGCTTGTTCCGTCTTCAATTACTACTTTTTTATTTAACCCTTCTCGTTTCACTGCTGGGCAAGATCCTCTCGCATTGTCAATTATCATTAAAAAACATTGTTTTCAAGACTTGTGCGTAACCTTGGCTCTATTTGAAAATCGGCGCTGACTCTCACTCATGAGATGCCATATTTTGCTGGGATGGACCCATACGACGAGACTAATTAGTGCAAAAACTTACCTACTTGCACGTGGATAAGAAGGATACAGCTATTTTGATGTTGTTCGTAAAGATATTTTTTGTAAATACCAGATAGCAACAAATTTTGATACTACCTACATATCTGCTTATTATGTATCTTTTCAATATATTGTTGTGTGTTCTTGATATTCTTCTTCTTCTTCTTTGTTTGAGCTGGTGGCCAACTCGGAATTTTTAGGCTACCGGAAGTGCGTAAGAAAAGTGTAAATATTCTCTTTTAAACTATTTCAACCAACAAGCAGCATTGCTCTTTCGGTTGCCAGTGAAATTACAGGCAAATGCAAGCAGGCCTAGGCAGGCCTAGCATTTGTGCCTCAAGCTGATGTATATCATCATCACCTCTTTTAACCTTGTTTTTGCCGTCGGAGACCATTTCCCTTCGAGAAGAAGACTATTTTGACCATCTCATGATCTAAATATTGATTTAAAAAAAAAAATGGTTAATTAAGATGATCATGATACGTAGGGGCTAGGGCTGCAGAGAGAGGAACCTTCTGCTGCCAAAGCAGTATGATATGCTGAGTCGATGCAATTTTGCTGTTATAGCACGCATCCTACCATGTTTTCTATAGGTAATATAAATATATCTCATTTTTATTGAACTTTTTATCAACTTTTGTTGACTTTCGTTTTCAGTAGCAAATGAATATATCTATGTGCTAAATTCTTCAAGGCTAACAACAAACTTCTACAAGACATTAAAATTAACTGGCTGTACTGTCACATGCGAGATTAGAGCTTTATCAGGACTTTGTGTACAATGCTGAATTATACAAAATTCAGAGCTAAAGAGATTTGCTAATAAGGAGTGGCGTTGCCAGTGAATGCAAATGAAACTCTTGACAGGAAGCCCCGGTAGATCTAAAATTTACACTTTGTTTCGAGGCACTTTAAGAGGGTGTGCGGACGCGGAGGTGGTAGGAATAAGGTCACGGTGACGTTTTTTTTTATATAGAAGAGAAGATTACTTGACACTCGATTCTAAGCCTGTTCTCTATTGGACGAAGCTGGGGCCTGATTCTGACGATTCAATATATTTGATTCTATTACGTATATATCGCGAGAAATGATAAATTTTCATACAGTTTTGACAGTTTCCGCGATATATAAACGATATCCAATAGAACCAAATTTATCGAATCGTCAGAATTAGGCCCCTGCTCTCTTTGGCCATCTTAATACATCTTAAAATATTTCTAAACTTTGCTCTCCTTAGCATTTGCAACGACAAAATTATTACTGAAATATAAATATCATATTTTTTTGTACCGTCTGCTACTTGCAAGCTATTGTTATTCATAAAAGGAGATGGCACAGTCTTTCACCCAGCAATAGGAATAGGTTAATTTAAAATCAAACTAAAATTTTACTTACTTTTCAGAATTTTTATACTATAACATTTATTAGGCATGCTCAGCGTAGGAATTATGAGCATATCCCCCTTTGGGAGGCCTATGTCTAGCAATGGATTGATATAGGCTGGTGTGGTGGTACTAAAAGGTTAATTTTGAAGAAATGACCTTTGCTCGAACTGTTTACGAGCTATGATATCGGTAAAAATTGAAATGTATCAAATATACTATTGAACTCGCAGCTTTATCACACGCTCTACGTTCTTCAATGGATACTACCCCTAATTTGTTTGTGTTTAAATGGGGGTGAAATGTCAACATGTTAATGGAGGGCACTGTTTCGATGTACGATGTTTATTTGTTCGGGAAATCCGCTGTCACTTTTAATGATGTTGTATCACGATTGCCTTTTTCAGAGTTCTTTTGTTCTGTAATTGTCTCTTTTTTGTTGAAATTGTTGTCCTTTTCTTATTTATAACGAGCTAATTTCATCATCATCAGCCTATAGCAGTCCACGTTAGCGGTTATGTTTCCCTTGCATAATGTAGGGTTGCAAAAAAAAGATTTCCTGAAATTCAGCCCTCGAAGGGGCAGGGAATAACTTCTAAGTAGACAAAGTCACATCGCATAGACCAGTTATAAAGTTCTATCGCTTAAAAAATATATGTTTAATTCCTCTCAAAATAATTATGTATATACAATCAGTTTTTTTTTCATACTACTAAGTTAGCAAACAGGCATACGGTCCACGGTAAGGCAGTCTATGGACGCCTGTAAAATCAAGAGGTATTAGGTATTAGGTTAAAAAGTGAAGCAAACACAAACATACTTACACACACAAACTATCTAATTTATAATAATAAAACTGCGATTTTAAATGATTATGCAAAATAGCACAGACTATATTTTAATGTTTACCTACGTTTTGTTCAATATTCAATAGAATATTCAGTTTGATCTTATTGCTCCATTCAGAACAATGTGCCAGCTGTTGTACAATGTTATCGCGAGGTACAGTTACCTAGATTACCTTTAATCTTAACCCTAACAATGCTAAGATGATTCATACATTTCGATAAAATCTTTTCTGCGTTATTTGACTGATTTTATTATTATTTTTTATTGTTAAGTAGAAAAAGTAAACATGAAAGTGTATTGCAAATAAATCGACAAAAGCAGAACCTTACGATTCTAAATTGGTTAATTTTATTTATTAAAGGGCTTCCAAAGAGTAATTACACAAATCTTACAACAAAACTTAATATTTCATATGTAAAGGACTTTGCTATCTTACTCTTTTAAGGTAGCCACATAAGTAGACGTTAAACATATTTATCTTTTATTTATTATTTATATAGATTCGATCTAGTGCTTACCTCAAGGTTCAAGCCAGGCAGGTAGAAAATGCCTATTGCAAATAAACCCACCTATTGTAACATATTTTAAGTATGTGCAATAAAGTATTGAACACTTTCTTTTTAATCTCATACAAACAAACAAAACCAAATTTAATTAATTTCATCTCTTTTATCTATCGGCTGTATAAAATACACACAGCTGTTTTAAGATTAACGATAAGTTTAGTAACAATCTTTCAGAATAGCCGTCACTGCATATTTAATTAATAAACACCAGCGCCCTTAGTGCGTAACAGCAATTCGTCATCATAACGAATTGGTTGGTTGGTACAGCAACTCTTTATCAGAGCGAGGAATTAGACCGGCTCCTTGGAACCACCGGTTACCGCAGTAAATACGGACCTTCCCTTACAGGGCACATGTATATACCTATAAGCTAAAGAACGTGACAAACAAGTTATTCTCTGATAAGCCTCTTGGCAAAGTTGCACAGAACGCAATTGGCTTAAGAATAGCTACAACAACAACTACACAGCTTAGTCAGTCCACTGCTGGACATAGGCCTTCTTTAATAATAAAGGGGATATGTCCATAATCCCTACCCTGGGCTGGGAATCGCAGTCACGCTGTGACCATCCACGGTCAGTGAATGTAGCTGTGCCGGTGTTAGGTTGAGCTGTGACTGCGCTACGCAGCAATCAGCCGGCCGTTATATCCCCGTTTGTTAGTTAGCAGGGTGCACCACGGATAGGTGAAGTTGGCTTGGATTCCGATGGTAGGTAGTTGGAACCCCTTACACCCCGGTGAGGCCTTGCTTAAGTTTCGCACTAAACAAAATGTTGTGTACCATCAAAATGTATCCAAATATTGATAATTCATTCTCATTGAACACAAGCCAAACGTACTTACATAATAGAAACAGATCGCTGTTCGGGAATGGTAATACGACTAGCAATCGGTTGATTTGACTTGCATGATATTAGGTACCTACTGTGGTAAGTGTGTCCACTTACCATATTATTGGTTTGGGGGATAGTTATTCTATTTACCCGACAATGTTGCCAAAAGAGGGTAATGATACTTGGGTTTTTGCATCTAATCCAGATACAGCATCCAGTGGTGAGTCGATGGTCTTAAGGATGTCGCCTCAGTCAGTCAAAAACAAATACTAAGCTGGGATCATCTCGGCTCGTCAATTTTACTTAGTGAAGGATACTTACTGGGATATTTTTAAAATCAGGATTTTAAGAGACAATTTTGAGAGATTTACCTATAATGTTATTTCTTTCTTGATGAAAGTCTAGCAAATATTTGCTCTCCTCTTTCTAATTAATGGTTCAATAAATTTCTACTTACAATAGCACACACCATTCTCTGTATTTTTAAGATCTTTAGGATAATAAACAAAATAAATCATAATTCCATTTAAAAAACAAACATCCAACCCAAATCCTCAAAACGAAAGCTCATCATATTAAAACAAAATATTTCACCTCTGAAACGGCGAGATAAAATATAATTAACGTAAAACGTAAACCACGTAGACGCAGTGCAGGGTTAACGGATTAACGCCACGAACAAATGTCATTGTACGGATTTTTTATTCATTTTCTTTCGTTCTAGTTTTGGTGCGGCTTTGGTTTGTATAAAACACCTGACACCCGCCTACTGTGTACTGTGTCGATATGATTGTCAGTAGATTTACTCATGTTCTGAGTTTTGTGGTTTTTGGGTGTGTGCACTCGCAGGAGTATTTTGAAGGTAAGGAAATTATGATACAAATAATTGTGTAAAAGAAAATTATCAATTCCCTGTCCTTATCCCACTCTGGGGTTGGCACAATATGTTTTCTTTCTCCGTTCACACCTATCATCTGAAAATATTTATTCACTTCTTTCACTCTCTTATCCTCTTTCACACAACCTCTCAAGAGATTGATGCTCTTCTTCGGCCTCCCTCTACTCGTACATCCAGTCATAATCATACTCATCGCTCTTTTATTATTGGTTATCATCCCTCCTTATCCATAGTCTGTTTAGTCAGTGTAAAAAATATTTATTTAAAAACTATTTGAAAGAAAACGCAATGTTATATTATTTTAGTTTTACGAAAATATTATAAAAATAACTTCTCAAAAGTCCATTTGACAGCAAAAATAAAACAAACAAACATAAAGGATAATATCAGATATTTATACGGAAATGTATCAAAACACTATAATTAGGGGTAGCCCGAGGCAAGTCCAGACATTTGCCTTTTTGCGTGCAGTTAGCATTCGTGCCAGCCCAGCGTTGCTTATTTTATACACTAACATAATAAATGCCATCGTTTTTTTAGTTTTAGGGCATGTGGATTTATTGCCATGTTTGTCACCGTTTTGGGAAAATGCGTACATTACATTTTCAGAAACGATAAACCCTTGGTGCATAGCCTCGATTAAAACCCATGATCCTTTGAAATCATCCATCATCAGAATCCTCAATTAAAAATCGAGATATATCTAAGCAATCACGGCTCTTAATTAATTTAATTGCAAAAAATATCTTTTACCTTGTAGGTATCTTGTTAAAACATAAAAGTCAGAAAGTAAAAGACATTCCACTAGTAAAAGTAGGTAGTGAATTATTTTATGTTTTGCTTGATTAGAAAATATGATTTCAGAACTCCGAACGGCGCACTTTGGGCCAAAACTGTCCCAAATCCCGAAAAAATTCCAAATAACAAGCAGTAACGCCAACTCAGCCAAAATGGATTTTGAAAAGTACGCAAATCAAATACAACAACTAGCCAAAACTGAGAATGCAACCGTAGTGTACAGAATTAAAGTTGATATTCAGAAACCACATAAAAAGAGTTTCATGAAAAAGTTGCTTAAGAAAGGCAAGTCGAAGAAGTACAACGTGCCGCTGAAGAAAAACAGCATGAAACTGTCGAACTTCGAGAGTTTCTTGAGGAAAATGGCCGAGGCAAGTAACCATAATTCGCAAAAATTCGACTACTATAATTTGCCGACGTCGACGGAATCAACGAAAATCATCTCGACAAAACAAATGAAGATGAAATTTAAGCCAATCCCATCTAAGCTGAACAACTACGCGAAAAACGTGAAGCCCGTTAGAAAGAGAATCATAACTTTGACAGTTTAGAGCTATCTTTTGATTTTGTAAATAAATTATTACTTTTTATAAAACTTTGTATTTTCTCGCTCAAAGCACAAAAGTGGTTATGGAAATAGTATAAAATAAAATAGTTTATTGCTTCAAAACAGTTCGAATGGTACAAACAGAATTACTTATATGTTTGCCTACGCTTACAAAAAAGTACTTACCAAAGTTAGTCCCTGTTCCACGCATATATCTTATTTAACACCCTTAAATACCTATCAAAAACAGTGCTTGTTTATGTTGTATAATTATATGTATTTCAAGTCCAAGTCAGTTATTCTAGGACGATGCACGGGAATATTGAAGACCGAAAGTAGGTAAAGGTTTAGTGTACCATAATTAGGGTAATAATAAACGTATCCATCACTAAGTAAGTCAATGTATTTCAAATTATAACCTTTGGAGAATAATTCTCTCGCGGGCCGAAGTGCCGTATACGGCACTTGGGCCCTTCTCCGTTTGTTACCCTTATTTCAAGAAATCTAAGTATATGTCACCATGGCATTGACATTTAATAGAATCTTGACAGACAGGGCTTCAAAACAAAAGCAAGTGTCACTGCCAAATCGATAATAACATTAGGTACCTACATAGGGACACCATTATTTTCATCTTGAACGACGGTTGTCAATTTTATTAAATTTTATTTTCTAGTGTTTTTCTAATGTATGTCGTTTAATATTCATGGTATTATAACCGATAAATGTTAGTTAAAAGACACAAGTATTAGTGAAATGGAATAAAAGAAGATTGAACGGGAATTCTCTGATGAAGAAAATTGTGCGCCGATCGTTTTTTGTTATAGTCGCCATGGCTATAGCAGAAAACAGGACCTGACCGAAGACTGGACGACTGGACTTATGAACCGTACTACGTTGCCTCATATTATTATGAACAATTATTACTTGATACTGGCGAAATTGTGGATAACTATCCCAGAAGCCATTTAATAAAGAAGTGTAGTGAAGTACCTACATAGTTTTGGGGATGTAATTCAATCTCACCTGCCCGTGGTGTATCCTGCTGTAAGGCTCTGGCGACCAGTGCAGCCTAAAACTGGCATAAATCCCCTGGCCGCCGATAGGCAGCAGCGTCGGTGGTTTACGATCTGTGCCCTGCGATCCACAACGTGCATGACCAGCGCGAGGATAATAAGCATATCCCCCTTCTAACCTTCATAAAGGTGAGTTTATGTCCAGCAATGAACAGAACAGGCTGGTGTCGTTAGATAGATTGATTGGTATTTATTTATTGAATAAACTTTTAACAAACTCTGGTTAATAATGTCTTTAAACCTATTTTAGGTTTGTTATGATTTGGTGATTTTATAGAGAATCACTAGATTCTCTATAAAATCACCTACGTATGCATATTACCAATATTCATTGACACATATCTTGGAGATCCATGGTTTCTGCCTACCCCTCTGGGAAAAAGGCGTGACTGTATGTATGTATGTAATTGACACACAAGAAAACAAATAATACATATTGAGAAAACCACTAGGCAGGGAATATAATAAAGTGTTGATTTAATATAATTTAGTGCACACTAAATGTAAAAAAAATTAGCTTAATTCTTGTACCTACCTTTTTCAACCAGCCAAACCAAAATTTGTGGTAATAAGGTGGCCTTTAATTTTTATAAATCTTGAAATAAATCTAAAAATACACCTTTTAACATACTTTATATACCTTTCGACAAAATACTACTCAAGTCTTAATGATCATCTAGGGTGCTTCTTTTTATCTGGAAATGTACTACACAAACAAAGCCGCAGGCAAGAGCAAGGTAGTGACACAAATTAGCCGGTCAAATGCATCCAAACAAAGCATGTACTAATTTCAGTTCAATCGACTGCAGCCTTGCTCAATTGAACTCTGACAGCTAAACAATAGGTCAAATTGACCCTGTTGTCTATTAGTATGGCTAGACTCCAGCACTACACCTTTAGTCGCTAGAGGTGTAGCGACTTTCTGCGAAAGGCTGCTGGTAGAAGCTGGATGCGTCGAGTTGAGCACAGGGCGCAAAGCCGTTCAATAGACGTGGCCTACAGTAGTGGACTGCTTTATGCTAATGATCATTATTAAGAAGTTTATGATATCGATAGTATTTACTCCCTGTCTATGTTCATTATTAATTTGATAGGTATAAAAACATTATACAAATATGTTTATTTTCCATGAAGATCCATTTTGGATCAGAAGGTTTTGGATGATAAATGAGTGCACATCGGATGTAATATGAAATGCTCTGTTAGCAAAATTTCCTCAATTTAAAATGGTTTTGGAGGCTTTGGAGGCCTAGAGACCAATAGTTAGTCCTCTAGTCATAATGTCTTTATATCAATTTGACCATTACGAAAAAACAACCAAGGAGCAAGTCGTCATACTTAATTACAGAAGTATACATGGTTTCTTTCTATCATATGTAGATAGTAATTTCTATTACATTACACACTTTTCTCTTAAAAAATGTATTGTGATGGTTAGTTACACAGTGGTGACAAAATGTTCGGAGTTGTTCTACTTGCCGAACTAGCCACAAACTGTATGTCGGGCAGGTCCTTTATACTAGAACAAACAAAACTAAATCAAAATCGGTTCATCTATTTAGGAGCTACGATGCCACTGACAGGTACACAGATACACAAATACAAAAGTTCAACTTACAACACCCCTCTTTTAGCACCGCGGGTTAATAAACTAGTGAACGCAGCGCATTGGGTAAATGTCTGAGATGCAGGATATTGCGCATTCGATTCCCGCTGTCAGATAAATGTCGGCATGATGTGTTATTTTTTTTTTGGGTCTAGGTGTTATTTTGTAGTCGTAGTATTCGCATGGTGTATTCGCATAACTACGATAAAGGAGTCAAAGTCAAATTATAAATAGAAGGCAAACTTAATTAGTGTATTATTTCTTAAATAATATTGATGTATTTAACCAGTACAGTAAATGAAGAAATCCGAAAAGTATAATCAGCCCCTGTGTCTGGCTTTTGTGACGATTATACAGTAAAAAAAATAATATACCAAAAATAAGAAATAAACTTAATGTCATTCAACATTTTGTAACCACATTTTTGAGAACCGTCTTTCTTTCATATTATCGTTTTCCAAGGTCCCTAGAACTGGAAAATGCGAGAATGTTCTCGAGCAAAAACATTTTAAAAGACAAAGGAAGCATCGTATCGCGCAATTTAATATCGCTGATGGTGCAAACGAATTAAATGCTCCGGCTGCACTAATAAATTACTCTGGAAAGCGTTGGATTGTGAGTGATATATTTAAACGTACAGCTTACCTAGAGTCATGGGTAAAGACTTATAACCTGATGATTGTACAACGTTACGTGGCAACTTTTACTCACTGGGGTATATTAAGGGGTCCAACCTACATCTTCGGAACCCAAGCCAACCTCACCTGCCCGTGGTGCACCCTGTTGAATAACAAACGGGGCTCTGGCAGCCGGCTTATAGCGGCACAGCACAGCCTATTACATATAGCAGCTGCATCGGCGGTGCGAGAAGCTGTGCTCTACGATCCCCAACCCGCATATCCAGTGTGGGAATATAGGCATATCCCTATGCTAAGGGAGGCCTATGTCCAGCAGTAGACTGGTATTATAATAATATAATATAAACTTTATTTCAGGCTACAATAGAATAAATACAGATGGTGTTTTACTTATCCTACGGCCCATATAAATATATACCTTAAAGACTAACATACATATTAATAAAACTATAATTAAAACACAAATCATTATTATTTGCCACGTAATATACACGACGTGGGTCGCGTGGTGTCCAATATTCGTCCACGGAATCGTCGGAACACGACACCCTTCGGCCACAGCTCCTCCTTCATGTAGGTCGACAGATGTTCTGTCGGAACCCGTACCACAAAGGAGTTAAAGCTGACTCTGTGGCGGGACTCCAACCGCTCGACCCTCAGGTTGTCCTTGGTCTTTGCGCGCAAGTACTCCGCTACATCCTCCGCCTTCACGGAGTAATGCACGCGAGACACATAGAGCTGCGTCGTCGGTACCTCAGAGCGCAGCAGGAGCTTATGGCAGTTCGGTGCTGTACCGCACTTATTCTGACAGGAGGGCTTCTTCTTCTTCTCCCTTTCCGCTTTGATGAAGCCCTCCTTGTCGTCCAGCCTCTTGAGAGGCGCAGTCTTGCGAATATTTTCGCTTGTCCCCTTCGATGTTGGAGGTGTGGCAGGTCGGCTAGCCACTGCAGCTGCGTAGGCACGTTAAGGAGCAGGCAACGTGGCACGTTTCGGCCTCTCCGCAGGTGATGAAACGGCGCGGGGGGCGGGGGCTCTCGGCGACTCAGGCGCAGCGACGACCGGTGACTCAACCGGTGACTCAACTCAACTCAATTATAGCGTGGTGTAGTGGGGTTGGCGTGGTGTGCTGATGTTACTCAATAACCGGAACACTTTAACACCTATACCATCCTCTCAGCCTAAATGGCCATATCTAGAAGAATGCTGGTCAATTTTTATAGAGCTGACTGCGATATTTTCCTTTACCTTTTTGAGCATGTGATGGGCAGATAAATCTTTCGAAAAGCCTTGGTGCTCGGCTTAGAACCAACTTCAGATTGAAAGTTGGGGTTTATGACTGACTGTACGATTCACGAATATCATAGTCCTAATGGCACAGTCACTGGAAGAGCTGCAACAGATGCTGAACGGCCTAGCATCACCCTCACGAAAGATAGGTCTTGGCATGAACTAAGACAAGACCAAAGTCATGGTCAATGACCGAATTTATCCGAGTCCTTTCATCGTTAATGGACACCTTCTTGAAGTGGTTTCAGAGTATATATGTCTCGGGCAGATATTGTAGTTAGGTAGAAACAACTTTGAGAAGGCCAAGAGGAGGATTCAGCTGGATTGAGCAGCACTGGGAAAACTACGTAGAGTAATGTTTAAAAACGAAAGTTTTCTATTAGTGCGTCCTACCCATCATGACATACGGAGCCGAAACGTGGACACTCACAGTACGGGTAGTCTATCAGTTTAAAGTCGCTCAGCGAGTTATGAAACGAGCCATGCTTGGAGTTTCTATGAAGGATAGAATCCGCAACGAGACTTTCCGATATAGAAATAAAGTTTTCGACATAGCTTAGAGAATTAGCAAGCTGAAGTGACAGTGGGGTGGCCATATCTGCCCAAGCACCGATAACCGTTAAACGAGTTTTTGATTGGAGACCGCGGCTCAGCAATCTAGTGTAGGACGCTTCCCGGACAGGTGGAGTGACGATTTGCGAAAGGCTCTTAATAGCTAGATGCGTCGAGCTGAGGACAGGACGCAATGGCGCTCATCAGGGGAGTCCTACGTCCAGCAGTACGCTGCTAGAGGCTGATGATGATAATGATGATGATGCTGATGTTGCAAATCTCACTTGGACATAACGACTTACAATTCAAGTTACCATCTTGAGCAGTGATTATAAAAAAACTAGGAAAAAACATGAAATACCGTATCATACAGCCACTTATCTCATAAGCGGCCATTGAAACCTACTGCAATGGCGCTAGCTCTGGGAGCTTCTAAGGAGCTTACATTAGTCGCGAGCCTCATCCCACCGGCGATACCATCAACACTTTCACGACATGCAGCGCTTTGTGGAATAGAGATTTGCTTTGAAACAAATTTTATCGATAGTTTTCCTTAGACAAAATGGCGATATCGATAAACCAAAACTTGAAAAATGTTATTAAATAAATAAATAAATAATGCTGGACTATCACACAGCATCATGTAGCCCCAAACTAAGCAGAGCTTGTGTTATGGGAACCACATGATTGATATATTACTTATGTACATTTTGTTTGTAGTGGATCCGGCTGGCAGAATAAATAAATAAATTAATAAATAATCCTGGACGTTATCACACAGCATCATGTAGCCCCAAACTAAGCAGAGCTTGTATTATGGGAACCACATGATTGATATACTACATAGATATTTTTTTTTTGTAAATACATACATATCATACGTAGAAAACACCCAGACCAGAGACAAATATCTGCAGAACATGCAAACATTTGTCCCGCAGCGGGAATCGAACCCGCAACCTTCTGCGTCACAGGCGGACCTTAGCCCACTGCGCCACAGAGGTCGTCAATGAGAAGAGTCCTTTACTCAGCAGTGGGTGCTACTGGCTGAATAGATAGAAAGATAGATAGAAATACATATATAGCATACATAGAAAACACCCAGACCCGAGACAAATATCTGCCGAATTTGCAAACATTTGTCCCGCAACCTTCTGCGTCCCAGGCGGGCCTTCGCCCACTGCGCCACAGAGGTCATTATTCAGTGTTTTAGTGGAACAGATTCGAGGTAATGTAAAAGGTCTTTAAGGTTTTATAGTTTTCTTAAACAATATGGCGACATCAATACTGTTTAAAAACATTGAAAGGAAGACAAACAGAGCTTTGTGGAAAGGAAATGAGGTACTGTTGTTTTCTTAGTTGAAATATTAGTATCGATGCTGTTTTAAATAGTACTTCTAACGATAGGGCTATACCCTAGTCTACTGAGTTTTTAATAATTTCCATTTTAATAGCAAAGTCTTACTGTCTTTATATTTCATCTTATTTATTTTTATAAAACTTAAATATTTACCAAAAATATTGATATTATTTTGTTAAAATATACATGCTAATATTTTATATTTTTTAAATTTACAATTTATCGATAGTTATGTCACACCCCTAGAGGGACGAGCAGTCGAGCACTAGGTAAGTGGCGGACGGCTATCGCGATGCATCACTCGCTAAGCTGCTCCTGGGAACAACATTTACCGTTCAAGATCTGATTACAATACTAAGGATTTAAAAGTAAGTTCTTCAATAATTCTATAAAACCATTGCTTTTGTTTGTTATTCGAATATGATTGTTACAATCAAAAATTCTACATAGAGGCAAATCTACCTTATATTATGACTAGTCATCATCATCATCTTAGCTCGGAATCACCCACTGCTGGGTGTGGTAAAAGCCTCCCTTAGTTTTTATCAGCCTTCCCCGTTCTGTGTCTCTCTCGTCCATTTACATGCGACTTTACCAATGTTTTCGAACCAACACGCTGGCGTGTGACGGGAGCTCTTTGGCCTAACCTCGGTTACCACTTACTCCATCGGCCATCACCACGTCTTACGAGGTGTACTGCCCAACTACACTCGAGATTTATTGCTCTGTTCCCAACCTCATAGACTTTTATCCTTATGTTCTAGTTCTTAAAGAAAATAGTGTCTATTATAGAACTTTCTTTAATAGGGAAAAATTCATGCAAGCAAAATATTATTTAACTTAGGTGAATTACTAAAGGCACTCAATACTCAATTATGTGTTTAGCTTCCCTCAATAAGTACTTATATAGGCGGTTGGCCATAAAGGTGAGTTCTTATGGACCCTGACAGGTACTTCCACACATGCTTCATTGAGATAACAGCACCCATAGGCTCCTTCGACCCCACACTAGGATCTCTTCTGTGGCATTGAAATTCGTAACTTTAAGTGCACCATGGTACTTCACCAGCCTCATCACCACACCACACCAGTCTACATCAATCCACTGCTGGACATAGGCCTCCTCTAATAAAGGTACCTCATCATCATGCACCATTATGGGCTGGTTAAAGTTCAACCAGATTTCGAAAAAAATCTTCAATCATTATACCACTTTCACAATAATAATTATTTATTTATTTATTTGCAAAACACATATACAACATAGCACAGCCTACATCGGCACAGCTAAATCTCCTGGCCAACGGGCAGCAGCGTGGGTGGTACGCAAAGCTGTGCACTACGATCCCCAACCCGCTTGCCCAGCGTGGGGATTATGGGTATATCCCCCTTTATTAGCGGAGGCCTATGTCCAGCAGTGGACTGATATGGGCTGGTGTGATGTGTGATGAAATGTCGAGCAAGAAAGTAAGTCAGGTAAGCATTCCTGTAGTAGGTACGCAATTATGCAGAATTGTTAGTTCCAAAATTCAAACCGAACATTACCATTCATTCACCACGTTCCAAGAAAACAAAGCCCATCAAAAACCAATTAAATCCACAACTCTGAACTTAATCATATAAGTTATTTCCTTGAAAACCTAATCCTCCTCTTTTAAGCTGTATCACACTGACTTTATTATGATAAGGTTTAAAAAGGTTAAAGGTTTATAATTCAAGAACGGAATTCAAATGAAATTTGCTTGTGGTATGAAGTATAGTATAAAAACAGCTAAGTGCGAGTTGGACCCGCGCATGAAGGATTCTGTACAGTTGTATGGGAACCGCACTTTAATTAATATTTATTTTATTCTGTTTTCAGTATTTGTTGTAAGGCCACATAAATACACTTTCTTTGAAAATTTTAACTGTCTAGGTATAACGGTTCATGAGATACAGCTTGGTGACAGACAGACAGAGCGACAAATTAACGGACAGTGGAGACTTAGTAATAGAAGTGAAGTGAAGTGAAGTGAAGAGAAGTGAAGTGAAGTGAAAAGAAAAGTATAATTAATTACATGAAATACATGTTTTCATGTAAACAAAGTATGTAATGTAGTGAGGTCCTAGCTTAAGATATCGCACTAGGAACTTAGGAACTCGATAAGAGCAAAACCAAACAAGTACATAAATTAAATCGAGAAGTTTCTCGAATCAGGCGGCACTTGTGCGGGTGTGGATATCACGGTGAAATGAGTTTTAGGGTTCCCTGGTAACGTTTACAAACCATTTGGTCTTTGGTATTTTTAATCCTTCTAGTTGGACTATAATTATAAATGCGAAAGTTTTTGAGCATGTGTGAATGAACTAGCTTCCGCCCGCGGCTTCACTCGGGTGGTACCAATATAAAAAGTAGCCTATGTGTTAATCCAGGTCACAAACTATGTATTTAGGCCGCGGGTGGAAGCTAGTAATATATGAAACTGGAACAAGAATATAGCCCTGTGAAGAGGGGTATATGTTTGTTCCAACTTCGTTTGACGGCCTCTGTGGTGCAGTGTGCAAAGATCCACCTGAGACTCAGAATCGATTCCTTAAGCGGGTTTTTTTTTTTGCATTATTTTGCACATATTTGTCTTGTGTGTATATGTCTCTATGTATAATAATGTATTTACAAAAAATATATTATGTTTTTATTATAATATATTTTTTGTAAATAATAATGTAATTTACAAAAAATATATTATGTTTTTACTATAATATATTTTTTGTAAATACATTATTATACATAGAGTCATCAGTCATGTGGTTCCCTTATTACAAGCTCTGCTTAGTTTGGGGTTATGTATAATAATGTATTTACAAAAAATATATTATGTTTTTATTATAATATATTTTTTGTAAATAATAATGTATTTACAAAAAATATATTATGTTTTTATTACAATATATTTTTTGTAAATACATTATTATACATAGAGTCATCAGTCATGTGGTTCCCTTATTACAAGCTCTGTTTAGTTTGGGGTTACTTGATGCTGTCTCATAGTGTCATGAAAAAAATGTAGTTATAATGATAAGCTATAATAAAGTATTGCATCGAAGGTCACGTGTGTTTGGAATGTCCATTACAGAATGATGTAATCAGCATGTGAAGATCACGCAAATATTTGTCCCATAGCGGGAATCGAACCCACACCCCTTGCGCAAACAAGATTACCAAGTAACATACGGAACCACAGCAACCTCGGATGTTTGCTGAACCGGCAAACTTTTATGCACAATCAACGCATATTCACAAGTCACCGCTTGGGGGCTTGAAGTTACAAATTCAGTTGGCAGTCAATTCGAGGACGCAAGTTCGGTCCCCGGCCGCGCCTCAATTTGACACGTCTGACTCAATATTACATTTCATAAACTTTACGGCTACGTCCGTGGTCTACTACTTCATCAACCATAGTTATGCGAATATTTTAACCTAGAGTCCGACTCAAGTCCTAAAGACGCGGCGTTGCTATGGCAGCTATAGTAAATAAAAAAAATATTGGATTGTTATTTCGTTTTTATTTACATTTACCTATATTATGCTATTGGTCTTATTTTGGACATTTCGCAGTCAAAATCACTTTTAGATATTCATTATTTTACTTTCGGGATCGTGATGTACCTCTTTTATTGTCGAACTTGTGTCATAGCGCGGACTTTCAACATTCAAAATTCAAGATTCAAATGTTTATTTGCTAGAATACATAAAAATATTTTAACAATTAGGTTTTATAGCTATGTTAGTACATGTATTAAGCCTGCATGCTTGCACATGCAAATATTAATAGAGTGATGTTACAGCAAATCTAATTATTTAAATATTCATAAAAGCTATAAAAACAATTAATTAGTAACTATTTTTTTTCCTTGAATATGGTTCCATCCAAAACTTATTATAAATTACTATAGACGTGCTATAAACGTTTTTCCTAATATATCCTTATGACATGGAGTTTGATATAAATATATTTTTTTATTTTATATAAGCCAGCTCTTGACCTCGAGGCTTGCGTGGGCAAGGATGAGGTCGACTCTGGGGCGAGCTTTGCCAGAAGATGCCTATTAACTCTTTTTTTGAAGCCGTTAGGGTTTATGACCCTATGACAATGGAAAATAGACGCTGGCAGCTGATTCCATATTTTAGCAGTGCGCATTATAAATGATATAGGAAGTTTTTAAACTTTTTTAAACATAAGTAACCGTTACGAATTTTGTTGGCCAATGACAAAGCGTTATTTGGATTTTTTTTACAGATACTTATTGATAGATTTAGCTCATAGCCCACCTGAGTTGCCTATAACAAAATATAAGTATGGGGGTTAATGTTTCTAAGTACCTACGTTCAGCTGTTCCAGCGTCGACTGGAAACAAATAAATTAACACACAAATTTTCGTATGAATATTATTTATTGAGATGAAATATAGCCTTAATTACTCAAACAACTTTCTTTGCCTTACTTAACTAATTAAGTAAAGTAGTTTATTAATGGTGAAAGAAAATAAACTTACCTCTGAATGAATCTCTATTTAAATACTCGTAGTGAATCTTTATTTGATGACATTTAAAAAGTAAGTTTCATGTTAGAAACGGTGTAAATCAGTGACAAAAAAATCAACAACACTTGGTTTAAAAGTTCAGGGATCATATTGTTTATAAGAGATAGTCAAGTTTGAAGTAAACATCCCGTTTTGAGTGCTAAAAACACACTTGCTTTAGCTAGCTCGGCTGCTCATGCTCAGGGAGCAGCAACAAACAACACAAGCCTATATCAGTCTACTGCTGGACATAGGCCTCCCCTTATATGAAGGGGGATATGCCCCTAATCCCCACGCTGGGCATGCGAGTTATGGATCGCAGGGTAAATCTCCTCGCACTGCCGACGCTGTTCCCCTACGACGACCAGCGGATATAGCTGTGTCGATGCTACCAATTAGCCGGCCGCCAGAGCCCCGTTTGTTAGGTAGCAGAGTGCAGCACGATAAGGTTGGCTTGAGTTCCGACGATGGAGGTTGGAAGTTTGAATTTCTTTTCTGTATAATGTCTAGTATATAACGCTTTAACTACTTCAGGGCTGATGCTGCGCTTTGCAGGTCAACAAACAACAACAACAACAGCCTATTCAGTCCATTGCTGGACATAGGCCTCCCCTATAAGAAGGGGGATATGCCCATAATCCCTACGCTGGGCATGCGGGTTGGGGATCGCAGGGTACAGCTTCTCGCACCGCTGACGCTGCTGCCCGTCGGCGGCCAGGGGATTTAGCTGTGCCGGTGTTAGGCTGCGCTATGCCGCAATCAGCCGGTCGCCAGAGCCTCGTTTGTTAGTTAGCAGGGTGTACCACGTGCAGGTGAGGTTGGCTTGGGTTCCGGAGATGGGGGTTGGAACTCCTTACACCCCATACCCCCTACTCTGGTTTCCCTTCAACACGTATAAATCTTTCGCCTTTTTTCTGCAGGTCAGTCACGTGTTAAAGAAGTTGGTTACTTAAGCTCCTAGGTAGTGCATAATGAGAATTTGGGCTTGGATCACGGCTCGTACCATGCATAAACCACTTTAGTATAGGAACTCGTGATTGCGGTCAAACTAATGGTGTGTATTTGAACTGTTGCTTTCATAAAGTTTGTTAGGTAAGTCTTGAAGGACTTGCTTAAGTTGAGGCGTACGCCTAAGGGCGGCTTTTTGTCCCGCGCGGGTAGGATATAATGACCACGATTTAAACTTAATTTTATCTTTTGTTAGGCTAAATACAGGTGATAAGGTAGACAAGAACAAAAGCGGTTCATCCGTTCGAGAGCCGCGATGCCACAGACACACACACACACACACACACACACACACACACACACACACAGAGAGAGAGAGAGAGAGAGAGATAAAGAGACACACACACACACACACACACACACACACACAGAGACAAGTCAAACATAACACCTCGTCGTTTTTGCGTGGAAGATAAAGTGTTAATAGGTAAGGTAAGGATAGGGGGTGTAAGGAGTTCCAACTGCCACCTTTGGAGCTCAAGCCAACCTTATGCACCCTGCTACCTGACAAATGGGGCTCTGGCCAGCTGATTGCGGCATAGCGCAGCCTAACTTTGGCACAGCTAAATTCCCCGATCACCTACGTGTGGCAGTATCAGCGGTGCGAAAAGCGGCATTAGAAGAGTACTATGTCCAGTGGACTAATGTTAAAGACTGGTGTTGTTGTTGTATATACTTTTCTTCAAAACCTAGGTCAACCTCAGCAGCCTGTGGTGCACACTGCTAACAAACGGGACTCTGGCGGCTGGCCGATTGCAGCATCGCGCAGCCTACCGAATCATGAGCACAACAAAGAATTCTAGAGTTAAAAGTAAAGTCCTGAGTGCAGCGAGGGATTCAAGTTCGCCCAAGACGAAGAAAACTTTAATCTCGAGGTGAATACTCTTTGGACTCTACTTTTTACGCTTTTCACACTTCCAGCGAGAAAATAAAAAGCAAGGCAAAATCAAGGCTTGCTTTATTTATTATCGTCATACTCGCGAAAAGGCTAGTTCGAATTTCTTTGCGACTTTTACAATGTATTAATTGTTATTGGTATCTCTTTGGTACCTCTTTGGTAGCTTCTGCAGCCTCGAAGAAGGTTAGTTCGAATTTCGATTCAGTAAATTCTTTTTGGTGTGGTCTCTATGGTAAAACTTGTTCTGTCATCGAAACAAACATCAAAAGTTTTACAGAATCCAAGAAGGCTAGTTTGAATTTCGAAACAGTAAATTCTTATAGAAATGTTGAGGTTCTAGATTCAAATCCATGTAATTCAGTTTAGTACAACATTATTTTCCGACTCTCTGAAGAAGATAATGAGTAATGACTTATTTTCCGTGAAGATTGCACGACCTATAATGTGACATTTTAGGCATATGCTGTGAAAATAAACTTACTAACTTTTCTATAAAACTTTTTATGTTGGTAATTCATAACCGCACGATCAAAACGAATTATTATGTTTTATTGTCGGTAATAAATAGGCTTGTACGTTTATTCATAAACCAATGGACTGTATTCATTATTAAATTAATATTGCCAACAAATAAATGGCCAATTAATTGCTACATTCAAATCAAATGAATATGAAGTTAAACAGGTCAGTATTATTATAGGTAGTAACTATATCATTATCACACATGTCATTAATCATAAAAAATTTAATCCTAAAAGTAAAGTCCATTATACAAAATTTAATTTTTCAAACTAAATCACAAATAAGGTAATTAGTTAAGAAAATTTGAATCATGCTGTGTCATACAGAAGCGCGCGACGTTGGCAATAACGTTGGTAAGTAGGCCTTTAGACAGCAAGATTAAAATTACCACTGCTAGACAAAAGTTTACATTATCTGTACGTATTTGTTAGGTCTAGATATTGTCCACTGCTGAATATAGGATTCCCCCAATGAGCACCATTGCGTCCTGTCCTGAACTCGACGCATCCAGCTTCTACCAGCAGCCTTTCGCAAATTGTCACTCCACCTGGCCGGAGGGCGTCCACTGTTTACTGAGCCGTGGTCTCCACTCAAGAATTCGTTTACCCCAACGGTCATCGGTATATGCGTTTATGTTAATGTTTTTTAAAAGCAAATAGGCACAATAACTGTCGGGTCATTTTAGACCCCGAAGCTACTTCCCCACTGAACAAACATAGTTATTCAAACAAGACCTCTGTTTACATAGAAACTGTTCATTAATAGTTTTAGTAACTTTCCTTCAAACCGAATTCAAAATGTTACTGTTTAGCATCAAAGTGGGAATCCGAAATCCCTTAAGCTGAGTTAGTGAAGAACCAATTTTATCTGAACTCCTAACATTCAAAAATGAACCTTATTGTGCAGACTTAAGTCTAAAGAGATGGTATGATTAATGTGGTATAGGGGTAAATGTGTGATTCGACTGGAAACTTTATTTTCGGCGACAATTGCCCAACTGCTTTGGCAACTAATTGTAGGGATTAAAGTTTTGCAACTGAATTGAGTGTTAGATTATTTAGATCGAATCTTGGTTTCGAACTCGATTAAAACTTGAAGTGTGACTTCTTCTCTATTACATTTCAAGAGCCTTGGCATTCTCACATTACCCTGCCTGATGGTATATCAGGAAGCAATATATGAGAGAACAAACATGGACTTTTACTTAAAGCACATTGACGTAGTTTATCCGACATAGAACTAAAGTTGTCGACATAGCTCAGAGAATTAGCAAGCTGAAGTGGCAGTGGGCTGGCCATATCAGCCGAAGAACTGATAACCGTTGGGGTAAACGAGTTCTTGAGTGGAGACCGCGGCTCACAAACGTAGTGTAGGACGCCCTCTGGCCAGGTGGGGTGACGATCTGCGAAAGGCTGCTGGTAGAAGCTGGATGCGTAGAGCTCAGGACAGGGCGCAATGGCGCTCCTTAGGGGTGGCCTATGTCCAGCAGTGGACTGCTATAGGCTGATGATGATGATGATGATGATGACATTGACGTACTTAAGTATAGCACCCGTAGTCGCCACAAGCTAGTGCCGGTATCGCGTTCACAATAAACTCCCTGATGTCCTGATGGCTACCGAAAATGCAATTGTTTTCTTTATTCAAAATAAACCATAGTATCCTCCGAACAAAACATTCTAACTACAAAAGATAAGATAAGATAATGTTTTTATTGAAATAACCAACATAAATACAATTTAGGTTGAAGCCCTGGCTCCTAAACTAGCGTTAGCTGTATGTCAGGAGTCAGTTCCTTCTCATTTCTGGTATGGTAATAGGTATGCTAAGATTATCTGGTATGGTAAGTTTTACGTGGTTTTTTAAAAAGACATTATATGACACAAGTTACATAAATGTATGTTACATAAGTTACATTGAATTTTTAATTAGAGAGGGTGTCGATTGGTATGTTTATGTATGTGAGTTAGTGTGAGTGTGAGTATGAGAGGATGTAGTGTGGTGTAGTGTATGTGAGTGATTGTGGGTTATCCTGCTCCCCCCAGTCTCTTGAGAATCTGGTTATCACAGCGATAACCCACAGTGTATATTGTGAATTAGTGTAAGTGTGAGGGTGTGTGAATGTGTTCCCTTGAAAAGAAAAGGTAGGTGCCCTCTATGAGGTAAAATATATTTATGAAGTGTATACACCAATGTGCGTACAATGACTATAGATTATTATGACCATGATTACTTATTATTATGACTATTTCACTTTATTTCTTCCTATGAGGTAAATCTCTGGTGTCGGACTATTTAGGCCCATAATCCCCATGCTGGGCATGCCGGTTGGGGATCGCACGGTAAAACTTCTCGACATGACAAGGACTAAATGAGTCGGACGGACTAATTCATATAGTTTATTAATATAGTTTATTTCCACAAAACGGCACATAAGTATACTTCAACACAAAGTAATCCATGGCTTGCCCGCGCGTCCAAGGCGACAACACGCCTTTGTTTGCGATTAGACTATTGACTTGGCCTACCTGATGTTAAGTGATAACCATTACCTATAACAAAGTATTGCATCTTAGTTCACTCATGTTTGGAATGCGCCCTATTATACAGTACCCTGCAATTAACTAGATGCATGAAGGAATTAAGCTTTGTGCTTGTGTTGTTACTAGGGTGCCTATGAAATTACAGTCCACACCCTTAAAACCGAAACATAGCTTTTTATTTGTCGTCATACAAAAATGCATGCCCGCAACTTCCTTTGCGTTTGACGCCCTCAGTATTTCGTTGAGAGTGATCTGAATGGCAATTACCCAACAATTGATGTTTACTTTTAGGCTTCTTTTTTATTTCAAAACCTAAACTACCCCCGTAACTAGGTGACCTAAACTATAAAATATTCAAATCACTCGAGCGATTTTCGAGTTTATGCTAGACTGTGTACTAAAACCTTACTAAAAACCTTATTAGGTTTAACGGGGTATTAACGTTCGTCGTTAATGAGAAGATTGCAATATTCGTAATTCGCTCTATGGTATAAGGGTAAGGGGTTTTAACCACCACCTTCGGAACTCAAGCCAACCTCACTGCTCGTGGTGCTAACTAACAAACGGTGGCGACCGGCTGATTGCGGCTTAACCTAACATCATCACAGCTAAATTCCCTGGCCACCGATAGGCAGCAGCGTTGGTAGTACCAGAAGCTGTGCCCTGCGATCCACAACCCGCATGCTCAGCGTTGGGATTATGGGCATATTATGAGAAAAGGCCTATAGCAGTAGACTGATAAAGGCTGTTTTTGTTGTATTCGTATTGTAGAATGTACGAGTACAACTTATCAGCAATATCTGTAAATAGAATATGTTCCATTAAAAGGTTCTTATGTAAGTGGGTTGTTCTGCAGATTGGCAATAGACTCTTGAACGAGTGATTCGGTAATAATCGATACGTACCTCTTGTATGCCACTTAGCTAAGCTTCGTTATAACTGATTCACGATCGGAGCTTTTTATTGTTGTAGATTGTCTGGAAGACATTGCTGTAAGCGATAAGATCGTCCATTGTACTTTTGTTATTGGTATTGTTTGGTTTATTCTGTTTGTTCCTATAAGTAGGTTGTACATTAAATACTATCATCGTTTCAAAGGAGAATGCCGTCTGATATATGGCGCTCGGTACCAAAACTAAAGTGAGTGCGTCAAAAAATATCCAATAAGTTTTTAGTCGATTCTACTGTCAAAATAATTAAAAATGAGGGTTATTGCCATAGTAACAATTTACATCAATGTTTATTGCCATAGCAACTTATATATCATTGGTTGTTGTAGTCTAATGGCGGCGTGCAACGGAAACCAAATCAACAAAATATTTTTTTACTTGATTATTAATCGAGTCGGTGTGTAAAACTAAAGAAAATGTTAATGTCATTCATAAAATATAATAAATTTTATGGGATACGTTTAGTTTTGACGTAATTGGTATGGGTTCGCATCGGCATTCTCCTTTAAACAATAATAACTGACCCGTTTAAAAGTATCTGGTGTATTTTGCGTCAGAAATAATTACAATCCTCCGAACTAGTTTGCACTGTATGATGGCAGAGCAGGACATCTTGTTCTTCTAAGTGCAATTACTAATTTAATTAGTCTTCATCATCATCATCATCAGCCCATAGCGGTCCACTGCTGGACATAGGCCTCCCCTAATGAGCGTCATTGCGCCCTGTTCTGAGCTCGACACATCCTGCTTCTACCAGCAGCCTTTCGCAAATCGTCACTCCATCTGGCCGGGGAACGTCCTAAACTACGTTTGCCAATTAGTCTTAAGGGCTTTTGATATTACATAAGTACTCATTTATATATTATTTTTACAATTAACGGAGTACTATGCAAGGAACATAATATACCTTCGGAAAAATTCTCTCGAACTTGCGGTTCAGACTGTACACAGATTGTCAGTTAGTCAGTCAGTGATCAGCCAGCTTCATTACAGTTATGATAACCAACTCGCTTGAAACTTCCTTTGAGTCGTCTTCCTTCACATGTGAAAGAAAAATTACGAAATTGAAAAATACCTTTAATGTTTTTAGATGTATTTTTCTTATTTAATATTGCCAGAAAAATTAAATTTTATAGACCCAAACCTTTTCAAACTATAAATAAAAATAAAATAACGCGGGACGTAATCACACAGCATCATGCAGCCCCAAACTAAGCAGAGCTTGTATTATGGGAACCACATGATTGATATACTACACATATAACATTTTTTTTTGTAAATACATACATATCATACATAGAATACACCCAGACCCGAGACAAATATCTACAGAACATGCAAGCATTTGTCCCGAAGCGGGAATCGAACCCGCGACCTTCTGCGTCTCAGGTGGACCTTCGCCCACTGCGCCACAGAGGCCGTCAAACTAATAAACGCACACAAATAATTCTGAGACAATACATAAAGAGCTTCTGTCAAACAGCCGAACCGCGTATTAGTTTGCCAGTTCACATGAGTCTTAGTAGTCCTATTACTTAAGTCACTGACATAGCACGGTTCATAGCAGGCATCTATTACTTCATGTCACTGAACATGATTAAACTAAAAGGCTGTTTTCCTCCAAATTTCCATAAAGATCAAAAGCAAACCTACGTAAACTAAGCATTTGATACATATTATTAGAGGCTGTGATTGGTTTGAGGCACCGAAATTCGCCCTCTCCTAGTCTCTTTACATAAAATTTGCATTATCGATTCACCCTGTATATTGGCGCGAAGTAACTTCTAACAGATTATACAGGGTGGCGCTTAACATGTTATGCGCCTACCAATTTCCGCTTTCTCATATGGATATTGGAAAAAAGTGCTGATGTATTTTCTGTTTATTGAAAATTTGCGAGCAGTAATTGAAAATCTTACTCCAGTCATTTATAATGCAAAAAACAGGATTTTCTGGAAAATCATTAATGAAAACTAAATGCTTGGTTTATAAGAATAAACATAGTTGATGCGAAGTGACATCAATCCATACAAATAGGCCAAAAAAAATCTACAATTACTTTCTTCATCATCATCATCATTTCAGCTATGTACGGCTTACTGCTGAGCATCATTTTGATAATGCCATTCCCCTCAATCCTGTCCTATGCTTTGTCAGGTGCCACTCAAATATTTTCTTAAAGCGGAAAATAATAATATCACAGAATCCAGGATTCTCTCCTCTTGTATATTAACTACCCAAAACATCAGACCCGGAACCAAATATCTGCAGTTTTTGCAAACATTTAGCCCTCAAGGAATCAAACTCGCAACTTGCGGTTCAGCTGTTAAATAACTGGCTGAACGGCAAGAGGTTGCGAGTTTTATAGAGTTCACGAAACTTAGCTTTCAATAATCACGCAATAATTATATACCTAAAAGCGAAATTTTTTGTGTCAGTTAGTGTGTGTGCTAGTATGATCGTTCCTATTCAACTTTTCAAGGTTTCATTCAATTCAACAAGTTTTGGATGAAACTCGAAATATACATACTTTGTGACCTAGATTAATACATAGGCTACTTTTTATTTGGGTACCACGAGTGAAGCCGCGGGTGGAAACCAGACCTATAATAAAACCAATAGAATAATACCTGTATTTTTTAGCCAGCTAAAATGCTCAGGCAATGCATCATACGCGTAATCTCTATGAGCTAAACGCCGTGCCTAGGATTAGCTGGATTTAGTGCACCTGCCGAGCCGTCAGCAGCAGGCTTACGAGAATAACCGGAATTTAGAATTCAAACAATTTTTTCATAAAAACAAAATCACTAAAATACGAAATAAAATTGCCATTTTTCACTTAACGATTTTTCAGATATTGTTCCTTTTGCAAATTATATAATAAAGGCTGCAGTTGCTTTTCCCTTGAACGAGTGCGCCAGAAAAGCTGTGGTGTGAGAAGGATGGTGTAGGATTGTGAGGCATGCCACCGTCCCGACATAACGACCACGACCGCTCTGTCAAGAGTGTTACGGCTAAGAAAAATATATGCTTAGAACACAGATTTGGAAATTAAAGTGCAATCACGGATATTTCAACCCGACTTAACGTAAACAGGACTTCAGAGGTAAGTCCAATCAGATTCAATTATTTCCTTTATTTTAAAATTGATGTCACATGACATCAATTTTGCAAAAAAGTTGTGTTTCAAGGTCATCTTCAGCTTTATTCGCCTTCGAGTTTTAGTTCTAGGATGATGTTTTCTTTCATCTTATGTACACAACTTTTGCCGGTTCTGTTATCTTTAGAAATTCATCAATACGCGATATCAAAAAAATTACATCACACTAATATTATGAACGCAAAACTTTGTGTCTAACAAACATACTCACACAGACACCATACCCACTTAAATATTTAATGTTGAACGCATTTGTATGAAACTTGGAATGTATATAGATTATTACCTGGATTAACCCATTAGCTTTTTGTGCGGGGTACCACGAGAGCGAAGCCGCGTTCGGAAGCTAGTAGAATAAAAAATACATAAATACCTACCTACCCAGCGTCCGAAAAATGTTATCATTGAAACTTCTTCAAATATCAAAAATACAATAGAAATTCGAAATTTCTCTCATGTCAAGAAAAGTCTTAAAGAAAAGACACAAATAACTCCTAAAAGAATAACACGTGAACTAAACTAAATTCTCAACATCTGCTGGCTGCCCCCTAAGAGAAGCTTAGGTGCGTAGATGTAGAGCTCCTTACTGGATGTGACTATGTTGTTTTTAGGGTTCCGTACCCAAAGGGTAAAAACGAGGCCCTATCACTGAGACTCCACTGTCTGTCTGTCACTAGACTCGCACTTTTTTTTTGCCCGGTTTTTTTTTATTTTTTTATTGTATTCGTTCCTAGAATATAGCCAACCAATATTCGACCTATGTATTTATTTTGTGTGCATCATTTGTTGAATAAAATAGTTTCTTTTTTTTTCTTCTTAAATAATCGTCTAAATTGTAGATCCCTGTGTCAAAGTGATAAACATCCAATTGATGTCAATTACGTTGCAAGCCTATATTATTTGTTGAAGCTCAAATCATTGAGCGTTTATCAAATAATCTGAATTAAGATTAAAAATCTTCGTATTCTATAAAACTATTTCTAACCAGCTTCCGCTTGGCTTCGCTCGCGTCATGGTCACAAACTATGTAATCCAGGTATGTTTATCCAGGGCACAAAGTTTCATCTAAATCCGTTCAATAGTTTATAAGTGAAAGAGCCAACCAAACATCCATTCGTTCATCTCATACATCCATCCTCATAAACTTTTACGTTTATCATAATTAGAATTAGGATAGGTAGATTTTTTGTTTGAAAATTTCTGTAAATTTTGTCAAAAACTATGTGACATAGCGTAAAACGTGACTTGTTTTTTTCAATGTTAGAATGAGAAAAAACTTCAAAAACTGAATTCGCAGTACAGCTTATAAGCTTTGGACAGTGGACAGGCGAGTTTTTTGGCTCAATTTGAGTTTCAATTTAAATTTTCCAACTAATATTGTAAATGCGCAAGTGAGTTTGTTCGTTTAATACGCTTATTAACATAAAATTTCGCAAACACGTTGTTAGGAATACAGAAAAGGACAATACATTTCATCCAGAAAAAATAACTATAACTGTTCCCGAGGACAACAAACAAAAGTTTTTCAAAAACGATTTCTGCTAGTATAGATAAATACAAACGATTTTCTTCTTCCTGTTTAACCAACATGCTATTTGGAACGAACGGGAACAAATTAAAATTATTATTATAATTCGTATTCGCTTATTATTCCTTAAATTGGGAGGAACCCTGGGTACAACTAGCGGCACGTAAGTCTAAAGCATCTTTATGCCGCCAGAAGGCCTCAAATATGGCTTAACAACTGAAAAGCCGGACGTTGCCTAAACGTGCCTTCCAAAGCACAGAAACACTCAGATCCAAATGCCACTAAACGTTTACCCATCCAAGTAGTGGCCGGGCGGAGTGTTGCTTAACCAAGGTTTTCTTCTTTTTCTTCGTATGAGCTAGTGGCTAACTCTGTGTCGGAGTTTTTAGGACGCGAGAAGGCCTCCGATACGGCTTAGCGACTGTAAAAGCCGGGACCAAAATCTTAACGTGCCTTCCGAAGCATGGAAGCGCTCAGATCTAATTGGCACTAAACGACCACCCATCTTAATCAGCTTAACCAAGGTCATTTGCTTAGAATACCGGTGTAAGCCACGCCACGAGCGCTTCATTCTACTGGTGGATAGTTGCACGGTAAAACATTATAGAGTTTTCTACCTATGCCGTTTCTAGAATTGATTTGTTTCGTGGCGAGTTGGCGAGTAGGTATTGAAATGCTATAAATTAGGCGCCTTATCTTGCCGGCCATTCGCGGCACATGCTCCAGGATTACTCACTTGTGAGAGCCTTTTATTTCTTATGTCTAGCCAATAAGCCAATACCTATTTGAAAATCTCCTTAACGCAGAGATTGAATGGTCTACTGCAAGAAGTGGCGGGTATAATTCCCGCTGGGGACATGTTTGCATGATCTGAAGTCATTTATACCGGGTCTGGATATGGTCCATGGAGTACTCGTAGTTCATGATATCCATACTACAGGAGAGAATCCTAGTGTCAAGACTATGATACTGTGTTGGGCTATTTTTTTGAGAAATATTATTACAAAATTAAATGTCGTAATATGCAATTTTTTTATAATATCTCAATATTTACGAATGGATTATCGTGAATTTGGATAAAACTTAGAATATGCATAGTTTGTGACCTGGAGCACATAGGCTAGTAGTAGCATAATTTGTTTTATTTAAATAAGTACAGCCGTTACTAAGTTTTACGGGAATAAAGATACACAAACCTTTGCATTTTTAATATTAGTGTGATAATGATTAAATGATTATTTTTATCAAGCGAATACTGTGGTGAAATAAAGGTAGACCATCTTAGGCAGCCCACTCTGTATGAGTTGACGAGATGTGATACCCCTCTAACACTGAGGGTATGGTCCGAGCTAATAATAAATCTAATAACTAACCTTACCCCAAAAATGTTACAATATATTTACAAATTTCATAAAAATGTATGAGATTTATAGCTTTATTGTCACTAGGCATCGCTGACGGAGCGGGGGACCGTCCAAGCCCTACGCGATCTGAATACCAATTTGGAGCTTTCGGTATTAAAACAGACTTCTGAACAATCCGTCGTGATTATTTGATCGAAATGTAAGGAGAAATGATCTTTGAATAACAAGAGATTGGGTTGCAAAGCTGTAATAATACAGAAAGTAATTGGGAATTGCTAAATCATTTGGATGATTGGAGTCGTGATAATGCGGTCGTGAAATTGTTTACGCGTGTAAGTAACCGTAGTAAATCCTAAATTGATGCATCAAAACTATCCTATTAGTATATTCAATATGAAAGTGAGTGTGTGAATGTTTATTACCATGTATGTATCTACGTAGTACCAAAGTAATCGACATAGCCCACAGAATTATTTATTATTATTCTTCGCATTATTTATTTATAGTGTAGGGCGCCTCCCGCCCAGATGGAGCGATGACTTGTGAAAGCTGGCAGAAGGTGGATGCGGAAAGCCGAAAATCGGGCTCAGTGGCGCTTACTGGGTCCAGCAGTGGACTAATACAGGCTGAAGAAGAAGAAGAAGAACAAAAAGGTATCTACGTAATTACTAAACTTATTGATATGAAATTTGGTACGTAGATAGTTTAGCCAATCAAATTTTGAAAATTTAAAACCTCTGAGAGGGTAAACGGGGATGGCAAAGTCTGTATGGGGAAAAATGTTTACTTGGAATTTTTCCTAGAGACTAATGAAAATAAATGCATAGGTGCTTTTTCAGGTGCTAAACAAATTTTAATGAATTTTGAATAAAGGGCATTGGAAAAGGACTTTTGCTACTATTTGTAGTGAAAATAAAACTTGAACAGGGTGAGCTGGGGATAGAAGTTTGCATGGGGAACCAATCATTTCTCAAGTTAGGTAGGTTTATAAAAACAATCATATTGAACCGGCTGTTCAATTGGTAACAAACGCGAACATGAGTGGGAACGGGATCGAAAAAGAGAGTGAGAACGGGAACAGGAACGGGAACAGGAACGGGAACGGGACCTCATACTTTTCTGATCGGATAAGATCAATATGGATCTACTAAAAATTAGTTGTTTTACCATTACGTTGAAAGAATTTGCCAGACTAGGCTGTGATATCAGACCTAACTGATACCAGCACCTGGTAACAGCTAGGTGTGTGGGAGATTTCTTTCGCACACTTTAACAAGGGGGTATAGGGGCTATCGTGATCCTACTCGCAATCAAAGTGACCGTGGGGACCCAATCCAAACGATCCTCTTATTTGCCTCTTGTGCCCTGTCGCCTGCACAAGGGATGACATTGTAAACGCCACAGACGTTGGAGAGAAGATGGCAGTTTTACTCAAATTTATTATAATAAGTTGTGCCCTGACACGCTAGAAGAAAAATGCCCTCTAAAATTTATATAATGTGTTTATCAAAGAAATATCCAAACAAAATTCTCGTCATTTTACTTGACTGTGAAGCAGAAAGGTAATACTTTTTGCAGTACATACTTTTTTTGTTCTATGGTTCGTAGGCTATTTATAAAATGAAAGTAAAACTGGTTTCTAAAAAATCAATCTTCTGTTCTTGAAATTTCCAATACGTTAAATACTTACAGTAGCTGTGAAGCTAAATATTGAACAAATTTCAGATCGGCAAGGTGTCGGGAATGCAAATTGTGTTTACTTGGGGAGTGTACTCAAGTGACTGTCAATATTGCGAGGTACTGCTTCGATTATTCGATGGTTTTGGCCGAGAAATATCTCGCAAATTTTTATTAGGTCTCGAATAAAGTTGGATGTCTTTGTAAAGTCTAGAATTTAAATAGATTTTACTTTAATGTATATATAAAAAAATCCTTTTCTTGCGTAAAACAAAACGCCGAAATCTATTGAGAATCTATTTATAATAAATTTATTTACTTAACAGATACCTAGTGGAGATTGACGATTGAAATATTGAGTCTCCAGATGTTTATTCAAGTTCCAGTTGTTTAGTTGTTTATTATTGTCTAGTGCCCGCACCTGCTTTCCACCATCACACCACAAATTTCAGTCGCACAACCTGGTTCTCTTTATAACAACTGTTCATTTTTCTTGATCTTTCCTGCCTCGTACGTGCAAGTTGTGGAACGAGCTCCCTTCTACAGTTTTCTCTCAGAGCTACATCATGCGGTCATTCAGAAGGCGGATATTTCATTTCTTCAAGGGCCGGCAGCGCAGCAGTATCTCCTCTGGTGATTTAGGTGTCCATGGGCGGCGGTGTCCACTACTTGGATGTGTGACAGTTAAGTGGTATTTAGATCTGTGCGCTTCCCTACTTTGGAAGGCACGTTAAGATATTGGTCGGGAAAAACTCCTATACCAGAGTTGACCAAAGCTCATACGAAGAAGAAGAAGATCCATTTGCGGTGGCCCGTCTGTTCATCTGCCAGCTTTGGCAATAAAAAAAGTTTTTATAACTAGTTCAATTTCATCCCACTTCTGGGGAAAGTTGGCCGCCCCCTTTCCACACTTTCTTGACTTTGGTGGTTTCCTTCTATCTCAAATGCATCTATAGACCAGCCCGCTAACGATTTCTCGGCAGATCCAAAGATGATTATGAAAGTTATAGAACAATGTAGGTTCTCTTGAAACCTTACTCGTACAAAGCCTTATGAGGAGGTATCAAAGAAAGAAATAAAGAAAGAAATAATGTATTTATTTGACACACAAAAAAGAAGGTTCACAAACAAAAGATTGATAGTGTAAGTTAACAAAAACAGTAGTTAAGACATAATTAAATAAATAAATAATGCTGAACGCTATTACACAGCATCATGTAGCCCCAAACTAAGCAGAGCTTGTATTATGGGAACCACATGATTGATAAACTACTTAATATATTGTAAATACATACAAATCATACATGAAAAACATCCAGACCCGAGACAAATATCTGCAGAACATGCAAACATTTGTCCCGCAGCGGGAATCGAACCCGCAACCTTCTGCGTTCTCAAGCGTCGTCACGGTCGCCTTTCAATAAAAAACACACAACACACATGTCTAAACACACATGTCTATACCTACAATCATTTCAGCCCCTCCCTGTTATATCAAGTTAACTTTCGCAGGCTGAATTTCCGATCCTAATAGCGAGGTCAAGAAAAACCAGCCTTGAACTGAATAAATTCTCACAAATTCTGAACACTCCTCAAAGTGTATCAAGAATTATTTACTTAGGTCTAGTTATAAAATGTATGTAAAACGTATGTAAATTATGCGCTGACGTCATGAAACGAAACCTTTTTAAACGAGGTTTCTGCTTAGTTCTTTCTGGTACCCATAACATAATAACATTGATGGCCTCTGTGGCGCAGTGGGTGAAGGTTTGCCTGAGAAGCAGAAGGTTGCGAGTTTGATTCCCGCCGCGGGACAAATTTTTTTCATTATTTGCAGTTGTTTTGTATGTATAATATAATTTTAATATATAAAAATATATATGTTTAAGTAGCTATGCTTAGTTTGGGGCTACTTGATATTTTTTTTATTTTTAATATAGCTACTGGATGACATTTCAGTCATTTAACGCTGTCGGAGGCCTTTGGGGGCCTACAACCCTCGACACCAGAGTTGACAACTAGCTCATACGAAGGAGAAAGAGGAACTGGCCTCATAGCTGAGTATCTGAGCTATGCTGGTCTACCAACTGAGCTCTAGCCCAGTTCTGCTCAGAGAGGGCCCCAGTTCGTTACGCACTGTAGTTCGCGGGTTTGATTTGCCCAAGACATGCATTCGTGTCGTGAAGATGGATGTTTATTAGGGGTTTGGGTTTTATAAGTATCTATGTATCTATGTATGTTTATAAGTCTAGAACAGGCTCTGCTTATTTTGAAATCAGTCGACCCTCGGCGTTCTATGGTACCATTACAACTAAACCCAGAATAATATCGGAAAAGGAAAATACTAAATCAAAGTAGTGTCGTGTCGTTTCTAAAACAGTTCATCATTACCATTACTTCATTTCTTTTGGAGATTTCGTAAGTTGGTACTTCTAGGCAGACTGGTATTCGCATGTCAAAATTGATGGAATAGTATGGTACGGTGCGTACTCTCATAGAGCTAGTATAGTGTTAAGTATCTCGATGGGTACAGTAGAAATATTAATCAAGAATTATACAGCCCTTTTAGGTAAATAAATGAATTTATTGATTCATTTTAATTTTTGTTTCTAAAATTATCAACATATTCGTAGTCAACTGCAGATCAAAAGCTTCTCCTAATGAGCGCCATTACGCCCTGGCCTCAGTTTGACTCATCCAGTTTCTACCAGCAGTCATCCCACTTTGCCGGAAGGCGGAAAAAGTTATGGGAACTGTTTTTGTGTAAAGTAAAAATACAAAATAATCCATTCAGGAATACCAAACTTTATACAAAAATAAACTTTACAACATTTTCCAATATTTCTCGCTAAAAGCCTTCAAACTTGAAGTCTCATAAACCAATTTCGGTGCTTAAATTCAATCTCTATCACATCTATGAGCAATTGTTCTAGCTTTTAGTCTTCAACTAAATTTGCCCGGCTCGTGGGTAACTTTGCGCGCTAGACCATCCATACGGCTAGAAGCTTACATTTTGGCATCGGTGAACTCATTGGCGTGGTGAACGAAGCCGGCTGGAGGTGCAGGTGCGATTACTTGAACGGGTGCATGGGTGTTATAGTTTTTATAAAAAACTTTTGGCGCATAGTGCAATTTGCTTACAACTTGACATACATCTGTACAAAATAAGAGATAAAGAGATAAAGAGATAAAGAGATAAAGAGATAAAGAGATAAAGAGATAAAGAGATAAAGAGATAAAGAGATAAAGAGATAAAGAGATAAAGAGATAAAGAGATAAAGAGATAAAGAGATAAAGAGATAAAGAGATAAAGAGATAAAGAGATAAAGAGATAAAGAGATAAAGAGATAAAGAGATAAAGAGATAAAGAGATAAAGATATTTATTGTTCGTGGAAACTAGGTACAATTGTTATTACAGTTAAAAATAAACTTATGTTAGTCTCACTAGTCCCGCCAGTAAAAGCGTACAAACATTTACCTACATAAAAGCACAGAAAAAAGAAAACAAATAAGTAATGTCATTAAAAAATAAATAAAGTCATTGATTAAATTAAATAATTTCATTAATTAAATTTATCATTTACAAATTCGTCTACAGTATAATAAGCCCTATCCGCCAACAGTCTGGTCAGAGAACTCTTAAATATATTTATATTATTTAGGCATCGAATGTGTTTAGGAATATGGTTATAATATGGTTATAAATAATAAATATGGTTATTGTACACATATGGTTATGGTTATTATATATAATAAATATGGTTATAAATAATAAAAGACTAATACTGCACTCAAAAAGTGTGAAAGTTTTTTTATTAGATTTTTTTAACGTGTATTGTAATTTGCTTGAACCTAGCCATGAATATATTTAGGTTATTAGGCATACAAATGATAAAAGAGTAAACCGATGTTTTTCAAAAACGATCCTGAAATCAATATTAGGGGGCGTGATAGTGTAAAAGTTTATATTGGAAGTTTTTGATACAGTATTTTTTGTGACCTTAGTTTATTTTCCAGTATTTTAAAAGAACTAACCTGCAGTTAAAAATACCTCTATTGTGGACGCTGTCACGAGTTCTCTATATAATTATCACACAAATTATATTATTTATTTAGGCTGGGATGGGACGGGCATATCAAGAGATGTCCACCTGAATACGTTGGCAACCAGCTACAGGCACTGCCCGTCTCTGGTAGAAGATCTAGAGTAACCTAAGACAACTTGGACAGAGGTGTTGTATAGAGACATGGTAGAGAGGTGGCATGCAATGTTTCCGATGCAGACGTCGAAGAAAGAGCGAAGTTGAAAAAAAAATGTAGGAAGGCTGACCCCATCATCATGTGGGTTCTAGAGCCAAGAGAGATTGAATTTTATCAAGGAAATAACAAACACATCGACACTATTTTCTTCGTATAACTTATAAACAGTACGAAGGGCTCTTTGTGGTGCTTCTTTCATTATATTAGTCCTGTTTTTAGCACTACAAGGAGTTATTATCTCCGCACACGTATTTCTTATTTTTTACTTTAACTACCACGGTGACAGATCAATTACAGTTAGACATATTGTAAAGTTAGACAACGATTAAACAAAAAATATTATCTAATAATAAGTCTGTATGTATCAGGCACATATAACCCTTCAAAATCGCGGGTTATACTTCAAAAATATTCGTACGTACGTATGCAATAATATTAATCAGACTATCGGCCTTAGAGATACTCCCTAACTTTATTCTCCCCCTGACTGCAGATGGTCAGTCCAGTTAAACTGCTCTGTATATTATTGAAGGCTACTTGGGTACATTGGGGCGCAAACAACATTGCCTTGATAATTTGTAAACGTATTTTAAAGCTTCTGTTTAATAAAAAACAATTTTGAAGGAGTGGTATTTAATTACGGTAGTGTAAAGAATAGAATAAGAATTAATCTTTATTTAACACACACAGAAACACAGGAAAACATAAATGCACAGCTTACAATAACATATAAACATAACATAGAATAGAAAAACAATAACATAGACAATCAATGATTATAACAACAACAACAACAACTAACAACTAAGGCATATAGGCAGGCAGGGACAACACTGAAATAAAAGGGTTCCCGCCTCTATCTTCAGAACCCAAGCCAACCTCACCTGCACGTGGTGCACCCTGCTAACTAACAAACGGGGACCTCCCCTCGGGGAATCCCCTGACCGCCGACGGGCAGTAGCGTGGCAAAAAGTTGTGCCCAGAGATCCCCAACACACATTCCCTGCGTGATGATTATGGGAGGCTCCCCTTTATTAGCCTATATCCATCAGCATCCAGTTTCGGCCCACGATGGATCTTCTATCAATACAACCAAAGTAAATCCTTTCTCCTAACATTAAACATAATTATAAATGCGAAAGTGAGTATATTTATTTGTTTAATTATTACACTTTCACGCCTTAACCAACCAACCAATCAGCAAGAAATTTCTCCCGCTCCCGAGGGATAGAAAAATAACTTTTAGCGCGAGTGCAGTCACAAGCAAATGCTAATCTTCACTATCTACACTAATATTATAAAGAGGAAAAAATTGTATGTTTGTAATGAATAAGCTCAAAAACCATTGTGCTGATTTCTAACCTTCTTTCACCATTGGAAAGCTACCTCACCTTGAGTAACATAGGTTATTTATATTGCTAGAAAAGATTAGGGATCCTTACTTAAACTTAAGTAACGTAATCCAAGATGTAAAAAAGTGCCCTTACCCGTGCGAAGCGGGGACGGGCCGCTAGTAAGTAATAAAGAACCAATGAAATTTAGCTACTGTAATCAATCCAAGTCACAAAATCATGATTCTCGTTCACAATCGGTCTTAGCAACAATACAAAGTTTAGCACTTCGCCTTCCGACTCGCAGCCCACTGAGTGATTTCAGCAATTAATTATTAGTTTCGACGCTTTCATACTAGTTGTTTAGCTAGTTGCTAGTCGCTAGTCGCTAGTTGTCAGTTGCCACTTTTAGTTCTGCGGTAACTAATGGTTAAGTGCTATTTATAACTTTTAGATTGAACTAGCTTATGTCAGTAGCTTCGTTAGCTAGTTCCCCGGTAAAATACAGTACATATCTGTTCACTTGCAATCAATTGGAGTTCTTTGTGGAGGGCTCGTCCGGGTGCATGTGTATTTCTGCCGTGAAGCATCTGTGCTGTGTTTCGGTTTGAAGGGTGTGCCTGTGAAATAACAGGCACAAGAGGCTTAACATCTTCATTCCACAAGTTGATGGACGCAGAACGTTGCATCGTAAACCACGTCCTAAAATAACGTGATCTACAATGCAATGCAGTGATAGGTAATGGTTACCACTTAACATAAGGTGGGCCATGTGCTTGATCTATCTTCAAGTACCATAAAAAAATACCCAGATAAAATATAGTATCTACCTAGTGCAGGTGAGGTTGTCTTGGGCACCGAAGTTGGATATTGGAACCCCGTACAGGGTGTATCCTTTTAGATAGTAGAATATAATAATGTATTAAATAAATTATTTGTAGATTGCAATATGAGCGAAACACCCGAAAATTGTAGAATTTCAGAACTAAAACACCTCCCACGCCACGTAAATCTTAGACCCTTGATCAAAGACTATAACCGTACCATCAATACATATAAATGTCTCAATTTAGATTAAATACAGTCTCCTAAAACGTTAACTAACTCAGTTGAATTTCAGTATCCTGCCGCAGAGTAAGTGTACAACAGAGTTTCCGAGGTTTCAAAATATTCCATAAATAAATTCATTTCTTACACTACTGCGCCAAAAAGAGGGTAAAGTTTATTTTTTTTAAATTTAGAACTAGCTTCTGCCCGCGGCTTCGCTCTAGTGATACCGGGGTAAAAAGTAGCCTTTGTTAATCTAGTTTTAATCCAGGTGTTAAACTACTATTCTAAGTTTCATACAGATCCGTTCAGCCGTTAGCACATACTTTTGTGACTTTTCAGTTCGAGGGCATGCCGGTTTCCTCACGATGTTTTCCTTCACCGTTTCTAGCTCGTGGTACACTGGTGCACTGGGTGGCTGGGATTCGAACCCACGACCTCCAGATCTTAAGTCGGGGTACATCCCACTGGGCCACCACGGCTTATACTACCTTCTTGGTATTCAAAATCAATGACTAAATTATTTCTTAAAATTGCCATCAAACCTCTTTACAAACAAAAATATTATAATGACAAAAAAAATTGCGTTCCGTCCGCTTGTGATCTTGTTAAAGTGTTTCTGCTAAGATCGATAACTTCAAGAAATACATCTTATTATTATATCATTGTACCTAGTAAATTTTTGTATTACTAAGAAAATATTATTATCTCTTACACAGCATTATCATAAATCTTATTTAAAAAACATGATACTTTTTCTATTTTATTACTCTAATCTAAATCCATCCAAATCATACCTTGAGCATGACCTCTCTAAAAAGGTATTTTATTTATGGAATAATAGAGAAAAGCTTTCTTTGGATGTAGTTTTTACATCTATTTATAAATCTTAAGAATAGAATGTAAGAATGTTTTACAATTCTCACGTTTGAAAAAAAGATTTGCCCCTAACTTGGTCAAAAAGTCAAAGTTTAAGAACATGTCCATGTCAAGACATATTACAAAAATCATCTACTGTAAGTGCCTAATCAGTAATCTTGAACGGTACAATTTTGTTCACTTGAACAACATTTTTGTTTGTCATTTATATGTGTAATTTTTATTTTTTATTGTACTTAAACAATATAAATCTTGTTTGGCAATTTAACCAATCTACTTAGGTATCTACCTAAGACACCTAACTCGTAATAAGACACAAGTTTAGTGAAGTGATTTCGACTGGAATTCTCTGATGAAAAAAATTGTTCGCCGATCGTTTTCTGATAAAGTCGCCTTTGCTATAGCAGAAAACACGACCTGACTGATGACGGGACGACTGGACTTATAAATATGAATATCAACGGGTTATTTACCATGATATGTGATTTTTGTAGTTTACCGGAACTTCCCTTTAGTTCCTCCCGTGATCACGGCGCATGCAACTGCGTTAAAATATCGGAAACAACAGAACTCACAAATCATGGTAAATATCCCTTTGATATTCATAATTATGTTCACAACCATGATAGTTTCAAAAGTTATATGGACTTATAAAACTTGTGACGTTGCCTCATATTGCTATGAACAATCATTCTTGATACTGGCGAAATTGTGGAAAACTATTCCAGAAGCCATTGAATAAAGAAGTGAAGGGAAGTGAAGTAAGTACCAAACAAGTTATCTCTGTCAGAACATTGCTCTGTGCTTACCGCAGACTATACGGTCCGTTTGCCCGTGAAATTTAGTTAGCAGCGATGCCTCGGGAGGTGCTTCAATCCCGATATTTCCAATAGCCAGCACTAACTTGATGAGCATAATTCAAGGGAAAATTAATCTACCTTAATCGATTCTATGTTACACTTAATGTAAATGAGTGTAATCATTTATTCAACGTAATAATTTAGTCAAATATATAGGATTTTTATCAAACTTACTAGCTAAAATGCTTAGGTTTATAGATTAGTTTATGATAGAGATACTGATACTGAGCACGGTCAAGTCAAAAATCTCCGTACTAGTTTTCTCAATGATTTTATTTTATTTTATTTTTTAAGAAATTACAAACAGTATATTTATGGAAAGGAGAATGCCGATAACCCGTACCAATTGCGTCAAAACCAAACGTATCCCATAAAATTGCCTTTATTTTATAAATAGCATTAACATTTTTTTTAGTCTTACACACCGACTCGATTAATAATCACGTAAAAAATTCTTTCGTTTATTTGGTTTCCGGCGCACGGCGCCATGACATTGCAACTACCCTCACTTATAATTTTAGACAGTAGAATTTACTGAAAACATTGGAGGTTTTTTCACTTTGTATAATCAAAGAGGTTGGATCAGAAACTTTTTTGTGGTTCTACTAAACTATCTCCTATATTTTTGTATTACTAGAGTGTTCTGTGGCATTGTGTAGCAGTGTTTATTCTGTAAATCGATATTTTATTAGACATCATCACAATAATGTACGATAAACAATCGTGGCATCATTATTTGAAAATGATATAAAGTAGAACACAGTAGTAATGTATGTAATGTTCTACCTACGAAGTAGAAGTTAAAACACCCTTTTACCTGTCTGTGTGAGGCATATAAATCTTTTCTTATAGATATAGTATCATAGTTAAATGTTTATAGTGTAATACTTATAATTATGTAGACAAAGCTGAACAAACAAGGGAAAGCATTTTTTAAAAAACAAACTCTAAAACTAATATCAAATAAAAACAATTTGTTTACGTTTATCATAAAAAAGACTTAGTATTCCATGAATAACAGTATAATATCTTTCAATAAAATTAGGTTTCGTTTTGACGCAATCACTTTAGCATTGGTACCGAGCGCCATACATCAGACGGCATTCTCCTTTTACATTAGTAGTTTAATGTTAAAAAATATATATATTTTATGTAATAATACTGCAGCCCACGGCGTTATTCACAATTAAAATTTAAAAAAAAACTAAAAATGCGCTACTAGAGGCAAAATTGTACATAAATGGAAAATTAATACATTATATTAAATCTAAAACTTAAACTTAAAATGTATGACGTATGTATGTAGGAGAGGTGATGTAAACAAAGTTATAGTATATTTTGGTTGTACCTTCACGATCAAAGCACTGAAGTTTAGTTGTATTTTATAGAGATGACTTGTACCATTGAGATAAATCTTATCAGTATTAAATCTATGAGTTGAACATTTTACCATGAGGTAACCTGAAACCTCCACTGGTTTAGGTAGTGAAGCTCGTGCGATATCATTAGGAAAAAAACCGGCCAAGTACAAGTCGGACTCACGTAAGAAGGGTTCAGTGAGAAGAGCTGGCGCAGCAGAGACGAGAATGGCGCAACTCTGTTAACAAGGCTGTGAAAATTTTTGAATAAAATCGACTGCAAGATTTCGATTCCAAACGCCTTCTAAAAAAGAACCGTCCTAAGCCTTCCTACGCATACACCTACAATTCTTTAGGCCAGTTACATTGTGCACCCTGTAATAGGACCTTCAAGACAAAATTCGGCTTTGCAAGCCATCTTCGCTCTCACGTCCGAAACTAACAAGGTTCGCCGTTGACGGATACGTCAAGGACATCATTTTCATTTCATTTTTCACGAGAGCCCCACATAAATATTTATTTTATTATGTTCTTAGTATATAAATAAATATAAATAAATAAATAATGCTGGACATTATCACACAGCATCATGTAGCCCCAAACTAAGCAGAGCTTGTATTATGGGAACCACATGATTGATATATTACATATATACATTTTTTTTTTGTAAATACATACATATTATACATAGAAAACACCCAGACCCGAGACAAATATCTGTAGAGCATGCAAACATTTGTCCCGCGGCGGGAATCGAACCCGCAACCTTCTGCGTCTCAGGCGGACCTTCGCCCACTGCGCCACAGAGGTCGTCAAATGTTGTTATAGCGGCAACAGAAATACATTATCTGCGAAAATTTCTACAGTCTTGCTATCCCGGTTTATGAGTTACAGCCTGATAACAGACAGACAGACAGAAAGACAAACAGATGGACAGTGGAGTCTTAGTAATAGGGTCCCGTTCTTACCCTTTGGGTAGGGGAACTTTGGAAATTTAATAAAAACTAGAAGTGTTTAAAATGGTTATTACTTAATGATATTTTATTATAAATTAGTCTGTGCCCAAGTTTTTTTAAGATCAGGTTTATAAAACGTATTTTATTCTTCAAACATATTATTTGAATCTGTGGTGTGACTAAATACTAACCTCTACCTACTACCCACTACCTACAACTCAATAGCCACTACCCTGGGTCCGAGTTCAATGCGCAGCATGCCGTGCGATTTGGAAAACTACGTCAAGTTTTCTCGTCACCCATACCGCAATGTTTGAAAACAAAAGTTTTCAATCAGTGCGTCCTACCCGTCATGACATACGGAGCCGAAACGTGGACACTCACAGTACGGCTAGTCCACCACTTTAAAGTCGCTCAGCGAGCTATGGAACGAGCTCTGCTCGGGGTTTCTCTGAAGGATAAAATCCGTAACAAGTTTATCCGACATAGAACTAAAGTTGTCGACATAGCTCAGAGAATTAGCAAGCTCAAGTGGCAGTGGGCTGGCCATATCTGCCGAAGAACCGATAACCGATGGGGTAAACGAGTTCTTGAGTGGAGACTGCGGCTCGGCAAACGTAGTGTAGGACGCCCTCCGGCCAGGTGGGATAACGATCTGCGAAAGGCTGCTGGTAGAACGAGCTCAGGACAGGGCGCAATGGCGCTCATTAGGGGAGGCCTATGTCCAGCAGTGGACTACTATAGGCTGATGATGATGATGATGATGATGACATTGACGTACTTAAGTATAGCACTCCGAGTGGACAGTGGTCCACTCTCGGACTAACCTAACCATGCCCAACTACCCACTACGCATGAGTCTAGAGTCAGGACCATCATATATCGGATGTAAAAAGACGTCTCCCGAAAACGAAAGATGATGGACAGAACACAAAAACCCAGCCAAATAAAAAAAATGATGTCAGAAAAAAAACTAAAACCGGAGAAAACAATGTGTCAAGATTTCAAAACTGTACGGGCGGACTGCTTGCTGCATGCATACATTGCTGGTTTTATCATTTTATTTGTTTTTTTGCGTATTTAAATGGGTGAGGTAGGTAGATATGATGTTATTATGTTGTACTATAATAATAATAAATAAATAATGCGGGACGTAATCACACAGCATCATGTAGCCCCAAACTAAGCAGAGTTTGTATTATGGGAACCCCATGATAGATATATTACATATATACTTTTTTTGTTGTAAATACATACATATCATACATAGAAAACACCTATACTTATGTAACTAGAAAAATAATTAAAATGACGTAGATTAGTCAAACAGTTTTTGCTTTTTTTCGTTAATATGTTCAGAACCATGGTCTGATTGCAACCTTCCAGTTTTCGGTACAAGTCTTTTTACACCATGTATACTTGTTCAGTGCTTTTATTCTTCGTTTAAGCTTTTACTGATAGATTTACTACTCTTACCACCTAGATATGTTTTCTAGGAATGTTCCCGTGGAATTCGTAACGTCTCCATCAACATATTTTTCCTGAATTACCTGAACACCGTTTGTAGAATAATTAAATTCTTAAGCCTTCAGTTTGTCACCACTATAAATATTGTTGGAATTCAAAGAACACTCTGTGAGCCATTAAGAGGATTTGATGCCTCATTTCAGAATTCCTCGGAATTATTCAGATTCGTCTGAAGCTATAAAGGGTCTATCTGAATCCTGAGTATCAAGTAACGTAGAAATGATTTAGTTCGAGAAGACATTTAAGATGTTACGCGTGTATTGCCTTACATTGTTATTGATAATCATCGATATAGTAAACATAAAGTTTAGTAATGTTGATTTATTTTATCATTAAAATAATATTATTGAGATATGTCAGTACGGTACTAAGATACGTAGAATCGATTTTAGTTCAAGAAGACATTTGAAATGTTACGCGTGTAATGATTACAATGTAAGTATTGGTAAAATTGATATATACAGCGTCGAGCTCAGAACAGGGCGCAATGGCGCTCATTAGGGGAGGCCTATGTCCAGCAGTGGACTGCTATAGGCTGATGATGATGATGGTGATGATTATATAAACATGATGTGGTGTAATGAGTAGTCAAGCTATTACCTGTGGGTGGGGTCGTAAAAAGACTGATTATAAAATCAAAAGTTGTGTTCAATTACAGCCTCCGCACATTGGACGACAGACGTCAGTGATTAGACGCTACGACAAGCAGCGGGGGACAATTTATATACATTTTGTTCAAAGCTCACACGGCGACAATCGCGACAGCAAGATATGACAGACGCTCGCGACTAAACGCGACGGCAAAGCGTCGTGTTTGCGAGGTCTGTTAAAGTATCATGGATTTCGAGGTATTAGACCATTTTCAAAATTCTATAATATTTTTTATTTTTGAGTAATTCTATCTTAGTTAGTATCTATTATTAGTTTTTAGTAATTCTATAATTATTAGTTACTCTTTTTGATGGCATGATCTCATTTTCTTAAGTCTGTTTTTTGATAAGTGCTCTTGTATGAATAAACTATGCAAATGTGCCTAAACTATTGTTTTTGGACCGATAAGAATAGTTAGGTGAACTAGAGAAGTAAGAAACAAGAGTATTTAGTTAATAATAAAAATTATTGAAGTTGTCATTGGTAAAATCAATATAAACCCTGCCACGAGTCAGACAGGTAAACATTGTTTCAATAACTCGTCACATGAGAGTAATCAATGAAAATTGGACTTTTTCGCCTTTGTACAGTCGTCCGAGCATAATCTATTTTAAACAAACGAGTCGACAGTCCCCTTTTATTGAAAACTGATGAAATTCACCAGCTTTTGTTTGTGGTGAACGATTTTTATACCAATATTTCCGTGAAACTGGAAGGTCAATTATTTTTCTATAGGCGTTGGTGTCAAAGGATTTTGCTGACGGCCATTGATAGTGCATAAACAATGATTGCTAAATAAACTAGTCAAGATTATTTATTAAATACTAGCCTCAATGTGGTCTTATTTAACGTTAGTTCTGTGTATTTGTTACTCTATAATTTGAAAAAATATTTTCTATAGTATTTTTTTCTTTTTTTTCTAATGTAATGTATGATGAGATAATTTGCGTTTTGGTGTTAGCTGTAAGCATCTGTCGTATCATCATCATCATTATCATAATCATCATCAGCATCATCATCAATATCATTAGCTTCAGTCTTTAGTAGTCCACTGCTGGACCAACTTGAATAAAATGTAGCAGAAGTATTTATATAAGCTATGGTTTTGTTGCGAAACCACAACGCACCTCCATGGATCTGACGGAAGATCAGCGTTGTATTTTCAAATACAATTTCATGCTGAGTCAGACAACAGTTTGTAACGACGCTGCTAAGACATTATTTTCACTGTTATCAGGTTTTGAGAGACACAATTTTAAATTATTTCTACATAGTTAAGTTAAAGTTAAAGATTAAGTTAAGATAGATCTGAAATCTCCTTTTTATCTACACATTTATACCGCTTGTCTGTCCCGCCTCCGCAAGATGGCCTGGAGCCACTGTCGAGCCAACCGCGCGAAATATTTCGCGCAAGGTTATGGTCATTATTTTAAGTATTTTTCTCGAACACTATTATTTTTAATTTTTATTTGTTATGTTTCATGGTTAAAAATGTAATCTATTAATAATAGCTAACTTCCTACACGCAGAATTTATTTAAATTATCTTTGACAATTAAAAAAAATCCGCTTTTTTTGCAAAAACACTACTTAAAAAATGAAACCACTTTTGAGAAAACTAATATTTGCGCTATGCGCTGTCAGCCGGCCGCCAGAGCCTCGTTTGTTTTACAGCAGGGTGCACCAAGGGCAGGTGAGGTTGGTTTGTATTCTGAAATTGAGGTTGGATTCCCTTACACCCCTAAATATAATTAAATTCAATTCAATTTCCATGTTTCATCCACCTCTAAATCGATAAGTAGTTAATTGGGAACAAAGTTACAAGCACACAAATGCACACATACACTAATGCACCAAGTTTCGCATTTATAATTTAGGAAATAGCTTTTAGCCGGGGCTTCACTTGCGTCAATGTAAATTTTCTCAAAAGTATTGTTTAATGCTTTTGTAAACAGTACTTTTTTCTGAATGAAAGGTACCCTTTGACCGTTTTTGTATCCTTGTTTATCATCATCAACCTATAGCAGTCCACTGCTGGACATAGGCCTCCCCTAATGAGCGCCATTGCGCCCTGTTCTGAGCTCGACGCCTTGTTGGGTATGTGAAATTTCATGGTGATCAATTTAGTTGCTGAGAATTAGATGGTGAGATGAAATGTGACGATGAACACCTTCGATAGACCATGGGTACAAAGAGTTCAAGATTGAAATTAGTGGAGGGATTGTGAGGAGGGTTTCGCCAGCAGTCATAGCAAGCTTATCGTAATTGTAATCGTAAAATAAATTTGCTTGTACCTAACTGATAAACAAAGAACCATCACATCATTATTATGCTTTTGGAAAAAAGCTTTCTAGGTGGGGTCGGCACAACATTATGTTTTCTTTTTCCATTCACTTCTTTCACTCTCATAACCTGTTTCACACAATCCATCCATATCTTTTTTGGCCTTTCTTTTACTCCTACATCCAGTATGAATGAGAACCATGAATAAAAACCTCTCCTCATCACATGCCCATGCCATGTTACTAAATTAAGCACTAGCAAAGAATGGTTATTATAAGACAGACAAAGGGCAAAAACGTCACAACTCACTTTATGTCAGTCAAAAATATATCATACTTAGATAACATATCTATAGAATTATTATATTGTACTATAGGTGTTGAAATGTCGAGTCGCGTTATCTTCGAACAATCCCTTTCATCTTATATTGTCCGCAGCTCACCACGATCCGAGATGAGAGCTTGAAAACATACGTTATGGAATATTGTACCACACTGTGTATGCTCTAAAATATAATTAAAGATAGTTGATAAACAAATATCATGATCATTATCATTTCAGCCATTCTTGGTAGGCCTCCCTTTGAATACGCCATTGGCTTCGATCCTCCGTTAGTCTCGACGCTTCTCTCCAGTGATATATTTACGCCATTTACTTAAACTCCCTTCTAAAAATATACAAATTAAATAATAACAATACAAACGGATATAGGTAGTAAAATGTTAAATGTGTGTTGAGAGCGATAGTCAAAGCTAAAATATTAGGTAGTAACGTAAATATTTAAAAATAACTCTTTTTATTGTGCTCTATTGAAAACAATTTTCTCTCCGTATTTCCGATCGCGTGGTAACTAGATAAAGACTGGTATAATACTATGATTTATTGTAATTTAAGTGCTAGCCCACACTCAAAATCCCACTTGAGAAGAATTTTTTGGCATGTATAAAATCTTTGGTCTAATACTAAATTGTACAAAGCTTTAACTCAATTTGTTTTGGCAGTAAGGTGTAATAGACCGAAATTTCGTCTATAAAAGATTAGTAGGTTTATTAATGAACGGATACAAAAAAAAATGATTTGTAGTATTTTTTTTCTCCTGAAAACCTATCATTCGTGTTGGCTTTTATCATTCTACATAAAGTATTAAAAAAATTACACAACCACTAGTACGAAAGTAAGGCCGAGAGGTATCCCGAAGCACCTTCACTGCCAAGGTGTCGGGACAGCTGGAAAGTCCAATCAACGTCGCGCTCCATCAAGCTCAAGACCGGGGCAGATGGAAGAAAACTATTAATAGCGTCCTTGCATCGAATAACTCTTATCTTCTTCATCATCAGCTTATAGCAGTCCACTACTGGACATAGGCCTCCCTAAGAGAGAACCATTGCGCCCTGTCCTGAGCTCGACGCATCCAGATTCTACCAGCAGCCTTTTGCAAATCACTCATTGAGGGAATCATTAAAAAGAGAGGAGATAGAAGTGTGTCGTCATCAGATAAGACTACGATACTTTTTAATGGAATAATTTTCTGTCCGAGCATGCTCGCCCGAACATCCTCACCTGCCAACTTAGAACATAAAGCAAACCGCCCTGTTAGGTACCTAATAGAAATTCCGCACGCATGTACGCCGCGAGGCTAATATCGCTTTACAGAAGGGATACACTTTTATTTTGGACCCTTTGGAAATGATACCGACCGAATGCGGTGTTACATTTATATTGTGACGTTTTGCTACTGACGATTCTCATGTTTTTGGACTAATTTTGCTTTAATTAGGCCTATGTGCACTGACGAACTAGCTTAACCAGTACGTAGTAGCAGTATTGTAGTATTTACATAAATTAGGCTTTAGCAACAGGAAACAAATGAATTGGATACAGCTACGCATAAAATTTATAGCACTGTGATTATCTATGTTACTGTTAAATCGATTATTATGTTTAAAATGGTTTATTAGTAAAAGTTAGTAGTAAAGTTGCCTTCTTTTGTCATTACTACAATGCATATTTAACTGAAAAAAGTAAAGCAATTAAGCAGTTAAAATTTTGAAAATATTTTGTGCCATCCGTTACAAGGTTTTGTTGTTGAATTCAGATGAAACGTCAATTGTGGCCTATTATTTTGGCCCTACTCTAGATCAAGACCCCGAGATCAGTCACTCACTGTGCATCCGCTATACATAATCAAAAGAGTCCTAGTGCGAGGAACATAGTTTATCTAGGTAAATCTGTATTTTTACCCTATGAATAAGCATACCTATTCAATATAAAAAATACTACCTATATATCTAATCAAACTTTTGTACCTGACCATTGCTTTTGTCGCAATAAGTATTTAACTTTTTGACTGAATTCATGTACTTACATACAACTATGTACTCATAACGATTTTTTTATTTGCTGTATGTACTACACATATATTAGCTATGTTGTTAAAATGATCATTTTTTGGTTTCATTTGCAGACAAGGCGGTCAAGTATAATTTTGTGTAATACGATGGAAAAAACTTCTGCCGTTCTATCGTAAAATCTCTACATCAATCGTAGTAAGTAAAGGGTACATTATTAGTAAGTACTTATTCTGTACAAAGTGTAGGATGCCCTCCGGCCAGGAGTAACAAAGGTTGCTAGTACAAAAAACACGCATCGAGCTGAGGACAGGACGCAATGGCGCTTATTAGGGGAGAGCTATGTTCAACAGTGGACTGTTATAAGCTGACGATAATGATGGTTCTGTAAGTATATTCCAACATTAGTGAACGATCTATCATCGGTCTCATAAGTAATGCATCATTTATTTACGGCGGCCTCTGTGGCGTAGTGGGCGAAGGTCCGTCTGAGACGCAGAAGGTTGCGGGTTCGATTCCCGCCGCGGGACAAATGTTTGCATGTTCTACAGATATTAGCCTCGGGTCTGGGTGTTTTCTATGTATCATAAGTACGTATTTACAAAAAAAAACTGTATATGTGTAGTATATCAATCATTTGGTTCCCATAATACAAGCTCTGCTTAGTTTGGGGCTAGGTGATGCTGTGTGATAGTGTCCAACATTATTTATTTATTTATTATTTAGTAATTAATCACTATTGATAAAATATAATTAATTCTCTGATGTACGACTCTCAGATCTTTTTCAGACTCTACCCTCAAAAACTTCAAGGTTGAGGAACAAATCACAGCATCAGTCAGCAAAGTGTTGTCATTAGGTGTAATTCGCCTCGCCGCCGGTACATTTGTCCGAGTAATGGCCCGTTACTCTCGCGATGCCAAATCAATCACATCTAGGTTAGGTAGTTGAAGTAACTAATTTTCACCAATATTTGTCTATCTATAAGTAGGATTTTGTAAGTAGCTGAGGAGAGGGTGCAATGGAGCTTATTAGGTGAGGAGGTCATTAGGTTAGGAGGGATCTGTTCAGCAGTGAGCTGCTTCATGCTGATGGTCTTGATGATCAAGTTTCACTTAAAGCAGAGCCAGGACAAAAGACAGACTGGATTTAGTTTCCAGAGAGTGCCGTGACTGATTTTGGCTATCTCAAACACAAAATCAATAAGTATCACCTTTGTTTGGTACAACAACACTAGTCTATTTAGTCCACAGCTGAACATAGGCTTTCCCTAGAAGAAGGGGGATGTGCCCTTAATCCCCAAGCTGGGCGTGCGGGTTGGGGATCGCAGGGTACAGCTTCTCGCGCCAACAACGCTGCTGTCTGTCAGCGGTCAGGAGATTTTGATGTATCGGTGTTAAGCTGCGCTATGCCACAATCAGCTAGCCGCCACAGCCCCTTTTGTTTTACAGCAGGTTGTAGCACAGGTTGACATGAGTTCTAAAGATTGGAACTCTTTTTACCGCTTTGTTTATACAGCAGGCGCAAAATCTCAAAAATCATTTAGGCTCCCCGCCCACGACCGATTTTACCATCGAGTTTTTGTAGGACAGTTAGGGAGGAGCACGTCATGCTAACCTCATGCACGGAGCGTATACCGACCAGGTTGGATTTACGGAGGAAGTAAGTCCTTAAGAGCTAAAAATTGGATCGTACGTAATTATATAAGTATTTTATGTTCTATTACTTTTTTTCGTTAAGTTTATAGTTTAGGAGTTAGGGCACTTTGAAATATGTATGAAAAATTATTTTAGCTCTTAAGTCCTTATTTCTCCGTAAATCCAACCTGGTTGGTATACACTCCGTGCATAAGGTTGGCATAACGTGCTCCTCCCTAACTGTTCTACAAAAAATCGGTGGAAAAATCGGTCGTGGGCGGGGAGCCTTATGGAAATGGTAAATGTACGATGCAGTGGTTTCTTTATTCTGTGGCAGTGGTTGAAGTGAGCCAAGCCCAAGGTGGTTTCTATTGCCACAGTGGGATCAATTTTGTTTTTTCAATAATTCATCAGTAGGTATTACATCTCGATAGGTAGGTTAGATACTCATGCTTGGTACCATAGACCGTACCTACTGTACTACGTAAGTTTTTTCAACCTACGAGTTAGATAGGTTGAAAAAAAAGCTCTTTTTTTTACTTACAACAATATAAACATAAAGAACAAAAATTCCAACGCTTTTCTCTGTTTTGAAACAGCAACTTTTTTACAGTTACTTAACAAAAACTCTGCAAAAACTTACAGAATTACGGCACACCTTTGACCTACAGCGGACAATTTATTATTTCAAACACCGCTTACGGCCTCCACTCCAGCCCGCCAATAAATGAAATTAAACTCTATTTCCCCTGGACAAGATTGAAAATGTCAGCTTGTTTTTTACGAAATACATTTTTCATGGAATTTCTACCTTTATCGGAACTGTTTAGGGCTGAAAATTGGTTGTTCTAAAGTAATGTCAGCGGACACGTATGGTCAGTAAATTCAAATGGGACACTTCCGTGAAACTGGATCAGTGTTTCAATGAAATACTGTGACACTGCGATATTGATAAGGAAATTTCGTATAGACCATCAAATGTTATGTCCTTTATTTTTACCAGTAGCCAACCCGAGAGCACTGTTTGCGAGGTTCTTTCCCGTACGTCAAAGTCCATTGACAATTTCACATGGTCTTCTTCTCAGTACAGTTTAGGGAACTTCAAGGAGGACAAGCTGTATCTCCCTTTTAGAGCGGGAATCAATTCGCGCGTAGTCAATCAGGTTTGTGATATATCACGTGGAATGTGACGTGATCATTTTGATTGGCTAAACTTGACTCAACTTGCCTATAAATCGCACTATCTGGACAAGTTCTTAGGTTTTTAGGGGACTACAATTACGTCATGCTGTTTTGGTTCCAAGTTGATGGAAAATTGTTATCAGGTCACTAGGACCTTTGCTGGGAGCGTTGGTGTTTGTAGCGGTCCCAATCGCCTGACAGAAAACTTAAGGTGAGTCGATCAATTCACATAATCGATTAATCACATCACCAGCATGCGTGTGGATCCATCACTACGCGACCCCGTAATATTATTAGATAATTAGTGTGAAGTTTGACTGCCTCTTAGATATAAAATTATTTATTATTATTTATAGTTGGAGATGGAAATCGCCTCAAACTCAAGACTTTTGACATTTACTTTTCACGACCTTTTAAAAGTCAAGCCCGTTTTAATTTATCTCAAGAAAAGAAGGTTAAAACCCACTCGCAAAGAGCACAATTCCAGCAGATATCTGCAAAATCGTCGAATAATTCACGTCGACGACTCGGAACCGTGGCCCTACAAAACTGCACATTTTACAGCAACATTTGGGGCACTTTATATTCGTAGCGACGACATTAGGAGGAAGTGGGAGGCACCTACTCGCTGTATATTATCGGGCATCGGAAGAGGACGTTAGCTCGATAGTTTGTTTTGAGTACGTCCTTGGGAATAACAAGTGATGCAATGGGAATGAACAAATTGAGCATTGCATTATTTTAGTAAGGAAATATGTACGAAACTTCAACAGTAGAGCTACTGATTTGAAAGATTCATGTCTGCGAGTAGGTAATTAATGAATGCACCATCGTCCTCGATAGTGTTTTGAGTACGTCCTGGGGAATAACAAATGATGGAATGGGATTGAACAAATTGAGCAGCGCATTAATTTTGTAAGGAATCCATGTTCCATTTGGTTAAGTTGGTACCTATCGTCTAGGGAATCACATTGCGGAATGACTGGTGTTATTTCTGGAGAAAATACAAGCACAATAAAAGGCTGATTAAGCTTTATATTTTATTTATGATATAATATGAATAAAAACTAATTAAATATAAGTAGAAGTATGTGTTGGTATCCCATAAAACAAGCTCTGCTCTATGTTTGGGGCAAAATGATAATGTTTAGCATGACATGTCCAGCATTATTTATTTATTACTAAATAATATAAGTAGGGTCAATGTTCTACTAGCTGACCACGTACCAAAAGCTGACCAAAACACGAATAACATCCTATTGTAAGAAATTCTTATCACATTTAGTAGCAATATTTTACCAAGCATCACGGCAACTGCTAAATGCTCAAGTAATGGTACATTGCACGGTCAGGCCTTGGACCTGGCTGGTCATCTATTGGTATAACATATTTTTACCTAAAAAGATTTGAATTTAGTAATAATATGTATTTCATTTAGTAAAGTAAATGTCACACAAACTTATGCTTCATAAAAAAATGGGTTTATATTTAAATAAGCAGAATATATGGTTGAGTAGCTTAGAAATCTCCTAAATGGTCCACTATAAGAACATTGACCCTTCATCTTATTTCTATCATACAAAGAGCAATATTCTAAAGCACAATATTCATCTCGTTAATTGTTTGCAGAATAAATTAACAGAATTAATCAATTTAAGCTATCAAGTGCCAATCTGCCTGTAATTGTTAAGGGCCCCGACATTTTATAACGTCGATAAAATCTCAATAAAACCTCCAACGACATAAGTGATTACTGCGGTGTCTATATCGGCTGTTGGCTGGACTGTTTGTTTGTGATTGTATTTTTCTTCATAAATAGTTACGTTAGTATTTGAATACATGGATTTATTTATTAAAAATATTGTTTCGTGTCTGGCTGTTTCTATATATGTATAATGTTTATGCATTTATTATAAAAAACAAAAAGCAGTAGGGTTTTTTATTTTTATAATAATATTTTTTTGATACCATTTCAGTTCAGCCATGAACGAGAAAGTCGCCATGTTGGATTTTTTTACACTTATTTAATCTACATGACAATTAAATGGTTCAATGAAATCTAATACACCTTATTAATTATTATTTTATTGTGGAAATCAATCAGTTTTTAATACCATTTCAGTCCATCGTAAATTGAAAAGGCTTCTTACAGACGCCATATACATTTTTTTGACATTTCATATAGCCTATGTCACCCTTGTGATCTAAACATATCCAACAATACTTTATTTGTCAAAATCCGTCCAGCCGTTTGGGCTACAGCGACCCACAAATAATATTACAAACATACATACACCCTGAAAACATAAGTTGACTGAAGAGGACTTCATTCGGGTAAAAAAAAAATTCTACGTAGATACTTTTTAGTCATGTGTTATTTAAGTCATGTGGTTCCCAAGTCCTGCGGTGTGAAAGTGTCCAACATTTATTTTTATTATTAATGTTTCTTGCATCATTTTGAAAACTTTACCCCTCCTATCATACTTAATCTTGGAACTATTCCTTGTTCCCTTCCTTTCAAATCCAGGCGATTGAATGCGATCTCGATATATCTTGCACGAAGGTTCTATAAACGGGTGTCATTGCAGGACGCCGGCCATAATGGATTGGGACCCGTGTAACGATGTTCTTGATCGGGAGATTTCAAACTACATCTGGTGCGGAATCGATCCTATAAATTCAGTAAAGAATCAATAAACATTATCAAGAAATATACTTTAAATGTTAATGAGGAACATAATATTCCTTTACTAGTATTTTTTAAGTAATTTTTTTCCAACACATTACGTTAGGATGAGTTTGAATTATTCTACTTATGTCTTGATTATTTTTTGTCTTTTACTCTGCGGTCATCAGCAGCCTATAGCAGTCCACTGCTGGACATAGGCCATTGCGCCCTCTCCTTTGTTCAACACCTCCAGCTTCTACTACCAGCCTTTTGCAAATTGTCACTCCACCTGACCAGAGGGCGTCCTACACTAGGTTCAACAAGTAAATAAATATGCAAACAAAAAAATATTAATTTGTGTTTTTAATTAAATTTCTATTACTTATTATTACAAATGTTATGAACAAAAAATGTAAAAGTACACTATATTTTTCTCTTAAATAATTTTTTAACTTAAAATGAGTATTACTTAAAAAATAAATCTTCATAACTTTTATAATACGTGTTGCTTTATATTGCACTAATATCCGGTCGCATTTTACCAACACCGCTACCCTTCGATCCGCTACCGGATAATCCCGGCCGGGTTGTGTTTGACACGGGCGGGCGTACAAACATGGCTGCCGCATGGCCGCCGCTATTACACCTGTTTGTTTAGGGCACATTATGGTGTATTTCTTACTATCAGGGCTTAAATTGGACATGGGTGAAATATTCGAGGAAACTTTGGAACTTTTCCTCCTAAGTCTTATGTTTATTTTCACAAACGCTTTCTTTAATATGGTACGGCAGGGAATATTTGTTTAGAGACATAGAATATAATAGAATAGGTTTTTATTTGCAACAACAGAAAGCGGTCGACATCATCATCATTATCCACAGACAACAGTCCACTGCTGGACATAGGTCTCTCATCGTGAGCATTACACCCTCATATCCTCAGTTCGACGCATCCAACTTCTACCTGCAGATTTTCGCAGATCGTCACTCTATCTGGCAAGATTTTGTACAGTACTAGGTACATTTGCCGCACCGCGTCAATAATATTTCTTCCGACAAAATGTCAAAATTATCATTTTTAACAAACATTATTTTCGAAAAAAAATTTAATTAAAAAGTTTAAAAGTTAGCCTAACAATACACAAGAACACTGCCATCTGTCGGAACTCAAAAACATTAACAATCTCTAATTTCCGATTGACTGAGTTAATTGGAAATCATCTAATACCCAATACTCAAAGGACTTCCGCGAAACAGCTTCAATAAAGAAAACAAACCCCTGGTGGGGTGCACGAAAAAATATAATTGTAATTAGAGTAGGCACAGTATCTGGCTCTTAGTATGGCTTATCTTGCAGTAACGCTTAGTAATATGACCGTACTTTTCCACTAGTCATTAAAACAGTGTCCATCAACAGTGTCATCTCAACTCAGTCCTAAGACAGAGACGATAAAATAAGCATTGTTAAACTAGAGAATATGTTATGAAGTCACACAATTTATCGGTTAAAAATTTTGGTTAACATGTTAGCTGACTCGTCATCAGGCTTTGTTTTATAACATGGTCTTAATTGTTATTTGGTCCGATCTTTGTATTGTTGAGACTAGTATAAACGTGAAAACAACAGTGAAACCCTTAACTCAAGTTAAAAAATCTTTATTCTGAACCCATTCTGTTCTTTTGTGATCTATTAGTGCACAATCTACATGAGCAGCTTTTCAATTTTGATCATCAAAGTTTCATTTATTAGTCAGTCTCATTATATCCCACATCATGCTAGTATACATTAAATAAATTATGAAAAAAACCACGATCTTTATCGATATAATTTTGAAAAGTTGTTTTAACTGCATACCTGGATATAATGTGATAAACCACAGTGTGCCAGATCAATAGCCGGGAGGTAGTACCTTGGGGAGGCTTCAGGGGAGAAAGTAATGACGAGGGTAGTAATCGATGGTATCGAATGTGTTTTATAAATAGTCAATAGAGTACATTTAGCCAACGCGGTAGGTTGATAAAATAAGACATAACATAAGTCGGGCATCTGGTTTACTTATTATATGTCATTAAAATAATTAAATGGTGACTGTAATCCTAGCCAGCTTAGTCCTCGTTTAATCAATCGTGATATCATGCACTTTCGAAGTATGTATGTGAATATTCATCATCATCATCATCATCATAGATAGATAGATTAAATCTTTATTGCACACAACACCAACTAAAAACCAAAAATTTACAAAAACAGAGAAATTAAATAGTATTATAATGTAGGTACAATGGGCGGTCATAACGCTTAAAGCGATTTCTTCCAGGCAACCAAGAAAGGAAAAAGTATAATTAAAAGAATTGAGCATCATCATCATCACCATCATCATCGGCTTATACATAAAAAAAATTATGAACTGAAAATCCAACAAATCTCAATTTTATTTTTCCTTGCGCGCTAATCTAGAGAAATATAAAACGACTAGCTTCCTGCAGCTTCGGTCGCTCAGTACCCGGACCTAAAGTAGCCTAGGCTACTTTACTTACTTATGTGCAAAATATCAGCTTCAATACCAGTAGTTTCGACGTAAAGGAGGGATACCAATTTCACATTTAAAAAACTTACGCATTAATAAAATACTAATACTAATGAGGCTAATGAGAATATTAATAATATATAGGCTTATAATTATATAATACTAGCTTCCGCCCGCGGCTTCGCTCGCGTGGTACCCGGATAAAAGTAGCCTATATAGTAGTCTTTTTTTATTTTTATTTTTTTTTTATTTATCCAGGTGATAAAATTTACGTTTTGCGTGAAAGAGTAACAAACATCCATCCATACATCCATCTCACAAACATTTTTATTTATAAGTATTTTTAATAGTGGTAGGATTTATAATATATAAAATAATTAATAGTAGTATTCGAGAATGCTACTTATTCTTGTTTCTTTATTATCCATACTAATACCACAGATAACATAATACTAGTACTTAAGATTTTTTATTAAGATGTACCTACCTACCTAATTGTAAGAGTTAGTGTTCTTTAAGCTATTTTTATGCATAATGCCTTGAATATTTTTCTGTAATGATTTATGTAATATCAATAAATTGAAATTAAATTTCAATTTCAATTGACTATCAACGACGTTAGCTAGTTTAGTATTTGGCCATTATACAACGTCCTTAGTTGACTGCTCATAGTAATTGATTGATCAATCCTATTTTCCAGTACGTGTGACGTCATTAGTTTAGCATGTCAAAGGTAGACTAACAGCCAGACAATATCAGGTTTCGAGATTGTACCTAAATCGATAACTGAAACTAGAGACGTTTGTGCTTTGTGTTCAAGCGATCAAACGCAGATTCTTGTTATAAACTTTAATGTAGAACAGTTACTTTGGCAGGGATTCTGAGTTATCTCTGTCGGTAAACCTAATTTTAACCTTTATTCATATAAATTCTTTATTACATGGCTTCTGTGATAACATTTCCACACTTTCACAACTGTTAGTTTGTTCATTTAAATATGAGGCAGTGTTGTACGGTGTAGGTGTAACTAATTCCAGTCGTCCAGACTTCAGTCAGGCCCAGTTATAGCAATGGCGACTATGGCAAAAAACTATCACCAATCAATTTTCTTCATCAAATAATTCTAGCCCAAATTCACTTTTATTTCATTTAACTACACTTGTCTCTTAGTGCTAAGGTAAGGTAAGGTAAGGGATATAATGCCGTAAATTTTTTACAGCATAAATCAGAAGACACTAGGAAATTAGACAAAACGCAATTGACACAACCATCGTTCAAGATTTATTTATTTTGTCTATATGAGAGCGTTTTTGCTTGGCAAATATGCCGCTCACTTATGATTAAATAAGAAAACATTATATCAATTAAAAAATTAAAACTAAAATCAAAACTTCACAACTAACCAATACACCCCTCACTTTTAGCCCAAATTTCACTAGGTCTAAGGCCCATTTTCCACCATAGCGGAGAAGAGAGGAGAGATGTCTCATTTTGTATAGAGTTTTGTTCCGCGAGCGTGCAAGTGGCGCGACAGAGCAGAGATGTGTGTAGTATGGTGGCCGGGCGGAGCCCACGCTCTCGCTCCCAGTTCCCTGCTGCCTTTGCCTCGCTTTCTCCCCGCGCCTCGCCCACCCGAAAGCATTTTACATCTCTGATACACTCAGCTCATATCTCCTCTCCACTAAGCACTCTCCGCTTTGGTGGATACCGGGCCTTATACCATCTTGACATCATCCAACTTAGGCAAGGCAAGAATTGAATGACATAATATATCAATGGAATAAGTAAATCGATTCGTATTTTTGCATCAAGATGTGTTTAGTTTTGCTTTCTGCTGACTTAACATTTCTGAAGTGTCTATTTCATTGCACATTTCAGCAAAGCAATGAACGTCTACACCTCTAAAAGGCCACCGCACTCTAACCTCATCTATATTATTACATTCTACCTAAGAAAGTAAGGGGGGAATTCAATTTAGCAATTACCTGAGGGCGCCCTTCGGTCCTTCTAACGTTATTAAGTAAGGAAGATTCGCGAGCTGACTAAAAATGTATCGGCTGTTTTATTTACTATCGTACCACGTTCGTTTTCACTTGGCGGGGAATCGTGAGGTGCCTTGAGACGTAAGACAGACATGGAGGTCTGATGAAAAAGGTCAAATAGTGAAATATGTTGTTAGGTGGAAAAACATATTTTCTCAAATATATGCTTGGAAAGAGCATTATTTTGACCACCTTATTCGAGATAAATTGAAATTACTGTACTCGCCAAATAGCAGTGGCCGGAAAAAGTTATATGAAAATCCTTATCTGTCATGTTTTAGCGGCCAAAGAAATTGCTATATTAACTCATATCTGTCGTTTTATTTAAAAATGGAACGAAATATGGCAACCAAGGAGGTAACTAATCAATGATATTTGAGTTTAAGGTTTTATTTAAATTTCAAACTGGTTTGCAAATAGAAAGCTGTTTATTAAACAAAACAAATGAACACTTTGCGCGTGGAAAAATTGAGTTGCTGACGATGCGGACAAATTTATTAGGATGAAGTGTCCCAACTGATACTTTTGATTATAATTTCAGCGCATTATTTGACAAAAGTACTATGGGTCAAGCCTTGGCCACAGATAGGCTTTGATGGACTTACGTTCCTATGTATGCCTCGGTTTCGCCTCTGCCCACATTTACATGTTCGTCAATCAGTGCCTCTTTTGCTGGCCACTACAGTAATGATAAATTATCAGAAAATGCTGCCCTACTATGCATTTGATGTTTGGTTTTAGGGCAAGAAGCATGAAACAAGTGTTTTGGTGCCGCATTTATTTAGCTTACTAAAGTATTAAAGTATTATTTAGCTGAAGAAAGTGATGGGCTGCAAGTTGTCGCGTGGAGTGCTTGAAAAAAGTGTTCTTGTTTCGAATGGAATCCATCCCCTATATGGTATTTTATTTTTTTTAAAAAACATCGCAAAGATTCTTGTTTATTTCAGCTGAAGAAAATAATTTTGAATAACATATAACCCTTTAGATTTTAACGTATTTTTCATAAATAACCAAATAAAAATTACCATAAATCTCCAATTTACGCCACGTCTTATTTGAGAAAATCTTCCATCAAAGTAGTATGGAGTTTTCCCACGCACAGTGAATCGGCTGGGTTGGGGCTTTGTCGGTTAATTTTTAACTAACTTCCTATCTATAGTGATGGGTGTAGAATGTAGGCGTAACTTTGACTTGAACGTTTTTGTTTGAACGTTGCAAATTGGACGAATTTGGGATTTTTTAACAAACTACTTTTAGAATTATGTGTACAGAATGAAGATGTTCTATTTTTCTTTATAAAATAAGCATTTCAATTTACCCAAAATAAGCAGAGCATGCATATCTACCAATAATAAATAAAATAATAATGAAATAAAAAAGCCATTTATTTTCATAATTGTTTTACAAGTTTTGTGTCTTATTAATATGTTTGTCTTTGTTTATCTCCTCAAGTAAGGACCCTCTTTGGGTGAAGGCCTCATCCAACTTCTTCCATGCTTCTTTGTTTTACCAAGGTTTGTCCAGTCAGACCAAGCTATTTCTTTTATATCATCTTCCCAACGTTTGCTGGGGATTTGTGTTATAATGAAATGGTGTCTTTTTCGATAGAGAAGCATTGTTGGTGTCTTCGTCAAGGTTCCCACCTCGGGTAGCTGTTCTAACAGAGTAATAAATAGCCGGTTATTTATCCGGCATTTATGAAAAACCTACTTAACCAACCTGCGCGTAGGTAAGTCTTTAAACAGGAACGCATTACAACGAATTCTCGTTGCGGTTTTTCCACTGAATAATTTACTCGTGCGGGCTCAGTGAATAGGCCGCTTCTATTTATTTTGTAAACATACTTGATATGAAGGTGAATTACATATTTTTAACAAACTTCAAGGGCTGTGAGGGACCTTTCTGGCCACCTTCGCAACTCGAGAACCTCATCAACCTCATCTCCTACTAACTAACAAACGGGGCTCTGGCAGCCAGCTAATTGCTGCATAGCGCAGCTTGGCACCGGCACAGCTACATTCCCTGGCCACCGACGGGTAGCAGCATCGGTGGTGCAAGAAACTGTGTCCTGCGATCCTCAATCCATATGCGCAGCGTGGGAATTATGGGAATATCCTCCTCATAAGCGGGGGCCTAGGTCCAACAGTAGACTGATATAGGCTGGTGTTATTGTTTTTTTGAAATTATTTATTGTCTCGAAGATGCTTCTTGTCTGTATTCCAGATTAAATAATGTGAATCCGAAGTCTATTTTTAACAGACTTCTAAAAGGAGGAGGTTCTCAATTTGACTGTATGTTGCATTTTTTAAAGTCAATTTTTAATTCCAAAAAAATGATACTATAAAGAGGGCGGTACAAGTAGGTACATACCTACTTGGGGTAAATATATACATACTGTTTTGAGAAATATATAATGGTGAAATCTTTAATTTTAAAAGCACTAGGTACATTAAAACTCGTTTAGCTATACAACTGATTCAATCTTCAATTACCTAAACATTATAACCCAAACAAAATTCAGAACGGTTGCCCTTGTTTTCTAAAACAATTGTAGGCAAACCTGAATAGGCTTTGATTGTCGTTCTGATGGCGCACGATTGAATTTCACCCGAAAATTTGTTTGTATTCGAATGAACGGAGTCTGCGTACATAGCTTGTTCACTTCCAATCCATCGATCGCAGTACAGTTGGTAAGTAACCTACCTTTGTGTACTTAATACTACTTACTGTGTTAGGTAATAATCAAATATCGTGTCTTCCTTCTTCGTACGAGCCAATGGATAATTCTAGTGTCAGAGTTTCCAGGTCGCTGAAGGCCTCCAACATGACTTAACGACTCAAAAATTCGGGACCAATATCTTAACGTGCCTTCCGAAGCGACTTCGAAGTATAGACCAGGCGAAGTGATCTACTACGAACACCAGAGTAAGTCACACCGAGAGCGAGCCACGAATTATCGCGTCGAATGATGTAAATACCAATTTAAAAAAAACTCGAACTTTTCTTACTAACAACTAGCGGACTCGACAAACACAAAAACCCTACAGTAAACTACAATTAGCTGTTTCAGTTTTTCTCGTATTTTCTTATTTATCTTTACGTGTTTTCATTTTTTTTGTATACGACCTCTGATTCAAACAATAAAAAGAGAAATTTACAGCCTGCGCACATTGGACGACAAACGTCAGCGATTAGACGCTACGACTAGCTGCGGGGGACAATTTTCATACATTTTGTTCAAAGTTACGCACATACGGCGACAATCGCAACAGCAAGATATGACAGACGCTCGCAACTAAGCGCGACGACAAAGCGTCGTGCTTGCGAGGTCTGTGAATCGGTCTAGCCCTTTTCAAGATATAGCCATCATCACTGTCACTATTATTGGCCTATAGCAGTCTACTGCTGGACATAGACCTCCACTTATGAGCGCCATTGCGCTCTGTCCTCTTTCTATAGCTATAGCCAATCCGGGCGCAAAAACCTTTTGCGAGGTTTTCTTTCCCGTATCTTCATTTAAAAAGTTCAATGACATAGACTTATTTGCTTTGTATGAATGTGGGAACTTCGGAGAGGTCAAACTTACATATTTTAATTTTATTTGTTGAGATTTTTATACAAAAATACGGTAGCAAATTGGGTCAACTTAGGGTCCGACTCAGCAATAAGTTGCATTTGAAAATACAACGCTTTTGAATCTATGGTGCGTTGCCGTTAAGATATATTAAAAGACTTGTGTAATGTGTAAATAAATATAGTATTAAAACAAGTAGATAGCGAGAGTGTATTGGTTGAATATCCACCCGCCTAGTGGTTTCCGATCTGTACCGTTCAGTCGTGGTCGAGGTTACATCTCTTTTCTGGAGTGGCGCAAACGTTATGGACTTAGCGGAAATTTTTGATCTCGCTGGCATGATGGATGAACTGAAACCTAAAAGATCGCGGTTTTGATTCCCATGGCAGAATGAATGTGGGTATCATCATCATCATCATCATCCTATAGCAGTCCACTGCTGGAAATAGGCCTCCCCTAATAGGCGCCATTGCACCCTGTCCTGAGCTCGATACATCTAGCTTCCATCAGCAGTATTTCGCAGATCGTCATTCCACCTGACCAAAGGATGTCCTGGCCGAATGATGTCCTGCCCTACGTTCCCTCCCTATTTAATCATTTCAAATGCCTCTATTCCCTCTCGCTCTTACACCTTACAGGCATAGTACTTCGCGATGCAACGCTTCTAAATCGTTGCACATTTGTCCGGGTAACACCTCTATTTATCGTGGAAAGGCTACATGCGGTCCAATTGGCATGGCTGCAGAATTTATTTACAAAATGCTTCTTGATTTTGTTGCACTGCATTTTCTATAAAATTAACATCTTGTATAGCAATTGACTCTTTCACAGTAGTTTATTAGTAGTGTTTTCAGCAATAGGCTACAACCGCTGTTCTCAAAGTCGATCCTGAATGAATCCTGAATCTTCTGAGAAAGCTCGTCCCATCGTCGACCTCATCCTTGCCCACGCAAGACTCGAGGTCAAGAGCTGGCCCATACTAAACAAAAAAAAAAACCTGATAATCTTATGTCAGTCATAATGTATTCACTAACTAGGTAGGTACTTACTCTGTGTTGTCTCTGTATTTGTTAAGTTGTGGGTGTATTTGCTGTGATCGTAGTTATTAGGTATATACCGACATGTTATGACTTTTAGTTTTTGGTGCGAATAAATATGGTATATTAAATTCAATTTTTATTTTTCATTTATCTGTACCTTCATAGAACAGGATTATACCAGTTATCCCTATTGAGTTCGCCACATTGATATGGATCTCATATTTTTTCCTGTTTTCCCCATTCGTTACGGTATAGCAATGGAAATAATTGATATGAAAAAATATCGATAATGGAGATTTTACCATTGAGAAAATTGATGTTCTTAATCTTTCGTAAAAAAACTATTAGTAGTGTAGGTAATCACACATTGGGCAGCGTTTGCCAAAGCTAAGTACCCGCTGCATATTACATCGCCTTGCATATTGCATATCTACAGGAAGTACCTATAAGTATATATATATATATATATATATACTGTACATTGAACAAAAAAGTATATCATTCCTACCCACCAAACGCAAACTCAAAATGTCTATAATCAGTACGCACCTTATGGTAACACTTTGAATCGTATTTTTTTTATTAATAACAAGTTTGTTTGCTTTGTACCTACTTCCGTTAAAGCTTTCTGTAAAAGCTCAAAGTCAGTAGTTTCCTTGATCTCCGGAACTGTAAAGAAAAGTTCTACAAATAGATACCGTTATACCGGTCATCTCATCAAAACTGCAGCTGAGCCGGCGGAAACGACTTCGCGTTTGTTTTCAAGGAAAATAATAAAATCCTATTCGGAATTAACGCTATGGATATCTTCCTCGACAGTCTTATCACAAAAGAAAACTAGTTATTGTGTATAATTTATAAAACTTTATAATTGATTGGACTTCTCCATTTTATCTTTTGTAGCGTTGGTCAATGTCATTGAGGCAATATTTTCATATTCTGAGATATTTTCGAACTTTGTAAACTTATTGCTCGGATTTCGGGCACACGAAATGACAAGTTTTTTTACGATATTTGAAGGAGGAACTAGCATATTGTCTACCTGATCTTAACAGGTAGCCATTACTCAAAACAAATAGTTGTTTCGTAGGTCACGCATGTTCGTAACGTGCCCTACTATGCAACGTCCTACGTATAGATGTAAGACCGGTTTAAAACCAATTAAACCAATCCGTTTAAAATGAAAAAAAAAAACCATTTAAAACCGAAGTATACAATTTTTTTCGATTTAAACCGGCCGGTGTTAATTACTATGTTTTTCTTAATTATAACTACATTTCCTTGATTTTATCGAGGTAGGGATATAACGGAGTACCTATAAACGGTGTAAAAAAAATTTTAAATGTGTGATACTGATATATAGATATTAATATATAACTACTAAGTACTAAAACAAACTTTTGGCTTCACAAAAACTCTGTGTTGCTAGATAAACATTATTTTCATTGTTTTCAAACGATATAAATAAATCAATTTGATTCAGTTTAAAACCAAACTCATAATTTCGCACTCTAATTGACATCACGTTGTCATTACTCGTGTTGTGACTCGACTTGACCGTTGCAATGTGCCTACACACGCATACACACACATAGGTACACTGCCACGGCCGCCTTTGTAGGCGAGTTTTCAACCGTTAAAACCATTTATTTGGAATTTAAAACGACAACATTTTGTTTAATCCGTTTTAAACCGGTTGATTAACATCTATAGTCCTAGGTCCATCAATTTGAGGCAGGAAAGTGTTAGCCTCATGTGCCAGTATACACGCTGTTAATCCACACCCTTCAAACCGAAATACAGTAAACTCGCATATTAATTGCATCGACTCAACGCCCACTCAACTCCAACTCATCATGTCACAATCCATCTCACAGTATGGCATTGATTCGTAATAGTGAATTTGTTAACTTGTAAGATAAAGGTATACGACGCGTGGACAACGCGTGGTCCACGCGTTTTTCACCTATTGACGTCACCGACCCGTTTGCCACTCATTGTTGACGAATCGGGCACGAGTCTAGAATGTGCTTACGACTAGTAGGCGACAACGCGCTTCCCACTCGTTGACGACGCGTTGCCCACTCATTGACGCCAAGTTTTCCACTGGTGACAGACGCATTGATCGCCTAATTGACGACTCGTTGATACCGGATCGTTAGTTCTAGTTGGAAGGGTGGTGGATTGGCGTCGAGTCAGTGTAATGAGCGAACAGCTTAAGGCTGCGTCACATCAAAAATAGGCATTCCCAAAGAACTCTATTACTGTTGGCGCAAAAAATCAAAGACACAGAAAGAGAAAAGACCTGACTGAATTTTAATGGGGTCTAAGGAGTTCCAACATCCATTTTCGGTTCCCAAGCCATCCTGAACGTGGTGCACCCTTCTAAATAGCGAACGGGACTGGCAGCCGGCTGATTGCGGCATAGGTCAGCCTACATTGACACAGCTAAATCTAATGGCCACCAACGGGCAGCAGCGTCGTTGGTACGAGAAGCTGTGCCCTGCGATCCTCAACCTGCATGCCCAGAGTGGGGATTATGGGCATATCCCTCTTTATTAGGAGAAGCATATGTCCAACAGTGGACTGATATGGGCTGGTGCGGTGTGGTGTGGTGAATTTAATTATACCTATAACATATCCTACTAATATTTATAAACGTGAACTTTTGTGTAAATGTTTGTTACTCTTTCACGTCAGAACAGCTGAATGGATTTGGATTTAACTTGGAATATACTTAGATTGTGGATTGGTACGAGTGAAGCTGCGGTATGTAATAATTGTAATAAATATTGGATACTTATCTTATCTTATCTTATTAGCCTGTCTGATCCCACTGCAGGGCAAAGGCCTCCCTTCCCTCTTTCCACACATCCCATTATTTATTAAATTAATTGAATACTGATTACAGAATAAATATAATGAGTTTTAACGTGTTTTTTTTAGCTGTGATTCAAGATTCCATAAAAATATAAGCGATAATATACCTTACTGTCCAAATTCTTTATTATAGAATATAAACCTCGAATAGCTAATAATAGCTAAATGGTGTTAAAATATCAGGTCATCTCTTTTTATTTACATTTAAATGAAAGGGACAAGCTTACATTAACGAACTTTATAAAATTGATTATAAATAAGGTGATAATAAACCGCGGGCAAAGCCTATTTATTGATATAAAGATAAACGCGATCAAACAATTACTGAGAACTAATGTCTTCGGATTTCTGGGTCATTGCCTAATTGAGGGCGGAGTCAGCACAATGGGATAATGAGAGGTTACCATTCACCTGCGGGATGATTTAATGGCGGTGTAACATAATAAAGATAATACGAGGGATGTTTGTCGGTTCTTGGAATCTGAAATTGAAATTCTAATTCATTGTCTATGTGAATCGATAAACAGTATCACTAGTAATTTTATTTATTTTTATTTTATTTATTTGGCACACAAAACGGAACACTATCAAAGGAAAATGCCAAGAATCCGTACCAATTGCGTCAAAACGGAACGTATTCCATAAAATGTATTATATTTTTTGAATGACATTAACTTTTTCTTTAGTTTTACACACCGACGGAATTATTATTCATATAAAAAAATATTTTGTTGATTTGGTTTCCGCCGCACGCCGCCATTACACTGCAACAACCAATTATATATACGTTACTATGGCAACAAACATTGATGTGAAGTGTTACTAGGGCAATAACACTCATTTTTAATTATTTTGACAGTAGAATCGACTAAAAACTTATTGGAAATCTTTTTGACGCACTCACTTTAGTCTTGGTACCGGTTGCTATACATCAGACGGCATTTTCCTTTAAACATATAAAAATATCACAATATTAAGTTCTAGATTGTATCCCAAAGCATGTTATACAAGATACTTTATGTTATAGTTATACTAGATCACTGAGTTTTTGAAGTCTGAAGCGGTCGTGGCGCGGCTTAGTTCGGTCTTCTTATAAGCAACATTCCGCCCGGTCTCTACTTGGATAACCGGACTTAATAACTATATTATTATAATAATAATATATGATAACTTGGACCGTGTGGGTAACTCGTGGCATTTAGATCTGAGCGCTTCCGTGCTTTAGTTAGTTTCGGCTTTTCAGTCATATCGGAGGCCTTCTGGCGGCCTAAACTCCGACACTAGAGTTGAGCTCAATAATCTATTATCAAAAAAGCTATTTAGATCCTAGAACATTAATATGAGTTACTTTAAAAACAAAATGAGACGCTTCATAATATTTGAACGACCTAATATGTGTTTGAGTGTCAACGTTACGTCCTACATTTTTTTTTAAATAATTGGCAAGTTTTTTATATGTACTGTGCGGCTTTTTATCTTAAATGAACTTATAATAGAAAATCCACTTTGAAAAACACTATAATGAGCAGAGTACTGTGGGCTCACATTTTATTGAAAATTTTACATATGGAATAACTAACAACAAGCTTATTACTTTGTGTTGAAGTATACTTATGTGCCGTTTTGTGGAAACTATATGAACTATTTGTGAAAACATTGTTACTGGCTGAGGACGTTACATGGATAGTTTCCAAGAAAAACAATAATTTAGTTTTGAGTTTAACTATGGAATAAATGAAAAAATATACGCCAAAACCCACTATCGGGAGAGTGGGGATGTGGGAGTATAAGAATGGGGAAACCTATGAGATTTCAAGTCGGTAGCTTACGTAGTTCCTGAAATAATCAGCGGTGACAGACCGGACGGACAAAGCGGCACCTATAAGGGTTCGTTTAACCGGTTCGGTAACATCACCCTAAAAATGACACCACGAAACTCCAAACAATCACATATTATACAGCAGAGTCAACTCTAGGATTTTCTTTGTGTAGGTGTCAGAAACCAAGAGTAGTTACTAACCTCTTGAATTGGGTATTAACTCATTGCGCCATCTAAATAATAAAATGTTCTTCTCTCTCATGAGTTAGTGGCCAACTCTGTTGTCGGTGACATAGGGGCCTCCAACATATTTATTGGAATCCACTGTTTGTTTTATTACGTGCAATACTTGACTGTTGATCTATAAAAGAAATTACCTCAGTGATTCCGGTTTCAGTTCCTTTCCAGGTAATCCGGGAGCAGATATATTGCTTCCAAGTAAGCCCTTATTGGATATTCAGTCCAAAACAAAATAAACTTTTTCGATTTCTTTTACTTAAATACGTTTCTTTAGGCTAAGTACGTACTGACGGGTTTGCTTAGCGCCTAGAGCATCATCGGCAGTCCACCTGGCCGGAGGGCGTCCTACAATAACTAAATGCCAAGACGCAGTCTCCACTCAAGAACTCGCTTGGGGCCTAGTGACTTACATGAGGTTACTTGCTAGGTAGAACAGTAGACACACTGGGAGGTGGTTTGCGTGTTGAATCGTTAGGAACAAAGTACAGATACAGATTTTTTTTATACACCATGGTTACACGTTATTCACTTACAAAAATGTCGAAATAATAAGTATTACAGTAGGTACATTATAATTTATCTTAGTTAATGTTCTTTAAGTGACAAAAACTCATTTATGTCATAAAACACACGCTGTAAAAGCCAATAAGACGGTTTTTGAAATCGCCGGAAAATGAAAAGAGACCTTTCAAAGTAGGCAGGAAATATCATTCTACTAAGTGAAAGCAATGCTGATTTCAAGCCGCCTGTCAGTGCGTACTTAATGTTATAACCCTACAATGTTAATAAAAAACAAAAAATAAGCTGAAAATGCAATACAGAAGCTGTGTTGCAGCAACGCCCCTTGCGGTCCACTTTCGAAAGAACGTTTTCTCAGTCTTTTAAATCAGTTTTTATCAAAGTAGTTTTTCCTATGTTTTTAATTGATGATTAAAATATTATTTATTTTCTTAATCATTCAAACGAATTCCCATACATTACGTAGACTTTTTTGATTTCTAAATATCCAAATGTATTTTAGAAAGTGGCATTTCTTAGTATGGCAATCTGCGTAGGCTCCGAAATTTTCCACGAGTACTTATTTATGCCGTCACACACGCAACGCTGCTTGCGTTGCGTGTGTGACGGTTTGTAGTAACGTAAATTTTGAAAAAAAAATATTTTCAGGGGTAGAATCGAGATTTCAGATTCAATTTTGCATACTTCTACAATGCACAGCGACTAAGTGGATCTTAACCATACCAGTACCATACCACTATCATACTTAGTACCATACCAGTAGATACCAGTTCGCCAGGTTTCTCGTTCTAATCCCGCTTCTGTCCAGTCAACGATCTGAAATAAAGCGCAGTTCTTTCTGTAGGTACTTTGTCGCTTACTTGTATACTAATCACATAAAATAAATGTTCCTGTTATAATAAATGTAAGTAACTTTTAGAACCAGTAGAACCCAATTATTTGCCCTCTGAAATTAACTCTATTCGTCCGTCGAAAAAACTAAGTACTACCACAGACAATGGATGCTAATACACAATAGCCAAGCTTCCTGACACATCCAAACTAAGAATAAGTAAAAATTTTCTGATGCAGCTCTTAGGAGCAGACAGGAAAGTACTTCGCCATGTCTCAACAAGTCTTAAACAGCCTATCAGCTTAATGTAGGGGCTCTGTGCATAGTAATTTAGATCACTTTTTTAGCGAATTTTAAAATTTATCGTGAGCAATTTTTGGCGCCTGATATTACGTTTACTATTTATGGTTATAGGAAACATTTCATGTCATAATAACCTCAAAACTCGCTATTTTACCATTAAAAACGATGTTTTTTGTTTATAGACTTACTTTTGACCGCCATCTCACCTTTTAGAAAGTAATGATGCTGCTGACGTGACTACGCTTGCCTAGAATGGATGTATTTACTCTCGCTTGAAGACTTATTTTAGGTGCATATTTAGTAAACGACCAAAACTATACTAATCATGACATAAAATCACAAACCTTAATCTAAACATGAAATCATACTTTGAGAACGCTCTATCAGGGATTACCCTGATAGAGCAAATCAAGTGAAATTGCTAACGAAAGCTAATATAAGATTGGAATACCTTCTAACCAATCTATAAATATACAAATATGAAATCACGCAACAAAATGTTATAAAAATGTCAATACGACGTACGTCGATAATTTCGCCTTATTTCCAAACATAAAAGGCCATCAAAATAAAAAACAAATTGCTCATTTCATAAGGTAATATTTTGAAGAAAATCAAAGCATTTTATACTAGATAAATGTTTGTAGCTTTACTGACGTGTTAATAAATAGAACAAGGGAAAAGTCACGAGACTTTTTTTGTTTTACTGATATTATAAATATCACTGATTAAAAATGCTATCCACATTTATTTCCGCAACTATACAATAAAATTTCTTCTTCATAAGAGTCGCTAGTTAAGGAGTTTGTAGGCCGCCCGAATGTATTCGACATCGCTTAAGGAGAGAAACAAGGTGAATCATCTTAACGTGCCTTTCAAAGCACGGAAGCGTTCAGATCTAAATGCCACAAAACGATCACCCATCCAAGTAGCGACCGAGCCGAATGTTGCATAACCAAGATGATCTGCGAAGCATTCACGAAATCATCACTAGCTCGTCTTTTCAGCGTGTGCTGTACGGTGCAAAGTAAAGCTATTTTTGTTATAAATCACAGCTCTATCGCTCACCCATTTTAGCGAACTTGGACTAGCTAAGCACTAGCTTTATCCTGCTCTACCTTATACGTTTACAACACATTTAGCCAAGAGGATAAATTTTCATTATTACAGTCCCTAATAAAGCCTGTCCGGGCAAAAATAGTGGTTGACCACAACGGCCCAGGGGGTACGGATAATAGAATCCCTACCCACATTAAAGGCTAACAATGTGTACGGAGTTATTCTGATTTGTTTGAGTGATTCTATCTAATTTGTGTGTTTTAAAACGTGGTTTGTTTGTTTGAAAAATTTATTGCACATACTTAAAATATGTTACAAAGGGTGGGCTTAATGCCATAGGCATTATCTACCTGCCAACCAATTACAGGTTTAGATAAGAGGTTGGCGTGCTAACCTTAAACTACTAAAAATATCAATGATACGAATAATATAGGTACTAATAATATACATATCAATACTAAACCAAAACTATATAAATATATGAATATTTATATGGACCAATTAACGTAACAAAAACGATTTATACATAAAAGATTACAGACATACCTGTCGATACAATATTCAGATATATCGAAAGCAGTGTACAACTTTGCGTGGATAAAAGATCTTTGACTATAACCTCTTGAAGTGGTGTAATGAGGGTGTTTTAACCTCCCTAGATATATCGTTTGACTGGGTATGGCTAAACATACCATGTTATCCTTTACGCTCGACAATAGTATAATGATTGGCTTATAATTAAAATATAGGAATGTATCAGAATCTTTTCCCTTAACATTATCATTGATTATCAGTCTAAATCTCTGCTGTCGGACCTTTTAGGCCACCCGAAGGCCTCCAACATGTCAGTGGAAACACTCTGGTGTTCTAGAAGTTTCAACCCTTTTTGGGAGTTGAACTAAAACACCCTAAGTTAAAACAACCAAAAATAGACTTATTCACAATAGAATAATTTAAGATAAATATCTAAATATCTACGTATGTACCAATTTTTTTGTTCAATTTTACCGCGTTATGAAGATACTCGGGATAAGTTCATAATATTTCTGTTTTAATATTTTTATTTAGAGCAAAAGTATACCTATAATTATAGTACTCATCGATGTCGATGACAGTGACCCTAGTTACTTCTTTGTCTAATGTGGGGCCAAATATGGCTGACCAAATTTGATTTAAAATACCCTGTTACGTGAATTACATTATAGGACTTGAACAATTGTAGGTATAAGTATAGGAGGGCTTAGGTCTCCCTTTAAGTGTTTTGCGTTTTACGTCTAAAATTATTCTTATTACAATATACCAATTGCACCCAAACGACCACTAGAAGCCTAGATATGTGGTACAAACCACCGTCCTTCTTATTATCGTTTAGACCGTAGGGCATTTGAACGAAAGCAAGCAAGTAGATAGGCTTAACAAAATGGTTGTTTGACCGATTTAGTATAATCTGTTTGCTTAGAAAGATTACTGCTAATTTGTACTGCTCAAAGGTCCTTTTTGGGATATAAAAGTAAATGGTGCACATACTAGCTTTTAAATTGTTTGAGGAAGATTAGGCGTACGATAGTGCTTAAAAAAAAAAAAGACGTGTGGCACTCGGGGACTGCCGCGGTAAAGCTATTGCATAGCATTTTGTATCAACTTATGCAATTATAATTATTTATTTATTTTATTTATGCAGTATTTCTTTTTCTTTGATATTAATTCAAGTTACACTTTTTGAGCGTGGTGGTCGTCTCGATTCGTGCGAGCTTCGTAGAGTCGTACAATACGTCTAGTTGCACGCACACAAACACCGTGTCGAAGACTGCCGAAAAGAAACGACGTTAGACAATGCACGGCCTTCAAGCCACACCTCCGTGCCCGTCGGAGTGGGGAGCGTGAAGTTTTTTTTCGTTACGGAATTTCTGGATTCGGTCCCCGCGCTCAAGGCCCTCGATACAAGCTATGCAATAGCTTAAAACTTTGAAGTACTTACAAAATGGTTTCCTGAGAGGGTAGGTAGCGTCTTTTTTAACTTCTTTAACATAGAAATATTTTGTGCTGGACATAGGCCCAGTAAGCGTCACAGAACCTGATATTTCTTAGCCTTTCTGCATTGATTTCAGTTCCACAAATGTCAACTGCAACAGGGTGCTTAGTCCGAGTTTTTGTACCAGCTCGATCGCGTTTGCGTTTATGGAAATTTGTATGGAAAGGAGTCAGTCAGTACCACGCGTTTTTCACTAGATGGCGCTACCTCGATTTCATATAAATTTCTGGAAAGGAAAGTAAAGAAGATCGGTCAGTTTCATACAACCTGTGACCTGAGACCTGACCATTAAATGTCACGTCTAGAAATAACCTATGTCTTAATTGATAGTTCTTATTGCAGGATATCATGTTCAATTAATCGTTTTTTTTTATTAAACCCGGAGAATTTTTCCGGGTATTTATTTTATACTTTTAGGTTACGATCGATTAGGATACTGGCGCCATTAAACAAAAACTAACCAAACGCGTGCTTTGTTAGTGGCAGTTTTGTTTTAGATGGTTGACATTGTTGGGACGAGAGATGCACAATGTGGGTGAGAGTGCGTTCAATAACCATGATACGTTATGATAGGGCGTATTGCGATCAATATTTATTATTAATTTACTAAGTTTTCCGGCCTTAATAAATAAAATTATTAGTAATAATTTCAATACTCTATTATTCGGAAATTTTTTACATAATTCGCATTTTTAGTTGCTTCCATTTATGGTCAGGTCTGATATGACCGGCCTTCTTTCGAACTATGTGAACCTGGCAACGAAGTGGATGATATTTAAAGTTTGATTATTGTGATCGTTTGTACCCGATTGTACCGTTTTTAAAAACATATGAAGATAGAAAAGTTTCTTCAGCAACCAATTTACCAAATCATAGCTTACACAAAAAAAAAAAAACTCATAAGGAAACATAATCTGGCATGCAAATTATGCATAGATTCAGATAGGTATTAAATAAAATAAATAAATAAAATAAAATAAGCCTTTATTACTGTTAACCCTAATTTACAATTAAATATCTTAAGTTATACTGGCGATCGGTTTTCCGTCAACAGCTTGTCCTTCGACAAAGGCCTCCTCCAAATAGGTACTTTCAACTATCTCTGTCTCTGGCGATTCTGATCCATTCTGGACCGGCAACTCTTTTCAAGTCATCTTCCCAGCGTTTTATTTGTCGACCTTTACTTCTCTTGCCGTCCCTTGGGTACCACTCTATTATCATTCTCGACCATTTCTCATTTTTCTCTCTAATCATATGTCCTGCCCATTTCCATTTAAGTGTTTTGCACACTTTATTCACATCTTTAAATTTTGTTATATTTTTAATTTTGTTTAATCTTACTTTATCTTTTATTTTTACCCCGATTACACTCTCTCTATTCCGTTTTGACATATGGTTCTTTTATTTTTTAGTTTCTCTGTTAATGCCCATGTCTGACAGCCATATGTTAAACATGGTAAAATGCACATGTTATAAACTTTTCTTTTATCTTTGATTGGATCAATTAAAGACAGATAGGTATTGAAGGCGACCAAATATTTAAAAGTAAAACAATACTTAAAACCAGGTACAATTGAGTACAAGCGAAGCAAAGTTGAAATAATACAAGTTTTTACAAAACAGCAAAGTTTCCTAACAGACATGTTCTGGCGTATACTATCTCGAATAGGTATTAAAATTTATGACACATTAAGAAACAATGCATTATAGAACAAAGAGGTACAATCGAGAACTTTCGACACAAAGTTGATAAACTTTCTTGTAAGAACATTGGTTTGACCCTCTTATTCTTAGTTGTCACGTCTATTTTTTCCTGAGGAATACTCAAGAAAAGTAGCAAGAAAAATAGACACTGCTAATAGTTCTTTGAGGAAACATCTTGTGATTGACTTGAAATAAGGCAGTTCTATCATTTAAAACTACCAAAACATCATTTCAAGCTTGAGTGGAAGTGATGAATTTTTGAGGTGATAACTTAGAATTTGAGGCAGTGTCTTTGAGATGTCTGAATGCCTTTGATGGTACAGGACCAACAGCATACCTTGCCTTCTGTTGCGTTCAAGCGCTTTTAGTTTAGCAGTTTAGCACTTAGAGCTGCTTAGGGACGCTGCTTGCCATTGGCAGTCTTTCGCCCCCACATAGTCAAAGTTCCATGATAAAATCATATTTCCCACCACACCACACCAGCCTATATCAGTCCACTGCTGGACATAGGCCTCCCCTAGTAAAGGGTATATGCCCATAATCCCACTGGGCATGCGGGTTGGGGATCGCAGGGCACAGCTTCTCGCACAACCGACGCTGCTGCCCGTCGTTGGCCAGTGGATTTAGCTGTGCCGATGTAGGCTGTGCTATGCCGCAATCTGCCGGTCGCCAGAGCCCCGTTCATTGTTTAGCAGGGTGCACCACGTGTAGGTGAGGTTGGCTTGGGTTACGAAGATAGGGGTTGTAACCCCGTACACCCCTATAAATTTCCCGTTTATCCAAGAATTAAGAAAAATGCATAAAGCATTCTTGACTTTATAAGAACAAAAATAGAAGCAGTAAGCTTGACATTTCTACTTCAGGCTTTTACTTTGTAGCGACTTTGGAGGACTTTGTAAAGATTATAATAATTATTTTTTAGTGTAACGGTTAGTGAAATTAGTTACAAAACGGTTATGGTTATAACTAGGCCGCTGTAAAAGTCATTTCTGGCTTATTTAATGAACCGTATTCATTATGTAAAGTTCTACTTTAGTCAAGTAGTACTTATTTTTCTTTTTATTTTGACGACACCTCTCTGGCGCAGTGGGCGAAGGCCCGTCTGCGACGCAGAAGGTTTTGGGTTTGATTCCCGCCGCGATTCATGTTTGTACGTTCTGCAAATATTTGTTTCGGGTCTGGGTGTTTTCTATGTATTTACAAAATAAATGTATCTATGTAGTTTATCAGTGATGTGGTTCCCATCTGTGTGTGTGTGTGTGTGCTCTGCTTCTCTGCAGTTTGGAGCAACATGATAAAGCTGGACACTATCACAATAGTGTCCAGCTTTATTTATTTATTTATCGGTCTTGAGCCCTCTCAATCCACCGATTACATGCTGTTAAACTTCATAAATTAATTTAGGATGTAAAATCATTGCTTTCTTTTGACAAACCTTTTGATTATACGTTTATAGGCTGTAAAATTCAATGTTTTTTCTTTTGAAAAACTGTTTGATTATACGTTTAAAGTCCATATTCTTGATATTTGTAATACTGATTGGAAGCTTGTTGTATAGTTGGATCTTGATAATTTTCCTAGATTTTGCGCTTTTGCTAGCCTTACCTAATTTAGTTTTTCCTTGTTTCTTATGTTGTACATATGAGTATTTTTCTTTTTAGGGGTTCCATACCCAAAGGATTAAAACGGGATTCTATTACTAAGAATCCAATGCCCGTCTGTCTGTCTGTCTATCTGTTTGCCTGTCACCAGGCTTTCACCTCACTTCACTTCTTTATTAAATGGCTTCTGGGATAGTTATCCACAATTTCGCCAGTATCAAGTATAATAATCGGTCATAATAATATGAGGCAACATAGTACGATTTATAAGTCCAGTCGTCCAGTCTTCGGTCAGGTCCTGTTTTCTGCTATAGCCATGGCGAATATAACAAAAAACGATCGGCGCACAATTTTCTTCATCAGAGAATTCCTGTTCAATCTTCTTTTATTCCATTTCACTAATACTTGTGTCTTTTATCTAACATTTATCGGTTAAAATACCATGAATATTAAACGAAATACATTAGAAAAACACTAGAAAATAAAATTATATAAAATTGACAACCGTCGTTCAAGATGAAAAAAATGGTGTCCGTCACCAGGCTTTATCTCATAAACCGTGATAGCCACAGAACACTATTACTCCGTGATAGCTAGACAGTTAAAATTTTCACAGATAATGTATTTCTGATGCCACTATAACAACACACACTAAAAACAGAATCAAATTAATATTTAAATTAGGCTCCCATACTACGATACGTTCGGGAGTCCGACACGCATTTGGCCGGTTTTTTTAAGAAGTTTTCCTTGTACCTATTTCTAGTAAACTTTTATGAATGTAAAGTGAAATGACAGTCATCCATTCTACAAAAACGACCTCTAAATAACGAGTATCACTGTCTTCCATACCCGCTGCATTTGAAATGTAATTTACCTACACACCTGCAACTACCTTACCCGAGATACTTGGGTAAATGGAAATTCCAACCAAAACTTAATTAGCATTTGATGCACTTGCGAGATCTTACAATAATGCAATCCTGGTTATCCTGTTTAGAACATTAGTGTATTGTAGACTAGCGGTCCGCCCCGGTTTTGCACGGGTATTGAATAAAAAAATCAAAAATTATAACTTTTTACACACACACATACACCCTTTATTTCTTGATAATAAGTATTGACTTCCCTTCTGTACCCCCGTAACGCTTATTTCATCGCTTTGCTGCCTAGCTAGCCGAGCGGGGTAAGCGGTGACATGATCACGCAACTTTTTTCAAATACTTAAATTTTTAAACTCGTGATATCTTTTGAATAGAATGTCCGAATTGAAGCATTTAAAAAGTTTTATAAAGTTATTGAAACAGTCTTGAAACAATCTGTCAGAAATATAAAGTCAACAGTCTGAAATATAAAGTAATTTATTTTGATAAGGATTAATACCGAGTGACAAATAAAAAGCAATTTCCAGTGCCGGCAGTTCAATTAAATTTTTAAAATAAATTAACACTTATTGTGACATAACTATATATAGACATATGCTGTCGCGACACTTTTTGTAGATTATAATGTGTTCTAAATAGTCGTAGTACAATTTTGTTCTATCATCAATAGTTTTCGCAGCGCACGCGATGTAAGGAATTATTTAAGTCATTTTTTTACACATATTTTTTTGCCGGCAGTTCAATTAAATTTTTAAAATAAATTAACACTTATTGTGACATAACTATATATAGACATATGCTGTCGCGACACTTTTTGTAGATTATAATGTGTTCTAAATAGTCATAGTACATTATTTTGTTCTATCATCAATAGTTTTCGCAGCGCACGCAATGTAAGGAATTATATAAGTCATTTTTTTACACCTTGGATTACATTATTGAAATTTTAGTAAGAAATCCTAATTTGTTTGAAAATATAATATAGCCAATAACACTCGGAGATAGTGTAGCTACCCAACGGTCAAAGAATTTTTTTAAATCGGTATAGTAGTTTCGGAGCCTATTCAATGCAAACAAACAAACAATCAAATCTTTCCTCTTTATAATATTATTTAATATATAATATATAATAATAATATAATATAATATAATAATATTAGTGTAGATGTAGATAGTCTAGACTAGATCCGTGGCAACCATTTTAGGATACAGAATTATAAGAGAGGCCTTAATTTTTATTCCAAAACTAAGCTAGTGCCAGCGGGTTAGCTCGCGTGGTACGTGGATAAAAGTAGCCTGTATGTTATGCCTAGTGTAGGCTATAATTCATTATGTGTAAAACTTCTTTATTTTCTATATCTAAGTATCTATCTTTTCTGTATCTAATCCAGTCCGATCTGTACGGTTTGGACTGCGGATCATACTGTCGTGCTAATGGTAATAATTATAATAAATATTTTGATATTTTCTATTTGTACCTACTATTTTATTTAAAATAAAATTATATATCTTGATATGTAAGTATTTTACTAATATTATTTGTATAATAATAGTATTTATAGATGTATGTAATTTTTTTATGTAGTTTATTTATAAAATGGTTAATTATACAGTTATAGTTTTAAGTAATTTTAAGATAGAATTATAAGTACTACCATCTAAAAACAAACTATAGGTTTGGCTGGTAGAAAATGCTCGTAGCATTAAGCCTACTTTTTTGTTGCATTTAATGTGCAATAAAGCACAAATAAATAAATAAATGGCGCGTAAAGATCAGATCGCGCATCTGGGACTGATCACTGAAGTGAATTATACCCGTCTGACCATCTTGTTACTGCGTAGAATCTTTTAACGCCGTACGTTTCGGAGTGCGGGTTGGAATGACGCGTGCCGTTTCTCGCGGTCCGAACTTTACGTGTGCAGGGCGCTAATTAATGGCTTTGTGTAATTAGGTAGGCAGCACTAGCTCTAAACATCAGGTGGGTCATTTTTTCTATCTTCAGTACCATAAAAAAACCTGAAAGTCACATTATATTTATTGACGTTTTCATACAAAATACCATCCAAGCTGACTTTTCTGTTGGATTTTGAAATCATATAAACTTTTTCCTTACAATGATATGAACACATTAAAGTTCTCAAATATATTTTACTAGCTGACCCGTTCGCAACTTCGTTTGCGTTTATACTCTTTATTTAGGTATGTCTCTTCATGTGAAATGTTTCCCTAGCCCGGTAATTTGACACGGAACCCTAAATATGAATGGAATAAAAAGTACCTACATATTACTACATTACCTACCCCGTAATGTAGTCATATGTAGTTCCCGCTCTCACTCCTTTTTTCGTTCCTGTTTCCGTTGGCGACCGTCGCCAAGTTAACAGCCGGTATAGGTATGATGAATTTTTATATGCCTAACTCATGATCACGATAATGAATGGTTACCCATGCAATATTTCATCACATATATCACCATCTTTAAGTTTCATTTTCGCTAGAAAAGCAGCAAGTCCTTCTCCAAGGTCCTACCCATGGTTCAGCGCTTTAGGTGTTTATTTATATTCGTTATTAGTCTCTGTGAAAAATCTCAACTCTTTGTGTTAAAAAAATAAACTGCTATCCCCGTGGTATTCAAATATCCAAGAACAAATGATGAAATTGAAATTTCGAACTCTAATCTGATTTAAGTATTATTTTTTATTTGACATTCCAATTTTAAAGAGTATCGCATTGCACTAAGCTTTTAAGGCTCCCCCACACAGGTGTGTTATTATCGGCGATAATATCGCATACGTTATTGCGATAATGCGTCCCAATTCCTTGCACATAACTGCGTTATCGCAGCTGTATGTAACTTTTTAGCCGTCCTAATACATAATGTACTTAAATTCTACAGATCTCACACTACGCGCAACTATCAAAGGCATTGAAAATGTAATTTAAAAATAAAGCACACAATAAAATTTGACTATAAATCATGTACTGACGAAAATGTGAACGGAGCGCAGAGTGGCTTTGCGCGTAAAGGCCCTTCTACTCCCTACAGTTTTTGTCCGTCTGCCTCCTAAGATGGCTCAAGCTGTAGCTTAATTCAATCTCGAGATATCATTTTTTTTCTTGAATATCCGTTTCTTGAATAGGGAGCTCAAAAAGTAGTTGGGAAATTCTCGATCCAGAACATTGTTGAATTTTGTTAAATTTTGGAAAATCTCAAAAAGTTACCACCTGATTTTGGAAATTTCAATTGCACTTTGAAGCCCTCCGGCAGACGCAAATATTGACATAACTTTGACCGATCACTTTATTCACCTACACATATTTTTTTAATGCATGTGACGAATTTACTTTCAGTGTATGGAGTTTCAAAAATGTGACGAATTCACTTTGTGGAAAATGTACAACAACCCCTCTCATATCTGTGAAACTACAGGCAAATGTCAGAATTTCATGAATCGGGGCACTATACTCGATCAGAAAAAGTTAAACATTTCAATATTTGCACATGCGATATTACGATATATTCTGTTAAATTGTCTGATATTATTGCCCACACACCTGTGTGTAGGCCTTTATGTGAGAACAACGTTTTTTGAATTTTGGAATGAGTTTTCAAACACGACACTTTCAAAATAAAATGGCATAACATATGTCACTAAGGAGTATTGATATCAACTTCGATGCAAATCACCCCTAAAATGACTTTCTACCCCTGTTTAACTCCGTTAGGTGATAAATTTCAATAATATACGAAACACGTCTTTCATCAATTTTGTTAAAGAATGTTTATGCAAAATTTGAAGTAGATTGGACCAAGGAACCAAGTTGTTCCATACAAACTTTGCCCACGTTTTTCACCCCTTTAGGGGTAGAATCTCGGAAAATCCTTTCTTATCGGATGCCTACGTCATACAAAGAACACGCCCTCCAAGTTTCAGGTCTCCACGATCAGCGGCTTAGGCTGTGCGTTGACCCGTCAGTCATTCAGGACAAAGGATTTTATAAGTATAGACTACCCTCCACTAAGGTATTTTTTTCAAAAACCTGGTATGCGGTCTTTTATTATTTAATATTCAAAGTGTTCTGACGAAGTTTCAAGAAAATCACACCACGCGTTAAGATTTTCCTATACAAACTTTACCACCCCATTGCAACCCCCTTCAGGATTATTTCAAATTTTTAATGACACCAATCTTCATTGATTGTATGGAATAATACATGTCCCAGGTTTCAAGTTTCTAAGTTTAAGGAATACGATTTTTCATACAAACATTTTTACCCCTTTTCACCCTGTTAGGGGTTGAATTTCCAAAAACCATTTCTTAATAAGTGCTCACACCCTTTAAAGACTACCTGTACCAAATGTCAAACCTCTAGGCCCTGTAGTTTCTGAGATTTCGTGATGAGTGTGTCAGTGAGTGAGTGAGGATAGTTCTCTTTTATATATATAGATTATTACTAGCACATCTCATTTCACCGCTGAGCAAAGGCCTCGCCCAAACTTTTCTAAACGTCCCTGTCTTTCGCGGTTTCTCATTTTCCTAGGTGCCTGCCTAGCCTGTTCAAAATCCTACTAATATTATAAATGTGAAACTTTATGAGTATGGATGTGTAGATGGGTGTATATTGGTGCATTTTACAAAAAATAAAAAAAAATACCGAACAGATTTGGATGAAACTTGTGTGATAAATAATACACATTTATCTTGGGATAAGACTTTATTTTTGCTTTTGGATCCATTTTTCAAGATACTTTTTCAAGATTTTCCACAGAGGTTACTTGGAGATCATTTTGTTCAAATACTAACGAGGCTTGTGGCTCAATCTCAATTCTCAAGACGACTTGCCGCTACCGCTTCACTTTTCAGAATCCGTCCCTCCAAAATACAACCATCGACAAAACCAGAGACTTGCTCTCTGGTTTTCGTCCGTCAGGTTCTCAGTTGCCATAATATACATGATTAATACTTTTTACATCCGGTAATTATTATTTGCTTATAAAATAGATTATTGAATAATAATGATTGTTAAAATAAACTTAAAATATTAAATAAATCATGACACTTGGCATACCTATACATAGTTTATGACCAAGCTATTTTTATCCGGGTAGGTACCAGGTGAGCGAAGCAGCGGACGGAAACTAGTAGTATTTTTACGATTGAAAAATGTTGACCAACTAAACTAGAATCTTCACACCGCATATCCCTTGAACTCTGTCATACGACGACATTCTATAGAACGCTTACCACAATCGATTTTCCCACCTCAAAGGTATTTTGTAAGCTATGCAAATAAACAACCAACCTATCCGGTGTGGCTGCATTGAAGGTGCATAGCGTTTATACCTAAGCGCTTGGTCGAACATTCTAGGTATTAACTTCTTGTGTCATCATCATCATCACCATCAGCCTGTAGCAGTTCTCTGCTGGACATAGGCCTCCCTTATTGTGTTGTTTTAGTTGAGTCAATGCTTCATGCGTATACATATAAGGTGGTTAATACATAGAAAATACCCAGCCCCGAGAAAAATATTTGCAGATTATACAAACATTTGTCTCGCGGATGGAATCGAACTCGCAACCTTCTGTCTCAGGCGTGCCTTCGCCCACTACGCCACCAAGATCAAATTTAATTGAATATAAGTAAAGTAATATCTGCAATAGCAACAATGACTCCTTCTCAATTTTGTGTTTCTTACACTCCATGCAAAGGTGGTAAACATATTCTTAGGGTCCATGCGACTATTCGGTATAAGGTTCTATAGTCCGCGTTACGACTTATCACTTTCGGCAAAAGGGGTACAACTCGATCCCTATAGAAAAACAATGGAAAAGATAAGATAAGAAACAAATATTTGAGTCACACAATAAGTTATCTACCTACAAGTGATTTTGTCTGCAAAATGTCCGAATAAGAACTCTCTGACCAGAAGAGCATAAGAGTTATTGTAAATAAAAACGGAATAACAACCAAATTTTTGTTTTATTTATTACTAACTTCCGCCGCACTAAAAAGCAGCCTAATTGTGTTAATGCAGGTCACAAACTATGGATATTCCAAGTTTGATCTAAATCCGTTCAGTAGTTTTTGCGTGAAAGAGTAACAAACATTCATCCATCCATCTATACTTACAAAATTTCGCATTAAGTAGGATAGTTCTGCAATAACAGCGCCGGTTCTATCGCTCATGAGTCGTCCCGTGGACTCTAATTTATTTATTTCACACACTCAAACCAAGCTGCCAGTACCATTAGAGCCAGCAGATGCATCCACACTTCAGTTCCATTCAGTCTATTCAGAGCTTCCGGCATCGCATCGGAGTGTTTCCGGTGGAGCATTCCGTTCGAAATAATTAAACTCGTCACGGCATTGTTCTGCGCGGTGTTGTTTGTGACGGGAGCGAGGTTGGTTCACGTCAAGTAACAGGATTCCACTAATTATAGCTTTCGCCTGTGGCTTTGCTTGAGTTACCATGGTAAAAAGTAGCCTACTATGCTGAAATTTCAGCTCATTTCCTATCAGTAGTTCGGTGTGAAAGAGAAACAAACATACCTAGGTATCTACTCTTCATATGTCACATATTTTTACCTAGCTCTTTCACCCGCCACACCCTTCAAACTGAAATACAGCAATGCTTGGTGACATAATCGGATTGAGGTAAAATCTTTGCACACTAATAATGTCACATGAATACGTAACACAATTGGATAAGAGACATTAAGTCCCGTTAAGTTCAAAAATTTTATATAAACTTTGGAAAAAAATGGTCTAGTACAGGAATATATTGATTTAGTACAAAGTCGTACGGGCTTCTCTTATCCTAGTACCACGTGAAGTGAGTGGAAGATGATTGTTATAACTTTTAAATTACACGACTAGGTACAAAATTTGCTTTTCGCAAACATTGTAAAAGCCACTCCATTACCATACCAGTTTTACAGTTTAAGCACCCAATACATACATATCTTTGACCCTAACGTCCACACCGGTCCACACTTGGTTTTCTCTAGGTCGTGTAAAGGTTTCCAACCTCAATCTTCGGAACTAAAGCCAAGTTCACCTGCCCGTGGTGCACCTTGCTAATAACAAACAGGGCTCTGGCGGTCGGCTGACTTCGGCGTAGCGCAGCCTAACATCAAATAATCTGCAGATCATGCAAAAATGTATACTCTCAGCGGGAACCAAATCTGTACCTCTGTAACTCTGGTACCTGTTACCCTAGATATATTCCATGAATATAAAGCCTAGGTATATTCCATGCTAAAACAGCCACAGCTCGGCTATTTTGTGAACATTATTTATATATTACTAGCAGAACTTAAATTAATAAACCGCAATCAACCCGTGTGCATACAGACAGCCTTAGTTGAGAATTTCTCTAGAATGCATCACAACTGTCAGTGAAATCAAAATTTAGTAATACAAATTTAATTACTTCTGTCGAGATTCAATATTCGAGATTCAAGGTATTTATTTACATATGTGTAGGTAACGTACGTCATGAGTCTTATGCTCGGAAACGTTTGAGAATGTTCTTCCTTCTTATTTTAAGTTGTCACCTCGAGTCAATCTTGAAAATAATTGTGTTTTGTTAGTTTTAAACGTAAGTAAGGTAAGGTTTTAGTTGATAAAATTGCCTCCAGTCAAGGATACCAATCAAATTATTTCCTCAGTCCAGGACCTGTCAATAATCATAACTCAAGGTAATTATGCCATGAAATTTAAAAAAAATCATGTTCACACAAATTCCAGGTTCTTTATTTTTAATATTATTGTACTAGCGGCCCGTCCCGGCTTCGCACGGGTGGATAAAGGGCATTTATTTTACATCTTGGGTTACGTTACTTAAGTTTTAGTAAGGATCCCTAATCTTTCCTAGCAATAAATATAGCCTATGTTACTCAGGGTGAATGTAGCTTTCCAATGGTGAAAGAATTTTTGAAAAAGGCACAGTAGTTTTTGAGTTTATTAATTACAAACATACATACGCATAAAAATACAATTTTTCCGCTTTTTTTTTATATTAGATAATAGCCCCAAACTAAGCAGAGGGCTTACCACAGGTTTTTATAGTTTACGAAAACTTTATAAGTTTCGGTATCTTTCCATACATTTTCAGTACAGCGCCTATAGGGAAACGTGCATGAACTACGAAAATGTATGGAAAGATACCGAAACTTATAAAATTTCGAAAACTATCAAAACCTGTGGTAAGCCCTCAGAGCTTGTATTATGGGAACCACATGATTGATATAATACACATATAATTTTTTTTTGTAAATACATACATATCCAACATAGAAAACACCTAGGTGTTTGCATGTTCTGTGCAGAACATGCAAACATTTGTCCCGCAGCGGGAATCGAACCCGCAACCTTCTGCGTCTCAGGCGGACCTTCGCCCAATGCGCCACAGAGGCCGTCATATTATTGTACGATTAAAATAGTATTTTGATAGCGTTACAAAAAACCTAAAAAAGTTATGTGTAATTATTACATACAGTAAAAAACCTAGGGGTCCTTCCTATTTAGATTTAATTTTTGTTTCAGATATTCGTTGTAAGTACAGTACCTTTATGATTTTTAAGGGTACACGTACTTACAAAACGGGGAACAATTACTACCCGTCCGTTCGTACGTTTGTTTCTGTTACATGCATTTGCAACCAAACAGTTAACACATTCGTCTACCCTTCATCTTACTGCATGACAACCAAACTCGTATGTACCTATCTACCCTGAACAAACATTAATCTAAGCTTCCCTCAGATATACTTTATACTGGTATATTTACGAACATTAAACGACACTGAACTTTTGTCGTCAAATTGTTTTGCGTGAGTTTATCAATGGAACGGGGGTAACTCCGTTGATGGCAGAAGCTGGATGCACCAAGCTGGGGACAGGGCGCAATGACATTTAGGGGAGGCCTATGTCTAGCAGTTGATTGCTATAGGCTGATGATGATTATGAAGATGATGATAGTTTTATAATTATTGATTGAACTTCCTTTGTACTGATCAAGATTTGGAATATCTGTAGCATAAAAAGTAACAACGGTTCTAGTCTAGTTATTCAATCTTATTCACCCCTTTCAGGCATCGCTTTGGTGAGGACGTAGATGGCGCTTAAAATTAATTTTACTTGGATTTTATTTTTTTATTTTTATATTATCATCCGGATTTAGTGCTTTATTTTTTACTATAGAAGATATAGCGTGACTAAACATCATGGCGTAACCAAACCTGTACCTCTGTAACTCTGTCAAATTTCAATCTATCAAATAATAGTCTAGATTTTGTTGTTCACTTTACTAAATTTAATTAAATTTGGCAACTTTAAAGTTAAAGTTTAAAAGCAGTATCACTTTTAGGAATCTCAAATTAAGATTAGTTTAGGAAAATGCACAACAGAATCGACATCACTATTTAAATAAAAATGTAGATCCCCATGTCGTCTATAAAAAGTGTAGGTAAGGCTTGTATTTTTTTTTAAATGGGCTAGCTCTTGTCCTTGAGGCTTGCATAGGCAAGGATGAGGTCGACGATGGGGCGAGCTTTCCCAGAAGATGCTTATCACTCTTTTTGAAGAAGTTAGGGTCGTAAGTCAATGGAAAAACAGACGCTGGCAGCTGATTCCATATTTTTGCAGTGCGCATTATAAATGAATAATGTCTTTTCCATAATATTCATCAAGTCGCGACCTCCAATAACTAAAAGCTTCTCGGTTATATCTAAGGATTTGTATCTACACCGCGATACCTAATCCTGAAGTCCGTGAAATTCAGAGTTCGGTTGCGGCCCTGACGTCTACTAATTGGATTAGCGATATCTGGAGAATGTAAAGATTCATCCAATCGCATCAATCGATGGGATCATTGAATCACCACACCACACCAGCCTATATCAGCCCACTGCTGGACATAGGCCTCCCCAAATAAAGGGGTATATGCCCATAATACTAACGCTGGGCATGCGGGTTGGGGATCGCAGGGCATAACTTCTCGCACCGCCGACGCTCCTGCCCGTCAGCGGTTTTTTTCAAGGCACTGGTGTAGTTGTGGAAGGGAGGGGTAAGTCCCTAATACAACGAATTAAATTAAGGGCATTAATATATATTGTTACTATAGTCAATGACTAAGGGCATATTTCTTGAATTGCGGCTTAAATTTATTGATTTTCTGTATAAATGAAACAACCTCGATGAAGCAAAGGCGCAAAAGGTTATCGATTCGATTAACTTCACCTAGACTCCACTCCCCAGATAACGATGATTATGATGATTATGATGATGATGATCCTCTTAGCCGATTACGGCTACGGCAACTGTATCTGAACCGGCATTAACTCAATTCTTATTAAATTTCTATGTGAGGTGAGGGCTTCGTTGTTTTTCCCTCTGATGAGCTCTAATGTGGCTTGAGTACCTGATTTTGTTGATGAAGGTACGATCACATTTGGGAAACATCAATACTCTAATGATGAAGTTATAGCAGATGGCCGCTGGTATTCTGACCTTTAATTCATCTCGCTTTTCGTCATGTTAGGAAGGAGATGCGGTCATATATTGGAATTAAAGCTGGGAGATGAAAAACTTAGAAAGCCAAAGTAAAACGACAATGGGTGTGAGGTAGATAAGGCATGTTAAATAAAGATGATTAATATTGTTCCACTTACTAATTATCAAGGCACAGACCAAACCGATAGGCCTACAGACTTTTATATATCCAACCCCGAAGGGGTGAAAAGTGGAGGGGATCAACATATTTGACGAAACCCATTGCGAGTTAAGCATAACATAATAGTAAACTCTACATTATGATTTAGAATCACTTATTTTTGGAGATAAACATGACATTATTATGAATGTTAGTGTTAGCTTCAAAATAGGCAAAATAAACTTCTAAGATTAAGATAGGTTTAGGTACATGAAAGGGAGAATGAGGAATTGTACCTTCTTCTTGCTTGTTAATGGTAACATTATCATAAAATAACATTTCTTGGGATAAATGCTTACATGATCGAATCTTGAATCGAACCCGCACCGCAAAAGCGGCTACTCGCTACGCCACTGACATCACCAATAGGACTTCGTCTCAGGTCCCATAAAAGCCAAAAGCACAAATATTAGCACGCGCTATTCCCGATTGACTCGCGTTTCGGCAGCCGCTCGTAAACCATAACTTTATGTGATCTACGGGAGTTCGTAACTATAGAATTTTTATTCACACTAACACGTGTGGAATACTGAATTAAGTTGAGAGGAACGATCGCAATTTTGTCTATTTTCTTATGTGAAGCAAAGGCGCGGGCGGATGTTTTGCCTTCCTCATATGGTATCCTCAGGAAAGCGAGTCCGTAATTTCTTGATGCCTTATGAGGAGGGTGAAATTTTGTCGAATTTCTGTTGGGGTAGTGAAACTTGTCAGAGAAGGTTAGCCAAATTTGTACTTAATATACTGCAAAAGGCTGCTGGTAGAAGCTGGATGCGTCGAGCTGAGGACAGCTATGGACCACTAAGGCACAGTATATAGTGTAGGTAGTATCACATGTGGGCTTCTTAGGCCAGAGCAATAAGTAGAAGGCAGACCAAACCTTTCCATAAGTTTAGGTTTAAAGACAATTAACTCAAAAGGACACAGTCACTTACATGAGAATAGTTATTTAACATTTTGTAATACACATTAAAGTAGGTATGAAGATCGTTAGGTTAGTCTTTGAAATGGTATACAGGCATGCCTACACATCTCAAGGTATGGGCATAAACATAAACGGCGAGCACATCTCACACTTGCGATTCGCTGATGACATCCTAATGGTGCAGTCGCTGGAGGAACTGCAACAGATGTTGGACGGTCTAGCATCAGCCTCGCGAGAGATAGGTCTCTGCATGAATTTGGACCTGACCAAAGCTATGGACAATGACCGAATTGATCCGAGTCCTGTCGTCGTTAATGGACACCTTCTTAAAATTGTTTCGGAGTATACATACCTTGGGCAGATATTTTAGTTGGGTAGAAACAGCTTCGAGAAGGAGGCCAAGAGGAGGATTCAGCTGGGTTGGGCAGCATTTGGAAAACTACGTCGAGTTTTCTCGTCACCCATACCGCAATGTTTGGAAACGAAAGTTTTCAATCAGTGCGTCCTACCCGTCATGACATACGGAGCGGAAACGTGGACACTCACTGTACGGCTAGTCCACCAGTTTAAAGTCGCTCAGCGAGCTATGGAACGAGCCATGCTTGGAGTTTCTCTGAAGGATAAAATCCGTAACGAGTTTATCCGACATAGAACTAAAGTTGTCGACATAGCTCAGAGAATTAGCAGGCTGAAGTGGCAGTGGGCTGACCATATCTGCCGAAGAACCGATAACCGTTGGGGTAAACGAGCTCTTGAGTGGAGACCGCGGCTCGGCAAACGTACTGTAGAACGCCCTCCGGCCAGGTGGGGTGACGATCTGCGAAGGGCTACTGGTAGAAGCTGGATGCGTCGAGCTCAGGACAGGGTGCAATGGCGCTCATTAGGGGAGGCTTATGTCCAGCAGTGGACTGCTATAGGTTGATGATGATGATGATAATTAATGTTTTGAATGCATGAAATGAACTAGAATTTTTTAGAGTTAAATGTAGCTTATTATAAAGTTGTGTGTTGTGTGTGTCACCTTCAAATGTAAACATCTTTTTACCATAATTTATTCAAACCTTTAATATTAAGGTAGCACAATTATTATCGAGAAGCTAAGTAATTTAAAATTCGATTTAAGCCGCGGAAGCTTGTGTTTCAATAAAGTCATGTCAAACAAGTAAGTTACCTTATATTTTCTAAAACAATATCCGTTGGTCGGTCGTTCGCAATAAAACCTGTAGCAAAACAAGGAAATTGGCTATAGCTTACCTTCGCGTTTGTACAATTATCAAATACACGTGGCAGGTACTGTAACAGTATTTATGTACTTTGAACTGTTTATGACAAAATATATCTTTTTCCATTGAGCTATAATGGCCAATGATGTCGGAGTGTTTAGACATTCGAAATTAAGCCGGGACATAAACATCACACTTTTGAAATTGCGATGTTTGTGTGTTTATGCGTTTGTTGTGTTGGATCTCACTCAACTGTTCGGGCTGAATTTGGATGGAAAATTGAAATGTTTTTGAAGTTGTTTTTTAGCCAGTGAAGTTGCGGGTAAAAAATAATAGAGCTGCAATTAATTGATTGATTATTATTGATTTGATTTAACCAAGAAGAATCTAAGATGAAGAAATCTGATAGATTTGATCCTATTTTTTTCAAGAGGACATAAGTTTTGCAAAGAAAATTAATTCTAATTCATTTTTTTTATTTACATTGTTTTTGTAGGAAAAGTTAGAGTTAGGTCTATTTTTTTTAGTATAAAACAGAATATACATAGTATTACAGAATGCCCAATAAAATAAAATTTAGTATGAAATGTAGATCATCTACAAAGCATCTACGTACTACGGTGTAGAGCCCATGGCCTACGCTGTAGGTATAAAACCAGCTACGCCGTAGCACAGGTAAACAGAAATTATTCACCGACATTTTCAAACCGAATTAACTAAATAGGCTCTGACGTCACGCCACATTTTTCCTCAAACAATATCCTACACTGTCATAAAATATTGGAAACCCTATCCATTATGTGGGCCCCAGGAGCACACCTTACGTCAATCCCATCCCATTATCAACGCAAAATGATCTTTATCATCCAGCACTGAGATTCAATCTGGTTTGAGTACAAGAAGTCTCTTGAGATCGAAAATTGGGTGTCCTAGCATTGATCGTATGATTCTGTCAAGAGAAATTGAGTTGTCACCACATGCATTTAAGTTATAGTTTCGCCCGCATTTGTACATGTGTCAAGAGTGAGATTTCTATACCTTACTACTGTTATTCGTTCTACGGTAGAACCCAAGAGGCCAGTGTCCATAACGTTTTGTATACACAAGTCTTGACGGGCCAGGAAAACTCTCAACATTGATTTATCTTTCAAACAGCTTTAGCAGCCTGAAGATACAGTTGATAATGTTCTGGCAAGTTGAAACATTTTCCCTTTTAAAGTCTAGATTCACTGCCTCTGCTTAAATTAGCTAAAGAGGCTAACCGTTTACATAAGCTTTTGTGAATATTTAAAATACTGGTCTATCTTTTAGAGGTTGTGAGTGGAGTAAATTCAGTTCAGTCTTTTAGCAGGTACCTACAATAATGTTGAATAATTTTATAGTTTATAGATGTAGATAGTCATGAATGAGAGGCTCGGCAAACGTAGTGTAAGACGCCCTCCACCCAGGTGGAGTGACGATCAGCGAAAGTCTTGGTCGAAGCTGGATGCGTCGAGCTGACGATAGGGCGCTATGGCGCTCATTAAGGGAGGCGAACATAGGCCTATTATAATAACGAACGTCTAACCTCATGCTACCACTATGCCTATTTCTGCCGTGAAGCAGCATTTCTTTTGAAGGGTGTGGGTGCAGTTGAAATGTCAGGCACATTATGCTTTACACCTTCATACCTCAAGTTGATGGACGCAGGGCACTTTCAAAACATGTGTGATTTATGAAGTAAAGGAGAATGCCGTCTGATGTATGGCGCTCGGTACCAAGACTAAAGTGGATGGGTCAAAAAAAATCTCTAATAAGTTTTCAGTCGATTCTACTGTCAAAATAATTAAAAATGAGGGTTATTGCCATAGTAACACTTTACATCAATGTTTGTTACCATAGTAACGTGAATATCATTGGTTCTTGCAGTGTAATGGCGGCGTGCGGCGGAAACCAAATCAACAAAATATTTTTTACTTGATTATTAATCCCGTCGGTGTGTAAATCTAAAGAAAATGTTAATGTCTTTTATAAAATATAATACATTTTATGGCATACGTTCGGTTTTGACGCAATTGGTACGGGTTCTCGGCATTCTTTGTTGATTTGATTTCCATCACACGTCACCATTAGACTACAACAACCAATGATATATACGTTACTATTAGGGCTTTCATTATCCGTTCACTTTTAGTATCCGGATAATTCGGATAGTAGTGAACTTTACTATCCGGATATCCGGATATTTCGGATAATTCGGATAATTTTAGGAAAAACTTTAAATTAAAGGAAATTAAGTTATAAAATAGCTAGTTATTATGTAATGTTTAAGTTAAACCAAAATTCACTATAAGAATATAGCACTATAAATAATCAAACTTTACTGTTTCTTCTATAAAGTCTTCACCTACATAGTAAATGAGTAATGATGGGAATTTAAACAAATCAAGTGTTGAAGTGTTTGAATAGCAATGCCACTATGTCAATTCGCCTTCAAGACCAGTACTAATCGTATCCAACTGAAAAAGGCGTGGGACTCTTTGGCTCTCACATAGAGTCCAACCCCAAAACTATCACCATCAAGTTAGGTATCCGCTGGCTTTAGTGCGGCGGTACTTCACTCCGAGGCAGCTTCTTAGTTTGTATAAAGCACAGCCCAGTACTCCATGCATGATCGGACCATGCATGGAGTACTGGGCTGGCTCGGCAAAGTACTAACTTGGCCCAGGACTCGATTGAGCGGCGAGCTGCCAGGCTCATCAGCGATGATTTGTTGGTGCAAGCAAATCTGCAGAGCTTCAAACACAGACGTCGAGTTTCCAGGCTGTCGGTTTTCAACAAGTTCCACATTGGTGAATGTGCCCAAGATGTTCACAACCTGATCCCACCTTCCTCCTTTTATCACCGGACATGCAGGCGTACTGCAAAGTACCACCGATTCCAAAAGATTCGCTTCCACGTTTATTGTTAGTACTAATAAGGAGTGGGACTAGCTTCCGGCGTGTGTTCTCCCGGCCCAGCATAACCTGGGAGTCTTCAAGTCCAGAGTGAATCGGTTCCTTCTGGGCAAGCGTGCTTCATGTTAGACCACATCTTCACCTGTTTTAGGTGTGTTAGTGGTCAAGCACTTGGCTATTTTTTGTAAAAAATAAAAGACTGTGAGACGTAATCTCTCCAAAACTATTCATCCCTACATTGGAAGATGTCTTTCAGTTTTTGCGCTGGGACCGACACAGCATGGCGTGGCATTAATAGTGAGTGCATCACTCACCTTCGATTTGCTGACCATATAGTTATCATGAGACAGCTTAAAAATGGAAAAGCCCCCGGTGAAGACGGAGTCACTTCAGAACTCCTGAAGGTAGGAGGAGCTCCTGTTATGCAGCAACTGCAGAACCTCTTCAACTCCGTCCTTCACTGTGGGAGAACTCCAAAGGCGTGGAACGAGAGCTTGGTGGTTTTGTTTTTTAAGAAGGGAGATAAAACCCTTCTTAAAACTACAGACCTATCCCGCTCCTGAGCCACGTCTATAAGCTGTTCTCAAGGGTTATTACAAATCGTCTCGCCAGAAGACTCGATGAGTTCCAGCCACCGGAGCAGGCCGGGTTTCGCGGAGGATATGGCACTATAGACCACATTCACACATTGAAGCAGATTATACAGAAGTCCGAAGAGTAAAATCAGCCCCTGTGTCTGGCGTTTGTGGACTATGAGATAGCCTTTGACTCTGTAGAAACTTGGGCTGTCCTGGAATCCTTGCAGCGATGCCAAGTGGACTATCGTTATATCGAAGTGTTGAGATGTCTGTACGAAGCTGCCACTATGAGTGTCCGAGTACAGGACCAGCAGTCTAAACCCATCCAACTGCGCCGCGGAGTGAGACAGGGAGATGTCATATCTCCGAAACTGTTCACAAGCGCGTTGGAGGATATGTTTAAGAAGCTGGACTGGAAAGGTACGGGCATAAACATAAACGGCGAGCACATCTCACATTTGCACTTCGCTGATGACATAGTCCTAATGGCGGAGTCGCTGGAGGAGCTGCAACAGATGCTGGACGGCCTAGCATCAGCCTCGCGAAAGATGGGTCTCGGCATGAATTTGGATAAGAACAAAGTTATGGTCAATGACCGAATTGATCCGAGTCCTATCGTCGTTAATGGACACCTTCTTGAAGTTGGTTCGGAGTATACATACCTCGGGCAGATATTTCAGTTGGGTAGAAACAACTTCGAGAAAGAGGCCAAGAGGAGGATTCAGCTGGGTTGGGCAGCATTTGGAAAACTACGTCGAGTTTTCTCGTCACCCATGCCGCAATGTTTGAAAACGAAAGCTTTCAATCAGTGCGTCCTACTCGTCATGACATACGGAGCCGAAACGTGCTCTCACAGTACGGCTAGTCCACCAGTTTAAAGTCGCTCAGCGAGCTATGGAACGAGCTATGCTCGGGGTTTCTCTGAAGGATAAAATCCGTAACGAGTTTATCCGACATAGAACTAAAGTTGTCGACATAGCTCAGAGAATTAGCAAGCTGAAGTGGCAGTAGGCTGGCCATATCTGCCGAATAACCGATAACCGTTGGGGTAAACGAGTCCTTGAGTGGAGACCGCGGCTCGGCAAACGTAGTGTAGTACGCCCTCCGGCCAGGTGGGGTGACGATCTGCGAAAGGCTGCTGGTAGAAGCTGGATGAGTCGAGCTCAGGACAGGGCGCAATGGCGCTCATTAGGGGAGGCCTATGTCCAGCAGTGGACTGCTATAGGCTGAAGATGATGATGATGATGATGATGATGATGATGATGATGATGATAGTTATCATGACAGAATCAATGGATGACTTTGGCACGATGTTGTTGCAGGTGGGTCTCAAAATAAACGCATAAATATCGAAGTTGTTTTTACTACTATGTCAATCTTAGTAAGACTGAATGGTCTACTGAGTAGCTTTAACTTTGACAAAGAGGTCAATCAATGAATCTAACTCGGTTGGGCTGCGCTTGAATTATTGTGGCATATCTTCTCGTCACAGACACCAAAAATATCAAGATGACAAGCTAAAAAGCGCATGTTTCATTAATAGCTAGCCGTACATGAGCAGTTTAACTGGCCAGGCATGACTGTCTGTCAAATTCGTTGGTTTAAGCTGTGTTGGCTGACTAGCTGATTACTTATCGTTCGGAAACTTGGCTACTTAACCAAACGTTTCACGTTCGTTTTCTTTGTATGACTGAGCATTAATATAAAGCTCAATCATTCGACGAGACCTATGCTCGAAGTCTCTCTACGACTTTGAATTCATAGTGAAGAAATCCGTTAGAAAACCAGGGTAATCAACATAGCTCTCAGAAAATTAGCAACCCGAGGTGGCAATATTCAGGCCAAATATTTAACATAGCCGATAATCATTTGGTTATAAAAGTTCTCGAATGGTGACCGCGTTCTAAAAGACCAACGACATCGTCAAGTTTGCAGTTTGCAAGTTTGCAAATCCTTGAACATCCATGTCTCGACATCCCTCGCAAGAATAACTGTCTTGAGTATGCCCTGAATACCCCCTTGACAGTGTAGGTAGTTGCTTCCAGAACTTCAAGTTCATGGTCGTCACCATTCGAAAACATTCTATTCAACGGTTATGGGTCGATTTATGTATGAAAATGAAAACCATAATTTATTTCGATGAAAATCACCACTAGCTAACTGATAACATTTTATTGTGACCTACTGATTTGTTATAATAATTTACAATATCGTTGTTAAATAATTAAATTGAAACAATAAATCAAGAATGAATAAAACCTAGATGAAAATTTCTAACTTCAGACAAAAAACACTCACTACCTACCGTTTCTACGGAAAATCGCCCTTGTGTTAGTGTTTAGTCTAGTTTCTGAATGTTTATGAGATGCTATGAATATTTAAAATTATGGATGACACTGTCTTAAATTCAGATTACTTGTTAGATACGTGCACACACTGAAAATAATGATATATTATAATTTTGATGTAGATAACTCTTTAAACAAATCAATATTTTGCAAGCATTTTACTATCCGTATTATCCGAATTATCCGGATATAATGACCGTCATTATCCGGATAGTAAAACTGACGAATTATCCGGATATTTCGGATATCTGGATATCCGGATTGCAAGCCCTAGTTACTATGGCAACAAACATTGATGTAAAGTGCTACTATGGCAATAACCCTCATTTTTAATTATTTGACAGTAGAATCGACTAAAAACTTACTGGAGATTTTTTTGACGCACTCACTTTAGTATTGGTACCGAGCGCCATACATCAGACGGCATTCTCCTTTATCATCGTATTCCTCTCGAATACAAAGAGGTTGGATTTGAACTTTTTTCTCTATGCTCGAATACCACCAAATACGAAAATGGAATTTTATTCAAATTCAGAACACAGATCGTTCCGTAACCTCATAACGAAACGAATACAATGCTCCAAAGAATTACACCCAACTGCAAGTTTGTATCGTCCTGAAACTTTGTCGTTGGTAAATAAACGAAAAAGTTCACACGCAAAATTAAGCTCTATACTTCAAATAATAAATGTCAATGTACAGTAACCGTAGACATACAATGTTAGTGTTACATACGAGTAATTCTAGACCCTATCCCGTCCAGTTATGGTCCATCAAAATCACAATGTTGCTAAAGCTCAGTCCAAGCTTAAACGGTACAAATTGCAATTCAAAACGTCATCGAGTTTGTGGTGTGAATGTGATATTTACTATAGAACCTAAGTTTGTTCTTCGCTGCAGATAGGTATCCACACCAGCCTATATCAGTCCAATGCTGGACATAGGCCTCCCCTAATAAAGGGGATCTGCCCATAATCCCCACGCTGGGCATGCGGGTTGGGAATCGCAGGGCACAACTTCTCGCACCACCGACGCTGCTGCCCGTCGGCGGCCAGGGGATTTAGCTGTGCCGGTGTTAGGCTGCGCTATGTCGCAATCAGCCGGCTGTCAGAGCCTCATTTGTTAGTTAGCGGGGTGCACCAAGTGCAGGTGAGGTTGGCTTGGGTTCCAAAGATGGGGGTTGGAAACCCTTACACCCCGTACGGATAAGTCCATCGAGAGAAAGTAAGGGTTATTAAATCTATGTTTAATCAGTAAAAATCTCTCAAAAGATAAACGATGCTGAAGTACAATCATACTTAGTGGCGCGCGTTGGAGAGCATCGGAGAGGATTTTGATAACATTCTACAGAAAATTGAAACGCAGCTTTCATCTTTGTCAAACACTGACATAAATAGATCCGTAAGTAGATATTGCAAGCAAATAAGGAACTCAACTGCTTTGTGGATGTTATAATTTCCTCTAGCATGTTATAAAATGCGCTTCGAAGCTCTCCGACGCGCGCCGGTAGGTGTGAATGTACATTATACTGTTTGTGACATTTCTTACCGTTGAATAATGACAAACAGTGACAGGGCTAACTAAAAGCAATGGTTAAGTTTAGATAGCGTTTGGCGTTTATTGCCCACGTCAGACTGCTTATAGGAACGATCATCGGGCCGATTTTTCCTGCATGGTATTTCTGATCGACTTTTTGTACGTGTGCGTTGCACTATTGCAATCAGTACGCTTAATTTTACTCCTACAATCGGTCGGTATCGGTTGTGGGCGGGCAGCCTTATTTGGGCATAAGTTTAAATCTACTGTAAAAAACCCCCCCTATCCTAATACTAATAATAAAGCCTGCCTAACTTAATGAAGAACCTACATACTAAGAATACTAATTTGTTATGGCCACGTAAATCGTCTAGTTTAGTAGTTAGAACCCTAAGAAGTGAATGTAGTAACTCAATGGATCTTTCAAGACATTTGAAACTACATATGACGGAGAAAGTACGCTCCATGGTTGAATGTTGATACGGGAAGTGACGTCAGCAGACACCAACAGTGCTGAAGTCACTCCCTATAGCCAGGAATGTGGTGTGACAGAGCAGAGGTATGCCCCATAGGTGGTTGTTGTTAAGGGAAGTGACGTCATTCACAGAACAGACGTCACTCCTGTCGTCAGAGTGTGGTGGTCCCCCATGAAGTAGGGGTTGCAGTGGTAGCCCATGATACGCATGTCATCAGGCAGGTCGTGGTCGCCCGTGACACACTCTGCACCAGGCAGGTCAAGGCAGTGTGGTAGTCGCCCGTGACACGCATATCACCACTCCTGTCATCAGGCTGGTGGTGTATGCCCATGACATACTCCTGTCATCAGGCTGGCGGTGGATGCCCATGACATACTCCTGTCATCAGGCTGGTGGTGGATGTCCATGGTGGAAGGAAATGAAACTGCAGTAGACGTTGTTCCAATTTATTGTCGGGTAGCAGTGTTTAGGTCCGCACTGTCCGACAGCTCGAGCGAGACTGTCGACAGTGGGCGCGTATTTATAGCAAAGCGCTGTATCGCCAACCACGCGGTTTTGAATAAGCGAACAAACTTGTATTGACGACACAGAGCCCTACTTTTCACAGTAAGCATAAAGGAATTATTCTAACAATCATTTTTAGAGGTACCAAACAATCAAATTAACGTCCTTTAACAGGTTTGACATAAGAACTTGACTTAAACTTGATTTTGAGTAAAGATAAACTAACGATAAATCCGTTTATGATTTTTAGACAATGTTTTATCAGTAAACTAGAACTTTTTGCGACACGTGGCATGCAACCACGTGTTATTATTGAATGATGTTGTTGAAATAACGATTTCGCGCCGACATATATTTATTCTAGCTTTCCTATTAAAATTCATAATCTTTGTACATTCTAACACCTAGTTTTGAATGAGGAGAATAACGCTGTTTAGAATATGTACATAAGCTTAGGTTTTTAGGGAATAAAGTATTAGATATCCTAAAGAACATGAACGATGTACGTACTTAAATATTTTTAGTTTGTAATAAAGATTGACAAAGAGTTTATTATATTCTTCCCACAGTCTAGCTTTAGTTTTTATCGACTTGTGAGTAGAATTATTTCTTTCATTCCGAATCTACATCAGGCATAGGATTGGAGCTCTACCTACGCAACAACCAGAGAAACCTATTCTTCTCCGATAGATAAATCTCTTTCATTCTGACTCTGTTGACCAGCATGTGGTCATGAATAGTTTTATCTCTCTCATACTGAATCTAAATGGCAAAGGATGACGCTCCGCCCCGCGCCAATCTGTGAGCCTCGTCACCAGACTGGACAGCCCCCCACCATAGTTTCATTTTGGAATTGGGAGCATGCCTCATTACTGGCTAATGTTTATATTATGGTAAGTCTTTTGCTATGCAAAGAAGTAAGGAGTGATCTGCAGCAAAATGCATCAAATCACTTAATGGTTAATACCTTTATTTCAGGTAAAATGAAGCAGTTATTTGTCTGCTGATACAATACAAAATGTACAAGAAATTCAATTCTTAAAATGTTAGCTTTGCTAAATAATATAATGTTTCAATGATATATTTCATCAAGAGTCCCGTAGGATTGTCTAAAAGAACTGCATTTGCTTGTCTTTGTAGAGTAAGCCTCATATTTTTGGCTGTAAAATACCTCTTTCTTCTTAGTGAGGATTTATTGTGACGATAAAGACTGCTGATGCTAGTCATAGTAGGTTCAATAGCTTCAGTAGCTTAATCAAATATATCAGCAGTTACCTCTTAGGTACAATATTTAATGTGAATATAAAGAATCTCATTTCTTAGACAGTTTTATAAAGAATCATAGAACTGAACAGCTCATTCTTCCCGAAGAATCATTACTTTTGACAACCGTACCACGGTTAAGAAGCGGTATCTTAGATTGAATTTATATTTTAGATAACTAGCTTTTACCCGCTGTCTCACTGTAGAAAGGTATTTTGCTATCCCGTAGGAACAATAATCCTCCTCCGGATCAAAGTAGGTACTTCATGTCTTTCGTTTCTCGGACAATGTAAATGCTATGATAATAGGTTGAACATTCATAGTGTGAAAACATAACAAACAAACAAACTTACACTCACCTCCATTATATGAGATAAGGTTTACTTTTATTTAGTTCCATAATCCATTGCTAAATGGCAGTAAATTGTATCTATTTCACAAACCTTGTGATTCAGAGTTTTATAGTACCATAAAACATTAAAGATAAATATTGGCAACTCACCCAACAGTAGCAGTCCATGTGCAGACCACATCTTTACCAATAAATAAATAATTATAATAATTTTATCTCACATAGTAACATTGAATGATTAGATTGATGGAGACTCCGCTGCTCTCTCATCCACAGCTTGTAAAAGCCACTCTTTCCATCTGGCTCCCGCTTAGTGGACCCTCTGTCTCACTATGAAACGCAGTTCTAGTATTTGCTGTAATAAAGTAATTAAACCCGCCGGACCTGCCTTTTATCATCAGTCCATTACCGCACCTATTTGTGCTCAACCCTAGGTGGGTTGAGCACAAATAGGTGCATTTCCATCCCTTAGGAGGAACAGAATCCCACATTCTAGTACTCACGATTACACATATCTATAGCTAGATTTTCCGCTCATTATCATTGTGTACACTCGCCAATTGACATGGAGAACATCAGCTCTCATCATTCCTTGTTCTTGAATGGAACATTCTATGATTTCATGCTGATTATTTTGTGAAAAACCTCAAAAACATCCTCTCAATAAATTGCAGAAAATTTTTTTTTCTTCCCTGACTTCTCCTGTCACTCTCTATTTTTTTCTTTCTTATTTTTATCTCATGAAAAAGTATTTAGTTTTGAGTTTATTTAAATAAGTTTGCTTATATTTGTAAACGACGGAACACTCTCTTGAGACCTGTTTCGTTACACTACCAAGGCGTTTTTATAGGGGTATGCACGATTTGAACAAAAATCTGTGTCTACCTAATTTTTATCAATAAAATGACCAAAAGGGGGTTGTGCCTCTTGTCTTCTCTTTTCTCTTTAGTATTAAGTTAAGAGATAGATATTACCGCGCGATTGATAATTTCGCGCCCCTAGGTTTCTCTAAAACTATTAACAATTCGCGCCCGCAATGTTAGTAAAATCATAGCTCCACGCCCCTCTTACCCCGCTCGACCACTATAAGTTCTCACCGAGCAACCAGAGAGGAAGGCTGTAGGTTTTTGTTGATCCCGCGTAATCGATATAGTTTTTCGGGTGATTTGAATAAGAGGTGAGTAAATGAATATTTTATATTCAGTTATATTTTATACGCATTTTTAGGGAAAAATAGTGTAGATGTTATCTGTTTACACATAAAATCTACACTATTTTCCCCCTAAGTTTAAATTAAATCAATGAGGTTCATGGTTTAGGATTAGGATTAGGTTACAAAATAAAATTACCTTTTTTAATAATTTCGCGCCCTACGTGTGAAACGTTAACGTGTATGAACATAGAATCCAGAATCCAGAAGATTGAAGCCCACTATTTTGACTATTTTATTTTTTCCATACATAAATAAAAAAATTGTCTTAAAATTGACAATCATTTAGGCTAAAACTAAGCCTTTAGTAAACATTTGTGAAAGCTGGAGTCTATACATATTTCCAATTCGGGCACCAGGCTTCCACTCTTTGCATAACCAGGCTTCCACTCTTTGCATAACTTTAGATAATAAGCCTCAATGGGGCGCTCACATAGATGGGTTGTCGAACAGACTCAGTTCTGCAGCATCCGCAGTCAAAAGAATCCGTCAACTTACTGACGTAAAAACGGCTAGACTAGTTTATTTTAGCTACTTCCACAGCATTATGTCGTACGGAATTTTGTTGTGGGGGAATGCTGCAGATATCAACATCATATTTGTGTTGCAGAAGAGGGCTGTTCGTGCAATTTATAATATGGGCCCCAGAGAATCACTTAGAACTAAGTTTAAAGAAATAAATGTTATGACAGTGCCGTGTCAATATATATATGAAAACTTAATGTATGTCCGAAAACATATTAACATGTTCAAGAAAAATTGCGACTATCATAATGTTAACACTAGAAATAAAGATAAACTAGCTGTTCCTACTGAAAGGCTCCATAAAGTTAGTCAATCTTTTAAAGGGATGTCTGTACGATTTTTAACAAAATCCCAAATGACGGGATTAATCTATCTGTAAATTAATTCAAAAATTTTGTCAAACGTAATCTCTGTAATAAAGCTTATTATAAAATATCTGATTATTTAGATGACAAAAAAGCTTGGGATGAAACTGCCTCCAACTCCATCAAAAACAATGTAACAGTTATTAAGAACAATGACGTTAAAAAAATATAAGCCAAGCAGAGTTTCTTGCCAATTCTTCTCTGTATAGTCACGTTACGAATTGGTGGTAAATTAAAAAAAATGACGTTTCAAAGTGTACTATACAGTTCCTACTGAATAAATGAATTTTGACTTTTTTTTGACTTGATTTTTTGACTTTTGAAAGACTTATTTATCAGACCCAGCCCGAAATGACTAACCCGGGGCACGATATTACCAGACCAGTTTGATAATACCGCGTTTTCCCATATTTTAGTTACTCGCTTGTAATATTATTGTGTGTTTGTTTTTATTGATTTTTAAGTGTAGCCAGATATATTCTCCACCTATTAAAATATATCGAATTATTTTAACCTAACCTGAGCTGAGTTATAGAATAATTTCCTTAGGGACTCAGTAATATCCGACTCTACCCTACACAAAAGAGGAAACGAGACACATTTTTGCACAGATTTTTGTTCTAAGCACGCATTTACCTAGTAGGTATGGAGTCTACCTAAATACGGACTCTACGAAGCGCATCACAATCACTCACAATGGGAAGAGCTACGTATCTGAAAGCCAGGTAGGTACTGCAAGAATGCGAGCAAACGTAAACGCTCCCATTCATCCAAGTCATTCGACAAATCGGTTCTATTCTACTGAAAAGCTGACTCTTCAAACTGTTTGGAGACGGCGACTGATTGAATGGAAATCGACCTGCTGCTGTTTGTAAATAGCTAGTACCTCCTACCTACACCTAGCTTACTATGGAAAACATTTTTAAATTTCCGCGAAATCATAGGATTTGATTTGGTAAGATAAGATAAGATAAGATAAGCTTTGGGCAAACTGTTCCTGTTGGGAAATAAGAGTCGATTGAGACCAACTTGTTTTTTTGACAATGTCAATTTCTAGGCCGACTGTACATTTTTCAATTCCGAAATTGCAATTGTTTTTTTCTTCAAAATAAACCAATAGTTTCTCTTAGAAAACTCTTATTCTTCTTCTTCTTCTCTTGTTCTTAAACAAAACCTAACTACAAAAGAAAAGGTGCCTTCAATGAGTAAAAATTTTGCCCCAACTAATATTACTTATGCTTTTCATCCCCCCATCTCGGAAAGAGTATTTTTGCTCTTCAATATCTGAGTGAAAAGCCGTTTTTATCCTCTTGTTATAGGATAAAGTAAAATTCAATTTAGAACATCGTGTGCACTAAGTTTGTGAATTCAAAACATCATTGAACCTATTTACATTTTCCTTCATGGTGTCGAATTTATCATACAACCTTTTTTAATTTGATAAAACCTCAGACTCGACTCCTTGGTGTACTTAATTTTTTTTTAAAGTTTAAATGTTACATTTTTCCATTTAGTGATTTCCTCGATGAGGTGGAATGAAAAGTTACGTGTTGCACTCGAGTGCACAGATTTTTTATTTTGCCTCTTGCTCTTTTGATTCCCTCACTAACGCTCAGAATTCTAATTTTCTAATCACTGGCTAATAACAAATAACTATTAATTCCCTCGTAGGTTTTTTTTAAGGTACTTGCAGATGAAACAAGCACATGGCCCACGTTTACGTTTAGAACGTAGCCTACGATGCTAACGCCTTGCGTCTATCAACTTGAGGCATGAAGATAATTCTTGTTCCAGTAATTTCACCAGCACCCGCACCCTTCAAACAGAAACTCAGCAATGCTTTACAGCATAAATAGGCATGGCGGAAGCTTAGCCTTGTCCGGACGAGCCCTGAAGGCTCGAAGATTTATCAGTATAAATACTGATACAAATAAGTTAAAGTTCTCTTACGATTGTTACTGATGTTATTGACTATCCCTGAAAAAAAACCCCTCGTTGGTATAGTGCAGGCAACCTACCTATTGTTTAGATTAGAAAGAAGGTTGAAAACTGCACTTTCCTCCTATTCTGCACACAATAGCCGGTGCCGTGAATGCATTCTAATGAAATAAAGAAACGTTTTGTGCCGTGCCTCCATTGACTCGAGACCTAAATGCTGAATGGGCGCTGCGTTGCTTCTATTGATAGAAATGGCGCCATGTCTCATCATAAAGTCTTCCATCGTTATGTACCTAGGTATATTTCTAACTCGCTACATTACGTAGCTACCTATTTAGATAGGTACCTTAATCCAGCCTAGTTGTCGTGGATTCCTAATGCTTACTATTACTACTATTTATTTAGAAAAAATATAATATCGTAGAGGTAGGTAGATATAAGTACCTTTATGTAAGTCCTCCCAGGAAGGGCGAGGCATAATTAAGTTTTACAATAAAGGTTAGATATTATGTACCTACTACCTGATTCGATTAAATTGTGATACAAAATATCATAGGGTACCCATTAAAATAGTAAAAGTAGGAAGGTAGATAGGTACGGGTCCGGTGCTCATCATGTAAGACCTTCAGGATAAGTGCTACCTATTTTGTCCATAGTGATCGGCTCCACTCGTGAAAACATCATGAACTACATACTTCAAAGTAAGTTGCAAAACATTAACAAGCACACATTTTGTTTTGTAGATTTTAAATAATTATTACACACAATCCTCCGCGAAACCCTCCATAGTTCATTGAACGAAACGTATCAAACGTCAGTAAGTGTCAATGTCACAGAGTTCTGTCAGTGTCAAGACTGTCATGTCAAATTGACAACCTAGGATTTGTTTTCGTGAATTTTTCAAGAACAAAAAGATAAACACAACTTTGCCAATTTACTAAAATAATTACAAAGAAATTAATTATTTTTGCTATTTTAATCACCACTCAATCGCTAAGACAGTGTTTTTTACGCATAGCAAGTGAGAGATTTCATTTCGTTGGTGATACATTGTTTTTTACTGCTCAGCATGGATTACGTTGCAAAACTAAAGATTTTAGTAATAGGAGAGAGTGGCGTCGGGAAATCCAGGTAATACTAGCACTTTACAAGTCTTGTAGCTTTAAAAATAACCTTTGGAATAAGTAGAAGTCGGTTATTAGTTACTTCCGTAGTTTTATGTCTATGTTGAGTCATCACATCACATCACGTTGTTTATGCTAAAGATACTATACTTTCTTGCACTATTATCTATTTTGAAGTTAATTCGCTGATACACGTAACACACGTAGTACACGTAATTAACACGCAAAAACCTCGTACTGCTACAATGTAGTTTAGTTCTTTAAATAGTGCTAAAGTTTACATTATTTCTTATTTACCTTGACACTTAGGTAGGTACATACTTACTTAAACAATGCTTGTTGTTATTGTATGCTTAATATTGGTCAATACAGTGACGTACCAGTTTTAAGTACCCTTTCTACAATTAGGTACTTTATGGTAACTACTATGCAAGAATTTCTTTGTTGTTGATGCCTCTGTCAGGACAACCTAGTTATTTATCACTACATGGTATAAAATAACCAAGCCAACCTCACCTGCCCGTGGTGCACCCTGCTAAACAACGAACGGGGCTCTGGCGGCCGGCTGATTGCGGCATAGCACAGCCTACATCGGCACAGCTAAATCCCCTGGCTACCGACGGGCAGCAGCGTCGGTGGTGCGAGAAACTGCCCTGCAATCCCCGACCCGCATGCCCAGCGTGGGGATTATGGGCATATCCCCCTTTATTAGTGGAGGCCTATGTCCAGCAGTGGACTGATATAGGCTTGTGTGGTGGTATAGAATAAAGTAGCTTCCCAGTGTCTGTCCTTATGCATGCTTAGGTCTTAAAACTACATAACAGATTTTGATGCAGTTTTTTAAATAAATAGAGTGATTCAAGACAAAGATTTATAAGTTGCACTCATGTAAAGCTCGGGCGGGTGGCTAGTTTACTATAATCAATGAAACTCCACTGCATAAACAATGTATTGGGCAATTTTTGCGCAATATCAAACATACCCTACTTAAGGTTACACCATTTAAGTTTAAAAATGAACTTGCTTACATTTTCAGAGTAGGGAACGGTCAATTCCTTGAAAAAAAAGCATAATGATGTATAAATTTATTATTGAATAAATTTGCATGCTTTTAAGTAGAAATAAGTTGAAGTGGCTAGCCATATCCGCCAAAGAATGGACAAACCGATGGGTTGAGTTCTCAAAAGGAGACCATGGATCGGCAAATGTTCTGCAGATATTTGGCTCGGGTCTGGGTGTTTTCTTTGTATGATATGTATGTATTTACCAATAACAAAAATTATATATGTAATAAATAAATCATGTGGTTCCCATAATACAAGCCCTGCTTAGGGGCTACATAATGATGTGTGATAGTCCAGCATTATTTAGTATTATCATTTGTTAAGTATATTTATCAAACAACAAACATAAATGTACAAATAATCACAATCATAAAAGTAGTTACTTATTTTGACAATTTTAAATTTATGATTTGACAACTTTAGCCAAACTAGGATGACCTATTATGTCATCTAATTATAATTTTTACAAGTGAATTGTTGATTAATGAATAAAAACCAAGTATTTTTATTTCCAAAATACAGGAATTTACATAGAGAATTTTACTACCATTTCTTTGTACATGGAAATTTTTTGAGAGGCATTGCGCGGTAGTTTTCTGTTGCTTAAAAGAGACCACAATGGAAAGAGATTAAAAATAATTTTAAAAAATCAGTCCGCTATTAATTAAAAACACACCACAAACAAAAATAGATAAACAGATGAAATCTTTATTGCACACAACACCAATTAAAAACGAAAAATTTACAAAAATAGAGAAATGAAATAGTAATGTAGGTACAATGGGCAGTCTTATCGCTTAAAGCGATTTCTTCCAGACAACCTAGAATGGAAAGAATATAATTAAAAGAATTGCGTGGTGGTGCTTATACTACAAGAACTAATTACCTACCTATGTTAGATACTAGATATTAAGAAACAATTAAATTACAATTAGGAAAAAAGCCTATTATAATAGACCTACAGGTGAACATAGAACCTCCTCTTTTTTTGAAGTCGGACTAGAGCCAGGCCTTTAAATTATATACATTTTTTTCCTTTCAATTCTGTTTCTTGGCGATCTGCTTTAAAAACTATAATCCATTGTGATGTCAGATGCTTCTGGGTTTTTATGGATAGAGATTGATCCAGCGAGTAGTCTTAAATATAATAATAATACTTAGTTTTTTTTTTTACAATAATTTGTTATAAGATATTTAAAAGATAAAATATTTAGTACAAATTCCGCCAACTCTCTCTGACGAGTTTCATAAAAAACTCAACAGAAATTTGACAATCTTTCGCCTTGCCCATAAGGTATCATCAGGAAACGATAAACTCGCTGTCCGCCTTCGGCACTCCGCAAAACGTCGCAGACGTGTTGCTTCGCCGAGCGCCAAGCAGTTTCTGCTTGGTGCTCGGGGAAGCAACAAAACCGCCAACTCTCTCTGACGAGTTTTTATGAAACTTTATGAGTTTTGAGAGAGTTGGCGGAATTTGTTCTAAATATTTTTTTTAAAATATCTTGTAATGGATTTCCGCAAAGTAACGCCTGATTCAATTAATTATAGTTTGTAATCTTTCTATCCCTCTAGCATTATCCTAGCATTCACAAAAGGTGACTACAAACCCCAGTTCCCCGCCACAATCGGAGTTGACTACAACAACAAGGATGTTGAAATAAACGGACTCAAAGTTAGACTCGGTATTTGGGACACAGCCGGTCAAGAGCGGTATAGAACGTTGACATCAAGTTTTTATAGGTAAGTACTTCATCATCAACCTATAGCAGTCCACTGCTGGACTTAGATCTCTCCCAAGGTTCGTCACTGAGTCCGATCCTCGGCTCTTCTCATCCACTATCTGCCAGCTACATTCCGCAGATCTTCACTCCATCTAGCCAGTGGCCGTCCTACACTACGCTTGCTTAACGGGGACCCAATACCCATTTGGTCCAACGGTTGTCGGTTCTTCGGCATATATAGCCGGCCTACTGCCATTTCAGCCTACTAATCCTCTGAGCTATATCGGTCAGTTTCGTTCTTTATCGGATAACTTCAGGTAAGTACTTATCTGTAAGTTGGTGGTGTCGCTCGTGGCGTGGTTAACTTCGGTGTTTTTAGCAGATCGCCTTGGTTAAGCAACACTCCGCCCGGTCATTACTTGGATGGGTGACCGTTTAGTGACATTTAGATTTGTGCGCTTTTGTGCTTCGGAAGGTACGTTAAGAGGTTGGTCCCGGCTTTTCAGTCGTTAAGCCATGTCGGAGGCCTTCGGGCAGCCTAAAAACTCCGACACCAGAGTTGGTCACTAGCTCATACGAAGAAGAAAAAGAAGAAGACAGGGTGTATGTTATCTAAACACAGAAGAGAACTTGTACACTCACAGTACGTCTAGTCTATCAGTTTTACGTTGCTTAGCATGCTATGCTCGGTTCGGACGAGGTTCTCTGAAGGATAGAATAGGCTCTAGCCTACCCGCTTTTTGTATTTTTTGACGCGTCAAAGTTCGGGAGTGGGGGCTCGTGACGTCAGTTTTATGGAAAAGTGTACTTACCCGTGACGACACGCTGAACTTCAACACGATATATCTTTATCATTTTTAGTTTAATCGACAAAATAAAAAATATTGAATTTTTTAGGCCTAAAAAAAAAAAAATTTCTAATTAGTCCATCAGTTAGATCAACAAAAAATACTGGACACGTATTTTTTATTTATCGAATCAATAGAAATTGACGGAGAAAAAGAACGTGGAACTCCGTGAAAGTTCGGGAGTGGGGGCTCGTGACGTCACACCTAGGTAAAAGATGTACTATACCGTGACGTCGCGCGGAACTTTTATTCGGATATGTAAATAACGGACTAATTAAAATTTTCAATTGTCGAGCCTATTCATAGTCATATTTAACGTAGCCCTTTTTATGTAGGTTTATTTTTAAGTTTGATTTGATTCGATTAAGATTAGATTTTTTATTCTTTTGCAATTAAAAAAAAGTACACAATATTTTGGCTCCAATAAAAATAATTTTATCTCTATCTCTTGAACTGCAGAGTGCAGGTTCCGACTCCCGCGCAGGAAAAACATTTGTGTGGTGAACAAGAATGTTTGTTCTGTATCTGGTTGTTTTATAAGTACTCGTATCTATGTGTGGTCTCTGCCACTAATTTGGGATCAGTTTACTGTATGTGAGAGAGGTATTATTTTTTTGTACAGGGAAGCCCACGGTGCAATCTTAGTGTATGATGTCTCGGAGACAAAGACGCTGCAGAAACTGAATGAATGGGTCGAAGAATTACAAGTGTACACAACAAAGAAGAATATTGTTTGTTTAGTTGTTGGAAACAAAATTGACGGGGTGAGTTATTTTTTATGAAACTGATCATCAGCCTTCAGCCCGGAGTCTCCCACTGCTGGGTATAGGGTTCCCTTAGTCTTTGCCAGCCTTCTCTGTCCTGTGCTCAACTAAAGTATTCTAAACACCTTAATACCTAGGCAGGGTTTTTTTACTGTATTCGGAATAAACTTCGAATAAATATATATAGGTTATTTTGTGTCATTATAAAACAATGATCGAGGCGAGTGGCATAATCAAAGGAAGGCCCAGCAGTGAGTCGAAATCACTGATGATGGTGATGATATCAACAACAACTTATCATTGCAATGTGCTCCCTAATCAACTTTCACATTTTTTTTTAGTAGATCATAACATCTTAAACACCTGTTGTGTCAAAAATAGCTGAACAATTTCTATTATGCTCCTTTATCCATAATAGTCATAAAATCCTGGTACCTACGATAATGTTTTTTCAAATCGGTTTTTAAAATATACCAAGACTACAAAGAAATTTATTTTATGATATATTTGGTCCACACAGCCTAGGGTAGTGCCGCGAGAACAAGGGCAGGCGTTTGCGCAGAAACACAGAATGCTGTTCATTGAAAGCAGTGCCAAGACGCAGGAAGGCATTAATCTAGCTTTTGAAGAGTTAACGCAGAAGGTGAGCTAAAAATATTTAATTTCACTTTGAGTTGCAATTAGTGCAATGCATGCAACTAGTTCGATGGTTTAGTCGGCCCGTGCGAGCCTTATTATATGCAAGCCAAGTTATAGATAAATTTACTGAGTTTTTTTTTGCTTCGATTAGTATTAATTTTCATTGATTTTTGCAATGAAAATGGCCTCAAACTCTCAATCGGCAAAGGCCTACAACTCTCTACATTTATCCCTCTTCTAAAATGATTTAGTTGATTAAATTGAATTTGGTGAGTGTGGCCCTCCATCTTGTACGTGGTCATATGGACATATGCAGCAAACGTGACCGACCCAGGCCCACTTAAGATTTACTATTACACAATAATTATTATAATTTATTAGTTTAACATCTTACTGTGTCGGTATTTTATGTCTCTAGTCAGCTAAAATTGTCTCACAGTAGGTCGTTTGGGTTTCGATTTTTAATTCAAACCTATTGTTTTTAGATAATCGAAACGCCAGGCCTCTGGGAGTCGGATCCGGCATCTTCAAACATTCGCATATCAAACAACGACAGAAATCAACCAGAGGATTCCTGTGTTAGTAGTTACTGTATGATTTAAGGTGAATGTTGTGTTGACTTAGATTTGAAGACTCTTTGGATCGACTTGAAAGTATGTAAATGTTTAATCATTACTTATGATGTGTTACAGATAGTCAGCTAGCGATAAATATCAGAACTATTTCATTTTTTTTTTCAAGATAATTAAAAGATTTAAACACTCAAAAATCGTAAGACTATCAAATACAAATTATAATACCATCCTCACTATAACTCGCAAATTCTGCCTTTCATAAATGTGATAATTTTATGTGACAGATTACCAGTAAAATAGTACAATATAAAAAGTTTTCAGAAATAGCCATATCAATCTTCAGATCTAAGTCTGTATGGGTCAAGTTGGCACATTTTTTGTAGACAAATTAATAAATTTGTTAATTTTATATAATTAATGCATGTAAATACAGACAAATCAACACCGCCAACTTGATTTCCAGTCTGTTTTATGTGATATCTTATGATGTTCTGCTATGTATAAAGTGTGATAGTTTAATGTTTGTTTTGTTTTTAATGAAATGTATTTTATGGTAGTATTAAGGGGTTATTTATAAAAAAAAAAATTGTATTCACTACACCGCATGACATTTTCACTCATTAATGAAACGGTTTACATAAAATATATACAATGTACATATTTCAAAGCCGAAATCATAACGAGGTTAACAAACAAAACAATTATCTACTTACTTAATGTTGATATATATCTACCTACTTAATGTTGATATATATCTACCTACTTAATGTTTTTCTACCCAACATGGTTTTCATTGTAAAGGTTGTTTTGACGTGTTAAGTAGGTACTAACTTAAATCCTACCTACGCTTTTTATATTTACAACATTAATTATTTATTTAAATTAAACCTACGCATTTAAAAATGTTAAATTAAAAAATGCTTTATCATTGATTTTAAGTTATTAATAATAAATAATAATGCTGGACACTATCACACAGCATCATGATGGATCAGCATATTTGATGGTAAAACAAATATTTATGCCGATTTTCAGCCAAATTTAGAAGTGAAATTATGTAAACTGCTTTAAAATATCCATAACGTAGCAGTAGTTTGTATGTACCTTTGTAAAATATTCAATAATTTTTACTGGACCAAAAATAAAACAAAATGCTTCATAATTTTTTTTTTTTTGTAAAACTCCCATGGGTTCTGCCTCATTTACTTACTCATTTGCACACTGAAATGATAAGCACCGGTCCTGTTTTTACAAACTGTCAATTTGTCAATTGACGTTCTTTGAATTTCGACAGATGAAATGTCAAGTTAGCAAACTTGACATTTCATATAGGTCGGTGTCGACCATTTCGCCGTGCAACTGAGTTTGTGAATGGGGTCTTAGATCAAACATAACGACCGATGACCTTATAAAGTTTTTTTTGTAAATTTCAATGCATAATGTTTTAAAACAGGGTGCAATGTCGCTCATTATGGGAAGACTATATCCAGCATATCTATATGCTGATGATGATGATGATGTTACTCTAGTTTTACCCAAAGGTTAAAATCGGGACCTTTTTAATAAGACCTCCACTGTCCATCTGTCTTTCACCAGGCTGTATCTCATGAACCGTGATAGCTAGACAGTTGAAATTTTCACAGATGATTTATTTCTGTTGCCGCTATAATAACAAAATGAAATATATATTTAAGTTGGGTTCCCATACAATAGTACAGAACATTTCGTGCGCGAGGCTGACTGGCACTTGGCCGGTTTTTTTGGTCGTCGAGTCGCACGATAGGCTGATGACATAGTCAGCGTCGTTGGCCGCCAGCAGATCAGGCTAGCAGAGGATTGTGACAAGTGCCAAGAGGCCTATACAATATGTCTGGTGTCGGAGACTTTGGGGCGGTGAAACACGGTCAATTTTATCGTCAAATCACCATCCCTATTTTTTCCCTCTCTCCATGATAAAATGGCAGCCATTTTTTTTTATTTGAGGTGCTTGTACTGATCAAGCCATGGCTACGCATGTAGAGGTCCTAAAAAGACAAAATATGACTCATTTGATAGCTAATAATGTAGACAATAAATCAACAATTTTACAATTCTAATTTCCCTTCACCTTTAATAGAATTTCTAAACCAAAAAAACATTTTTTCACATGTATAGGTACTCAGCAGTGGGTGAAGTCGGGCTGCAGATACTAATGATGATAATATTTTTGGATCAAACACATACATACATTATTTACGGAGTCTACTGTAATTCACCGTAGAACGAAATTACGTGTGTCATTACGTGCAATTGTTAAAATTCGTTATCAAACGGAAACCGAAATTTGTAATAATTCTAGATCAGGTAATTTCCGAAAACATGTGATCTATCGACACAAAGGTTATGGAAGAAAATAATACTCAGCATTAAGTTCACTTGTGTACTTGTTTTATCTTGTGCAATAAATAATGTTCTATCTAAGTAATTCTAGTTCAATTGTCATTGTCCAAAATATAAAAATCTTTCCAATAACCCCTATGTATTTAAAACTATTCACCACCCGTAGAGCCGCGCCATTGAGCATAATCGGCGGAACATGGACTGGTTTAACTTTTACACTTTTGAACACAAACACTTCGCTATTTTACAGTTATACTTCAATCCATGTTCCGTCGCATATGACTCACAAATCTTAAGTAGCTCGCGGACTGAGCCACCGACGGCCCCAGCAGCACCATATCATCCGCGTAACTGATGTTGTTGATGCAAACTCCATCTACAAAACAACCCGTATGTGTACTGCTAAGCTCGCCCATGAGATCATTTACAAAACAACCCGTATGTGTACTGCTAAGCTCGCCTATGAGATCATTTACAAAACAACCCGTATGTGTACTGCTAAGCTCGCCCATGAGATCATTTACAAAACAACCCGTATGTGTACTGCTAAGCTCGCCCATGAGATCATTTACAAAACAACCCGTATGTGTACTGCTAAGCTCGCCTATGAGATCATTTACAAAACAACCCGTATGTGTACTGCTAAGCTCGCCCATGAGATAATTTACAAAACAACCCGTATGTGTACTGCTAAGCTCGCCCATGAGATCATTTACAAAACAACCCGTATGTGTACTGCTAAGCTCGCCAATGAGATCATTTACAAAACAACCCGTATGTGTACTGCTAAGCTCGCCTATGAGATCATTTACAAAACAACCCGTATGTGTACTACTAAGCTCGCCCATGAGATCATTTACATAGAGGTTGAACAACAGATAAGATGTTATTCCACCCTGCCGCATAATGTAATGTCCGAAAAATTATCAAATTATCAAATTTAAGAAAAATAGCGACAATCGTAGTGTTAATACTAGAAATAAATATAAACTCGCTGTTCCTACTGTAAGGCTCCATAAAGTTAGTCATTTTTATAGCCCTTTATACGATGTCTCAATGTGTACGTTCTTTCAACAAAATTACGAAATTAATTGATCTGTATACTAGCGGCCCGTCCTTGCTTCGCACATATAAGATTATTTTTATATTTTTACCTTTTAATATAGCCTATGTTACTCAGGGTGAAGGAAGCTATACAATGGTGATAGAATTTTTGAAATCGGCAAAGTAGTTTTTGAGTTTATTCATTTCAAACATACACACACACACACACACAAAAATACATTTTTTTCCTCTTTATAATATTAGTGTAGATGTAGATAAATTCAAAAATGCTGTTAAACGTAATCTCTGTAGTAAAGCTTATTATAAAATATCTGATTATTTAGATGACAAAAAAGCTTGGGATAAAACTGTCTCCAACTCCCTAACAAAAACATGTAACAGTTATGTACCTAAGAATAGAGATTAAAACAAGAACCTAAAAAAATATAAGCCAAGCAGTTTCTTGCCAATTCTTCTATGTATGGTCGCGTTACGAATCGGTGTAAATAAAAAAATAAGATTCAAAGTAGGTACCTAAGTACATTTTGATTTTGAGTACCTTTGAGTCTTTCTTTAGTAGGTAGGCTACTAAAGAAAGACTCATCTAGTCTAGCCTATCGTTAGGTAGGCACTAGACACTATTTTTATTTGGACAAAATAGAGAAACTTGTGTGATCATCACAATTTAAGTATCATATCGTCCTAAAACTTTTTGAGTGCTTTCTAATAATTCAGACAAGATAGAGCAAAAAAATATGTTTATTTTACGAAAATATTTATCTAACTCATGAATAATGTATGCTCATACATAAAAAAATAGGAAATACTTTGATACTTATAAAAAGTATTTACTAATAACGTTTTGACTTTTACATTTGAATGGGTCTAAGTGACCATCAAAGTCATTTGTCGAAGCTACTTGCCCGTGACAAGTTATTTCCCACTCGTATGCCATACAGGAAGGTATAAACAGTTTTCTCCGGGTTTTCCACTCGGTAAATACCCTGGTCTCCAACAAATCAACGTTAAAAGCCTCGAGCTAGTCTAACTACACATAACTCCGATAAAAAAACGCATCAATAACCGTTTCTAATGGGCAACTTGTTCAAAGGTATGAGCGTGAACAGCGTACTGGGGTATGAACCGTAGGCTATTTGCCTACGGTTCATACCCCAGTGCACGTCGGTCATACAATGAAATACATACCTACTTGAAAATGACAGTCATTCCACTCCGATCAAATGAACGGAACAACTATTTGTGCAATTATTATTTGATCTATGGTATTTGGCGTTGGACCGCAAAGAATGGTTTTCCCAGCAGTGTGATTGCGGGCTAAAAACAACATCATCAGAAACTATGCTATGATTTTTTTCCGAAGTCATTTCTATTAATATTTAGGTACTTTTTTTCTTTACAATGTAGTTTCCAGATATTATTTTTGTATCAAAATTTCGCTATAAGTGCCGCCGTACACGGACTGCTCGAGTAGTTACCCCGTTATTAACATATACGGTGCGCTCTTGCAGTCAGAGTCAACAGCTTGAAGCTGCCATTTATAACTAACTGCTCGAGCAGTTAAGCTTGTTCTCAATAAACAAACGAACCGTGTAGGCAGGAAGCGTGCGCGACGTGGAATGAAGAGCGCGGGTGGAGGTAACTGCGCGAGAGCAGTCGATTGCTCGAACAGTCAGTGTATGCTGGCGACTGCTTGGCGGCACGTTGACATTTCACAGTTCTGCCAATCGCCCGAAGCAGTTGCAACTGCTCGAGCGGTTCGTGTATATACTTACGTAGAAGTCTGAAGTTCACTATGCAGTCGCAGATTGAAGGAGTCGATACTGGCTGCTTCAAGCTGCCCGTGTATGGCCGGCCTAATTGATCTAATTCCAGAACACAATAAGTAACTCATAAGTATTCGTTGAGATCATCAAGCTATAGCAGTCCACTGTTGCTGTTGGACAATGGACATAGGCCTCCCGTAATGAGCGCCATTGCGCCCTGTCCTCAGCTCGACGCATCCAGCTTTCACCAGCAACCTTTACTGAGGGACAATGATACTTACTTCCTGACTGCACACTTTAAACTTTAATTGCAATGTAAAAATAACAAAATAAAATTGTTCTATCATCTATTATTTATCAGTTATCACTCCACCTGGCGGGAGGGCATCCTACACTACGTTTGCCATAAATACTTTTCATTTCTCATTGCGGGTTCGATTCCCACTGCGCATGTTTTGCAGATGTTTGTCCCGGGTCTGAGTGTATCCTATGTATTATAGTATGTATTTACAAAAAAAATTTAAATTAGTAGTTTATCAATCATGTGGGTCACAGTTTGGGGCTACATGATGCTGTGTGATAGCGTCCAGAGTTATTTATTATTATTTTTTTATTTTAATACAAGTGAAGATGAATCGCTCTAAGTATACGCTTATCCCTCTACGACTATCATGTAATGTTCGTAGGAAACGCTCTAGGGAGAATAATAACTAAACTAAGTGGGGTAAGGCGCAAAATGCCGTGAACGATGATGTCCCCGATGGTAAATATTATTTTCTCATGTGGGCGTGGATGTACGGTCGTGGTTTCCGTTAGTTTTTGAGGAAAATCCTAGGAGACTCTCGGAATGACAGCTTTTGTACTATTCTTATATTCGAATACTTACAAAATGGTTATGTAAACTAGATAGGTGAATTTGTCCCTTCTAGCTAAGCTTCATCTATAATGCTGCCAATGCTGAGAAAGGGTCCTTTTTAAGCTATTGCATAGCTTCTATCGAGGGCCTTGAGCGCGGGGACCGAATCCAGAAATTCCGTAACGAAAAAAAACCTCACGCTCCCCACTCCGACGGGCACGGAGGTGTGGCTTGAAGGCCGTGCATTGTCTAACGTCGTTTCTTTTCGGCAGTCTTCGTCACGGTGTTTGTGTGCGTGCAACTAGACGTATTGTACGACTCTACGAAGCTCGCACGAATCGAGACGATCACCACGCTCAAAAAGTGTAACTTGAATTAATATCAAAGAAAAAGAAATACTGCATAAATAAAATAAATAAATAATTATAATTGCGTAAGTTGATACAAAATGCTATGCAATAGCTTTACCGCGGCAGTCCCCGAGTGCCACACGTCTTTTTTTTATCCTTTTGTAAGTAGTAGAATCACTTATTTCTTACTACACACTACACTCTTTCTTTTAGGATAATTGTTTGTATTAGATACCTATTTTAGTTACTTACCTACTTGTAGGTATATCTTGGGTAAAATATATAACTTTCTTTCTTTCTTTTATTGTATCTAGCAGCTAACTTTGTTGTTATAACAGCGCTTTTCCCCATTTCGCATTACGACTTTTTCGTAAAAGCCTTAAATAAACTTCAGATTACTATAAAAACCAAACAACAGCCTATTCTGTTCGCTGCTGGATATAGGCCTCACCTGTAAGAAGGGGATGCCCATAATTCCCACGTTGGGCATGCGGGTTGGGGATTGCAGGGCGTAGCTTCTCGCACCGACGACGATGCTGCTGCCCTGGAATTAAATTGTGCCGATGTTGGCTTCGCTATGCCGCAATCAGCCAACCCTCAGAGCCCCGCTTGTTAGTTAGCAGGGTGCACCACGTACAGGAGAGGTTGGCTCGGGCTTCAGCGGTTGGAACCCCTTACACCCCAGATTATTTAGAAGTTACCCATGTTTTCTTGATGGTTTTATGAGGGTGAGAGATGCTTAGGTTTAAATTTTCTCTCAAATTTATAATTCAAGTCTGTACTCGGGAGAGTGATGTTTGGTAGTCTATCGGGAAGACCTTTGCCCAGCACTGGGAAGAGTAGGGTTACGTTTTTCCTGTTCTAAAATCACACTCATGAATTTAGTAAATCCGCCTCACATAATTTTTAAAAACTTTCGCCTACATAATATTAGTATGAGAATCAGTTCAATTAACTCCATTAGCTAACTAATTTGCTCTAGGAACAAGTTGCCAGTATGTAAATCAGGGATGGATTAGACACGTGGTCTACCCGTCACTGAAATTAGTTGCCCAATCCCTTTAAGCCCGACCTAAGTCCGATTCAAAGTTTGATATCACTGGAACTCAAGTAGGGATTTAACTAACTTCATTAGATATTGATGCTTCTATAAGCATCGATCGGAAGAAGTGTGGATGGCGTTTCTATTGAGTTTGACGATTTAAAGTGTTTCTTGACGATTTAAAGGGTTTCTTGACGATGTAAAGTGTTCCTTGACGATTTAAAAGGTTTCTTCACAATTTATAGTGTTTCATGACGATTTAAAGTATTCCTTGACTATTTAAAGTGTTTCTTGACGATTTAAAGTGTTTCTTCACGTTTTAAAGTGTACCTACAGTTTCCAACTAATTAAAGAAATGTTTTTTATATTAAGTACTTTCCCCTTGAAGCGGTCACACTAGGATTTTCATCAGAAATTATGATACACCAGAACACCCAAACCCGAAACAAATACTTAATTACCTATCTGCAGATCTTTGCAACCATTTGTCCTGCAGCGGGGATCGAAAGCGAAAGTGAAAGTGAAAGTGAAAATTTGTTTATTCAGTACGAACATTACACTTTGAATCGTCATTTTTTTAGGGTGACGATACCGAACCGGTCAAACGAACCCTTAAGGTGCCAAAGCGGCACTTAGTCCGTCCGGCCGTCTGTCACAGCTAATTATTTCAGGAACTACATAAGCTACCAACTTGAAATTTGGTGTAGATTTAAAATGCACTGACTGAATAGGATTGCCAGTAAAAAAAATCATTTTCATTCCCAAAAGGTCCAAAATAAGAAACGTCAATATTTCAAACTGGTGCCAATAGGTCGAGTGGCATATCATATGAAAGGGATCAAGTAGCACGTAGTTTTCTTTATTTTTCCATAACCCCTCCCTAATCTCCGAAGTTTGCAAAGCCAGAAATCTGAAACGAATATATGAGAAGAATAATCTATATTTTACATGAAAATTATAGCGAAGTCCCAACCTTAAACAGTTTTTGAGATTTCTTCCATGGGGGGGTTGAAAAATAAAAGTAGGGGTTGCTAGGTCGAGTGAGGTATCAAATGAAAAGGCTTGATTTGAACAATATAAATCCATTTATTTTTATTTTAGGATGAAAAAAGTCCAAAAAAATGACCATACAATTTTGTTAAAAAACGTATGTGCCCTTTAAATGATTGACTAACATTATGGAGCCTTACCGTGGGAACAGCAAGTTTAATATTTATTTCTAGTGTTACCATTATGTTTGTCGATATTTTTTTGAACAAATTAATATGTCTTCATTCATTAAGTTTTCATATACGTTGTTCATGTATCTTGAAGTGAAGTTGCAGGTTATATATATGTCGAACCTGCAACTTCACTTCAAGGTACAGCTTCTCGCATCACCGAAGCTGCTGCCCGTCGGCAGTCAGGGGATTTAACTATGCCGGTGTTAGGCTACGTTATGCTGCAATTTGCTGCCCAGAGCCTCGTTTGTTATTCACATTAAGGGCATGGGCAGGTGAGAGGTTGGCTTGGGTTCCAAAGATAGAGATTGGAACTCCTTATACCCCAAACCCCATGCGGGTTGGGAATCACAGACAGCTCAACGGATGCTACTGCTCGTTGGCGTCTTGCAGCCCCTGCAAGGGTTTTATGCCGGTGCAAGGCTGCGCTATACTGCAGTCAGCCGACCGCCAGAGCCCCGTTTGTTATTTAGATCAAGGTGCTTAAAAACAGTGTTTTCTGCATGGCACCTCGCATATTTAACCATTTGCCCAAAGACATTTTAGAAGCTGACCAAATTAATATTTTTAAAAAGAAACTTAAAAAACTACTTAGACAGAAACCTTATTATAATGTAAATGAATATTTAATTGACAAATTTGATAATTTATAATTGAATTTTGATATGGACCTAAATGTGTATTAATAAGTATTGTTTGGCCAAGTTTTATTAATGATTATTGTTTGACTTTTTCTATTTGTATTTAATTTCATCTTTTTTTAATGTGATATTTGTATAAGTTTGACGTATTTTAATCCTTTTTATTTTATCTGACATTTATATTAGTTTGACTAATTTATTTAATATCTTTTGATTTGTAATTTTTTTTTATTTCTATTTTTTTAATAATTTGTTTAAAATTTAATTTTGCATGCTTTTATGCCGATTATGGCTGTTCATAATTTAGTACCGACCACCCATTGTTATATGATATATATATATATTGCTGTGTGATTACATACGTCCCGCATTATTTATTATTATTTATTATTTATTTATATACCCATGTTTCGCAAATAAAGATAATCTGAATCTGAAACTGAACCACGGGTAGGCTAAGTTGGCTTGGGTTGCAAAGATGGACGTTACTCCACTACAAAAGAAATGTTTCAAAGGGGACCGTCCGAAAAAAAAACCGTACTAAATTTACCGACGAAAGATGACGACTTCTTGGCGCAGTGGGAGTAGGTAGGCTTGAGACGCAGAAGGTTGCTGGTACGATTCGCGCCGCGAGACCTATGTTTGTAAAATTTGCAAATATTACGGGGCTGGCTGTTTCTTATATAAGTATATTATGTATATACATCATTCAATTTTAAACTGTAAAATGGTTCACATGTGTACTGTTATTTTGCTTGTGTGTTACTTGGGATGTATTTGCAAAAAAAACATAAGTAGTACATCAGTCATGTGCTGTTCCCCAAATACAAACTGCTTAGTTTGGAGCTACATAATGCTGTGTGATAGAGTCCAGCATTTATTTAGTGCACAAAGGGCAGGTTAGGTTGGCTTCGGTTCCAGAGATGGAAGTTAAAACCGCTTACACCCCTTACAAATGTCTCAGAATTGTACCGCCCGAAAAGATAATTCTCATGCCCTTGTCTCACGCTAGGTGGGTTCGGCATAAAATGTTTTTTCTTCCACTCACTTCTATCAGCTGTCACATTATTGTCCACTCCTTTCATTGTCATATCCTCTTCACACAATCCATCCACCTCTTCTTCGGTCTCTATTCGTGCATCCTTCACCTTCATATTAATCGTTTCATATGAATCTCTTTTAGTCACATCTTATCTGCTACCTGAGCTTTCAGACTTCCCCTGATAATTGTACCGTCCGAAATCCTCACCCGTATATTTTCGTTAGTTGCGTACACTGAGCGTCTAGTCCCGAACGTGCCGGTTAATTCCATGGCCGGGGCGCATTTGTCACGGGCCCTTGGGCCTTCACGACAAATAGGCCCAGGAGTTGCCCTCCTGGCCTAAAGTCACCTAACAGATGTGAAACTCCTTAGAACGTGTAATAAATGCCAGTTTTTAAACGACTTCAAAAAAAGGAGGAGGTTCTCAGTTTGGTTGTATAATTTCCCCTCAAGACTCCGTCATTTATGAACTGATTTGATTTTTTTTCAGCTGATTTGGTTTTACTTTGACCTTGACATAAGAATAATAATAATTGTGGCCCTGTTTTATTGTTTGATTTTGCCAGGTACAAAACATTATTAAGCTTTTGTAGAAATAATAATTTTGCTGTTAATCACTTAAATTGCAAAAACCTAAAAAAACACACATGACTTAATAAACAAAGTTAGAGTAACAACCAGTGTTTGTTGTGGGGTGCAGAACACGAATGATTATGAAAGTGCATATTGTGCTGTTTTGAGGACATTTTGTTTTTTGTCTCTCATTGCCATTTTAACTTCAATGCGTAATGGAGGGCATCTGTTATTTTAGTTTTTTGTCTGATGAAGCTGCTTGTTATTTTTAATATTTTCCTGATTTTGTCCATACTGTTATGTAATTTTTGTAAGTCGTTCTGAATTTCAGCAACTGCCACTTTATCCGTTATAATAAACCCAAGAGAAAGAGAAAATAAAATTAGAAATAACTAAAATATTTATGCGCTGTATTAGTGGGCTATCATAGGCTAATGATGATGATGATGATGATGATCCCATCTATCTCTGCAAGAGCGCAGTCGCAGTCCTAGTTCGCCAAAACAGAACAAAGATGGCGCGGCTAAATATTCACAGAAGCTAGATCGCGGTATCGAAGCGTTTTACCATTCAAAAGTATCTTCTTGTGGTAAATTAGTTTTCACTCACCAGGTTTCATAACTGTCTAAGTCTCCGAAATTTTTGTAAACCTGCTCTTAAAGTGGAGCAGGTTGTATAAATAAAATGACTATTATTACTTAATACCTTAATAGCGGGGCTCTCATTCTCTATGACACAAAAGAATCCTTGCCGATAACGTGTGACGTCATAACATGCTTTAAACACAAACGCGTTTCCAAAACACCTCACGGCGTCACGTTAAGAGACATGGGCATAGAGAATACGATTACATGCAGATTCCACGCTGATATAAAGTTTGCGTTTGGTCATAGGGAATAAAGAAAAATGTATAAAGAACATTATTATATATGAAAACTTAATGTATGTCCGAAAACATGTTGTTAAAAAAAAAAATAGCGACTATCACAATGTTAACACTAGAAATAAAGATAAACTTCCTGTTCCTACTGTAAGGCTCCATCAAGTAAGTCAATCATATAAAGGGCAAAACGTACGATTCTTTAACAAAATCCCAAATGACGTGATTAATCTATCTGTAAATAAATTCAAAACTGTTGTTAAACGTAACCTCTGTAATAAGGCGTATTATAAAATATCTGATTATTTAGATGACAAAAAAGTTTGAGATGAAACTGGATGAAACTGTCTCCAACTCCCTCAAAAACAATAATAGCTAAGAATAAAAATTGTAATAACATGGACTTTAAAAAAATATAAGCGTAGAGTTTCTTGCCAATTTTTCTCTGTTTGGGCGCGTTACGAATTGGTGTAAATTAAAAAAAGTACGTTTCAAAGTATACTTTACAGGTCCAATTGAATAAATAAATTGTGATTTTTGATTTTGAATGCATAATGCATTGTTTTAGTGGTCTTAAATGATCTTACCATTTTTGCCTTAGATTGTTTGTAAGTTATTTTGTTAAATATACTGTAAGTTCTTTAGCTAGGTACCTGTTGAGGGCACATCGGTTAGATGGTTTCAAAGGAAATGAAAAACTCCTAACCCTTATAGAAATAATAAATATAATAGAAATAGAAAAACATTTATTTCGACACGGTTACACAACAATGTATCAATACTTCGGTACAAAATGAAGGAGCGATCAAAAAACAGGATTTATATTATAGATAAATGTAAATTGATGAGCCCCCATAACCCTGCGTCGAAAAAGGGGTTGGCTCAGCATGTGCTGAACGATGAACGTTCAGCGCTGTTTTTCAGCCAAAAAACAATTGGCGCTACGGACGACAAGTTGGGTGGCATATAAATATAATATAGTATAACTTCTTACATAATAATAACAATACATAAATTTGTAAATATAAATGCAATAAATTTAAATTAAAATGTGCTAATATACATACAAAAGAAAAAGCATAAAAATTAAAGTACGTTAGATGCAGCGGTTTTCGGTCGGTAACTACTTAGGCAATGATATTTCCATACTTACATCCTGTCTTAACAATCTTCATATAAATCAAAATCTTAATTCATAACCTTCAAATCAAAACCTTCTGGAGCAAACTACAAATTGGTTAAGTGAACACAATCTAGAAATAATTTTTTCTAAAACTAAAATTATCATTTTCCACCCTCATCAAAAACAAATTTTATATATAAATTTAAGCTATAATGGCATTCAAATAAAAACAGTAAAAAAAATCACATTGCTTGGTTTGGTCATTGATACACATGTAAATTGGGAACCTCACATAAAGAAACTAATTGCTAAAACATCTAAATTTACTTATGCACTCCGCGAACTTAAGAAAACAACAGATTTACAAAGTGCCTTAAGCACCTTCTATGCATATCCTGATGCATATTACTTACTGCAATATTCTATGGAGAAACTGTACAAGTATAGGTACCTTATTTATACTTCAAAAAAAATTAATCAGAATTTTAGCCAATATAAAACAAATAGATAGCTGCAAACCTTATTTTCAAAAACTAAAAATACTAACTCTTCCTTGTGTCTACGTCCTGGAAATATGTAAATTTGTCCATAAAAATAATCACCTATTCACTACCCGCGAAGAAAAACATTCAAAAAATTATTCTCTACGTCACAAAAATAAATTAATGATACCTACATCCAGACTACAAATGAACTCATCAAGTCCCTACGTCATGTCAATAAAAATATACAATAAATTACCGGATATAATTAAAAATTAAACAAACTACACATCATTTACAAATAAGTTAAAAATACTGTTAACTTCAAAATGTTACTATGACCTAAATGAATACCTCGATGATAAATTATTAGCAAAATACTCACCTAAATCTAACAAATAAATAGTTTTAAATTTAGTAATAAGAACTATTTTTGTTAACTACTTTAAAGTTTATAAATTTTATAATTAAATACCTATAGAACTAAGTAATAATTTAAGTTTATGTGAAATATTTAAGTCCTCTCTCTAACTATTCTAACTATTGTAGTGCCCATCAGGGTCCATAAGAACTTAACTACATACCTTACCACCTGTATATCTACTTACATAGGGAAACAATAAAAATATTGAGTATTGAGTTTTAAAATGAAATGAAATTTATTAAAATGAAGTGAAATTTATTAAAAACCAAAATTTATAGGCACAGTTTTACAAAATTTACAAAATGATATGTGCAATAAACTATAAGCTGATTTAGTACCAATGAAGTGAAGCACCTTGTTGTAGTCAAGTGACTGTCCTCTGCACTAGCTGACACTGTATCACAGCAGGACGTTGTTGCTCTTCCACTCATGGCTTACTTACACATTACTTAATCTACTTGAAATTTATTTACAAACATAACTCATTGCCCGACAATTTTCTAAGTACCTATTAATTACATTAAAAAAGTTATACACATTTTGACTGTACAAATAAATAATCCAAACAAAACCAAACCAAATTTATTCTAACCAAACGAATTATTATTATTACTTACTAAAAACAGAAAAAAAATACTTTTAACTAATCAACCACAAACTTAAATAACTACGATCTTTGGATGTGCTTGTGGATGAACAATGTACTGGTGGTGGAGTAAATTCAAATTTAAAAAAATTGACGTTTCAAAGTGTGCTATATGTGCTTATTGAATAAACTTATTTTGATTTTGATAGATTTTTTTTACTTACTTTAATACTATGTCTTCCATATAGGAGTCCAGTTCGTCTCTCCATCTTCTCCACGTGGTCGTCTGATGCCATGCGGGGTCCAATCAGTGGCATATGTAAGACTGGCAAAATACAGCACTCAATAGATAGGAGTGGAAGGAGGGAAGGGAGGCCTTTGCCTTGCCGTGGGACAACTCGGGCTTATAATAAATAAATAAATAATAATAATACTATGTACCTACTCATAGAAGTAGCGAAACTCAGTTTGACTGTTTAACTTGTTTTGATCGGCTTGTTTTAGAACAAACATCGATGGCATATTTCCTTCTACTCATAATCATATCACTTAAATAATTACCTATTTAGCGAACTTTACTTACCTTTAACTTATGTATCTAGCCCAAAGCCCCCCTCCCCCTTTTTGATACGTGGTGAGGTTTTAGACTTAGCGTCCTGCACACGTTAAGTTCGGATCGCAGGAAACAGCACTCATGCGAACGCCCACTCTGTCTCTCTTGGGTTGAATAAAACAGATAATTCTTTTCAAGAGTTTCGCTTCTAAACACCAGTATCCCACCCATAGATGCCACCATAATGGCGGCTCATTAATGGCCACCCATCATTCAGTCTTCAGGATAAACGTTGACAAATACAAGGACGCGCTCTATGATTTATTGGGGAAAGCCAAAGACGTTTATAAGACGAAATATGGATGACGTGAACGGTAATGGTCTGAGTAGGTTAGTTGTTATTTGTAAGGATGAATCGAGTGATAAGTGGTATTTATGATTGAGAGCTCTAGTTCTGGATCATTTAGCTTGAGTGGTTTTTTGAGTAAAAAAATAACAATTTAAAAAACAATTGGCCACACAGTTAATCATCCTGCGCATGAGTCCCATGCAAAGTGGTGATGAGCGCAGTATTAGATAGGATTAGCAAACACTTGCCATTCGGACATGCAACACCTACAGAAAGAACTGCAAGTAGTTAGGGACTAATCACATAAAAGTGTGAGAATGAAAGAAGACGCCTATATTATGTGCATATAAATATGTAATAGTTAGACTTTAAAAATATGAGGCCCCAGGCAGCCTATAAATTCCGTCACTATTGCCAGAGCATAACAGCTCACTTAATACCTATGTTTCTCATAACAATTTATCTAGGACATCACACACAATGTAACCAACATTGTCTTGAAATAGCATGCCCAAGAGACTTGACAAAGTAATGAGACTGCCGCGGTACACTTTATTCCCAGATCGCCGATCGCTTCAGTGCGAACGTCTTCAACTAGCCGCAGCGTCAATTTATTCAGGTATTTTCTTTCGTAAAATTCAGTCTTACACATTTCGGGCATTTTAACTGACACAATGTTTAACTTATGTTTTTGAGATGACAGACAGACAGAAAGAGTACGTTTTACTTTCATAACAGTTACTTATTATTTATACAAGAATACAAGTGTTTCTGTTCTCAGTAACATAACACCAGTTGTCGACTAAGCCGCTGGCTCACACGAGGTGTGGGAATTTCGGAGATTGTAATCATATCCTAAGGTAGATATTCCTAACGAAATCTCGTTCTTATTCCCATCACAAATACCTCGCCGACAAAGAAATCCTTCAGAAATCACACACCAAAAATACAATTTACATGACACAATCGTCGATTCGCGATTTCAATATTTGCTCGTTCCGGGAGACTGGTTTAACGAGGATTAATACAGAATCGACCAGCCGGCAATATTGACTTACAATTCCTTTCGGATCGTTTGGGATTTGATTGAAAATCGTGACGCATTCAGTCGTGGAATGACTTGAGTTGAGGCTGAAAGGTCAGATGACTGAGCTTGCAACCCGTGCTCGTCCCTTTGCCCAAGAATTCGAAGGTCAAATTCCGTATATCCGTGTTTTTGAAGATTCTAATCCTGTCCACTGGCTTATCTGATCTCATTATGATTTTCTACTTATTATGCCCTGTTTTGCAAATACGCTAGTGTAAAGTGCCTGGTTGCGCTGATTTGATATTGTTTTAATACGTAATTCGAAACGTTTAACTTTGGTTGTTGCAAGCCTCCTTTTCCCATCCCGCTCCCGCACATACCTTGCTCTCATAAGTGAGAGTGAGACCGCGATATGCATCGCGCCACACTATGGACAGTGGCGCCACCTAATGAACAACTGTTTGAAAAAAAAACTGTCATGGCTACACCCGCGCACGCGCTCGTTTTCGTCGCAAGAAAATCGCGAAAAATATAATATTGTGTTGTGCCTGTGAACTTTCAAAATTGTGCTGAAATACGTCGACCGGGAGCCGCTCCACATCCTGAAGGTATTGTGCACCTTTCCCAGGTGGAACTGCTTTTATTCTTCCAAATCCTACGCAGTTCCATTCCTCCATCTACTTGCAACAACCTTATTATAAAATTTCGCTAATCTAGCTTTAACCGCGTAAACATTTGATGGTCCTTTTCGAGTCGGATATTGAATCAGTGTAGCTATTTCCACCGCATATTTCTGTTGAAATAAATAGTATTAATTTCACAAAGTTTTAACTTTGAGTAGGTAGCCGACAAACCCTACCTACTTTCTTTCATTTTCTTGTCGCATCTCGCTAATTCGTATCGCTAATTCGCTAATCGTTCGCAAACCCGCATTCCTAAATAGGTTTTAGTTAATATACCTACCAATTTCGTTAATCCCGCATCAGAATAGATAAAAATATTTCGTCGTTCGCTTTCGTACTCCGCATTCCGCATTTTTCTATTCATTTCTCGCTACTTACTTACTTGTAACCTACCCTATACTTGTTAATTTGTCGCATAGGTAGGTCAAGAAGTAAAATTGTTCGTTAAAATCTTGTATACATGTTAAAGTATCAAGGTAGAATACTACTTAAGTAATCTAGGTAGAATATAACTTACTAAGTAGGTAATATTCAGTTCGCTTTTCTAACGCACCACACCGGACCGCTTTATTCATTAGATAGCTTCGTTCGTACCGTTCGTACCACACGAGTTGGGTGCGTAGGTAATCGGTTCTCCGCCTCTATTTACGTGCGTAAATAGGTAGATATATATTGTTCGCATAATTTCGATTGTAGCAGTAGGTAGGTACTGCGTACTCGCATCTAGTGTCCAGAATGGCACCCGCAGACTTGAGCTCTCAAGTAAAGTTGTTATACGCTAAGAGAGATAGGATATTCTCACGCATGCAATGCATTTACAATCGTGCAAAGGATCTTGAGTCCAAGACCTCTGCTGTCTCTATGGAGTCATTCCTGTGTGACTTAGAAACTGTGGACACTTTGCGCGAAGATTTCGAAAACACATTAGATAAAATAGTAAATCTCGAGCTAAAAAATAACCCCGACTTCGCCATTGATTTCCAGCCGCTTTCATCATTTGAAGAATTGTTAGGTTATGTCCGTCGGTCCGCCAAGAAGTTGCAAACAGCTGACGAAGTTAAGCCGTCAATTAATCAGCATAGGTCCCCTAGGCTTCCGCCGATCGAAATACCAGAATTCAATGGTGATATAAAAAATTGGCCGCTATTTTTCGCCAGCTTTCAAAACTCTGTACACAATAATAATTCGTTAACCGATTCGGAAAAAATGTATTATTTAATTGGTAAATTAACTGGCAAGGCTCGTCTCATTTGCGCGGGAATTAATCCATGCGCTGAAAATTACGCATTAATTTTCGAGTTGCTTAAAAATAAATACGAAGACAAACGTCTCGTAGCTACTTCGTACTTAGATCAAATATTTGATCTCAAAGCTATCGCTTCCGCATCCGCTAGTAATCTAGAACAATTTCTAGATAAATTCGCATCCTCTGTCGCCGCGTTGAAAAACCTGAAGGTCGATGACCTTTCAGATTTTGTATTCCTATACATCGCACTCAAAAAGCTGGATATCGAAACCGCACGCGCATTCGAATCGGACAAACGTAATTGTCAAATGCCGTCCTTTAACGACTTATCGTCATTTGTGCGAGATCAGATTAAAATATTGCAGCGCACTTCACCTTCGTCAGCAAAACATGAAGCTACCAAGAAATATGTCGATCGTAAAATGGATATGGCATCTAAGCCACATAGAGCGGTTAATACCTATACTTGTGTAAATGCCGCATCCAGTACTCAGTTAGCTTCGTGCTCATTGTGCAATGGTCAACACGATCATGTTTACAAATGTTCCGTGTTTCGCAATTATAAACCGAATGAACGCTTTCAATTTGTTAAGGCAAATAATTTGTGCATTAATTGTCTAAGTGCAAGACATCGTGTCTCTGCGTGTGGATCAGATTCGTTGTGTAAGAAATGCAATTCCAAACATCATACTATGCTGTGTTTTGGGACTGCATCCGTAAATGTTTCGCCCACCTTCGCCTCGCGCACTCCCGCGCCGCACCCCGCGCCCGTCCCTGCGGGCCCAGGTGAGGCGTCTGTTGCTCCCGCTCGCTCCGCACGTACTGATGACGTAACCCTGTGTGCCTTATCAGATAGCAGCTCGATTCAGCCGGTTCATCGTGGTCCCACCACGGTTCTACTCGCAACCGCGCGTATCATTATTGTCGATTCTCGTGGTAATGAACATAGCGTTCGCGCTTTGTTGGATAGTGCTTCTCAAAGCAATTTTATCACTCGTGAGTGCTGTCAGCGTTTAGGCTTGAATGTAAGTAGGAAAAATACCTGTTCAGTAGTGAAAGGAATAGGCGGTTCCAGTAAAAACATTCAAGGGTCGGTGAAAATCAGCTTTTATTCTCGCTTTGATCGCAATGTCCATTTCGATATGGATTCGCTGGTGGTAGATAAAATAACAGAGAATCTGCCAACCGTCTCAGTTGATATTTCGCATTTATCGAACTTTGAAAACTTGCCTTTGGCCGATGATACCTACGCCTCGTCCGGACCGATACAAGTTTTAGTCGGTGCTTCGATTTTCCCGCATCTTCTCTTGTCTCGCAAGGTTCAAGGAAAAGATTCTTTTCACTCCCCGCTCGCTTTGGAAACCGTACTTGGTTATGTTATTATTGGTGACGCTCCTGTACGAGTTTATCATCACGATACTGTTTCGTATTGCTGTACCGCAGATCCTCTTGACTCCGTTGTCCGCAAATTCTGGGAATTGGAAGAAGTGAATGTTCCCTCTGTCCTCAGTCCAGATGACGCAATCTGTGAGGAAATATATTCCCGCACGACTTTTCGCGATGAAGATGGTCGTTACATCGTCGCCTTGCCTTTCAAGGGTGATGTCAATTCTCTAGGCGATTCTCGACAAGCTAGCGAACGCCGGTTTCTTTGTTTGGAAAGGAAAATGCAGGTCTCCCCGAAGTTAAAGCAAGCTTACGATGACGTAATTAACGACTATTTAGAGAAGGGATACATTTCACCCGTATCTACAGATACGTCGGAAACTCAGTCGTATTTCATACCGCATCACGGGGTAATAAGAGAGGATAAGGTCACATCTAAACTTCGCGTTGTACTGGATGGTAGTTGTAAGACCAGTACTCAAGTTTCACTGAACGATATTCTGCACAGCGGTCAGAACCTTCAAGGAAATTTATTTAACATTATCGTTAACTTTCGCTTATTTTCGATCGCACTTTCCGCTGACATTCGTCAAATGTTTCTGTCGATTGGAGTTCGAGATTCGGATCGTCGATTCCAACGCATTCTTTATCGCTTCTCCCCGCAAGAGCCTATCAAGGTTTATGAATTTAATCGTGTAGTATTCGGACTCAAATCGAGCCCATTCCACGCGCTTCGCACTATCAAACAGCTCGCGACCGATGAAGGCGATTCCTACCCAAAGTCTAAGGACATTGTTAGCACTGGGGTCTACATGGACGACTTCGTCTACTCAGTCGATAACGAGGACGAGGGGATATCTACCGCCGCAGACATGATTGGTCTTATGAAGTCTGGCCAGTTCGAACTTGTCAAATGGACAAATAATTCGCAAACGGTTCTTAACTCGATTCCGCCGTCGCATCGTCTTTCGTCGATCAAAGAGTTCGATGATTCAGAACAACATAAGGTGCTCGGCTTATGTTGGTCACCCGCGACTGACATGTTCAGTCTGAAGATTAGTCTACCTCCTAATATTTGCACCAAACGCTCTATATTGTCATGTGTCGCTAAAATATGGGACGTAATGGGATTTGTTGCGCCCGTAGTTTTATACGCTAAGCTTTTAATCAAGCAGCTCTGGCTGTGTGAATGTGATTGGGACGATTCACCGCCAGAAGAAATAGTCGCATTGTGGTCCCGGTTTAGGGAAGAGCTTCCATTGCTTATGGATCTAAAAATCCCTCGCCATGTGGGCATCACCACTGATAGTATCGTCACGGTTCTGGGCTTCGCAGACGCCAGTGAGAAGGCTTACGGGGGGGTAGTTTACTTCCACGTACAGAATTCTAATTCCCATAGCTTTAGTTTCATAAGCGCTAAGTCTAAAGTTTCCCCGCGGAAGGTCGTTTCACTCGCGCGACTTGAGCTTTGCGCTATTCTCGTTCTTGCCCAGCTCCTAAAAAACATTGTTGTCGCATGTCAAAACCGCATCAATATTCGAAACATTTTCGCATTTTCGGATTCAACAGTTGCCCTATGCTGGGTACACTCATCGCCCCATCGATGGCAAACATTTGTGGCCAATAGGGTATCGAAGATACAAAATGACTTGTCGCCGAAGAATTTGTACCACGTGTCCGGCGTGGAAAATCCAGCTGACTGCTTGTCACGCGGACTCACCCCCTCACAAATCGTAAACCATCCTCTGTGGTTTCATGGCCCCCCGTGGGTCCATTCAGATGTCTCGCAATGGCCGATTGTCGCTTTTAACCCGTCAACGATTTCAGAGGCGCCCGAAGAAAAGAAAACGTCGCTGGTCACCTCTAAACCAGGTCTGGATTCGCCTATAATTTCGTTAGCAAACCGCTTGTCGTCCTGGTCGAAATTGTTGCGCTGCGTAGTCTATATTTGTAGATTCGTAAAACTTCTACCTCAACGCGATCGCATTTTGTCATCAGATCTCGACTTCGCTGAGATATTGACACTACGCGAACTTCAACGTTTATATTTCGCTGATGATCTCGCTAACCTACAGGCAGGTAAAGTTTGTAGTAACTCGCTTCAACACCTCAAACCATTCCTTCTGGATGGGCTTATTAGAGTTGGAGGTCGCTTGAAAAATTCGGATTTGGATTATACCCAAAAGCATCCCATCGTTTTGCCACGCAAGGATCATATCTTGAACCTGTTGGTTGATTATCACCACAAGGTTAATTGTCACGCAGGTCCAGACTTATTAATGTCATTATTACGTCAAAGGTACTGGATCCTTTCGGCTCGCAATTTAATTAGAAATAGAATACATAAATGTATCCCGTGCTTTCGACTTCGCCCCAAACCCAAGTTTCCCGAAATGGCAGATCACCGAACTTGTCGTGTCGTACAATCCGCAAAACCATTTGTACACACGGGCACTGACTATGCAGGTCCGTTTAAGGTCACTTTAACTCGTGGTCGTGGTGTTCGTTCAACAAAGGCATACGTATGCTTATTCGTTTGTATGACAACCCGCGCTGTTCATATAGAACTAGCAGGTGATTTGAGTACCGCAAGCTTCATGGGAGTTTTTAAAAGATTTTTGTCTCGTCGTGGGCCAGTAGGTCGAATATATTCGGATAATGGTAGCAATTATATAGGTGCCAAACGCACGCTTTCGGAACTTCACGAATTCCTTAGCTCAAAACATCATAAATCTGAATTCGGAAGTATATTAGCAGATAATCGCATTGACTGGTCACTTAACGTGCCAGCAGCTAGTCATTTTGGCGGCAATTGGGAAGCAAATATCAAAAGCTTGAAGACTCACTTATATCGTGTGATAGGTGAGCAAATATTGTCGTTTGAAGAACTTAGTACCGTTCTTGCTCAAGTAGAATCGGTTTTAAATACTCGGCCTTTATGCAGGACACTTTCTAGTGATCCTTCAGAACCTCTCGCGTTAACTCCGGCACACTTCTTGTGTCTTACACCGCTAAAATATTTACCTGCTAGAGAAATCGATGATAATTTGCATACTATATCGCGTCACGATTTGTTAGATAAATTAGTTCAGTCCTTCTGGAAGCGCTGGAGAACTGACTATCTACATACGCTTCAATCTCGTCGCAAATGGAACACAGCAGTCGATCCTATCACTGTCGGGACTGTTGTGATTCTCTTAACGGAAAACTGTCCACCCTTACACTGGCCGTTGGGTATTGTTGAGGAAGTTTTCCCCGGTTCGAATGGAGTAACGCGAATAGTACGCGTTAGAACGGCAACTGGATCTTACTTGCGTCCGGTTGTACGTCTCTGCCCTCTGCCTAACCAATAGTCGATTTGATCGCTCGTAGTTATAGTTCACAATAGTTTAGGTTAGGTTACACGTAGGTTAGTTTGATATCGCTCTTCTAGCATCATAAACATACATTTTGTTTTTGAAGGTAACCCTTCAAGCCCGGGGAAATGGTTGCGCTGATTTGATATTGTTTTAATACGTAATTCGAAACGTTTAACTTTGGTTGTTGCAAGCCTCCTTTTCCCATCCCGCTCCCGCACATACCTTGCTCTCATAAGTGAGAGTGAGACCGCGATATGCATCGCGCCACACTATGGACAGTGGCGCCACCTAATGAACAACTGTTTGAAAAAAAAACTGTCATGGCTACACCCGCGCACGCGCTCGTTTTCGTCGCAAGAAAATCGCGAAAAATATAATATTGTGTTGTGCCTGTGAACTTTCAAAATTGTGCTGAAATACGTCGACCGGGAGCCGCTCCACATCCTGAAGGTATTGTGCACCTTTCCCAGGTGGAACTGCTTTTATTCTTCCAAATCCTACGCAGTTCCATTCCTCCATCTATCTATCTATCTTGCAACAACCTTATTATAAAATTTCGCTAATCTAGCTTTAACCGCGTAAACAGTGCCCATAAAACCACCAATCTCATAAATATGGATCCATAAAAAAACGAAACTATACGTCACGAGAATAGACTATTTTTTCGCAAAGTCCACTTGCTTGCAAACTTATAATTCAACTGGCTTCTGAACTTGTAAGCCTGTTGCTCTCGAGTACTGTGTACCGAATTGAAAGGGGTAAATTCTTGAATGGGTATTCAAATCATTGGCATCAGTGAATCAGAGATGCTGGGGTGTTCAACCATTTGTAGTTGATTCCTGGAATTGGCTTTCCAGTTTTCCATTTCATCACCTTTATATATCACTTACATTAATCGCTTTCAAGGCCATACCAACGATAGCTTTACGGGTGTTTAGAAATAAGATTATTTCTGCAAAATTCAGAATTCTCATTCTCGCGTACACAATTGTGCATACACAATATTAATATTTTACAAAAACCTGAATTTCTACTGGATTTAAGCGCTAGGCACTAGTTCTGAAGCGCTCGTGGCGTAACTTACTCAGGTTTTCTTCATTGTCTTGGTTAAACAACACCCCACTCGGTCACAACTTGGATTGGTACCCGTTTAGTGGTATTTAGATCTAAGTGCTCCCGCGGTTCGGAAGGCACGTTAAGATATTTGTCCCGGCTATTTCAGTTGCTAATCCAACGCCTTCATGTGACCTAAAAACTCTGACAACAGTTGGCCACAAATAAGAAGACTAGTCCATTGATACGGATTTGAATAAAGAGCATCGAAAATCCCTAATGTAAACAGCACTAAGCTATTGAAGCTATCGACTATTGGAGATCGTTACAACCGCGCCCAAATTTATTCCTGATTCCCCACAATATTAGCAAGATAGGTGAAAGAGAAAAATCTCGGGCGAACGATACAGCGGTCTTTACAACGTTTTTACGATACCTCCTTATCTTGAGTTATGAGGGGAATAGCCTATTTGCATTGCTAATATTTTATACGGTCGTAACAATTTGTTGCCGCGATTCAGACGCCCGCTAGTTTGGAAATACGCAATCAATAAGATAAGGCTGACTGTACAACTGACTGAAGAATTGACTTCCACACTCGCTTTAAAGGATACCAGCCAATGTTTAAAGAAACATTTATTTGAATCACAAATCATCCTACTTATAATAATAAAAATGCAAAAGTTTGTGAGTATGGATGTGTAGATGAATAGATGAATGTCCACACTCGCGTTAAAGGATAACAGCCAATGTTTACAGAAACATTTATTTGTGTCACAAACCATCCTTTCATAAAATATTATAAATGCGAAAGTTTGTGAGTATGGATGTATAGATGTATCGATGAATTGATGAATGTTTGTTACTCTTTCACTCAAAAACTATTGAACGGATTTGGATGAAACTTGGAATATACATAGTTTGTGACCTGGATTAACACATAGGCTACTTTTTATCCCGGTACCACGTGAACAAAGCCGCGGGTGGAAGCTAGTAATATACATAAAATATAAAGCTGGATGCGTCGAGCCCAGGACCGGGCGCAATGGCGCTCATCAGGGGAGGCCTATGTCCAGCAGTGGACTGCTATAGGCTGATGATGATGATGATGATTATGATGATGATGATAAATTTGTGAGTATGGATGTATGGATCGACGAATGAATGTTTGTTACTCTTTCACTCAAAAACTATTAAACGGTTTTGGATGAAACTTGGAATATACATAGTTTGTGACCTGGATTAACACATAGGCTACTTTTTATCCCGGTACCACGCAAAACCATGGGCGGAAGCAAGTACAAAATAAACAAAGACAGATCAAATCTAACATGAGAAACAGTTACACAAAAAGGTCGTCTCACGTACTCAGTAGCTATAGCACTGGTTTTTAGTCGCGTTAGTGGTAGTTATTCTATCACTAGCTGTCGTCCGCGGCTTCCCCCCGGATAAAAAATAGACTATTTGTTATTCCAGGTTTTAACTACACATACATAAGTATTTCCATACCAGCGCTGGATCAGCATGTAGGTACTTAGGTATCTACCTACTTGCGAGTCGATGCAGCATAAAGCTGAGACAGGGACCTCTTTTCACCCTAAGTTAGCTTAATTATTATTTTGTTTTCGTTCATATTTTTGTTTTTCTTGCTTGCTTTGTTTTTTGTATAATATGTACCTGTGTAATGGGTGAAAATAAATGTATTTTCTTTCTTTCTTTCTTCTTTTCTTTCTTTCTTTCCTTCTTTCTTCTTTTTTTTCTTTCTTTCTTTCTTTCTTTGTTTGTTTGTTTGTTTCTTTCTTTTTTTCTTTGTTTGTTTGTTTGTTTGTTTGTTTGTTTGTTTCTTTCTTTCTTTCTTTCTTTCTTTCTTTCTTTCTTTCTTTCTTTCTTTCTTTCTTTCTTTCTTTCTTTCTTTCTTTCTTTCTTTCTTTCTTTCTTTCTTTCTTTCTTTCTTTCTTTCTTTCTTTCTTTCTTTCTTTCTTTCTTTCTTTCTTTCTTTCTTTCTTTCTTTCTTTCTTTCTTTCTTTCTTTTTTTCTTCGTCAATACGTCGATTCCGAGGACGAATAATGGACACTACGCAATCCACGTCGCAATAATAATGTATGTGCTTAGTTTTAATTTACCTATATTATTTTATGTATGTTAGTCTCTAAGGTATCTTTATGAAGCTTAGAATACGTCAAATAACACCTATGCACTATTCCAGTGTAATGTCTGAAATCAAGTTATTTTATTTTATTTATTTATAATTTATTTCGAAGTGCAAACATTTCATAAACTTTGACCTTTCAAATATTAGTAGGATCGAGTATTTTTAGTTAGCAGTTTGTATGATAAATGGGTAAATAACATGTGCATTCCATGTTACATATTCCTAAGCGAGGGTTATCACATATCACTGTAAAAAAAGTAAGTAGTTATAGTTTATATTTATATATATTTTATAGTTATATATACTCATATTTCATTCTATAATATATATTATAGAATGAAAGAGGTTTCATTCTTGCGAACTGAATGCAATTACAAATAAAAACTAGAAAACGCTAAATTAACCCCTACATGCAATCTTAGACACGATGTAGGTCCCTCGTTTATGTTTCTGACAAGACCCATTTTACTTACTATTTGCGTGTTTTTTCTACCAGTATACGATTTGACTAAGCAAATATACATCATCATCATCATCAGCCTATAGCAGTCCACTGCTGGATATAGGCCTCCCCCAATAAGAACCATTGTCCTTAGCTCAATGCATCTATCTTTTTCCAGCAGCGTTTCGCAGATTAGCACTAAGACTAGCAGAAGGGCGTCCTACACGTTTTGCCGAGCCGCAGTCACCACTCACCGCGGTCACCGCGGTTTTCATGTCATGTAAAATTTATAATCACTTGCCGAAAGCAATACTAGAAAAACAAGGTAACATTTTCTATAAGGCTTTAAAAGACTGGCTGACAGTTAACAGTTTCTATTCCATTAATGAGTATTTTGACATGTAAATTTTGACTTATTTATTTTTCATAGATACTTTCTCGACATTTTTTTTTAAATTTTAACAAATAGGTACAATTTTATTAATATTTTTTTTTATTTAAGTCAAATTTCAATTATTTGTACGTCATACAGACATAAATGATTGAATGTGAAGAGACCTGTTTTTTTGTAAACATCTGTATTATGCAACATTGTGAATTGTATGTACACTTACCATGTTCACAGTAAATAAATATCTTATCTTATCCTATCTTATCACTCAAGATCTCGTTTACCCCCACGGTTATCGGTTCATTTGAGAGATATGGTCCAAAACAAGACTATCCAACATAGAACTAAAGTGGTATAGATCATAGTTCAGAGAATTAGCAAGCTGGAGTGGCAGTGGCCATTTCTGAGGAACCAGGTAATAACCTTTAAAAAAAATAACCTTTAAAAAAAACATACAACGGAATTGAGACCCTCCTTTTTTTGAAGGCGGTTAAAAAGAGAAACGCCAAATTCACCCATTCTTTTTTGTGTAGGATACATCGTGTGCCGATGCCTTAGCTCTTGAGATAGAGGGTGTGTTGTACAGGAGCAGAACTAATGTGGGTGTAAAAATAAATTGCCGAAGAAAATGTTATGGGAAGCAATTGGTCTATATTTGATGCTTATGTAAACCTTCGATTTGGGTATGCAAATTATATATGGTATAGCCAAATCATAAAGTAATACTTAGGTACATGGAGACTTACAATAATAATATTATAAGAGTGTTTATTTTCCTGACACACAAAAACTTAAAATCATAAAAGTTTAATTTATAATAATAATCGTTTATTTCGTACAACAACATGATAAAAAATGTTGAAATCTTGAAATTAAAGATAAGAGCATAGGTAATTTGATAATTTTCTGTATAAATAAAAGGGCACTAAGTGAGCAATAGCTCTCACCCTAGGATTCCCTGTGTCGAGAGTAGCTAGGCTCTTCCGTAAAATGACTTGTTGAAGTTGAAATGGTGTAACGATGAAAAATTTTAAATTTTGATACAATGGCTCAGTTGTTAATTAATTTAGGATTCCTTTGGATTAGGATTTCCTTTGGAAAATTGAGGCTGCCTATTCGGCAGCCTCAATTTTCCAAAGCCATAGTTGGCCTCTTTTTACGAAAAGGAAAAATAATTTAATATAAATATTATTGGTTGAATTGACACATTAAATACCATCGACCCTTTATCAAGTTTCTTATCTTGAGAGCCTGTCTGATCCCACTGCAGAGTAAAGGCCTTCCTCCACTCTTCCCAGTCTTGGGAATCCGCTTGCCAGGATACCGAATAAACGTCTTGTTCGTCTAGCTACATCCGCCATGCAGAATTATGCCCTGTGAAACCCACTCAGATGTATAAGTTTCGTGATTTATATTTACTTACTTGATTCAATAACTCAGGTAGGCTTATAGAATGCACCTACATTTATGCAAACCAAAAACCCAATTTAAATGAAAATGATTTTTACGTAATCGCCCCAATAACATGTTTTCAGATCGTGCCAACGAATGATAGCTGCGTGTCGAATTGAATATGAATATTGATGCAGTTTTTGTTAACTCCCATTTCAATGCAATAAATGATGAATTTTTTACTTGACTTCCTTATAGTAAGGTAAGGTACGGGCTGAGTCAATACAACAAAGTAAAAGCATACCTAGAATATGCTATGGGCCTCTTTTACCATTCTAAAGTAATGTACGATTCACACCTGACGCGTCACATCGAAGCACGTCAGAGCGCATTTTAAAACATGCTAAAGGAAATTTAAACATCCGCAACGCAGTTACATTCCAGAACGTTGCGTAACACATGGAATTTGAAGCCGACCGTCTGCTCTCGGCTGCTCGCGGCTGCTCGAGCCTACTTGCGGCTGCTCTCAACTACTGTCTCAGCCCGACATGCCCGTCAGTCTAGGGATGTGTTTTTGTATAAGCCGGCGTCGGATGCTCACGCATGCTTGCGGATTCCGGCGGATTTTAGCCGTCTGGCGGCTCTGGTCAGCTACTCTCGAATGCGCGCGGATCCGCTGCGACGCGCTGTCCTGCGCTTCGATGCGGCGCGTTAGATGTGAATCGTACATACATAAGATATTTTATGTCACCCAAATTATAAAAGTATGTGAGTACCTATGCTACAGTATACTGGGTGTGAAACGCACAGACCGTATACGTAATACAACTCTGCGCTCAATAACCCGAATTTCTGATGTAGCTCTAAAGGTTGCAGTAGTAAGTAGTTATGTTAGTTTACTCTACTATAGTCAATCCCACCAGCAGTACAAGAATAGAATAGAAAAAGCATTTATTTCGTCACAAGAAGGCAAGGAGGCACTGTACATAGGTTACATTATAAAAGAATAACAGAAATCACTAAGCTATAAACAAGTAAGTGCCTATGAACAAGAGAGGCGATACTATTGCGATGTATAAACTTAACGATTAGAGCTTGTTCACATAGGCATATTCTGGAAAAGCTCGCCCCATCGTCGACCTTATCTTTGCCCACGCAAGCCGAGCCGGTCAAGAGCTAGCTCAATAAAAAAAACTTAAGAGGTGTCAAGGGACACCCGGATGGAACGAAGTAGCTTTCTATGAGAGAGAGGCACCTCAGGCACCTCCGGCACCTCAGGGCCCACACTAAGTAATTAAAACTTGAGAGGTGTCAAGGGAAGCTTAAAACTATAGCAAAAAGTGTCGTTACAACTTCTGGTCCTATTTTTTTCCATCTAGCCCCCTTTCGCAACGCGCGATATGGAACTTCGTTCCAAAAAAATTACGATGCCCTGTCGTCCTAAGTATAAGACCGCGAAAGCAAATAAATCAAAATATCATGCATTGTGACGATAGATCATGGTAAATCTAACTGGAGAAAGAAGTTAATCATTCATCATTCATCATCATCATTTTCAGCCCTTTTCAACGAGGCGAGTGCGCAGTGACACAATCAAAGGCTTTCTTTTGATTATGTTACTCGGCACTCGCGTCGTTCTTCGAGCCAGGCGCTCACTGTCTTTCTAACAACGTGGAATAACACTTTGGAGGATGTCCTCTATTCCTGTAACCAACTCCATACAACACCACGAGAGAGAATTTAATTAAATATATAAAAACCGGCCAAGTGCCAGTCGGACTCGCCCATGAAGGGTTCCGTACCGGTGTATGGGAGCCCCACTTAAATATTTATATTAATTTGTTTTTAGTATAAATAATAAATATATAAATAAATAACCCTGGACGTTTTCACACAGCATCATGTAGCCCTAAACTAAGCAGAGCTTGTATTATGGGAACCACATGATTGATATACTACATAGATACATTTTTTTGTAAATACATACATATCATACATAGAAAACACCCTGACCCGAGACAAATATCTGCAGAACATGCAAACATTTGTCACGCAGCGGGAATCGAACCTTCTGCGTCACAGGCGGGCCCTTCGCCCACTGCGCCACAGAGGTCGTCACCGGCTAGTAGCATATTATTTGTTGTTATATAACCAACAGAAATACATCATCTGTGAAAATTTCAGCTGTTTACAGACAGACTGATAATAGAGTCTGAGTAATAGGGACCCGATTTTAACCTTTGGGTAGGTACGGAACTCTAAACCTCTAGTGAAGCTGATTTACTCAATAAGAAGCTTACGAACTTTAATGCACAACTTAAACCATAAGGCCTAGAAATTAGAGAGTATATTCCTTGTGTAGGGTAGATATGCACTATTGTCACAAAAGACGACATCTATCGTCCAGTGCGCGCTAGCTTTACCCTAAATTGAGCTGTCATTGAGTCCAGAATAGGGCTACGGTGTCTATCTGCAGCCTCAATTCTGTTTACGTTGATTTTCGAAATTGCTTTTAACGGCTCAAAGCTGGTTTTGGCGATTGATAGAAAGCCGGCAAACTGGGTTGAAACTCTATACAATTAATTTGCTTGCATTCAAAACAATTGATAACTCTCTGTTAGATATGAAAACGGAGAATCTTTGGGTCTAGAATGTTTTGAATATGAATACTATTAGCTGATGCAATAATTTTGTCTTAGGGACCTTAAGACAAAATATCAACAAAATAAAAATAAACGCAAGTCAGTATGCATTTTGTCATTGGCTGAAATTTTTTTTTTCCTAAGTAAAAGAAAAACCTTTCTTACTTTCGTAACCCATCGAGAGTGAAAACTGAAAAAAAAACGGTCCAATTGCATTTGACATAAATAAACTTCAAAATGCCAAATTTGCACTAATTTTACCTTATCAACTTGAAAAGTGTTAAAAGTGAGTGCAATTGACAGGGCGCGCTGAGTTTTGGTACAGACACTTTTTTCCACGTTTGTCACTCTAAAGTATACATATACAAGTTATATAAGTAGTATATATCTCAGTGTCGTAAACTTACTTTTTGTCTACCAAATTTGACAGTATAAAAATCTGCAAGAAAATAGTATCTAGAGAACTGCGCAATCTATTTACAAGCACGAGTTACTCGAAGAGGCGAAATTAAGCGGAAAGCAAGGCACGCTTGGAATATGCAACACCGCACCAGTAACGGTTTAATTGTGTTGGTGGTGCTCCAAAATGTCCACAGTTACATAGAGATTGTGCATGCTGGATGGGGCATATTGGGTTCTAAAACAATTTTTAAGATGGCTTTTGTTTAAATCCGGCATCACTTCACTTCACTTCTTTATTTAATGGCTTCTGGGATAATTTTCCACAATTTCGCCAGTATCAAGTATAGTTGTTTATAATAATATGAGGCAACGTAATACGATTTATAAGTCCAGTCGTCCTTATTTAGTAATTCTCTCTACAATCATTTCATCCGTCATAATTCAAACAACCTCAATTGACATTCTGTCAAAGTTTGTATAAACAGCACCGGTGTTGTTTTTGTGCTATCATTTCAGTGTGCAACTGAGTTACTAAATGAGTGGAAACTAGATTTTCCAAGCTAAGAATGAAGTGCAGTGGCGTGAGAATGGAGTGAGAGGTCTAGGCATACTCCATCTTTTTTACAAACTTTCAGCAACATCCACAACATCAGCCTATAACAGTCCACTGCTGGACAAAGCCCTTCCCTAATGAGCGCCATTGCGCCGTATTCTCAGCTCGACGCATCCAGCTTCTACCAGCAACCATCACTGAGGGACAGTGAAACTTATTTACCTACTTACTGACTGCACATTTTGAACTTTAATGGCAAATGCGAAATGCTCGCAGAATACCTTGATTAACATTTTGTTTAACCTTCGATTTTATTGGTAACGTCTCCTCAAGTAACGTTAAAGTAAGATATTTTCCGGTTAAAATTACAGATTTGCTCAGAGATTTGTCACTTTAACCAACAAATACTTTGACATTATTCATTATAGTAGTAGTAGAGCTTTGTGGAGGGCTCGCCCAGGAAAGTACTGCCATAATGCCTATTTCTGCCGTAAAGCAGCTGTGCTGTGTTTCGATTTGAAGGGTGTGGGTGCCGGTGAAATTACAGGACCAAGAGGCTCATAATCTTCATGCCTGGACGCATGGCCTTGCATTGTAGAGCATGTTCCAAAAAAACTTAGTCTACAATGTAATGCTTTGTTATAGGTAATGGTTACCACTTAACATCAGGAGGGCCATGTGTTTGTTTCATCTTCAAATACCATAAAAAAAAACATCACTTGAAGATGGGTTAAAATTTTGTGTCATATCCATCGATATATTAATACGGGGAAAAAATGTCTGCACCAAAACTCAGTGCACGCTGTCTATTGCGCCGACTTTGAACACTTCAAGCAACATAAGGTCTAAATTAGGGCAAATTTGACATTTAAAGTTTATTATGTCAAATACGCTTGGACGATATTTGTCAGTGTCGAGGTGCTGGGGCCTGATCCTGACGATTCGATATATTTGATTCTATTAGATAAATATCGCGGAAACGGTCAAAACTGTATGAAATTTTACAGTTCTTGCGATATAATATAATAGAATGAAATATATCGAATCATAAGAATCAGGCTCCTGGTTTGTTTCCAATGCCCAGAGTGATTATAACGATGATTTGCCAATGCTTTGATGGCAAGATATTGAGTGAAACGACTGTTCGTCACCGTTGTGAGGTTTCAACTGTTTTATTAAGCAATAATTAGTACCTACTTATATTTCATATTTTTATTTATTACTCCAGAGAAATACAGTCATGCAGTACGTAAACAATAAGACTAAGTACAGAATAGATTTAAGTAGGCACATAATTAAGGTAGTTCAGTAAGTACTCATAACTTACAGGATCATTATTAAGAAGTGAATAAGATAAAAAAGGGGATGGCTAAAATAGTGCCAACCTATTTACAAATATTGAGGGCTGACATAAGAGATTCTAGCTCCCACACTAGGATACCCTGTGTTGTGGGTAGCTACCTATCTCCTTTAAAAATCAGGTAGGTAGTTGGCACAACCCACAGAAATAGACCGACAAGGATCTAACTACCTATTCCAAAGGATTGACTAGTGATTAGCACTAGTGATAGTCACTTGAAGACTTGTACTCTATTATAGAGTTCTATATAATTATCTCGATGGTTATATCCAGTTTTTCTATTTCATAAACCTCCAATTGCTGTTGACCGCTAAACGGGCATTTAGCGGCGCGCGTTGCCGTATTTATGATATCACTGCAAGCGTACCAACCTATCTAAATACTTGCGCAAGTATTCATTACGCACTTTAGGTATTGCTTTGATAAATAAGTTCTTAAAGAACGTAACTATTTCCTCATGAACTCCATTGATCGGTACGTATTACTTTGAAGCGCTTGTGGCGTGGCATACTTCGGTGTTATTAAAAGGCCATCTAAGCTATTCAACACCCTGCCCAATTACCGTTGGGCGACTGTTTAGAGGCATTTAGATTTGAACGCTTCCTTGCTTCGAAAGGAACGTTAAGAAACGTTAAGATATTGGTGCCGGCTTTTTCAGTAGTCAAACCAAATCGGAGGCCTTCGAGCGGCCTAAGATCTCCGACAGAGTTGACAGTGGTGGTAGTTTTAGATTTGACCATTATCAAGCTACCGCCCTGTCCTCAGCTCGACGCATCCAGCTTCTGCTGCTCTACTACTAAGGTAAGGGCGGTGCTGGGTAGAAAACTTTTATATAATGTTAAAGGATAAAATTTTGTTTAGTTGCCCGTCAGATAGATCAACAAAAAAAATTGGACATATATTTTTTTATTTAAGAAAAAAATAAAAATTTACGGAGACATAGAGCGTCAAAGTTTGGAAGTGGGGGTTCGTGACGTCACAGCTAAGTAAAAGTGTACTAAGGCGTGACGTCATGCGGAACTTCAACGCTCTATATCTTTGTCATTTTTTGTTTAATTGGCAAAAGAAAAAATACGTGTCCAATATTTTTTGATAATGTAAAGTCATCTAGCCTATTGCCATCTCTCACTGTTTGTTGATGAAATTCAGGGCTACCCACAGCTCCTTTTAACTAGAAGTAGTAGTTCTTTGTAGAGGGCTTGTCCGGGGAGTTACTGCGACCATGCCTATTTCCGCCGTTAAGCATCATTGCTGTGTTTCGGTTTTTAGGGTATGAGACGTGGGTGCTGGTGATATTTCAACCTAACGCCTTCATGTCTCAAGTTGATGGACGCAGCGTGTTGCTTCGTAGGGCACTTTCCAAAAAAAACGTGGTCTACGATGGAATGCTTTGATAGGTAATGGTTACCACTTAACATCAGGTGGGCCATGTGCTAGATCCATCTTCAAGTACCATAAAAAAGCTGGAATCAAACCCCCTGCCTCTACCGGCTCTCCCGTTACGTACTCAAATACTTCTAATGAATAAAAAACCTTGGAATTCTTGGAAATGGTAAAAAATATAAGGCCTTGTTTGTTCTGTATATAGCAGCGATAAAGCCTTGGCACTCAGGCACCCGATCCCAAGTAATTCGGAGGATCGACTTCCTTGAACATGTTTTTAAACAGAATTCTCACAGATATAGAAATGGGGAGATAGGATAGGTCGCTATGGCATGGCAAAGAAACCCATCATTATCATCTACAGCCTGTAAAATTCCACGATTAAGCAAGTTGAAGTTTCCAAAGTCCAAAGTTTCAAGCTTTTAGAACTTTAATACTACCTACACTTATGAATATAAAGAGCAAAAATTTGTATTTTTGTGTTTGTAATAAATAAACTCAAAAACTACTGTGCAGATTTCAAAATTTCTTTCACCATTAGAAAGCTACATTTACCTTGAGTAACGTAGGCTTAAAGCCTACGTTATAGATAGAAAAGATTAGAAATCCATAACCCCTTAGAAGCCGGGTTGGGCCGCTAGTTAGTTAATAAAATAATAAAAAAATCGATTGTAAAGAATTTATTTTTTAATTATTTTATAAACTTTTGATTAAATATAATGGTAAAAATTAAACTAAGTAATAATGAATTAAATATGTAAACAAGCTCAAGCTGGGGACAGGTCGCAATGACGCTCATTACGGGTGGCCTATTTCCAGCAGTGGACTGCTATTAGCTGATGATGATGATGATGACGATCATGATATAATCTATTGACCAATAAGTATTTCTGCCGGATATCAGTACTAGATTTTATCTGAATACTCCACCACCACACGTCCAGCCTATTCAGTCCACTGCTGGATATAATAAGAAGTGGGATGTTACAAACACTACTTGGTTGGGGATCCCAGGGCATAGCTTTTTTTATCAATCATGGGCTCGACCTCGAGGCTTGCGTGGGCAAGGATGAGCGACAACGCTGCCGCTGTTAGGTTGCGCCGCAATCAGCTGGCCGCCAAAGGCCCGTTTGTTAGTTAGCAGAGTGCAACAGGGGCAGGTGAGGCTACATTAAGTTCCAAAGATGGTAGTTGGAACCACTTTCACCCTATATGTATTTGTACACTATATGTATTTTATTCAAAACAAGAAATAAATACTTGTTACTTATACTTACAGTTGTAGGTATCTTCTTTTATTATTTTCTGAGCAGGAACAGTGGCTCTCAGATTTTTTTGCATTAAAAGTATCAATATCAATAAAGCGGTTCTGTAGCACCTCTGGCATGTTCGCCGAGGCACGCACCGACGGGTTCCACGCCTGTATGCGTGAAGTCGCGTCGCTTATGACCAGAATTCACGCGAATACCAACACCATCCGAAAGACAATAGCGGATAAATGGGATAGCCCCTTTTTCAAACACTGTGTTCAGGTAATGATGGCGTAGGAGCCATCATTACCTGAACCAGTATACGAACATATATATTAAAGAATCTTAATTATATTATATCATTGTTCGAACACAGTGCTAATTACCTATATATTCATGTTCGTGTTTAATACTAATATTATTATTTAAGTCTATTTCCGTACTAACTAACTATGGATCTAATTTTTGTCTGAAATAAATGATTATTTACTTATTTATTCAATATAATAACTTAAATTTACATAAGTAACTACATTCTACATCTGAATGGTAGTCAAATAAGACCAGCTTGACTAGACTGGTATACCTCGAAGGAATGACCCCATTACAAGTACATTAAAAGTATCACAGTCTCCTACCGCCCTATCTACCTTATCACGAACCTATGGTTCAACTTATAAACAAGCCTCGAAGATAGATTCGAATTTTTTCCTTAAAATAACTTCATATTCCTCCTAATAACTCCTCTTGAACCCAATAAAGTACGCTATCAATTTCGTTAAGTGGAATACTTAGGTTCTTCTTTATATTGAAATCCTGTTTTATCGTTCGAAAAGTTATGAGAAATCCTAATTTTACTAATATATTGAAAGTTTGTTTGTTGGTATGCAGGATTCAGTCCTAGCACAGGCGACTCTAGTGTTGAAGGTGTCCACAAGTGGCGATGTCGTATTTCCATCAGGAGCCCTAATAATTTTATGATTCCTATGTAAGTAAGTAAGTAAAGTTTTTATTTTGACCATAACTATACAAAGTTTTATACATTAAATGATTACAATCAATTAATGTTATAATTCAATACAATTAGTACATTGAATATATTAGATAAATAGATAGATAGATACATTTTTATTTGCAACAACAAACACACACATACATAATAATAAAAACAATTTACATAACTACTTATTACAAGACTGAAAAAAGAAAAATATTAATTCATCTATATGTGTGTTGCAGTATGACAAAAAGCTCATAACTCATATTATAATAAGTCCCCCATGTTGGAGGCCTTCGAGCTGCCTAATAACTCCTACAGCGTTCGCTAAACTCTAGTGTTGGACACTAGCTCATACGAAGGAGGAGGATAAGGAGTATTACGGAAGTGCCCATAAAACTACGAGTCTCTACGATATTAGTGCCCATCCAACTACGAACAACTACGGCGCGTGTAATGACCATACAAAGAATAAATAGCAAATAAATCCAACTAATATAATAAAGTTGAAAATATGTGAAATGTGAAAATGTTTGTCCCACTTTCACGCCAAAACTACGGACGGAATGAAATTTTGTACATATTTAGTTCTTGATCTGGGATATAATTTTTTTTTTCAACTGGGTACTTCGATCGGAAGCTAATTTATGCTGTACATTAATACACAACACCATCTAAACCCATTTTTTTTAATACATACATATTATAATGTTTGTATTTATAAATAGAAAACACACAGACCTGAGATTTGCATACAAACATTTGTCGCGCCATTAATCTTATATACGATCCTCTACGATAGTAGTGCCCATGCGACTACGAACGGCTACGACGTAGTGCCTCTACGCTGTAGAAGCGCGTAGTGCCCAGAGTCTACGAGTATAAGGCTCTACGACATTCCATAAAGCCTACGGTAGCATCTCTTCTAAATCACCCATAGTAGCTTCAAACTCGCCTTCATATCTTTTAAGACTTTTTAACCAAAAGCATAGAAACATCTATTCATTTCTCAAGAAACATCACCATCAATCCTATCTCAAGAGTGAATAATTAATGTATTGCGTCTTAAAGTCGTCGGGTACTCAAAAGTAAAATTTAATATAATCTAAAATGTCGCCACTACGACATGACTTTGGCCCGCCCGCAAACGCAATGTTCTTGAATTATTTATTTATACGAAAAAGTTTTTTATTATGCCTCCTTTGACGGTGTGTGGTGAAAGGAAAAGGAGGGAGGCGACTTTTTTGGACAAAAATACTTAATTTCTTTCTATAATTTCCCAAAAAATAACGACTAATATAAGCGTTGAATCAATTATCATTGACATGTTTAGTTACATTCTCAAATATACTTATTTTGCCATTAATATTATAAAAACCGAAATTTGTTGATGTCCCTGATGATGAATGTTCAGATTGAGCTGAAATTAATTGAAATTAATAAGCATTAGTACAATTGTAATAAACAAACTTACTGAAAACTAAAATGAAAAACAATTAAAGGCACAACTACTATAAATAAAAAATAAATATAAATAAATAATTAACGCTTAAAGTAGTTTATTTATTAGTAACAAAAAAGTTATATTGTTTGAATAATTTATTATTTCATTTCATTTGTACACCCAACGAAATAATCATCATCATCATCATGATCATGATTCTTTAATAATAATCATCATCATCATGATGATGATGATTATTAATGAATTATTCTAATTGTCCCTATTAAGTTCACCGTATTAATTCGCTCATAACTCACACCTCAAACCTCATTGAAGTTAGAAGTTGTAAGAAAGTCTTGATACTGTTGAAGTGGGAACGTGATTTCTTATTGACGACCGTAATGTATGTAATGTGTTTTTCTATTTCTTTGAGACGCCATTGCGTCTGCCGCTACTTATAGAATAAAATAATTCATTGTTTAAGGCTTGTCAAAATTCGAGAACGAAGCGAAGCAAGCGATGCGCTCGTGAGGTGGCTTACTAATTTTTTTATGCTACTTGAAGATGGAACAAGCACATGACCACCTGATGTTAAGTGGTAATAATTACCTATCACAAAGCTTGATATAGCTAGTGTAATATAGACGCTAATATTTCGTGATGTTTTAGTGAATCATCTAAGTTAAGCAAGAGCTGAGGGCAGGACGCAATGGCGCTTATTATGTGAGGCCTACACCCAGCAGTGGACTGTAGTAGGCTTTTTTTTTTATGCGAAAGCTGACAGACGAACAGACGGGCCACCTGATGGAAAGTGATCACCGTCGCCCATGGACACCTGCATCACCAGAGGCGATACTGATGCGCTGCCGGCCCTTGAGGAAATTAAATACCCGCCTTTTGAAGGACCCCATGTCGTAGCTCTGAGGGAAAACCGCAGGGAGTTCGTTCCACAACTTGCACGTACGTGGCAGGAAAGATCGTGCAAAGCGAACGGTTTTTTGCGAGGCTAAAGATGATGAAGCATCACTCCGTCCGGTCACCACTTTTATGAGTGACCGTTTATTGGCATCTGGCACTTCCGTGGTTCGGAAGGCAGGTTAAGATTGTTCCAAGCTTTTCAGTCGTTAAACCATGTCGGAGGCTTTCAGGCGGCCTAAAAACTCCGACACTAGATAAATAGATAGATAGATAACACTTTATTGATCACCACATTCATACAGGAAAGTGTAAAAGTAACTTAGTGAAAGCAATATTAAGGTAACACAATTCTCTTCCAGGCAACCAGATTACGGATAGGAAGAGCAAAGCTTTAGGAATGGCTAGAGTTTGCCACTAGCTCATACGAAGAAGAACAAGAAGAAGAAGAAGAGCATCTTGAAAATATGTCACATATACAGCCTTAACTCCGTTCTTAAGGTTGTTAAATAAAAATACGTGGAAATTTTTTCTCGTCACCCATAACGTAACGTTTGAAAACGAAAGTTTTCAACGAAAGTGCGTCCTACCAGTCATGACATAAGGAGCCAATACGTGGACACTCACACACTCACACTAACATTGACATATAGGTACATAGTGATGATGGCAACTAATGATGAACGATTACGAAAACCATAATGGATTTTCGTTGGTTTGACAAACTAATCCGCTAATCTGTTGCGCCTCGCAAGATGGCCGGCCACCACTGTCGAGCCAACCGCGCGAAACATGTCGCGCAAGGTTATGGTCATTATTTTAAGTATTTTTCTCTAACAATATTATTTTTATTTTATTTTTTGTAATGTTTCATGGTTATAAATGTAATCTAGTACTTACTTAAATCTTACATCCCACACGCAGATTTTTTTTAATTAATCTTTGAAAATAAAAACAAAAACACTTTTTTTGCAAAAACGCGATGATAATTCAAAAATGAAATCACTTTTGAAAAAACTAACATTTTTATTTTATTATTATATTTAATAGCTTTACATTAAATCCAAAAAACCCACACAAATTACCTATATTTATTTATAGTTCACATTCATCTAAAAATAGCGTGATTTTGACATTATGGCAAATGTCGCGGCCATTTTGCAGAATGCGCGAACCGCAAACTATTATCGTCATAAAATCTAATGGTACCGATGTGGCAGGTGACAGACAAGGGGGAGTGACCAATATTGGTCGCTGACAGACATATAGAGTACGACGGTGCGCACCACAGATAAAGAAGAGAAAAGAAAACTTAGTCTTAAAGTCGTTAAGTCTTAAAATTCACTATGTTCTGAACATCAACTCATACGTCTGATCTCTACTTACTCATGTCCATACCCATATCATTTGCTAGAAAGGGATGCATACTTTATCTCAATGCGATTTCTGCGACTTCGTACCAGGGCATTTCAATGAAACTACATAGAATTTTATTCGAGCACCCTGGTACGATTAACTTTTTGATCTCATTTGAAGTCGCATTGATAAATGTATGTTTCTAACTGATGATATTGGACATAAGAAAGTAGAAATCAGCCGTATGAGTTGATGTTCAGAACATAGCGTATTTTAAAACTTCATCTAGTTCTCTTCTATAACTGTGGTGGGCACATTTTTAATTGCTGTCACTTTTTTTGTAGCGTCGGCGGTGCAAGAAGTTGTGCCCTGCGATCCCCAACCCGCATGCCCAGAATGAGGATTATGGGCATATTCCCATACAATAGAGGAGACCATGTCCAGCAGTGGACTAATATTGGCTGTTGTGGTGTGGTGTAGTCTCTTTGTTATTATTTTTCTTTAATTTGCGTGTTAATTTGTGGGAAAGAGGACATTCGTTCTGCATTTCGTTGAACTCAAGAATAGAGAAATTAATTACTTAATATTGTTCCTAGTGAGCCGTGGTGGCCTAGTGGGATGTACTCTGACTTAAGATCTTGAGGTCATGGGTTCGAATCCCAGCCGTGCACCAATAGACATTTCGTTTCGAATTTTTTTTGTGCGCATTACCACGAGCTCGAAATGATGAAGGAAATCATCGTGAGGAAACCAGAATGCCCTCGAACTAAAAAGTTCGAAAGGTATGTGCTAGGTTAGTGTTCCAATAAAAAAGCGGCGATGGGCTTGCAACCTGTCACGTGGAATGCTAGCTGCTTGCAAAAAGTGGGCATGTATCGAACGTAATGTTTGAACTTGCCTCTGACTACCCCCGTTAAGGTATCCTCTATAGATTTGCGTACTGAGCAATATCTGAAGATATTCATAATAGGGAAAAAGTCGTGAAGCTGTTTGTTTTGTTTTTTTTTGATATCATAATAATACATATCCAGAAAGTCACACCTGAGTAACATTAACCAGGAAATTATGGATCTTATTAGTACACTGTCACGGTTGAATGTGCATGATCGGATGGCGTCAGTCCAGCGAATCGTTTGCGTAGTGGTAACGGTGTTATATCGAGATATAACGGTGTAGGAAACAGACAATAGGGAATAAGATAATCAATCCAAACACCCTATCTACTTTTGATATGTTAGCAGTGATCGGAATTAGGTGAGCTAATTTACCTAAAGTTCAAAGAATAGAGTCAAAAAAAATGGAGACTTCCTTACCATTAACATTTTTTTCCGGGAAATCTTTCCCGGAAATTGGGAATTTGTTCCAAGTTTTAGGATATCAGTTAAGTACATTTAATATTAATGTTATTCATACAGAAAACTAACTGAATTAATTTTCCTTTTTAACAAACTTCAATAAGATTTATTTTGTTATTAACTCAGGTAAAAAACTGGATTCGCCTATGTTTTCGTTTCCCAGAATAGCCAAATCATGCTGTCCCTTTAAGTGTTTGTAGCAATACACAGCAAACCAGTGATAAACAACAACAACAAACGCTAAGAAAGGGACAGCATGCTTTGGCTATTCTGGGAAACGAATCATTGTTTAAGTAAACAATGACAAAAGGGTTGAAGGGTGAGGGTGTTTTGCATCCAAACGGCGTCATAACTTGTATGCGTGCGTGCATCACTTCTGTAGTTACCTCGGCAGCGTGTGTATCTTAGACTCGTGAATATTTTATTAACCTGTTTTCGTATCGATTATTGGATCTGCTTCACATAACTACCTTGGCTTGAATTTACGGACTGCGATTTATTGCAACCATATCACTACTTGTACCTATCTACCTTGGCTTGAATTTACGGACTACGATTTACTGCAACCAGAAATTTACTGCGCTTTACGGCAATCAAATTACTTGGTAAGTCTTTGATTTGTACTACACTTTTAAAACATTCTAAATATTAGACTGCTTTTGATAAATTTACCAAATTCAAACAATTTTATGCAACTATTTATTTATGGAATTTTATTCAGTGTTTTATATTTGAGTTCGTGCACAAATGTTGGAGCTACTGGCAATTCTATCATCAAACTATATTTTACGCGAAGACGTCCCTGGAAAAGTGTAGAAACTATATATTTGTCTCATTGTTTTCAGTAATTTTTCTGCCTCAACGCAACTAGCAAATAAATGGCGACCAAACCTACCGACGGGATTGTACAGTCGTGGATTAGAGATCACCCCGAATTGTACCACGACCCCGCTAGCAACACGATATTTTGTTCTAAATGTGAGAATTCTATTGTATGCAAAAAAAGCAATATACAGAGGCATATTGACGGACCAAAACATCAAGGTACTGCTAGGCAAGTGAACGAAGAATTTTATTTAGATTTAATACAATTTCTTATATTGTGTAACATACCCTGGTCACGAGTAAATCGACCAGAGTTTAAAACTTTTTTAATGAAATATATGTGTTGTAAATGTACAAATGTTAAAAGGATTCCCGATGAATCGTTATTGAGAAAGGTTTATTTAGACGTAGTTTTTAAAAAAAAAATTGCATTAATCCATGACCATGTTCTTAATCAGAAACTTTGGATATCTCTAGATGAAACTACCGACTATTTAGGTCGTTATATTGTAAATTTTCTTGTAAAACCTTTAAATCTCGCAACAAACAAACCATTTTTAATAGCTTGCAAAATGTTAGAAAAAGTAAATGGAGAGACAATAGCTCATTTTGTGATTGGATGCCTAGAAAATATGTGGGGAGACTCGTATGAAGACAAAGTAGGAGATGTTTTAGTTTTATGTTCTGATAGCGTAGCATATATGTTAAAAGCAGGAAGAATGTTAAAGAACTCCTTGCCAAATATGATACATGTTACCTGTTTAGCACACGCTCTTAACCGCGTTGCAGAAAAAATACGGACACAATATGCGGATGTGGATACTTTAATTTCAAATGTAAAAAAAATATTTTTAAAGGCTCCTAATAGAGTAAAATTGTTAAGGGAAAAATTTCCGAGCCTGCCATTGCCACCTGAACCTGTCATAACAAGGTGGGGTACATGGCTAGAAGCAGCTTCGTATTATGCTGAATATTACGAAGAAATAAAAACTATTGTAAGACTTCTAAGAAGTTCTGATTCTTTGTCTATCAGGCATGCTAAAACTGTCCTAGGAAAAGAAAGTTTAAAAACTGATTTAGATTACATTGACGAATATTTTAAAATAATTCAAATTTCATTAAAAAAATTGCAAAAGTCTAACTTATTGTTGACGGAATCTTTCCATATTTTTGATGAAGCAAGAATTGTTCTAAGCTGGTGTTCTTCTGAACCAGTAAAACAAAAATTAGAAAACGTTATGGACAGAAATCCCGATCTAGATGCATTAAGAGACATTTGTGAAAATATAGATAAAGGATTAGATAATGAAAATGAATTATTGTCATTCTATAAATATGTACCTGTAACTTCAGTTGATGTTGAAAGGTCCTTCTCTACGTATAAATGGATTTTAAGTACAAAAAGAAATCGTTTGAAAATAGATAATATGGAAAAACTCCTAATGATTTTCTTTAATTCTCCGGACGAAGATATTTCTTTATACTCCGTCCATGATGAAAACGTTAGCGATTCAGATTAAGGGACAAATTCAACATCAATGGAAATAATGTTTAGAGTTCCGACTGTGTATCTTAGGTAGGACTGGTTACTTTCTTAATTATTGATTTTGAGTTCCATTATCTGTACAAAATGAATAAATGGTACAAAAACTATAAAATGGCTTTTTTATTCCCTTGCTTAAATAAATGTTTTTATTACTATAGCTATTTACTAAAGCTGGTTTATAAATCACATTAGCTTCCGCGCTTACTTACATCGTTCATTTTATTTGTTGAAAACAATAAAAATCGTGCTTACCGTTTTTTACAACAATCGAATTCGTTTCCTCTTCTTGTTATCAATAATAAGAAGAGGAAATTAATTCGATTGTTATTTTACTGTATTAATTTTAGATGGACCTAAGTAATTTCTCGAAACCCGGGAAAATTTTCCCGGAAAAATATTTAGTCGCAAGGCGTCTCCACTTAGTCTCTGTTATTTTTCGAACTTTAGGTATTTTAGCTCACCTAATTCCGATCACTGAGTTAGTACACGTCAGTATTTCATGATTGACATTTTTTTTATATTTTATGGTACTTGATGGAACAAGCACGTGGCCCACCTGGTGTTAAGTGGTAACCATTACCACAAAGCATTGCATCGTAGATCACCTTGTTTTCGTAACGTGCAACGCCTTGCGTCAACTTGAGACATAAAGATGATAAGCCTCTGGTGCCTTTAATTTTTCACGGCAGAAATAGACATGGTGACATCAATAAATATCGAGTATAAATGCTTTTAATATGACCATTCTAAAATACATAAATCCTCCATCTACAATGCGCGTTTTGATCAAGGAGTTTATATAGAAGAGTGCGCATATTTAACAAAATCTGTACCTGAAGTTTCTTAAATGAAATGCCCAAAAGAGGGTTTTGTCTCGTTTTCTCTTTAGTGTTACACAAAAGAGCAAACAAGACACAACTTTTGGGAGAATACAATAGTTTTGGTTTGCGCTGTGTGAAAAATATACACTACTGACTTTTCACTTGACAGACAAAGGGGACGCGGAACTTCGCCGAATAGCGTAGGTGTAGACCAAGGAGTTCTTATAGGGGTGTGCACGATTTGAACAAAATCTGTGCATGATTTTTCTCAATAAAAATTATCAAAAAATATCAAATAAGTGGCACCAGTAATAAATATTTCCATCCTTATGAAAACTTTTCATTGTGGCGACTACCGCTAAAATGTGAATAGGCGTACAGTAAGGTAAGCGTTATCGCCCACTATTCAGTTTACCAAAGGTGTAAACTTAAGTAAACTCAACCCAAACCAAACATCCTTGGTTAAAAAGAACATAATTGGCATGATTTTGCTTTAAACCAAAGTTATAAGACCCGCAATTAGAAGCACACACAATACTCTTCCATTCTCGCTTTAGCTTGGAGGGTTTGAAAAGAACCTTTTTTGCTCCGAGACTAATAAGCCTTCTTTAGTACGACAAACGTTTTGCAAACATGCCTTTGAAAGGCATTGAGATTAATTTTAGTTTCTTGTGCATTTTTCTATGATTGTCTTGTATTAATAAGAAAAAGTTAGGTTCTTTATTTTTTGTAAGTATTATTTTAAAATAATTTTAAGTTTATACTAATAGTTGAATTGTGGATTAACCAACGCATTTAGGAGGTAGTTAAATAAGTCTGATTGATTAATTTAACAGGGCTGAAAACTCCGACACGAGCTGGCTGCTAGCTCACACGAAGAAGGAAGGAATTAATAGCGATGACTGCCGCAGTTTTTTTATGTTCTCAATGTAAATTTTAAGCAAACAATGAATGTCATCATCATCAACATCAACATCAACATCATCATCAACAGCCTTTAGCAGTGAACAGGTGAACATAGGCCTCCGCCAATGAGCGCCAGTACGTGAATCCAGCTTCTACCAGCAGCTTTTCACATGAATATGTACATGATTATGTTAACTTGATTTAGTATAATGTATAAAAATAGCAAAAAGCAATCTATATCATCATCATCATGATTTTAGCCATTTTTAGCCCATAGCTGAGAATAGACCTCCCTTAGATTACATATAAAGCAATCTATGAAACTCTGTTTTTTATAACACATGTAAAACTTTACCGCGGTTGTTTCTAACAAAAAAAACAGATAATAATCAAACATTCAAATGCGATTTTACAGCCAATGAAATCTTACGAACTTTTATCTCGGAGCATGACTCGGGCAAGACAACACGGCATTCGTGTAACATTGTAATTGAGTTGACAGTAAAAGTTATGAAGAGGCGACGCGGCGGCGCGCCGGATATCAGTCCCCACTTCTTGTCCCCTCTTTCCACCGCCGGAAGCAGTAGTGATGGCAGAAAAAAGAATCAATACACTTTAGAAATCAAAAAGGTGAAATATAATTGGCACTTTGTATTGTAAACACCTACAATTCACAATGGCAACACTTCTCTTTCTATTACAAAAAAAAATTACGTAAAAAGTCTATGTCGCGTTTTGCAAACAAAATTCCAGGCTGCATGAAAGGGAAACTTTTTTACTTAAATAAGAGCTGTTGTTTATGATTGGTTGGGTGTAAGGATTTCTAAACTTTAATTTTGGAACCCTAGCCAACCTCACCTGCCCTTGGTGCATCCTGCTAACTAACAATGGGGGCTTTGGCGGTGGCTGGCTGTGGTACTGCGGAATCCCCTGGTTGCTAGCAGCAGCGTCGGTGGGGCATGAAGCTGTGCCCTGCGGTCCCCAGCCCACATGCCCAGCGTAGAGGTTATAGGCATATCCTCCTTCTGAAGGAAAGGACTGATGTTGTTATTTTTGTTGTTGTGGGTATTGCGAGAAAAAGTATTATTCACTTTGTCCTTAATATTGTATTTATTCAGGTGTTGCTTTCTAGACAGATAAGCAATTCATATTCACAGAATGGCCTAATTAATTGGAATCAATTTCTTCCTATATTTCCTTTTTGAATAACATACTGTTAAGAGTAACTTATCTCTTAAGAGATGCTTAAGATCAACGAAGTTAAATAATTTCATAGGCCAGTCCAATTTAGCAGATTCTAATCAGAATAACACCTTTTCCTGATATTTTCTTAAAATATTTTTTACTTACATTCTACCTCAAAATATTTGAATCCAAACGCTAATTAATTAATTCACCAACGGTACAAGTATAGAACTCTAAAGAACCTCCGATGAACTAACAAAAACTTATTCGAAGCAAAGTACAAAGTCATTTATTTTTATACGGCTACTATTGTTTAGTCATTTCTCATTGGCTAGTGGTTTACGTCCGAAGCTTTTATTCCTTTTTTTGCTTTTAAGGCTTTTACGAGTGTATTTTTTGCGTGACCTTTTGGATGTTTTGAAGTTTTGGCATTGGGAAAGTTTTTTATTGATGGCATCGGAGTGAGCATGCAGAGTTTGTTAAGAAAGAGAGTCTTAATAATATAAATAACGTCCTACAGTCTGACTATAGCAAGTCCAAATATTTGACTTACTAGTCGGCGCCTCGCGACTTCATTCGCCTAGAAATTCCCTCACTGCGCACCGGAAATGTACGAATTAAAAACCAAATAGTCACTTAATTAAACAGCCTTGACGCAACAATAACAACAACATCAACACCATTCTTTTCAGTTCACTGCTGGACATAGGCCTCCCCATAAAAGAGATAATCCCCACGCTGAGTATTCGGGTGGAGGATCGAAGGGTGCAGCTTCTCGCACTATCGACGCTGCCACCCATTGGTGGCCATGGGATTTAGCTGTTCCAGTGTAAGGCTGTGCATGCCACAATTAGCTGGCTGTACTGTCGCTGTACTTGGCCGCTATTATTTGCTTCATATACAAGCTCAAAGTTGTACAACGGGCTATGGAGAGAGCAATGCTCGGAGTTTCTACGTGATGAATTTGAAATGAAAAAATCCGTGAGAGAACCAGGGTAACAGACATAGCTCTCAGAATCAGCAAGTAGAAGTGGCAATGGGCAATCCATATAGCCCGTAGAAGCGATAACCGTTGGGGAATAAAGGTTCTCGAATGGCGACTGCGATCTGGAAGACGAAGTGTGGGGAGACCCCCCACCAGATGGACCGATGACATCGTCAAGATTGCAGGTAATCGGTGGATGGAGAGGGCTCAAGAGTGTAGACTGTTAGTCCACGAATAGTGGAATAACAGTCTCTCCTTGGGGGAGACATATGTTCAGCAGTGGACATCTATAATAGGTTGTTGATGATGACGATGATGATGAGGTTGCACCACGATCAAGTGAGGTTGGGTTGGCTTCCAAAGATGATGGTTGGACCACTTACATCCCCTTGCATACAGCCTTAATACAACAAAATCATATTATACAAACATATTTTAACGGATTAACAGCAGACATCGAAACAGCTCATCTAGCGTCACCAAGGTTATTCAACTAAATTTCATCTGAAAATTAGATTCTATCATCAAAATTAATTTAAACATTCGAAACTAGACTCTATGTACTTATTATTGTAAAGAAATAAATTCTTTTGAACTATCAATTTTACTAGAGAGTGCAATAGTAACCTTCGTTAGGCGACGATGGAGATCGAATGACAATATAAGTAAGTGAGGACGTGCTCAGAGTAAATTGCAGGTCTTTATGAAAAAGCTATTGAAAATGTACATTTTACAGAGCCTCATTAGGGACTATAGTGTTTATAATTTCGCTCACTGGCTTAGAATATAAATAAAAGTGTAATGAAGTGGTCGGACTGGCTTACAATCGACGTACAGCCTAAACTTATAGTGAAAATATTTCCTGAAAGACAGGCTCCAGAATTAGGGTACGTTTTTGCAAAATTACCGAAAAATGCGTCATTTACAGTTGTAAATTCAATGGTAAGTTAGATATAACTATCTTGTTATTAAAATATTAACGGCACCTATGAACACAAAAATCAAAGTGTAGCTTAATTTTGTTATGAACCTTTAAACAACAGAGGCTCCTTTACAAATAAAAAGAATCTAAAACTACTTGGTAATTTCTACCTATATTTTAGGAAAGTCATTTTTTACCATTTAAAATGTCCAAGTATAAAACATCACAACGCGTTGGCAAGAGTATAAAATATCTTTGCGTTAATTAAAATAAAGGATGAATTGAGCATCATAAAAACCTCTTCCGAGTATAGGAGCAGGCTACACGGTGCGTTGCGGCGCCGCATCGCGAAGACGACGATAATTGTCATGTGCGTGCACACACACTTATATTTTTTTTTATAACTTCACTAATGATTAATCTGTGCTGTGTGTGCTAAGTGGCGAATAAATGATGTGTCTTTATCTATGTCTATGTGCCGTGGGGCAACGCAACTTTTCTACTGCACAAATATTTAAAATATTTTGTATTTTCGTATTGCACTAGTAGCGTGGAAAACACAAAAAAATACAATAACTAAAACAATCAAATATAAACACTAACGTTTCACTCGGTATTTTATGTATATATATAATATTGTTCCAGACGTAAACCTATTGAGAGTACCTTATGTGATAATCAAAGGTAGGTCCAAACAGACTTGACACAGTGATCCCATGGTAACATTTGCTACCATCCTCAAGGTATAACACTCCCCGCCTCCTTTTGTAGTTTGTAGGTTTGGTGTCAACACACCGCGGTGAAAAAGAAGAAAAAATCCATTTATTTGATCCATGAGACACATAAATAAGTACATGGGTAGATTTACACTTTAAATAAAAATCAGTGCAAGATCGCGCGTTATGCCTGCAATACTTTATCATCTTTGACATTCCTGCGGTACCATATCGCACCGTCTTTCCTTGCTCTAACTCAACGGGTGGTGTAGCGGTCTATTATACCCATCTTTATTACGTACTTTATTCTCCGGATAAGATATTAACTAAATAATATTTTAGCTCAAAATGGAACCGATATAAAAAGGCAAATATTGGGCGGCATACCTGTTTTGCCTGGCTGCCCACTAATGAAACAACATTTATCATTCTCACTGCCAAATTAAAGCTTGGAATAAGTGTGAAGTTCAAAATGTAAGTTACAGCGGGTACTTAGAATTGCTTCAATAGTTTTAAATATAAGTACAAAACTATGTGTAAACTCAGTAGTAAGAAATCAATAATACTTGATTTACCGACTAATTCAAGATATTGTAAGTGATTCTAAGATATTCGTGAATTATGGGATATTGAGGTGCAGGTGTTCTCGTCGTGCACCATTCTATGTAGCGGGACGGCTGGTGAAGAAATACCTATTGAAGTTTGAAGTTTCACTGATTTTACTGTTAAATATTTTATTTTATCTTATATTCGGGTGGGCATGCCGGCTCATCGCGGCGGCCGATTTCTGGCACCGAGTCGTGGGAGGTTACTCGGCGCGAGACCCGGCGCTGTAGATAATATTAAAGAGGAACGACTTTTTTTTAAGTAGATTGATAGATAGTCTTCAAATCGAGAGTAAATCGGTTCATACTAGGCAAGCGTGTTCCATCTTAGACCACATCTTCACCTGTCTCAGGTGAGACAGTGGTCAAGCGCTTGACTATTTTATGTAAAAACAAGACCGGTTTAGTGCGAGTTGACTCGCCCACCGCGGGTGACGTCAATGGCGTGCGATACTAATTAGTAAGGTTTTTTTTGTAATTAAAACTTGTATGTCCTATAGAAAAATAAAAACTGGCTTTAGAATCGGCAAATTAGGGCCTTTCAGATCACACCATATTTGACCGTGTAACTTGCTTTATAGCTTGACCACAACTGTCGTTACATTTATTGAGGTTTCTACAAAACCATATTAGCTGTAGCCTTCGCTATAGTTTTCCTGTAAAATATAGATATACTTCTTTAAAATTTATAAATTTCAGGGTTCTCACTGCGCAAACTTCGCAGTATAAAAAAAATAAAGATATAAAAAAAATAAAACCGGAATTATATTGTTTTTAATTTTTTTTAATTGCTTGATTTGTCAGCCTTTTCATTTGATACACCATTCATCCTAGCAAACCCCCTTTTATTTTTCAACCCCTCCACTTTGGAAGATTTCTCAAAAACTGTTTAAGGTTGGGACTTCGCTGTAATTTTCATGACATGTTACATTTATTGAGGTTTCTACAAAACCATATTAGCTGTAGCCTTCGCTATAATTTTCCTGTAAAATATAGATATACTTCTTTAACATTTATAAATTTCAGGGTTAAGGTTGGGACTTCGCTGTAATTTTCATGTAAAATATAGATATTCTTCTTTAACGTATACTAGTTTCAGATTTCTAGCTTTGCAAACTTCGGAGATTAGGGGGTGGTTATGGTAATTATTTGGACAATTATGATCATAATTTTTTTTTTTTACTGGCAATTTTATTCAACCAGTGCATTTAAAATCTACACCAAATTTCAAGTTGGTAGCTTATGTAGTTCCTGAAATAATCAGCTGTGACAGAAGGTCGGACGGACGGACAAAGCGGCACCATAATGCCCGGGCTACACGAGGCTAGTTTTTCAAGCCAGGATAGCAAGCTAGTTTTTGACTAAACTGTCCTGGCTTGCTGACCTAGCTTGGGGCATGCTAGTTCTGTTTACATGAGGCATCTATTTTTTAAGCTAGTATTTACTGGAGTGTTGAGGCGACCACACGTCCAAAATGAACTGTATACGGAAAAAAAATACGATTCGAGTAAAACAGTTACTACGCAAACTGTGGCAATTCGCACTAGATGAATTAAAAGAAGAATTACAAAAACGGGTGTGGACAAGACCGTGGATTTTAAGAAGAGATGAACGTGGATCATCTGCTTTACTTTTGGAAGAATTTCGCAATGAAGATTTAGGAGAATATAAGAGTATTTTACGAATGACGCCTGATTTGTTTGATATTCTGTTGACTCTTGTAACGCCAAAAATACAACGAATGGATACAATTATGAGACAGGCACTACCAGCAAAACTAAAACTGGAGATCACACTAGATTTTCTTTCGTCCGGAACTAATTATAGAAGGCTCAGTCACTTTTATCGAGTTGCAAGATCTTCCATTTCAAAATTTGTACCGGAAGTCTGTGTCGAAATCTATGAGGCATTGAAAAAATACATTACGGTTCGTATTATGTTTATTTATTAGATAATTAAGTATTAATAAACATGTAAGCAAAATTAACCAACTATCATTAAACAAGTAAGAGCATCATTATTCAAGTAACCAAAATTAAAATTCTTAGTCAACAAGGCTAATAATCAGAATAATTGACTATGCATTATGAAATGCTTTGGCAATGACATCAAAAACTTCCATATGAGATAATTGTACATTCGCGTTATCTTGAACTGTCGTACCACTACCGACTGTTATGTTTGAAGCTGGTTGTATATCATATTCTGTTGTTGTAAAAGCCGTGTTATCTTCAACTAATATACAACTATCGACTGTCGTGTTTGAAGAGTCGTCGTGATTAGGTGTATGGTGTGAAAATGTTGTATTAACCATATTTAAATCTGCCATTCGGCAACGAGATAATACACTATTGATTCCGTCCCGAGCCATAATAACCTGTAGAGGCGATAACATTTTAAGTTGGCTAGCTACAAATGCACCAAAAATATCATGCTCATTTTGTTCTGACAGTGATCCACATGCCGGTGTATTATTTAAATCATTCTGAATCGACCGAATTTCGTTGACTAGTGTTGCCACTTGAGTAATTTTTTTCTTTTTTGGAGCTGGTGCACTAGAAATTTCGGTAGGTAGTTTTGCAGATGGTGCTGTAGTTTTTGCAGATACTGATTCCTGACTTATTGATGTAGACGTTGATGGTTGGGTTGTCAAGTTTTCAGAATTTTCAACATTTTCAGTATTGGTTGGTTCTGATTCTTGACTGTCCTAAAAGAAAATAACAATAATTTTATTAATTATAAACAACATATCTTTTACAGCTTCCAACTAATGACGAAGGCTGGAAGGAAATAGAAAATGGATTTAAAAACAGGTGGAATTTTCCGTTTTGCTACGGTGCCATTGATGGCAAGCATATTCATATTTTAGCACCTGATAACAGTGGAACTATATATTTCAATTATAAAAAAGTGTACAGTATTGTGCTTATGGCACTAGTGGACGACGACTATTGCTTTCGATACATAGATGTCGGAGCTTGTGGAATGTCATCAGATGGAAGTGTATTTAGAAATTGCTCCTTATACAATAGACTGGACAATAACCTTTTACCTAATGGTGGAGTCATTGTTGCTGATGCCGCATTTCCTTTAAAACCATACATTTTAAAACCTTATCCAGGTGACAATTTAGAATGGACACAGAAAGTCTTCAATTACAGACTATCTAGAGCCAGACGTGTAGTGGAGAATGCCTTTGGGATATTGGCTAGCCGATTCCGTGTATTTCAAAAACCAATAGCTGCTGATGTTAATACCGTGGATAAAGTTGTATTAGCAGCATGTGCTTTGCATAATTGGTTGAGATGTGAAAATCGAAATACTTATATAAGCAGCACTGATATTGACCGTGAGGATATCGAAACAGGAAATTCCTATTCTGGTTCTTGGAGAACAGAAACTACAGGTTTACAAAGTTTATGTCACCAAGGAAGTAACCATTCTGCGATTTCAGCAATCCAGAAACGAGAAACCCTTAAGAACTACTTTAACAATGAAGGTGCTGTGCCTTGGCAATCAAGAATGATTTCGTAATTACACTGCAAGTCGTTCTTTTCAATTTTACATTTCAAGTGGACAGTCAGACAGACAATAAACAGGTCGTAAATAATAATAAATAATTGATTGCAAATAACTTACCGTTGTTTTTCTTTTCATAGGAACATTTTTAATAAAACTGTGCATTTCCTGGAACCAATTTAGCTTCGACTTATATTCTTCTTGAGAACTTGCTCCAGACCGGGTTGACTTATCAATTTTCGTCAGTTCTTGACAATACGTTGCTCTTAAATTTTTAATTTTACTTTTAGCGTCTTTGATAGTCATATCAATATCCATTTTCTTTAATTCGTCACATATTTTTTGTAGTGCTGAGTCACGTACACTTGTCTTTATAACTTGCAAGGGTGGCGTTCCATAGGCATTCATGGTCACGGTACAGTTGTACAAACTTTAAATTAATCTGCGTACTTAGTTTGGGCATCTTAAAATCTCAAAAACTCATCCCGGTACGAAAACAAAACAAACGCGTGGTTCCTGTTTACTAGCCAACTGCAAACTACTCTTAATTTGGGAACGTTATTACGGGTTTTTAAAAAGCTAACTGATTTACTTAATTAATAAAATAAAACTAGGGTGATTACGTCCACACCGATTTGGAGGCGCTTTAATAATGAAGTAAGTACATTTGGTTTGGATGCAGCCGGACGACACCCAGACGGCTGCATCAGCATTACACAATTCTAAGAAGCTGCATTTCAATGCAAGCAAAAACAATATTATAAACTTAATCTAAGGGTGAGGGGCGAGGGGTACACATAACTCCTCCATCCCTAAGAGGAAAATTATCGGTTGAATCGATTAGGAGATTTGTGCCGATAATTTTTCTTAAATGGATCTGTTTTAAACAATTTTAGCAAAACACAAAATAAAAACAAGAAAAATCGTAAATTAACTAATCCTATAGTCACATATTCTAAATTTTCACTGAAGCTAAACTTATTTTCATTCAAAACACTTTCAATCACTGCACTATGTTTAAGGGAATACGCCATGTATTTTATTACAATATTAAGCTGACACCGTTCATGTTGAGTGCGCGTGCACCTGATAGGCTCGCGTTCACACGTAGCTGCGGTAAGGCGATTAGAGGAATTGGCTCAACAACGTCCGATTCTATCAAGATACGGTGGCGATTACGAATTCCATTGATCTCCAAATCACAAGGCTCGTCGATAGTCACGAGGAAAATCCCGAAGATAGGCTGCTTACTGACCTCGTTATCGCAATATTTGGTTAACGTAGATTTCAGTCTGCTTAAAATAATCCAAGTGTGAGCTGTGACTCGCTGGACCTTGGCCTTTATAATCAGGACCTGATGCTGCTTACAATGAGTGGGGTTATCGTCTTAGTTCATGAGTTGTTCCATACAGGTGAGCTCATGGTATAAGGCTCATGGTGTTGTCTGTTGAACACAGAATATGGTCGCCAGATGTTAACGGGCGGCACGGTTTTACAATCGGTAAGTATTTCAAACCTTTCGCCAAAAGGTAAGGGTATTTAGGAAAAATAGATAAGGTTTTATTTTCAGATTGATGGAAAATTGGTAAGGGATACATTTTAAAATGGTTATAAGTACATTTCCAAGCTAAACGTGATCTGGTTTTTCTTAACATATGATTTCACACTTAAAGTTAATTTTAACAAGTTCTGTTCGTTAGGCGACTTAACTTAGCTTTTCACATAAGAAATAAATTTTAAATAATAAAAAAGTTCGACTGAATTCACAATACACTGTTATAATATAGATACTTTAAGTAGAGTCTAGAAGCTAAAGGCTTAAGTAGAGGCTAGAGTTGTTTCGATTTTACTTAATCTGATAAAATAGTTCTGAAACTACTGGTAAAAACATTGAAAAATCTAACAAATATAAGTACCTATAGAAAAAAATTATTATTCTGATTTGCGGTTAAATCTTTTTAAATTATATCTGATTTATATTTCTAAATTCTGTAATACTTATAACTCATAACTTCTGAACTTACGTTTGTAATTAGTATAACATTGTTCTGGTTAATTTATTCTGTGACACTGATAAAACTCTGAGACATTCCAGAGACCAAGCTTAATTTCTAAGAAATGATGTACTGATCAGGACTCACTTCAGAAGTACCATGTTTGTTTATCAAAATGTTATGCGAGACAAGTGGGCGGTATATTTTTAATTCGATAAATCATGTATGAACTCTGTATGAATTTTTAGGCTTATAAATTTAATGAGAACATGCATTAAGTCCGTTAAGTTAAGTCAGTTTAAGTTAATTACCTAATTGTTTATAAGTTGTAAAAACACATAATTATAATCATTATAAATTCTATTTTAATAACGTTAACTCTAGTTCATTAGTCAGTTTGTAAGTGCTTTAATCATTTTTGTTTATCGGAAGTTTATGGGAAAGGCATAAACTCATTTCTTTTTTTCTCTTTGAATGGCGATTTAGTTTTCTTTTCTTTAATCTGTATAGGTAAAACGTTCCAGCCAGGTTCACCTATAACTTTTGCTCTGACAAAACTTGGTCTATTTTGTATTTTTTTACCGTCATTAATATTATAATCATCAGTATAAATACGCTTAGCAAAATTTTTATTTTCTTTGCGCATTTGTTTTTCAGTTTCACTTAGTTTTTTTGCTATATTTTTTTCTTTAATCGCTACCATTTTGTCTGTAAAATACTCATTAAAAACCATATTATCATCCTGAACAAAAAGAGTTTTTATTTTTTTAGCTTTTGTGGATTTTAACTTTTCATTTTCTTTAATTGTATTCATCTCATTTTCCAAAAAGTCGTTAATTTTAGATATATCATCATTTAATAAAAAAAAATCTGCTCTTACTGGATTCTGAGCTACGTCAATCGAATGAACTACGCTATCTAAAGTATTATCAAGTAATTCATCATCATCAACATCCTCAACTGTCCATGGCTGATTATCATGATCCGAGTTCAAAGTATTAATTGGAATAGACAAGTCTGCTGAAATAGTTTCGTGCAATGTCATTATCTGAGGTACGTCTGTCAGTTGTTCTTGTTTTTGTTCATAATTTTCAGATTCATTTGCGTCGCAATAGTTCCCTACATTATCATTACTTTCATATTCATAATAAAAGCTTTCGTCATAATTAGGTTCGTGTTCATGATCGAACTTCATGTTCGTGGTAAGTTCGTTTAACTTGAAACCTGTTTGTGGTACTTGTGGTTGTGGTCTAAGAGGCGCTGTCCTCATGGAGACATCACTAACTTCCAATTGAGGTTTTTGTTCCTGCGCAGGACGGTACTCGAATTGGGACGGCCTATTATCGAAGTTTGGTTTATAACCAAATTGTGGTTTGTAACCAAATTGTTGGTTCAATTGTGGTTTGTAACCAAATTGTTGGTTCAATTGTGGTCTATAACCAAATTGTTGTGGGGGCTTATAACCAGATTGTTGAGACTGAACGCCATGTCTTTGTTGTGGCTGAAGGCCAAACGGTTGTGGCTGAAGGCCAAACTGTTGCGGCTGTAGGCCAAACTGGAGTCGGTACCCGTATGTGTGTGGGCGGACTCCAGAATTCTGTGCCTGACCTTGCCCTTGATTTTGGGGCACTCTAATTTGCGAATTTTGCGGTACACCAAAGTTAAATTTAGGCGTCACATTGTTGCTAGGCAACATGGGTTTAAACCCAAACGAATTATTTGTCAATGGTCTTAAACTTGAACCTGATATTTGACTATTACCGTGAATACGATTTCTCATATTATACTGCTCTAAGAAGTTGACTTCTTCGAGCACGACACTCAATGCGGCTTCTAAAGTCGCGGGTGCTTTAAGTCGCACTATCCGTACCATGTTTTCCGGAAGGTTGTATAAAAATACATTCAGAGCCGTATTATCGTAAATTATTAATTTTGCCTTTTTCAAATCACTATACACGTTCATGTTCACTTTTGAAATCAGTAATGATCGCACACTTTGAATTCGATTACAAAAATCCAAATAACTTTCACCTGATTTAATTTTTAGAGATTCTAATTCAATGTTAATACACGCTTCACTACGCGGGTCTCCAAAATGCTGGATTAGCAGTTCCTTCAGAGCGGACCAAGTCACAATATCCTCTCGTTCTGATAAGAGCGCAGCTGCATTCTCGGAAAGTCTGCTCGTAATGACGTTGAAAACGTACAAGTTCTGATCTTCGTTAATGCTACTATATTTATCAATTACATATTGACATTTACGCAAATATAAACTTAACTGTCTTTTATCACCACTGAACAAAGGAATTAACTGTACAATTTCCTTAGGAATTAATTCGAGAGTTGATTTCGTCATTATTACGGTAGAGCTACGAACGATTCAGAGAAGGCAACTTTCACTTGCACTTACACAATTAAACACACAAAAATTACACAGTAACACAATAAAACAGCACAATAAAATCACATAAAAGCAAACAATAAAGGAATATAAAGGAATATTTTTGTAAAAGTTATAAAAATTGTATTTTAAAATATATGTTATTCTTAAATAAATCAATTAATGATCGATGCTAAGACCAATTAACCGTTACCTAACACTATTCTATTTCTAAGATTACAAATCTGAATTGTAAAATTTGTAATATAATATTTTATATAATAAATCAATTAATGATCGATGTTAAGATCAATTAATCGTTACCTAACACTATTCTATAACTTACGATACAAATCTGAATTTTAAAATTTGTACCATCTATATTTTCCTAACTCTATGGTTATTCGATTCTAAGAATATTGGTTAACCTTCGTAGAATTACATACAAAGATTCCAGACACGTTATATTGAGAGAAGTTTGATCTCAAATATTAACTTTAAGTTAAAGTTTTAATAACCCATGAAAAATACTGGAGGATTAGGGAAAGGAATGGCGAAAAGTTTTACTCACCAACCGACCGCTACTCCCATGCTCAGCTTTTCTTTACCCGTAAGAGAAATTTATTTGGTTCGGCGGATTTACGTTATTCGTAGATTTTCTTGCAAAAATTTCTGACGGATTTGGACATCAGAAAAACCGCGGAAAACCCGTGAAAATGATGAAAATCCGCGCCGGCTGCGCCACTCTTAATTTGGGAACGTTATTACGGGTTTTTAAAAAGCTAACTGATTTACTTAATTAATAAAATAAAACTAGGGTGATTACGTCCACACCGATTTGGAGGCGCTTTAATAATGAAGTAAGTACATTTGGTTTGGATGCAGCCGGACGACACCCAGACGGCTGCATCAGCATTACACAATTCTAAGAAGCTGCATTTCAATGCAAGCAAAAACAATATTATAAACTTAATCTAAGGGTGAGGGGCGAGGGGTACACATAACTAACTAGCTTCGCCGGTCACATGAAGCTAGTAAACAAGCCAGGATAGTAAAATCAGTGGTGGGGGGACGCTACTAGCCTGAAAATAGAACTCCATCCTATTAAAAACTGTCCTGGCTTGTAAACTAGCTTACTAGCTTACTAGCTTTGAAATGAAGATAGTTTTGTCTACACGAAGCCAGAAGTACTAGCTTGCTAGCTTACTAACACTAGCTTGCTATCCTGGCGTGAAAAACTAGCCTCGTGTAGCCCGGGCATAAGGGTTCGTTTGACCGGTTCGGTAACGTCACCCTAAAAACGATAAAAACGTATGTATCCACAACAACATACACGTGGATAATAATAATAGCAAATGAAATAACAATGGGTGACGATCTCTTCCAGACACTTTTGGATGGACTGGATCTAAAATAAATTTAGCAGACGATGGTAAAATACACCAAATAATAGAGAAGTTCTATGGTCTGTGGTGAAAGTGTGGTGAGGTGTGGCACATCGCCCTATCGTCAACCTCATCCTTGCCTATGCAAGCCTCGAGGTCAAGAGTTGGCCAATATTAAATAAATTAAAAAAAAATATAGGTATCAGAAGGTATATCAAAAAGCCGACTTTAGTCCAGGAGTATGGAGGTCTAGGAATGACTCGCAAAATTAACGAATTTTAAAGTTATGATACACGAATGTAAAATTATAAGGTTGTTATCCTATTTAACGACAGTAAAATATATTTTATTATCATTTCTCGGTCTGCCGTGTCGGTTCATTAAGTGGTGTTTTGTTATTTTAGTGTCTCTCTTTGGCTCACAGTTTGTTTATATTTAATGTTTGCCCGCGTCTTCACTCGCGTGATACCCTGAGAAAGCGTAGCCTATCAGGTTGGGGAAAAATTGTATGTCATTGACTGTGGCTTGTTTTATAGTGTTTGGTTTTTATGAAACTTAAGGCACAGGTCACACATATCGGGCAAGGACATGGCGCGGACATGGCGCAGACGTGGCACGGACGTGGCGAGGACATGGCACGGGCATGGCACGGACATGGCTCGGACATGACGCAGAAATGACGTGACAGAGGCACAAGTGTAGTGCAGTCTGTTGTCCGGTATCGATGTGTCAGCATGTCATCCTCAGAAGACGAAGATGCTCTTGGTCTCGTGCATACAATTAATTAATATACAGATCAGGGCCGTACAACCCCGATATCGAGTTAGTTGCTTCGAAAGTGAAACCCCTTCATTGGGTTATACAGTTGACGGGATTACCCTTTCGTTTGGCTATTCTCCTCATAACACAAGCGAAAGTGTAACCCGTTCCTTTTGGCTTTCAGTCGATAGGGTTACCCTCTTATGAGGTTAAACGAATGAATGGAGTTACCTCTTGATAGGTTTTTTTGAATGTTACACAATGGCTATCATTACTAATATTTATTAATTAATAATAATTTCGGATTGTCACTGTCACTGTCACTCTAAAACTCAAACTCAAAACTCAACTCAAAGCTCCACTCGAAACTCATTCTACAAATTCATCTGTAAATGGTTATATCTCTGGAACTACTCATCCTAGAATAGCTGTTAATTGCTCAAAAGATAGCCATCGACAAGATCTTTATTTTCAATGACATATGTCAAAATTGAATTTGCCATATCTCGAGAAGTACTTATCCTAGACTTGCTGTTACTAGCTCAAATGATAGCTACTAATAAAATCTTAATTTTCGATGACAGCTGTCAAACTAAAAACTGTCATCGAAAATTAAGATCTTAACAATAGCTATCATGTGAGCTAGTAACGGCAAGCCTAGGATGAGTAGCTCTCGAGATATGGTTGTTTTAAGTTTGACAGCTGTCATCGAAAATTAAGGTCTTGTCAATAGCTATCATTTGAGCTAGTAAAGGCAAGTCTAAGATAAGTAGTTCTCGAGATATGGTCGATTTAAATTTGACAGCTGTCATCGAAAATTAAGTTCATGTCAATAGCAATCATTTGAGCTAGTAAAGGCAAGTCTAAGATAAGTAGTTCCCGAGATATGGTCGATTTAAGTTTGACAGCTGTCATCGAAAATTAAGTTCATGTCAATAGCAATCATTTGAGCTAGTAAAAGCAAGTCTAAGATGAGTAGTTCTCGAGATATGGTCGATTTAAGTTTGACAGCTGTCATCGAAAATTAAGTTCATGTCATTAGCAATCATTTGAGCTAGTAAAGGCAAGTCTAAGATAAGTAGTTCCCGAGATATGGTCGATTTAAGTTTGACAGCTGTCATCGAAAATTAAGTTCATGTCAATAGCAATCATTTGAACTAGTAAAAGGAAGTCTAGGATGAGTAGTTCTCGAGATATGGTCGATTTAAGTTTGACAGCTGTCATCGAAAATTAAGGTCTTGTCAATAGCTATCATTTGAGCTAGTGAAGGCAAGTCTAAGATAAGTAGTTCTCGAGATATGGTCGATTTAAGTTTGACAGCTGTCATCGAAAATTAAGGTCTTGTCAATAGCTATCATTTGAGCTAGTAAAGGCAAGTCTAAGATAAGTAGTTTTCGAGATATGGTCGATTTAGGTTTGACAGCTGTTATTGAAAATTTATTCCAATTTTATTATAATATAAATATTATAGCGTAAAATAAACAATTAGTAGTCTGTATTTCCACCCTTAATGCTTAGAACACAATTACCGCAATAAATTTTCATCTTTTGACCGAATTTTTTTTCTCCTTTATCTTCTATAACCCACGTATAACCCGTGTTACAATGATAAAAAGGGTAACCCTAAGGAATGGGTTTTGGAATAATACCAAAACCCAATACTATTGATAACCCACATGATCAGGTAACCTAATCAAAAGGGTTTTGAATGGTTTAGACCCATCAAATAATAGTGTAACCCATACGGAGAGGGTTAACTAAGCTTTTGAAATTACTAAATTACTAAGCTTTTGGAAAAACCCTGCCGAAAACCTCTTCATCGGGTTACCAAATCGGGCCCTGATACAAATGAAGAAAATACGCGCAAACGAATTTGCACAAGGATTAGCTAGTATTACCATGGGTATTACATAAAAAAATCTTAGTACCGGTTTAATCTCTTTCCGATTTCTAGCTACAATTTATCTTGAACATTTCAGTTACAATAATTGGAACGACAATGATCATAAAGCGTTGCATATTTTACAATCAATTCACAAAATTCAATATTAAATTCGATATCGTCATTCGTCACGCATTTTTACATCACTAACAGACGTATGTCGCAAGCAAGTACATACTACGAACTGGCGGCCATCTGACGCCCATCTGACGCCCATCTGGCGGCGATCGGGCGAGGGCGCCGAAAAGGCGCGTCATACGTCCGATCAACGACATACCGTGTGTCCTAAATTATACTTTATTTCCATGCATTTTGTATGAAATTTGAATGGAATAGGAAACCACCTGTGCCATGTCCGTGTCATGTCCGTGCCCGATGAATGTGACTAGCGTCGGGCGCAGACATGGCACTGGCGGTTTCTTATTCCATTCAAATTTCATACAAAATGCATGGAAATAAAGTATAATTTAGGACACACGGTATGTCGTTGATCGGACGTGGTTATGACGCGAAGTCGTCGAGCTAAATTGTGCTTTATTTCCGTGCATTTTGTATTAAACTTGAATGGAATAGGAAAGCGCCCGTGCCATGCCCGCGCCAGGTCAGACAGGTGAGGCCTGTGCCTTAAGTTTATTTTCGGGAAAATTAACCTCACAGGGCACACATAATGGCTTCGGCAGAATACCAGTGTCTGCTGCCAAAAGAGTAGATGAGTCGATGCCATTCTGCTTTTGATGCCCACATTTTATTTACTTTTATCACTGATTTTTGTTAAAGTTTTTTGGATATTGTGGTATGTGTAATCAGAAGAAAATAGATAAATGTTATTAAATATTATTTTGGATTTCTGAAAAATTGCCAGCCAGTCTATGAAATAAGTTGATCTCAATCGACTTTATTTGCTAACAGGAACACCTTTCCCAATTTAACTAAAACAAACCAACATTAAACTGGTACTCAAACAAGTCATACGATTTTTAAAAATTAAAAAAATAATTTTCATAGGAGAATGCCGTCTGATGTATGGCGCTCGGTACCAAGACTAAAGTGAGTGCTTCAAAAGAATCTCCACTAAGTTTTTAGTCGATTCTACTGTCAAAATAATTCAAAAGGAGGGTTATTGCCATAGTAACACTTTAAATCAATGTTGGTTGCCATAGTAACGTATATATCATTGGTTGTTGCAGTCTAATGGCGGCGTGCGGCGGAAACCAAATCAACAAAATATTTTTTTACTTGACTATTAATCGAGTCGGTGTGTTAAACTAAAGAAAATGTTAATTTAATTAATAAAATATAATAAATTTTATGGGATACGTTCGGTTTTGACGCAATTGGTACGGGTTCTCGGCATTCTCCTTTAATGTGGTGGTCACAATATCTTGTAACCACCACATTTTGACGAACGGCCAAAGTTTTTACACCAACTTCGTCAATACATGAATATAAACGTTTAATAATGATTGGTGTGCATTTAAATATAACATCAAGAACGAAAACCCCTTATATCCCTATCACAGGCAAGACCAAAAGTTACATGCCCTCCTATGATATCCTTAATAAATATAATAATGAATAATGAAATAATGCTGGACGCAGTTCAAATAGCATTCATGTAGCAAACTAAACTAAGCAGAGGGATTATAGGAAATACATGATTAAATATTACTACTTATTTTATTATATGTAATATAATGTGTATATGTAATGAAATACCTATCGAAAATATCTAAAAAAGAAAAAAAAGTTGCGATGATTTTTTTTTGTTTTTATTTCGTAACGTTAATAAATTCAAAGTTCATCAAACCGTAGAAAAGGAAACATAAGATAACTCACAGCAAAAACTACTCATAGAATTTTACTGCAGCGCAGAGTTCGCAACTTGGGACGAAACTCGAATTCAGAGAACAGCTATAACTTTAATTAGAACACTGGTGAAAAGAAAGAAAACCGAGGTGCAGGGGCGCAATAAGGTAGAAATTATGGGTGATTATTACCCCGGAAACTTGTAAATATCTTTACACACGGCAGTAGGGGTTTTTATTGTTACACAAAGTGTGGCTGCTTTAACAATACTTTTTAAGAAAATATTTGGAAGTTTTTTTTTTAAATTAACTCCCCTTTGTGCCGTTTAGCGTCACACTGATTTGTTCAGTGACCGCGCATCTTTAGTGTGATATGGCTAATGCCACTTCACACTCATTTTCTTTAATTTTAATAAATACTACAACATCTTGAACATCTTAATTTTATAAAACGGAAGTTTTGTTTTAATTTTACCGACGATCAACCTAAACCAAAACTTAAAAGTTTGAGCGTATGTTTCTTTTGTAGAGTAGAGGTGCAATAAATACTAATGCTGGTCATTTTACACAATATAAAAAGCCCCCAGATAACCTGAGCTTGCGTTATGGGACTATGAACTAAGAAAATATTTTATGGAATTCAGGTATTCAGCCTCTGAAAGGATGCAGCAGGGAAAAGCGCCCAATTGTTACAGCATAAAATACCCCACCCCCCTTACTAAATACACTCTCCTCAGAGTGATGGACTTACAAAAATAGATTGGCTTCCAGGAATTCGCTGAGTTATGAACGCACTGCTGAACTAATTGAAAGTAGAGATATCCTAGAATTTACGGTAGTAAACGAAATAACTTTATTAGTACGACAGTTATTTTTATAGCAGCATAAATACAGTCTATAAAATATCACTTTTAAAAGCAGCAAAAAGAAACATCGCGTGAAATCCGCAGCACTGTCAGTTTCACACGCGGTCTTTCTAACTGGTCTGTCAACTAAGCTGGAAGGATGGTGTCAAAAGCAATAAAACAGCACAGAAAGGTAGACTGGGTACAGTTGTTCCAGGGTACGGTTGTGACAGTGTCGTATTGGCGAAATTATAAGAAATACAGGGCTGGGTGCAAGGGATGAAAGGAGCGGCGAGCCTGTCCACAAGTGTTTCACAGTATTGCGTTTATTTTATAATTCCTATTTTTCAATGAAAAGTAAGTTTTTTGTTCGATTTCTTTGTGTGATTCTTATTTTATGTATACACTGTTAGATTTTTTTTTCTCTTAAAACTTTACATTAGTGGTTAAATAGCAGTGATTACTTTGAGCGAAGGTTATACGGTATATTCATGGCAATTGTTTTTTTGAAAATAAATGCAATGGGTACGGTTGTGCCATATTTTCTCGGTACAGTTGTGACATATTTTTTTTTTTCTTTCTATCAGATGCCCTCAACGTTTAAGGAAGACAGAAAATGGTCAGTATCACCTGGAACAATATTAAGAGGCTTAACAAGCAAGCACTTTTAGCCTTTATAGCCTTTTGAGTTATGTTATAAGTAACACAAATGTTACCTATTTTTCCTGTATTTTACCGCATAATGGTTGTATGACATTTATTAAGTGCCTTATAGGTGACTTTAGACCATTAATTTTAATTTATGATATTAATTTTCTTTTTTTATTGTTAATTAAATATGCTACAAAGCCTTATTAGTTATAATCTTATGTGATGCAAATGTTACTTTGTTACCGTCGTATTTCACCACAAAATGATTGTAAAATATTTATTAAGTGCAATAAAGCTGATTAAAGACCATTAATGTATGTTTTTGAATCTGTTACTATCAACCCCTGACTTGACCCCAAAACTGTCCTTGGAGTGGGGACGATTGTGACATTTTTTCTTTTTTTTTTCAAATGGCTCCTACAAGTTAAACTTTGCGCTAATAGACAAAATTGTAGCATTTATACGTAGACAAATGTCCATTTTACTTTAGAACACACCTTGCTTATAGCTAACTGGAATATTTACGAAATTATGGGCGATCAAATGAAAATTGGCACAACCGTACCCAGTCTACCCTACATGCCGATAGATAAAATCTTAACTTTAATATTGATATTAACTATAAAATAACTTAATGAAAATATCTGTTTGAGGATCACGCAAAAACAACGATTTTTTTTGTATTTTAAACATGAGCTATATTTTATTTAAATACTTGCACATCAATGACTGCACTGTTGAATTATCAGCACTCAAAGTTATTATTAATAGATAGAAAATTCTTTATTGCACAAGATAAAACAAGAACACAGGCGAATTTAATGCTAATTAGCATTTTTTTCCAGAATAACCTTTAAATTATAATAAAAACTTAAGATAATGTCAAAATGATATTGAAGATTCTTATTTATGACGTCTCCAAAGTGCTTACTACCATAGTAACAGTATTGACTTGACTTATTGACGTATTGACTTAATAACTAGAACGGCTTGCTCCAATTACTCAATGACTACCACCACCACCACCACACCACCACACCACCTTACTGGCTTATATCAGTTCACAGCTGGACATAGGCCTCCTTTAATAAAGAGGGATATGCCCATAATCCCCTCGCTGCGCATGCGCATGGGTTAGGGATCGCGGGGCACAACTTCTCGCACCGCTGACGCTGCTGCCCGTCGGCGGCCAGGGCTAGATCCCTGCTTACTACAACCATACTTAATAAATAATTGAGCAAGTAGATCCAGAGTTATAATTCAACCCACAGATTGAAGTCTATGGTTTAACTGTGATAAAAAAAAATATTAATACCTGCTCAATAATTTATTGCGTTCTATCATGTTCATATACAGGTGTTCACAGCTTTTAAGATCGCCCCGAGAGTTACGATGAAGTCAATATGATATTGAAGATTCTTATCTCTCTCTCCAAAGTAATTACAACCATGCTAATGGACTTTGACTGATGGAAACAAACCTAGTACAGTAAGAGAATGATAGATGAAACTGTTTTCTCTGATCGATAACTTTTTTTCAATTATTCCTACAGAACTTTATGTAACTCTGTATTATGTATAAAAGAATGGCAAAACGCGAGCAATGTCTTAAACCATCGCAAGCCTACACCATCAAACATAAGTACTTTTGTTTCTTTATAGCCAGCTACCGAAGTTTCTGTAATATATTTGCGCAAAAGCCTCCAGCCATTTCTACCCTTGTTACAATATGACGATTATTGGCAGGTCCCTATTCGGAGTCACGTGGTATACACCCGTCGCCGTACACGTGACATAAACCTAACATGAAACAGTGAAGAAAAACATCAGAAGGTATTTTTTACATTGTTATGATCGACAATATTATGAAGATAAACTTTGATATATTGAGATCGGGGTAAAATTATCATGATACTTATTTCCCCATAATTCTGTGCATTAAATATTTGAGGTATTGACTTACACATAATTTATTCTAAAAGTAAATAAGTAAATAATGCTGGACTATCACACAGCATCATGTAGCCCCAAACTAAGCAGAGCTTGTGTAATGGGTACCACATGATATATTTATTTATTATATTTTTTTTGTAAATACATACATATCATACAAAAAAAATAGATCAGACCCGAGACCCGAGATAAATATCCGCAGAAAATGCCAACATTCGTCCCACGGCGGGAATCGAACACGCAACCTTCTGCGTCCCAGGCGGACCTTCGCCCACTGCGCAACAGAGGTCGACGAATGAGATTTACAGAATTTTAAATATAATATTACGTTAGCTAGTTACGCAGTGGGCTAAGACTCGCCTGTTTCGCAGAAGGTTGTGGGTTCGATTCATGTCACGAGATCAATGTTAGTTTGATCTGCATTTTTTCTTCTCAGTCATGGGAGTTTTCTATTTATAATGTGTATAAAAATTACAAAAAATTAAAGAAGTTTATACAGTCATGTGGTTCCTTAAGTACAAGTTCTGCTTAGTTTGGGGCTAGATAATATTGTGTAATAATCATCATCATCACCATTTTAAAAACATTACATAAATTTATTTTATAACTTCTCTAAGATTGAGTAAATAAAACAGTTACGAGGATGTATTTTTTCTCTTCTAATCAAAAATTAATGATACGGAACCCAACAGACCAAACTCATCAGCACTCAATAAAAAATCACTCTCCCCTCCCCTTGGGGCAGGAACGGGCAAAAACTCCAAAAACTTGCTGACAAAAAAACTGATCGAATGTAAACGAGCCGGCTCATAAATAAAGATGTGGGAAGATAGAGTCCGCATCGACTTGGCATATGATCGGCCGGGCAAGCAATCAAACTTAGTGGGGAGGACACCTTTGTGAATAATAGAGGGAATGCATTGCGGCCTTTTTGACGCTCAACCATTGACATAAATTAACTAATTACGCTCAACAATATTTTTACCCACGACGGAACAGATACGGTATATGCGTTTGGGGTGAGAGGTTGTTTGTTTGCGCAAATCCATGTTGCCATTTTTCTACAAAACTACTAGTGCGATTTTGATGCATTTTTCAGTTATGGGTTTGGGTTTGAGTGATGCGATTCTTAGATAGGTGTTACGGTGACAACTCACCAGGGAGCCCTGCAGCAAACATTGTTTTTGCAAAGCAATATTGCCATTTTTCTCCAAAACTACTTTTCCGATTTTGATGCAGTTTTCGGTTATGGGTTCGAGCCTTGCTAAATGTCACGTGGTATGTGCACGCACTTCACATTCCACGTGACATTCAGCAAGCCTGATTGGATACGCATGTCAGTCGCACGACTCAAGACGCACGTAAATTGCCTATCTGGGAAGGCTCTTTGGGTTTGATTGGGGCATGTTTTTAAATAGGTGTTACGGTGACAACTCACCAGGGGGCGCTGCAGTAATCATTTATTTGTGCGCAACCAAAACGACTATAGTACGGTTTTGATGCGGTTTGTGATTTATGAAATAGATGTTAAGGTAGTAACTTGCTAGAAGGCGCTGCAGTTTTAAATTCGATATAGCAATTTTAATATCAATGCTCTCTAAAATGTAAAAAAAACGTTTTTTTTTTTTTTAAACCACGACGGATAAAGTCAATTGAAAAAGGATGAAATAATTTAAAAACCCTCGACTTATAGTTACTATTGTGTCATTTGCCTGTAATTTTGCAGATATGAGAGGTACGCTGATGGGATTCAAAGTGCAATTTGAATTTTTAAAATCAGGTGGTAATTCTGTAAGATTTTCAAAAATTTGACAAAATTACAAATCTTGGATCAAGAATTTCCCAATATTTTTTTGAATTTGCTATTCAAGTAACAGAAAAAATGGTATTTCGGGATTGAATTTAACTATAGTATGAGCCATCTTAAGAGCTAGCTGTTCTATTAAAATATGTTTAATTTAAATTAGGTATACTATTTCGCAAGCAATTCATTTTGTACCTCAAGATATCTCACAAACATCTGCATCTGAATTTTCAATCAACTTCTAAACAAAACAGAACAATTTAACTTTAATTTCAGCAAACAACTCGCAACGAACAGATTTCAGACGTCATACCAGTCTCATTGAGAAACCAAATAGTTCTACAGTTCTACGCTCGAGCTACGCCGTAGCATAGTGCGAATGCTACGGCGTAGAACATGCTACGCTTGTAATTTGTATTTCAAAGTTTATGAAATTAACAAAGTTTAATAAGAGTTTGCTGTGAAAAAAGTACTGCTTTTCAGTTAAGTTAAGCACCTGTTTCAGATTTGGGAGAGTGAATTAAGTTTTCAGTCGATTACAACTTATTAAAGCTCGTGAGTAAGCAAGTGAGCTTATGGAAAACATATTTTTGGTAAAAAGACAAAAGATATTTAAAAGATAAAATATTTAGTACAAGTTCTACCAAATCATCAAAGAGAGTTGGCGGAATTTGTACTAAATATTTTATCTCTCAAATATCTTGTAATGGATTTCCGCAATGTCACGCATGAATTAAAACGACAAAATATTTATATTTCGCAGAACTATTAAAAATATTTATTTTATATTTTTCTTTGCGCTTTTCAATGTTTTTGATCTAATGGCCCCTCTGTAACTGGCCTCGCTAATGCAGGCCACCGAACATATTATTATTATAAATTATCCATCACTGTCCCACTGCCGGGCAAAGGCCTCCCTTTCATTCTTCCACTCTTCGCGATTTAACGCTGTGACAGTCTATGTTGGTAAATATGAGTCAAGCTCGTCCCACCATCTCATTCTAGGCCTTCCAGGTCGACGCCTAGCATGGAGTCCACTCTGTGGTTCTCTTTGCTCACATGTTGCTTGGCATACGGGAGATGTGTCCGGCTCAGTTCTACTTTAGGTTGACGGCTTTGTGACCAACGTCAGTGACTTGTGTTTTGGAGCGCAGTATGCTGTATCACACGCGGTCTGACAGCTTCACTCCCAAGGTACTGCGCTCCATAGCTCGCTGGCACACCCTGAGGTCAGACTTCTGATGTTTCTTCAAAGACTAAGTCTGGGCGCCATACGTCAGGATAGGGAGAATGCGTATATCCATTAGTTTCCTTTTCACCAACGAACATCTAGATTCCAATGAATTTGGGCGTGACACATCAGCCGTATGTAGGAACATCACCACAACATAGAGACTTGGCAAACAGCGTCGTCAGGTCAGTCGAGAAAACGGTGGTAGAATGATAGTGATGCATTTGAGAATGAATGGTGGGGAACCGCCAAAGACAAGGACGTGTGAAAATGTTCGGGGGAGGCCTTTGTTTAGCCGTTCGATGAATAAGGCTAGTCAAAAAAAAATTGACCAGCGTTTTCTTACTCTACTGTGAAAACGAAAAAATCACGCAAAGTTTACGAGAAAAAAATTGAGCAAACTTATCATGCAAAAAGTATTGTTATCCTTCGGGATACATCCGAACTTCCGCAGAGTTCGGAACCAGTATTTTTTGCACATTTTGATCTGTTACTTGACCGAACTATATTTTACTTTTTGTCGGAAGGAAGTACGCTTGTCCAACTTGAGTTGGCTTTGGAAATAGAAAATATGCTGTCGTTTTATTATTGTGAGTTGAATAATTTTTGGTCTACAATACACAATAACAACACTAGATATGTCCGGTTGTCCAGTGCTCGATATAGTCCTCCATTGATAAGAAGGAGGGATATGTCCATAATCCCCATGCTTGGCATGTGGGTTGGGATCACAGGCCACAGCTCCTCGCGCCGTCATCACTGCTGCCCGTTAGCGACTAGGGGATTTAGCTGACCACTGTTAGGCTGCAATCAGCCACCACCAGAGCCCTGTTTGTCATTTAGCAGGGTTCACTTCAGCCACAGAAGCCAGTCGAGTTGGCTTGGATTCCGAAGATGAAGGTTGGAACTCCTTACACCTCGAAAATAAAAATAATAATAATAAATATATAAATAATGCTGGACTGTCACACAACATCATGTAATACCCATAATAAGCAGAGCTTGTGTTATTAGAACCACATGATTAATATATTACATATATACATTTTTTTTGTGAATACATACATAACATATACAAATATCTACAGAACATGCAAACATTTGTCCCGCGGTAGGAATGGTACCCGCAACCTTCTGCGTCCCAGGTGGACCTTCGCCTACTGCTCTACAGTGGTCGTCATACTGTTGTGGATCTCGACCTCAGTGACGTAATGGGCAAGAAAGTTAATGCAAGAAATACGAGTTTGATTCCCGTTGTGTATTAATTGTTTCCGATTTAGGTATGTAGTACCGTTCCCTATTTCCTCGACACAGAAACAAAAAACTGCTTGGTCAAGTATATAAGTAAGGTTCCTATGTTTTGCTTCAATCCTTACTACTAATATTTTGTACTAATATTTTGCCTGTTTGTTTACTTGTTTTGTTTTTGTACACTTTTACGCCAATTAATCAACAGATCTTTATTTTATTTTAATTTAAGAACAGCGTAGTGATCGGCTAACTCTGTTGCAAACAGAAATGATTGACACTGATCCTGTTTTCACTTCACTTCTTTATTAATTGGCTTCTGGGATAGTTTCCACAATTTCGCCAGTATCAAGTATAATGTTAATAATAATATATGTGGATGTGGAAGTATAATGTTCATAATAATATGAGGCAACTTAGTACGGTTTAAAAAAACTGTGACAGTTAGTCAATTGACGTTCATTGAATTTCGAAGGACGAAATGTCAAACATTGTAAAAACAGGATCGGTGTCAATAATTTTTGTTTGCAACAGAGTTAGCCGATCACCTCACTGATCATCATAAAATTAGTGACAGAAACAGAAAATGACATAGCTGTTAAAAATAATAATTATATGTTAATTATGAATTAACAGCAAAGTTTTTAATATATATTTTGTTTTGCTTGAGCATATATTATTGACTTTTTAAGTAGGTAAATAAATTTAGACTTAAGTAAAACATTCTAGAATTTATATTGTATGTATTTACGAAAAGGCAGATTTTATTTGTTTTGCGGTCATCCCTTTTCAATGTCTTGGCAGTTGACTGTCCGGTGAAATTAAATGGTTCACCTACGGTTACATTTTAATTTATTTTAGCAGTATTTTTTTCTTCACCACTTTTTGACTATAAAAAGGTTGATATACTTGTAGGTATTCTTTAACACACATAAGAAAGTAGGTATATATAAGGAGAAAATATCTATACACGGTGGCGCTGTAATGGCGACATTAAATGAACACACGGGTAGTGCTACTTGTCGGAAATCATATTTTTTTTAAATCCAGAAACTAAAGTTCATTATTAAAAAAAACTGACTAACTTATACACAGAGAATGTAAGAAAATTTGAATCATGCTGTGTAAGGGCTACTTACCATTACCAACGTCACGCGCTTCTGTTTAGAAGCGCGTATATGTGTATGTTAGTGATAAAAAATAAAATTTGGGATAATAGACTTTTAGGATAAAAAAAAAATATGATTACAGGTTAGTAGCACTACCCCTGTGTTCATTTAATGTCACCATTACAGCGCCAACCTGTATAAATAAAAATCAATATTTATATGTTTGGCCGCTATGCCTTCTGAAACTCATCAGATTGTGGTGAAACTTTGGTAGGGTTATCTGAATACGCTCGCAAGGGTTCCTAGCCCAAAAAACTATGTAAATAAAAATTTATGTTTGTATTTTTGTCCTCTTTGTGTTCCGAAACATTGATCAGATTGTGATATACAATTATACATGCAAACGAAATTGCATGCGGGACAAATATTAAGAAAAAATCAGACTGACATAAAAGGTAGGGTAGGTAATTAATCTAGAAAAAAAACGATGCTTTAAAATTAACTAGTTTTGAAACGTTTTTAAACTGAGCAATAGGTTACAAGTTTATTTTTAAAGTCATAAAACCTATCCATTCTCAAATGTAGCTGAAAAGCCGAAAACAATAAAACAAAAAAAATCCAATCCAAACATTCATTGTGCACCTAAACCAATGGCAATAAGATTGAAAACTGCACCATCTAGTTGTATCGGCAAATTTAAACAGAGCCTCTGGTTTTATAAAATAGGCTTTATGCCGTTGATCTTATAGTTGATGGGTATGTATGGTTAGGTTGGTTTGCCCGTAATTCCGTTAGGTAGTAGTCGTCACGTACATGTTATCGTAACCGTGTCTCTGCATAACAACGGCTTGTAAGTCGGACTAGGATAGGTACAGTCAGCAGCAGTAGTGGATAACTTTGAGGTGTTGCTACGTTTCCTAATTATTCAACATATTGGTAATTTCCACCAATAAATATAAGGCGACTAGCACAAGACCGTGGTTGATGGCTCAAAGTTCGGGAGGCTTATATCCGGTAGTGGTTAAAGTTGGGCTGTGGATAATGATGAACCTTATATTTTTTGCCATTTTAGTACAAGAGAAAGATGTTGACATATTTTATGTACTATGACTCTAGGTTTACAAAACATTCAAAACATTTTTATTATAATGTCTCTAATTTCCCTAAAATACAAAAAATGACAGAATTACGAGAATGTGTAATAATTACTTATTTATTTCGCTTTTTCGTGATTCTGGCATTTATGTATTTTTAGGGTACAAAGCAATCAAACTTTTTGTTATATTGTGACTATTACTACTGAGAATCAGTGATTGGAATAAGGCGAACTAAAATACCTAAAATTCAAAGAAAAGGGTGTGGAGACTTCCTTACTACAAAAATTTTATTCGGCCCAATTCTTCCGAAAAATTGAACATTTGTCGCAGTAAATAATACATTTAAAAATAATGTTAATAACATTGTGAATTTATCTAAATCACTTTTCTTTTTCACTTATTGCAAAAAGTTATTTATTAGTTAATATTATTATTAACTGCTGATGAGCATGGCTGAGGGCGTGTCTATAAATGTGTACACCTATAAATGGATTCTATGTACAAAAATAAACAGAAAACTCGGACGATTAGGCCGAAAAAATATTTAGTCCTAAGGCGTCTCCACTTTGTGTTATTTTACGAACATTAGGTATTTTAGCCCGCCTAACTCCGATCACTGCTGATAATACTCTTCGCGTCGCAATCTTCATAACCGAGGGTCGTGATTCCCCTGTAGAATTTACTACTATCACTTGTACTACTATCTAGTTATAGAACGCCAACTATACTAGCTCTTCATTTTTGTGAATACATAATAATACGTAGAAAGCACCTTCACTCGACACACATATTTGCAGATCTTAAGGTACAAGCATTTTTCTCGCGGCGGGAATTGTTCCCGCATCCTTCTGCGTCTCACTATGCTAGAGAGGTCTTCAAGTATTTACTTTCAGGCAATAAAAACTAGATTCATTAAAATCTAATTTCAAATATTCCGGCATTCCAATCACACATAATAAATGAAGTAATCTAAGTTTTTAAGTTAATAATTTTAGTTTTGTTGTATTGAATATGAAAATGTAGCTTGAAAAATCTCAGTGTAATATGTATACTTTTCGTGCTGACAGTACCTAGGTATTTACAGTTTCATAATTTGTCTGGTTTAGGTGAGGTGGTAAAACTAGGCTTTGCATGTGAACAAGGCTTTATGCTTTTACTGAAATAGGCTGGTTTTATAATGTATCGTGGCACGGTACTGCACGTTATAATATTACCACTATGTTACAATCATCATCAACATCATTTGGGTATTTTAACATCCCTGTTGGGTGTCATCAATTTATTATAATAAATATACGGTACATCTCAACTGATCCTAAACCAGGCAGAACCTGTACTATGAGTACCAGATACTGATTAACATAGATAACATAGGTACTTATAAAATATGTTTTCACTTCTCTTGCTCAAAAAGTTTATCATAATAGTGTAGCTTAGCGGGCCTAAAATTCGAGTTTAATACCTCGGGCTAAAAAGTATTTTTTCTTTTTAATTTTTGTCTAAAATCATCAGCCCGTACAAAGCATTTGTTCTCTTACATAAAAACTCGACTTCTTGGTGCTCCGTCAATCTTTTTTTTGAAAATAGAACCGTCTTGGTGATGTTTTATGAAGGTTGATTAATTTTTAATAAAATTTCAGAAAATTGTCTAATTTTGAATTGTTTTATTTTCTCGCAATCGAAGTGAAAAGTAGAATGTTTTACTCGGGCCAAAACCACCCATTATAACTCGGTCTTGTCATCCTCCCTCGCTACGCTCGGGAGTATAACAACCTCGTATATAATGGGATGGTTTAGTCCCTTGTAAAACAATGTAGTATTGTTTTGGGTGGAACTCGAACCGGCGACCTGCAGTTCAGACGGCAAAGTTACTTACCAACTGTACAATTGCCCAGTCATCACCATTAACAATCTATAGAACTCCATGGAACAAGGTCTCCCCCAAGTATTTCTATGAAGTACTGAATAGAGTCCTCCAATCCTCCGATTACCTGCAATCTTAACGTTGTAAGCCCATCTGATTGGGACTCTTGCTTCGTCTTCCAGATCGCGGTCGCTATTCGAGAACCTTTATCCCCCAATTATCATCGGTTCTACGGGCTTTATGGCCTGCCCAATGCAACTTTACATTTACAACTTTGCTCATTGGTAAGGCCTCCTCTTTGTAACGCCACTCCTTCTAGTCCCTTGCAAGCCTCATTCACAGATTACCAGCTACGTCCACAATATCGTTCCATCAGTTGGTCGCCCTCTTGACCATCGAGCATGTTAAAATGGAGGAGCTTAATTCCACGGACGTTACATTAACGGCGATATGCTGTTACCTCGACTGAAAGCATAGATAAAATCGTGAAATACAAAAAAAATTAAAAGCGTCCGGTTAAGACTTTTGTTTTATTTTTAGAAGTCGATTTCGCGGAATAGGCGAAACCTTTTCCAAACGTTACGTTAGATACTATTTCTAAATTTTGTAAGTTAGTTACAAACATTAAACATTCGATAGGTTACTTTTTACAATTACTTGTAGCTGACTTGTTTTTACATTTAGCATAAGCAGAGTCAGTACAAGTCCTTTAGTTGGGTATAAGGGGTTCCAAAGACTACCTTCGGAACTCAAGCGAACCTAACCTGCCCGTGGTGCACCCTGCTAACAAAGTTAGGCTCTGGCGGCTGGCTGAATGCGGCGTAACACAGCTTGACAGTGGCCAGCTAAGTTTCCTAACCGCGGATGGGCAACAGCGATGGCCGGAAGCTGAGCCTTGCGATCCCCATCCCGCATACCCAAAGTGCGAATTATTATCTCCCTATAATAGAGGACTATGTCCAGCAGTGGTCTGATATTGGCTGGTGTGATGTGGGATTAGTAGCGTCAGTACTAATATTTGCTGAGAAGTTGATATTAGTGTTAGTATGTAAGGTGTAAGGAAAGTTGTGAAACTAGGCTTTGCATATTGTAAGTAAGGCTTTAGAGGCTTTGGAGTGAAATAGGATGCAAACATTCAAGTTGGTAAGTTATTTTGTGGTTGGGTTTGAAATTTTAGTCGCAACTATTCTATGTATAATAAGTATTTTAAACTATACGAATGCTTTTATAAACAAAAGCCTATTTTTACGAGTATTAGTTTTTTTCTGAATAATTTTGGCTCAACAACTGAAAATTACATCATTTCACACGTCACATTTATATTATAAATGCGAAAGTTTGTGTGTGAGTGTTAGTTTATTTATTTCCACTGGATATAGGCTACTTATTATCTAGGTACCTTGCTAGCGAAGCCATAGGCAGAAGCAATAATCAAATATTTTGATATTCACATCATAGAATAACATGAAAAGTCTAATAAAAAAAAACAGAAGTAAATCGACTCCTAGTGTACTAAGTTCCAAGAAAACCCATAGCACCGCAAAGAACCATTACCGAAAAAGTCTGATAAATTAAGAATTCTCTTATTGTACTTATGGCAAATTTAATTTTACCGCACGTTTACGGAAATTCTTCGAAATCGAAATTAGCATCGACACAAGCATCGCCCGATCTCACCTTGCGTATACTTCTAAATTCCAAATTTCATTTCACTTCGATTTTATTGGAAAAGTTAAGCAGTTGGTCTAACTGATCTGACACACTGCCTGTGCGTTCATCAAACAAGTAGATGGCCGTAGATAGGTTTAATTAACAGATAACTTGCGTGTTAATCAAGGTCATAAAATGTGTTTATTCCAAGACTAAATCAAATCTGTTCAGCCGTTACGTAATTGAGTGAAAAAAATTCAAACATACTCACACACACATACACACGTAGAAAGGTAGGTACGTATTTAAGAGGAAAAAATACAGCCAAACCTAATGAAGTCAAAAAAATAGACAGCCTTATCGCTGAATGCGATATCTTCCAGGCAAACTTGTACGGATAGGAAGATCATAAGCTTAAGAGAATGGTGGTGCACTAATACAAGAATAATAACATCATACAATAATAAAATATATATAAAATTTGATGTTAATACGTACAATAATAATAAGAATAAATAAAGAAAAAGTTGACTAGGCTTAATAGACGTTTACTAGGTTAAAACAAAACTAAACTGATAACATGAAAGCAAAGAAGCGCATAACTAAATTACAAACCAAAAACCATCAAATTGGATACGATAAAAATTTATGCTCGCGCTATAATCGTAAATCTCTTTCAGCTATCCATTTTGGAGCCAATAGTAAAAGCTACTTCATCAGTGAATTTCCATTTTTCAACACAGCTGAGTGGCCTGGCGCCTCGCACCATCAATCAATCTTTTTAAGATGCAAGACGATAATTCATACTAAGATGAAAAGCGATATGCAGGTCCTGATAGGTGTTATTTCATTTTGAAGTAAAAATTTTCCCTGGTTTACAATTTTTAAGATTTTGAATTAATGCTTTGAAAAATTTAAATATAGTATCGATTGTTTATACTATATTCATTTTCATTTATTATCTCACAAATACTATCTAAGCTAAGCTTACTTTCTAAACTTTTGTATTTGTACACAATTATAAAAGCTTAGATATTACGTAAAATAAAAGAAAGTACATGCAATCTGTTAGGGCACTGCAATTCAGTTTCTTTTTAACATAATATCTCTATTAAATAAAATAAACTGTGAAGTTCATAATAATTTCGAAATAGATAGAATTCGATGTTATAAAATCTTTCGATTATAATTAAATATAATTGTTATAATTGTTTGACGATCCTCATAGCACGAAAAACATGGCTTAATACATAATCAGCCTATAGCATACCACTACTGGACATAGGCCTCCCCTATTCAGCGCCATTGCGCCCTGTTCTCAGCTCGATGAATCCAGCTTCTATCAGCAGCCTTTCGCAGATCGTCACTCCCCCTGGCCGGCGGGCGTCTACGTTTGCTGAGCCGTGGTCGCAAAAGAACCCTGTCATTTACAGACCTCGCAAAATCGACGCTTTGTCGTCGCGCTTAGTCGCGAGCGTCTATCATATTTTGCTGTTGCGATTGTCGCCGTGTGTGAGCTTTGCACAAAATTTATGAAAATTGTCCCCCGCTGCTTGTCGTAGCGTCTAATTGCTGACGTTTTTCGTCTAATGTGCGCAGGCTGTTATGGACCGATTAAGAAAAATCTTTTTCCGTTTGAGATACTTCACCATTGGTCCTATTTACTTTAACAAAAAATACCACCTCTAAGTATAAATTTCTTTTAAATCGTTTATGTTATTAGAACTACACAACAGTGAGTATTATAAGTTAAAACAGCTCAAATTCGAATCATCTGCCGCGTTTCTTTTATTGACTCCAAAAGTTTATTAGTGATCCCACCTGGGGTAGGATCCGGTCACAAGGCATACGCTCTCGGGATTATGTGATCATGCCATTCGTTTTCCTTTTTTGTTTCCCGGAAGTAAATACCTCTACTATGTATGTATTGTAGCGAATGATATTTGCTTTTATGAGCGGTACGAAAAAACGTCTATTTTACTAGTTTTTCGGTTATATCTGGAGTTACATAACTATCTGATTATAATAATACGTAAAAATAAACTATTGTTAACTAAACTAAATTGAATTATGTCAATAAACAAGTAGGACTTTTTAAGCAAGTAGGACTTAAAAAAAACCCACTTCAATTAAATCACTTCTTACTTCTTGCCCTAAAGAATTTTGAAAATCGGTTCCCAATAATTGATGGTGATATTTGTGATCATAGGGCAAAAATTTACAAGCGAGGGTGAGGTTTTTTGAGTTTTCCGGGAAAAGTACCAATCCCTCAGGAATAAAATTTGTATGGGACCACCTGTGAAGTATATTATTTTAAACAAACAAGTATTTTGAAAATCGGCTTACAATTGAAGGAGATATCGGTGATTGATCATACATAAAAAAAGTCGGAAAAAAAGGTTCCGACGAATTGAGAACCTCCTCCTTTTTGATGTCGGTTAATGATTTTTATTTTATGTTATGTTCCTATTCATATTCATATATTTTATTCATACTATATAAACACTTACATTAAGTCACATGGATTTTCAAAAAAATGGCAAAAGACAAACAAAACAAGATACAAGATATTTATTTGCATAAATAAGTGTCGGTAACATTAGGTCTTAGGACTAGTTTTAAAAGTACATGACTTATTTACCCTTTTCAGGCATCGCAAATTAGGTTGGGTAGAGGGCGCTTAAAACAAAGGGGGACAAAGCAACAAATACTTATGAAAATAATGAACTATTAACGAAGTTTACATAATATTACAGTTATTGCAGATGTACACAGGGGCTTATCATCTTAGGGTGTTATAATTATTTGTAATTTTCAGAGTCTTAAATAAATAAGTTATCAATTATTGAGATGAACCTTAACTTGTTAATTATCAGCTTGTTCATTGGCATGACGCATTTTATTTTCAAATAACTGATTTGGAAAATTCTTTTTGATTGTAACCCTATTTCTTTGCTTTCTAAAATCTGTTTGTCTTTCTGCGGTTGGTAGCTTCATGACTGAAGATCGTGATCACTCTGTGTTGTCGTCGTGATGGACTTCTTTACTCCAGTGGCTTCTGTTGGCAGCTTGTATCTATAGATGGAAGATAACACGTTAATGATCACCACAATAATAATAATGGGATAGTATGAGTAACCTTAGTCTATGCATTATGAAGGTAACACAGTTGGCGGCCTTAACGCTTAACGCGAGCTCTTCCAGACAACCATAGTACGTACCGATAGGAAGAGCAAAGCTTTAGAGGATGGCAATGCACTAATGCAAGATTTACATTTAAATACAATGTTGAAAACACTTAGTGTCTATACACAAAATACATATAATAATACTCTATTGGTAAAACTTACGTCTTAAAAATCATATACCTATATATGAAAAAAAATATTCATTTGCAACAAAAACTATAATTCATTTATTTGTTTGTAAACACAGGAAACTATACGATATTAGATTGTAAACAGGTAAAAATGGATCTCTGTGCTTCATCTAACGGCAGACAAACATTAGAGATAGGTCCAAACTTAGAATACAATAGGTAGATTACAAATCAAGTATTATAAAGTATACGTCTACATTATTTAAAAAAATGTCAAGATTCTTATCATCTAAAAATTCACGAATACTATAATAGGCTTTTATTAAAAACATTTTTTTCAATTAATCTTAAACACAACCTTACACACAAAAAGCGATAACATGTCGGTACATAGGTACCTAACAATTATAAGCACAGAAAATACACAGATAACTAAATATGAATAGTACATACGCTTTCTCGCTACCCCGCTTATCTTGAGCAGCGTTCGTACCTAATATGATTGTATTAGGTCGCATCTAAGTTCAGCTGTAACTCTTTGGAATTTGAATAATCCATCAATTGCCATCTGCGACGGAGGCGGTTTAATAAAAGCCGCGACACGCGGGTATTGGCTTTATTGAGGATATTGCTTCGATATTGAGACGGATAGTTGTGAATCATTGAATTCTCTATCATATTTACAACTAGCGACCTGCGCCGGCTTCGAATGGGTACTGTATCTACTAAGTTTATGCCTTGTGTATAAAAACATCACAACATTTACTTTCCTCACCCTTTGTCACCTTTTGTCGGAGGCCTTTGGGCGGCATGGAAACTCCGATACCAGAGTTGGCCACTAGCTCATACGCAGAAGAAGAAGATCAGCTTTTCTCTACTTTTTAACTTTACTCATGAAAATAACGTTAATTATCTCATTCATTATGTATTATGATCTGAAATTAATAATAATAATATTTAAAAACTGAAGTTTTGACGTACCGTCGCGAAGGCACCGATGGCGTTTCGGCAAACCTTCGACAAACAAGAAAAAGAGAGCCTTCGACAAACAGACAGTGATATTTGACGATTGAAAAATCGGGCCTTAGGGAAGTAATTTAAGGCTTCTTTGAAGGCGTCACGAACGAATGCTGTTACGCCACTTTTATAGCTTTTGTACTTCTTGCGGAGTCTATTTCAACTTTTTGATGATGAGCTTGTCGTAAAATATGCAATCGCATTGTTGAATGTTTATATAAAAGAAATAACTAAGAATAAGGATAATAAATCATTTATTACACAAAAATAAAATAAAATAAAAATACATTTATTCACTTACTTACAATTTACAATACTCCACACAAAATTGAAATTGTTTACACAATGATATCTGCTTAGTACAATATCAACCAAGTGAAAAAAGTGTGTGAATAGGTCTTTGTAGGCATTATAAGACAAAATTTGTCCATTTAGACGCCAAATCATAATCATATTAGGACGTCAATATTATTAGTAAAAGTGTTACGCTGTGCACTTATTTTACGGAACTAAACTACTACTTAGGCCAAGCTTGTGCGCGAAAAAGACGCTTGTAAAAGAATTTTTACCTAAGAGCTTTGAATTTTTGAAGAAAAAACTTTTTATTTTAAAAATCCTCAAACGAAGCAAACAGTGTATTGAGCAGTTATAGTTATTTTATATCCCGTCGGCAATTCTTGTCGCAATCAGTAAAGTATACAGCAATCTTATATAGGTTTAACCTCTGAGGTAGCCTGCACCAGCTTTTGGATGGGCTCCAAAGATACTCGTTCAGTATGGTGTGAGAGAGAAGATGATGCGATTGTCGAGTCAAGTTTTTGTTGATCCTCAGTGGATTGGGTGCATTTTTACATTTATACATTCGTATAGTAGTAATCGTCGTATAGGAGTAATCGTTCCGTCGTCTATGGCCAGGATCAAGATTAGATACGAATTGATTAATTAAAATTTCACGACAGACAAAGGCTATCCTACATAAAACACTGGCGATGTTTATGAAATGTAAATTGTCCTTCCTTCACACCAAAAGTACTGAACTGCATTTTGTATTATATAATTTAGTTCTAGACTTGCATTTATATAATTATAGGTCACCTTTTATCCAGGTACCACGCGAGCGTAGCCGCGGGTAGAAGCTAGTAGTTCATACACGCTCGAACGCACTCTTCCCGCGACCTCTTATGAATTAAAGCACTCGTAACGTTGATTAGATTGGCGTTGACTACGTGCTGGCCAATGTAAGCGGTTGTATTGTCTTCAAAGTTTCGTTTTTAAGTCTGGTGCGCTCCATAAACAGGACGATACCCCTAGATGATATCATCCAGATCGTCAGACTTCTTTATGTACATAGTTGTACTATTTTCTATTTAGGGTTAGTATGCGAAAATTGCTTTTTAAATTTACATAATAGTAGAATTTATGTGCGAATTTGTACCGACACATTTTTTTTATATAGGGTCAGAGTAGGATCAGTGGCTGATTTTTTTTTTTCAGAGTCTGTAACTGCCTAACCTTATGCTATCCGAATAAAACTATGACTAAACGAGACGTAGATTCAGTGGCTTCACTTTGGACTTTCTAACTCAGTCGATTTGGAGATACTTATTATGTTCATTATTTCGGATAAGGAGGTTTTGGAAGCCAAATGTTGTTGGCTGCAACTCAGCTGTAATTTAAAATGCTCTGAGAGCAAAACATCTTCAATTTAAAATGGTTTTGGTAGCTGAATGGCCTTTTCAATAGTTAGTCTTCTAGTCATTCTAGACTATTCACTATCCTTTCTCCCCCTCAATTGTCGCATGCAATGCTGAGGACCTTGACTCTTTTGATGAAGTCTCATTAACACTAAACACTAGGATGTTGACTGCGGGCAGTGAACAGGTGAACCCACTGATGGAGCTCAGTCGTGTTTTAGCCCTCGAAGCGTTAACTGCTAAGTATACTTAAAAATAAGTTTAAACGAATTACGTAACAAATATTATCTCAGAAAAACAAACTTTAAAAAAATTAATAGACTTTAATAAAAAAAACATTTTTACTGCTCTAAAAAGCGAAAAAGAAACTTTAATAGATATTTAAGTCAAAGAAAACAATGTAATACTATTATATCTGCTAGGTACCTACCTAGTCATTCGTACCTTCGGTATCTGCATCTAAAAAAATCAAAAGATATTGCTTAACATACATACAATAAAACATACTTATCTAAACTGAGATCAAAAAATATCAGAAGAATTAAAGTACAGTTGAAAACATAGAAAATACAGTTGAAAAGATAGAATTTTAAAAAAAAAAATACATTTAGATAGACTCTCTTTTAAGTAGATTAAAACGTAGGTTTGATCCCCAAATTACCTACTTAGTAAGTTCAAGGTGAATTCTCTCGAGACATTTAAGCCTAATTTTCTATTCGGATATCCCTATCCATTACGGGATTCTATTTACGGAAGGGATGATCCCACCCCGGAGGGGAGAATTTTATTATTTTTCCTCAGACTTCAAATGTTGCCATAATTTGGGAAACTTTTATATCCACTTTGTGAGTTCATTTAATTGTGTTTGTTAGGAGGGAGTTTTTATGATTCTGGAATTTCTAGGAATCAAATTTCTGGGTTAGATTGTCTCCTAGTCTTCCAGTTTGGTTTCTGACCATTGTCTAGGATGTCTTATTTGTGTCTTTTACTAATATTATAAAGTCAAAATGTTGTAGAATGTATTTTTATCTTGTATAGGCTTGCGTTTGGCCACAATAACTTGCGTAATGGTAAGCGAAGATGCAGTTTACGATGGAGCACGCTTGCCTAGAAGAAACCTGTTCACTCGGGCCTTTACGCCAAAACTATTGAAAATATTGAGCTAAACTTTTGCACATTGTAGTCTAAATCTGGAATAACATTTAGGCTACTTTGTAAACGACCACAACCGCGTGAGTGAAGCCGAGAAGCAGAAGTTAGTTATTAATAAAACCACACACTTTTTATCTAGCTACTCTTTAATGAAGCCGCGGCAGGAAGCTAGAATGAATTTTGAGCGGTTTTCAAATCAAATTAATAATTATATAAAGCTTTTATTCCCATATCTATGTACAAACATTTAACGACATTATTATTTGTACTAAATTTACAAGGGCACCCAAAAGCGAGTGCACGCCTCCACCAAACAATTTTATTATTGCCGAATTCATAAAATTAAAAATATTTTAAATAATAATAATAATATTTTTATTTCAGGCATCTTATTACATATTGATTTAAGTACATCAATTAGCCCATACTAAGACTAAATACTTTCTATTTACAAGTATATAACGAATCAAAATAATTCAATTAAAAATAAATAACAAAACTTTTTTTGGAGATTGCATCAATATGAATAGAGAAACTGATCATGGATGAAATTAAGTTCATATCAAACTTTACCTTAATTTCACTCATGATAAATTCTACTATTATTACACTGGATTACATTTCAATTACAAGCACAGAAATTATTCCCATTTATACGAAGCAATTCCATTCGTAGACAAATACCTTTTTTGGAAGACGAAAGTATTATTTCAAAAGGCTTTTTGCCATTCACCCCAAATCTACAACCCTTGTGGCTTTTGTATAGGACTGTGGGATGCCGCAGTTTATTTAGTTGGTACGATCAAACACAGTTCTGCATGTTAAGAGCATGCAAATAATTAGATGTTTGCACTTTCATTTAACCACACTTTATTAGGGTACCTAGTTGTTTGATTGATATAATTTTTTTATTCTTTGTATTTGTTTTGTGTACTTATACTGTTATTTCAAATAACTACTAAAATTATTTTTATTTATATAATATTTTAAGAAAATTAAAATGGCGCTCGATGGGGAAGTTCTATAACCAGTAGTGGATTACAAAAGGCTGATGGTGATGAGGTCAGTGGCTTGTAAGTGTCTTGAAAGTAGTTATGTACATAACAAAAATAAATGAGAATTTTAAAATCCTGCCAGCGGCTGGGCGCGTTATTCAACGTCGTGTGAAATAACAGAGGGGGCTCGGCAAATACGTTCCAATAAAGAAAGTAAATCCTCAAATTATTTACATTTTTCTCAATTTAACTTTGACGTTATCGGCTTAGAATTCAAAAAAGTTACATTAAAAAAGAAAAGGTATTATGTACACTAGTACACTAGTAAGTTATTTTATTTTGCTTATGTGCATTGACCTTTGATGTTTCTCGCACTCTGTCATTTTAATTATTTTACTATCTAGTTTAAACGTATTTTTTTTCATGTGTTATTCATGTAAATTAAAAAGTGTAGTTGTAGGTCTGTACTGATAGTTGTATTTAAAAATTGTATACTGAAATTAAGTTAAAAAAAATACATTATTTTGTTTTTTTCCATTAGATATAACTAGCCATGTAGTTAGACGTGGAGTTTCATAATTTTTGCCTACAGTTCATAATTTCTTTTAATTTACGTGAGCTCTCCTATTTATGCCTCCAAGGTTTCAATAATACTGGCAGGGTAGATGTCGATGCTTGGATGATATCGGCTAATATATTGCTCCTCAGATAAGTTTCTTTTCTTTCTAATGTCCTTATTTAAAATGTTAAATGAGTTGAGGCAATATCACTCTGTTCACAGACAATGGTTTTTGAACGAAGAATTTTATATAAAACTAGTTAAACTGGTGGGTTTTACTCGCTATATATTTTTCATTCTAAAGCCCGAAATGTTAAACTGAAACATATTTGGAATGAAATATTGATTAAATATCTTATATCTCTCTTAATTATTTATCTGAAGGATATAATCTGCAACGAGACTATCCGACAGAGAACTTTTTGATAAGTTTTCGAAATGGCAGTGGGCTGGTCATATCTGCCACTAGACCTAAGGACAGGGTGCAATGGAGCTTATAAAGGGAGGCCAGTTCAGGAGTGAACTGATATAAGCTGATGAATCTGATGACGATAATAATGAAATCAGGCTTGGACTATATAATGTATTTGGAATTACGGGTAAATAAATCAACCGCAGTCAACGTGTTAACTCTTCACCAAAGCTAATAGGCATTGTAGGGTACTTAAGACTCAAGCTTAACTAAAAGATAAAATATTATGATTAAACAACAAATTTTAACGCAATATCATGGTTTAACTCATTGCAAATGACTATGCATATAATTTTTTCGATTATGATGACAACTTTACATTATGTGAATACGAAAATGTAAAATGGCATTTGCCCCACTTTGGCACTTTTATATGGGGGTAAAGTGGTTTACCTTACGGGGCGTAGTGGGGTAGTTAAAATTTCAATAGAATAATAGCTTACAAACGTAATAGTCTTTATTATCAAAAAAAATATCATTAAGACATCCAATCTCAACATTATCATCACATATGCATTTAACATCCTCATCAATATCTGAGGAACTCTTGGTGCCTTTCTTGTTGAGAAACCTTATCTTTTTCACAACACTGTCTATAGGTTTTTTTCCTTCATTCCTTCTTTAAACCATGAATGCTGATATGTAGTCCTTTTTTAATATAATTGCGAACCATATTGACTGAAAAAATATATTCTTAGGCCAGGAAAAGATACTCCACTATGCCCCTTTGGACGTACCCCACTATGCCTCACTGTTACTTTAACAACAAAAAACAAACTAACACTTACTTACCCTTTTCACAAACAATCTTGATTTAAAATTATGAAAACCAGAAAATTCACTGCTACAAAATTAAATTATAACCACCATAACACATAATTGGGCTTGAGAAAAAATTTCTATTTAATTTCACGTATTTTTTTAACGAAAACACTGGTTTTGAGACTTTTATTTATATAGCATAAACGGCTATCAAAATGGCATTGCTCGTCCGTAGAAGTTGCGTGCCGATTGCTGACCAATCAAAGCAAGCCATTTAAATCTTTGCATGGCGCTTCATTCAACTTGCATGAGCAATACCCCGCTATGCCCCGTTACCTCACTATGTCCCCCCTTTTCCTACTTATTTCACTGATATCAGCCTGTTAATAAATGCGACAATCAATCAATGACACGTATAATAACATTTATTTAAGCGGAAAACCCAACCCAGTGCCTCTCCCCACCCCTTGGGTCATCTGCGGATCATATTGAAGGCCTTATCTGTTAAGGGGGTGTTACAGTAATGAGGCTAGGATTTTGTGGATAATAATTTGTACTATTTGTACTAGCTAGTGTAGTCTAGACTGGTGCGAGTTAGGGCATATACATATACACGAGCGGAAAATTGCTAACGGCAAAGACAACTGTAGCCATCGGCCCAACTGCACCCATCGGCAGCAGCCGTTGACACATCAAATGAAATGAAATAAAATGAAATTATTTATTTTGCCTGAAGTATGGTACAATAATGGTCTTATAATAATATTTATGATTAGCGCTTTCACATAATTCACCGTATACACAGCATGCAAAAAAGTCAAGAATAATCTATATATATAAAAATGAAACCCGTTTTCACGCGTGAATGGCTGGACCGATTTCACTAATTCTTTTTTTGTTGTATTTGTTATTATTAGGAGAAGGTTCTTACGGAAAAAAATATTAAGAAAATTGCTACGCTAAGGCGGTACGAAGTTCGCCGGGTCAGCCAGTAACTAAATAAAATTACATTGATTCTATACCTACATAAAATAGTCATCAATCTAGGAATTCGGTCACACTGTAAAAAGATTCTTCGATGAGCCAGGTTTTTATCTTTCTTATAAACATTCTTAGTGGAAGATTTTTAACGATATTAGGAATTTCATTAAATATACGTCCACACATAACAAAACTATTATTTTGGTAGAGCGCTGTTCTAGGTATTTTGGAGAGGACAATTCTCTCTGGGTTTCTTACACATCTAGGGTATCATCATGATGACATATTAACATAAGTAGAAGCTCTGCGGCATGCGTCGTGGACTCTTTGCAGTGAACGGACAAAATGGAAAATGCAGCACGCAACTGACAGCATTGCTATAGGTCGGCAGCTGCCGCTGACGCGTTGATGGCTGCCGACGGGTGCAGTTGCCTCTTCCGTTGACATTGTGCCACTCGTGTAGCCCTTAGCTAATCGGTAATAGTTTTTTCTTATAAATTGGATTAGGTATTTTTATTTTATTTTTATTTAGATGCACAAACACATTACAAATATTTAAAAACAAAATTATTTAAAACACAAATTTGAACTAGGTAGTAGGTAACATAAAAATATGTGCATACAGAAATATATAAAATTAATAGGTACTCATCAAGCAAACTTTACAAACTTTATTAACAAAAACCTTAATAAAATAGAAGGCAGAGAAAACAAAATTAATATTAGATAGTTATGTAGCTAACTGGTCAGTAGTGGTATTATATATTTTAATGGTTTATTATTTCTTAAAAGAAAACTAACAAACGTAGAAACGTATTTGCCTTAGTCTCTCTTATAGGTCTCAAACAAACATTTTTTCAGCGCGTATAAGCTCATTTTTGGCAGCGCATGACGCGTATATTATTATTTATTTATTTTACTTTGACTAAAACGTTAATACAACTAATAACATTTATTAAAGAATAAATGAAAATTGTATCTAAAACTAATTTACATCAAACAACAAAAGCACAAACTATGTACATGTTCCAAGTTTTATCCAAATCCGTTCCGCTGTTACAGAGTTACCTCCGTTACCTCCAAGTTCCCACTCGGTATAAACATACTCACACACACACACACACACACACACACACACACACACACACACACACACACACACACACACACACACACACACACACACAAACACACAAACTTTCGCTTTTATAATGTTAGTGGTATATCCTTAACTCCTACTCTTAATTTCGGCTCTTACATCGACTCCAGACTCCAAAGCACAATTGGCCACCAAAAAGTTGGGCATTCTCGCTAAGGTAAGACAATACTTCACACCAGGACAGTTGCTCAACCTGTATCAAGCACAAGTCCGTTCGTGTATGAAATACTGTTCTCACCTCTGGGACGGTTCAGCAAAGTACCAGCTTGAGGCACTTGAGTTAATCGAAAAAAAGCCAAGAGGCTCATAGGCAACGAGGATTTGGTTGACGCAAGACTCCAGAGCTTAGAGCATCGTCGCCAAGTTGCCAGTTTTTCTGTTTTTTATCGCTTGCATTTCGGAGAGTGTGCCGCGGAACTGCACAATTTAATTCCACCAGCTCCATTTCACTACCGGACAACCAGGCGCTCTGCATGGCGACATCGTTATATGGTAGATATACCTCACATGCGCACAAAGCACTTTTATCATGCGCACCGCCAAGGAGTGGAATGCTCTACCTGAATGTGTGTTCCCCGATGATTATAATCTGGGTGTCTTCAAGTCTCGAGTGAACAGGTTTCTTCTAGGCAAGCGTGCTCCATCGTAGACTGCATCTTCGCTTACCATCAGGCGAAATGTAGTTAAACGTAAGCCTATTTATTATAAAAAACTAAGTTCTGCCCGCGCCTTCGCTCTAGTATTATGTGCAAAATACCAGCTCCATCTCCAGCAAATTTGGTTCGAAGAACGGATAAACATTTCACATTTCACAAACTTTGCCTTTATAGGTACATCATTTATTACATTAGTAGGATTTCGTTAAACGAAACAAAACCTTGACACCCCTTTGAAAAACACCCCTTAAACAAAGCAATTCATCCACATCACAAAATAACACAATTTTATTTATTTTGCGAACACATTTTGCAATAAAACTCGAGTGATAAAGTCTAAAAGGTCAGGTAGAAATTATGGCTGTCGTTTTTTATTTCCCCTATGTATGTTCATATAGGAGGCTATATAACATCTATAAAGTTTTTCTATTACATCTACTAGCTAATGTAGTCTTATGTTGGTTCATAATCATCATCATCATCATCATCAATATTTATTTATTTTACACCTTTTTGCACAAAACAGACGTATTTTACGGAGTATTTTATACTATTTATTTATTTATTTTTGCTTTATAGTATTTCCTACCATTCAAAGTATACACACCAACACACACAAACACATACACAGAGAGAGAGAGAGATACCGACAACCTTTCGCATTTTAATTTAAATTAAAAATTTTATAATGTGATTAACAAACTTGCCGGTACCGATGCACCACTAAGCCAATACCGTCTGTTATTACAATTTTATAATCTGAGAAAACTTTCCATTAGATTACTTATTACTTCATTAAAACTAACTCAATTTAGGAAAGGTCCTTAAAAGCTCACGTCCCTCAAGTTTTACTCACATAAATATTCACTTTATTACCATAAAAAGGTACGAGCTCTCTGATAAATGTAGACAAATGCAAATTTACGGATTTAACGGGTGACCGGCGAAAATATAATCAGCAAGGGTATTTTCAAATCGTTTCCGACTTGAATCCGGCAGTGACGTCAGTGAAGAACTCTATAACTCGGTGGGCGAATGCCCTGGAGACGCTGATGGTAGAGGGTTCGATTACTGCCTCGAAACAAATGTGTTAACATAGTCAACACACCAGGATAGAAAATGTTTTATTTGTCATTATCATCATCGTCATCGGCCTATAGCAGTCGACTGCTAGACATAGGCCTCCCCTAATGAGCGCCATTGCACCCTGTCCTCAGCTCGACGCAGCTTCTACCAGCAGCCTTTCGCAAATCGTCACTCCACCTGTCCAGAGGGCGTCCTACACTAGGTTGGGGGTTTGATTACCGCTGCGAAACTAATGTGTTAATATAATTAGTAAAACTATGAACTACGATACTTGATTATGTTTTATTTTAATAACGGTAATTTTTTCTAATATGTCCAAGGCTCCATCATGTCGTAGCATTTTTCAAAATCTCCAATAGAAACCGTAGAGTTTTTAGAAATCCGTTGAAATTGAAACAAACTAAAATCTACAGTGTTTACATTACGCATAACTACTATAGGCATTGAAAGTGTAATTAAGAAATAAAGGACAAGGTAAAATTTTACTTTATCGTACTGTCGATAGAGTGAACGGACCGCGAACTGACCTCGCGCTTAATACCGCAGTTACCGCAGCTACCGTCTACAGTTTTTGTTAAAGATTGCTTAAACTATAACTCATTTTTTCCGTTTCTTGAATAAAGTTCTAAAAAAAGTTGTTGGGAAAATCTCAATCCAAGTCAGCGTGCCAGCGTCAGTAAAATCTTAAAAAGTTACCGACCAATTTTGACAATTTAAATTGCATTTTGAAGCCCTCTAACAGACGCAAATTTTGACATTCAACCCATCATTCATACCTTTTATTTCTGCGAAACTACAAGCAATTGTCACAATTTTTTAAATTGGGCACTATATTCGAACATAAAAACATTATCAACGTTAAAAAAACTGTCAGATTCATTTAGGAAACTAGAATACTTTGAAAATAAACACTCGCCGTTATTTTATTAACGCTAGGTTGACTTTGGTTGCGAGGTTCGGAGAAATTGTTCTGCCATTTTAAGCAACATCATCAATTTTCAATATGTCTGAATCTCTTACTAATCTCTAATCTAATCTAATCTAATACTTGGTTAAGTTTTTTATGATTCCTAAATTAAAAATTATGCAAAAATTACAAATACTTCATTGCTTACCTCTGATTTATACAAAATGCATTGTACAGTTACGTGCAATAAAATGTATACATATTAGGACCATGACGCTGTTAATTTTATTTATTCGTCGAGCGCGTATCTGTAAGCAAGCCCTTTCTATGTAGTTTGTCAAACCTACCTAGTACTAAATTGTATAAATCATAATTCAATTTATCGTACAGAACCTAATAAGTGTATTACATAGATATTACGGCAAATTTTTAAGGTCTGATAATCCAGTAAATAGCATATCCATTGGATAAATGCCACATCGGTGGCCTTCGGGTGGCCTGAAAATTCCGTAACCATATTTGGCCGCTATGATGCCAATAAAATATATTAGGTAGAAAAGTTCACTTTATTATGTTCCCGGCTGAATTGTTAATTGACATAATGTTAAGTATGTGATTTTATCGAGAACCGAGTTTCTAGACAAACCCATAGGTTTAAGACATTACTAACCAGTTTGTATAAAGTTTATCCAATAAATAAATATCTATCTATCAATAGGTCCTGCATAGAATAAGAAGAACAATTAAATAAATTCGAAAACTGTATAAAATTTTGGTTTCAATATCAAATTAACTAACTACATCTAAACTGACTATTCAAAAGGACATTACCACATTAAATTCCGAACTGAAACTATCACAAAACAATTTTAAGATCCAGTTCCTACAAACATTTTTCATGTGCAACCCTCACTAACCTCTTCAAGCCTCCTGAAACTTTATCAAGACCTACCCCAATATTAATCAAAGGAAAACCTTCCACCTTTCCGACTTCACAAGAAGCATTTCACTAAATCAGCAAAGGGTCGAACGAAATATGCCCGAGCGGGAATATGCCCGGACGGGAATATACCGGCTCGATCGCGAATCATAAATTGTGAGGCATTAGCCGAAAAGGGCTATTTTGTATTCAGGCAAGTGGTCCTCCGACCCAGCTTGTCAATCCTGGGTTAGAACTATATTTGCATGAAAGGTGAGCAATCATTTTCATAGGATGAAGGCTCTGTGAAAAAGGGTGTTATTCGAGGCCCGCACGTATTGCCCTTGTTTTTCCTGTGGATATGAATGGCTTAGCTGAGAGGTTGTGGTCTTTAACCATGTCCTGGAACCTACACGTACGTAGATTAAGATATTCGCAGATAATTTACATTTATTTATTTGGCCACCTAACTTGTGGTCCGTAGCGCTACCTAAATTTACGTTAATAAGTTTACTTTGGCTGCCTTTCTTCATAGGTACTAAGTTGTTTATAACTCTTAGATTTGTGTTTTTTTTTTATTGAAACTTATTAATAATTATCTGCCCTCTTGTGTGGGTATTTTTTTTCTATTCTATTATACTCTATTATACTTTATCGTTCGGCCTTTCTAAAGTGCACTTTTCACTTTCGAGTCGCTTATTCCACCGCTATTAATAAGTCTGTAGCGAACCTATATAGTTGCCAATAAATACATAGTTGGGGATGTCATTCATTAGAATAGATAGGTAACGTGTTTAGCGCTCCTGTTGTGCCTGGGTCATGTACAAAAACAAGGACATGGGACATGTGCAAAGATTTTTGTAGGTAAGGCCATACTTTACTATAAATTTATAATTATGATGGACATAATAACACAAAATCATCTAGCCCAAAGCTAAGCAGTACGTGTATTATTTGAGCCACATAACTGGTATACTCTTCTTCTCAGTTGATCACTCTTGACAGAGGGGTCGTGGCTGTGCTGCAGATGGTGTCCACATTGGCGTCGTCGTTTTCGGTTTTCTTTCCGAGGGCTGCAGCTCTGCTACACAATATACATTAATAATGTGAATATGTAAGTTTTTGTTTAAACTACATCATATATTTATATAATATTTTTTGTTAATACATAGAAAACACCCAGACCCGAGACAAATATCTGCACAAAATGCACACATTTTGTCCCACAATGGAAATTGAGCACCCAAAATCGGGTATAAAATATTTGTTCTTTCCCCTGTCAGTTAAAATGCTCTTTTAATTCATATTTCATTGAAACATCTTTGGTGCCATATCATACTTCAAAAAAAGCAATTAATTAGGTACACTATTTTCACTACAAAAAGTGATATTACCCAGCAAAACTTTTAAAAATGAAATAGCTTTTACAAAATAGAAGGCTATTAATAATTTCAAATTCATGTTTCAGTTACATACGTGGAATTTACAAAGGTAATTTTAGTTTCCAACACTACAAATTAGTTACCTACGTAATTTTGACTAAAACAATCATACAATAGGTATTATTTGAAAATTCCCATTTTGAACATTATCATACTCATCACACATTTTAGTAATGAGGAGCAATTAATGAATACTAAATGCCTATAATAAGCCTGTTCCTATGTATGCTTAGATCTTTAAAACTACGCAACGAATTTTGATGCGGTTTTTTAATAGATAAAGTGATTCAAGAGATTGGTTTATATGTATAACTATATACCTGGCACCGCTAGTCATATATAAAAAACACCCAGACCCGAGAGAAATTCTACTTTTATTATGCGAACTGCTAAGGATTGGAACTCTCTACCGCCCTCTGTCTTTCCTGATAACTGTAATCCCGGACTATTTAAGTCTAGAGTGAATAGGTGTCATCTGGACCTTCGTGCTCCATCTTAGACCACAACGTTGCGTTTACGTTAACATCAGGTGAGTTCGAGGTCAAACTAAGCTCTACCCATGTAAAAAAAATATCTATGCTGATAATGCAAATATTTTGGCGCGGTTTCATGCAGTTCCTATGATAAATCGTTTCCATTGATAATTCCGAGATTGTATGCCTTTCATGCACAAAAAACAGTGTTTAGATACTAATATTTAAGAATATAAGAAATTTATATAATTTTTGTAAAACGCAACATAATTATAACTTACTAACAAAAAGGTTTTACACCTTTTGATTATTTTTCTAAAATAAATATATCCTAATATCCTATCCTACTAATATTATAAATGCGAAAGTTTGTGAGCATGGATGTATGGATGAATGTATAAATCTTTGTTACTCTTTCACGCAAAAACTACTGAACGGATTTGGATGAAACTTGGACCAACCACATGTGTATATTTTTAGAGCGCGACTACTGCACTGTAACATTAGTAATAACTATTTTTGTAGTATGGATAAATCTTTGTAACTCTTTCACGCAAAAACTACTGAATGGATTTGGATGAAACTTAGACCAACCACATGTGTATATTTTTAGAGCGCGACTACTGCACTGTAACATTAGTAATAACTATTTTTGTAGTATGGATAAATCTTTGTAACTCTTTCACGCAAAAACTACTGAACGGATTTGGATGAAACTTGGACCAACCACATGTGTATATTTTTAGAGCGCGACTACTGCACTGTAACATTAGTAATAACTATTTTTGTAGTATGGATAAATCTTTGTAACTCTTTCACGCAAAAACTACTGAACGGATTTGGATGAAACTTGGACCAACCACATGTGTATATTTTTAGAGCGCGACTACTGCACTGTAACATTAGTAATAACTATTTTTGTAGTATGGATAAATCTTTGTAACTCTTTCACGCAAAAACTACTGAACGGATTTGGATGAAACTTGGACCAACCACATGTGTATATTTTTAGAGCGCGACTACTGCACTGTAACATTAGTAATAACTATTTTTGTAGTATGGATAAATCTTTGTAACTCTTTCACGCAAAAACTACTGAACGGATTTTGATGAAACTTGGACCAACCACTTGTGTATATTTTTAGAGCGTGACTACTGCACTGTAACATTAGTAACTATTTTTGTAGTATAAGGGTTTTGAGGTTTAAGAATTTAAATCACAATAAAAATAAATAAAAGTGAAAGTTTTTGTGTGTTAGTATTTTTCCTCCCACTCAAATCTGTAACAGACGACCTTTTGTGGTGCAGTGAGCGAAGGCCCAGCCTGAGATGCAGAATATGGCAGGTTTGATTCGCGGGACAAATTTTTGTATGTTCTGCAAATATTTGTCTCGGGTCTGGGTGTTTTATTGTATGTTATGTACGTATTTACAATAAAAAAATATGTGAGTAGTATATCTGTCATGTGGAACTATAACAAAAGCTCTGATTATTTTATGGCAAAATGATGCTGCGTGATAGTTTTCATAATAAAAATTGTACCAGAAAATTGCACAGATCTGAATCACGCGAGCGAAAACTTAATCTATCATAAAGAAATACTTTAACCACACTTGAGTCCCTGATCAGAGCTGTGATTGGTTAATAAATACCTACTAGCATTAATGCCAGTACTGCCTAAAGCTAAACACAATTGCGAAACATCCTCCTCGGGTAGCCATTATCTGAATTGCAGTCCGAATTATTTCACGTTTTCAACGAACAACGGTTTGCACAGAGAGGAAATAATAGAAGCAAAAATGAAGTAACTCACTAAAAACAAATGTATTAATTCACTATAGAAAGTATTATGGGGCGTTTGCCTATGACTATGCATTATTTTCAACCATGAAAAGAAATGTTCTGAAGTTTTTGTAAACGAGTTTATAAAAAATCTAAAAAGAAAATCACATACTTAGAGATAAAGTATGATAAATAACAGAAACATGTAATTATATTATTCAATTTTGTTATTGACATTGCCATTCAGGTTTAATGTTTGCAGTAAGTAACCGTTAACCGTTGGGGGTATAAGAGTTCTTGAGTGGAGACCATGTCTTGGCAAACGTAGTGTAGTGGGCGATCCCCGGCCAGGTTGGGCAATGACTTGTGGAAGGTGGCCGGCAGAAGGTGGATACCGAGAGTCGAAAATCAGGCTCACTTGGAGACACACCGGGAGAGGCCTATGTCCAGTCAGTGGACTGATACAGGCCGAAGAAGAAGAAGAGAAGAAATATTTACGCGACTTATTCCGAAAATAAATAAAAAACAAGAAGTATCAAATTCACAAAAAAACAAACAAAAAACTTTTACGTAACGTTTTCCATTTAAAATGCTTTGAGTTCATACCCGCAATAGCATTTGCTAAACTACCCCTCTCTCCTTTTCAACTATAGTTATGTTGCGCCGCGGGCTTTGATGTGACATACATTTTTATTCAATTTGGAGTTAAAATTTAGGAAATTGTTTTAGGTGGATTTATATATCACTTTAAAATTTACTTTGTAGTTTGTTTTAACGTGAAGCTTTTGTCAAAAGCAAAGTCATCACCATTATAACAACCTGTTGAAGTATCATTTAAGAGTTAAGCAACACTCCGACCGGTATCTGTCAGTATGTACCCCTAGTATGTACGAGTTGCAGAATTTGAAAACTTTCATAGTTTACGATTTCGAGCTCAATTTTAAAGTAGGTTCCTTTTTTCGTTAATTACCTAATTGTTTTGCCTGATAAAATCATTGCAATCTACAAGAAGATTACATTACCTACGTTGTCCAATCACCGGGGTGATCTCTGTTGCAAACAAAAATGATTGACTCCGATCCTGTTTTAACACACTGCGACAGTTTGTCACTGGACGTTCATTGAATTTCGACGGATGAAATGTCAAAGTTTGTAAAAACAGAATCGGTATCAATCATTTCTATTTGAAACAGAGTTAGCCGATCACCCCGCAGTTTCTTTTTAAAACCAGTTGCGTAATTTCCAAAAAACTTACATTAAAATTGAGCTCAAAAACGAAAACTACGAACGTTTCCGTATTGTGCAACTCGTACTAAGGGTACTGGATGGGTAACCACGACCACCACCACTACACTAGCCTGTAACTGTCCAAATGGGTGGGCGTTTAGTGCTATTCAAATGCTGGTCTCGACTGTTCCCAGCCTGGCGGAGGGGAAGTGCACTGATGTGCTCCAAGAAGGTGAGCGAGCTTCACAGCTCCAGTACCATTCATGGACAAATGAGAGTCGGCTTCACCGAAGACCTAAGCTGGGTTACAAGTTAGCTATCCCTCAGTGCTGCGAGTAGTGAGCGCGTCTGCCGCGAGCAGCCTTGCGTTCTCAGGGCTCCACTGAGTTGTTATGTCATACATGCTCGATAAATTAAATAAATAAATAATGCTGGACTGTCACACAGCATCATGTAGCCCCAAACTAAGCAGAGCTTGTGTTATGGGAACCACATGATTGATATACTACATATATTTTTTTTTTTGTAAATACATACATATCATACATAGAAAACACCCAGACCCGAGACAAATATCAGCAGAGTGTACAAACATTTGTCCCGCGGCGGGAATCGAACCCGCAACCTTTTGTGTCTCAGGCGGTCCTTCGCCCATTGCGCCACAGAGGTTGTCAGAGGAGAATTATTATAACCAATAGTAATTTTTTTTTTTTACTAACTCACCTGGCCGTATTCGGCTTTGATGACTGGTTTTTACTTTTTGTACCATGTGCTTGGATGTTTTGGCCTTAAGTGCCTGATTTATTCAATCTTGGCTCTGAATGTTCTAAAGCAAACAGCACATCATCGTCATCATAAATTAGCAGTCCACTGCCAGAAATAGGGCTCCCATAATGAGCGCCATTGCACCAACATCTCAACGCGCCTTCCAAAGTACGAAAGCGCTCAGATCTAAATACCACCAAACCGTTACCCATCTACTTAGTGACTGAGCAGAGTGTTGTTTAACCAAGGTGATCTGTTAAAACAACGCAAGTAAACCACACCAATCACGCCAACCCACGAGCGCTTTGCCTTTTATGTTGAGAGAAAGGCTAGCCACGAAGGTATTAAAACCAGTAGTAGCCAGAAGTGCTCGTGGCGAGGCTTACTTCGGTCTTCCTAGTAGATCACCTTGGTTAAGCAACGCTCCGCGTGGTCACTACTTGGATGGGTGATCGCTTAGTGGCATTTAGATCTGAGCGCTTCCGTGCTTCGGAAGGCACGTTAAGATGTTGGTCCCGGCTTTTCAGTCGTTAAGCCATGTCGGAGGCCTTCGGGCGGCCTAAAAAATCCGACACCAGAGTCGGCCTTTAACTCATACGAAGAAGCAGAAGAAGAACCAGTAGTGTCGCACTGACATTTCGCCTGCTGCTATTGTATGCTATTGTATGGCTACGAACTTGTCGTATGTCATAATTCTTTTCATGGTGTATCTCTCTATTTATTAACCGACTTCAAAAAGGAGGAGGTTCTCAATTCGTCGGACCCTTTTTTTTTCGTATGTATGTTCACTGATAACTCCGTCAATTGTGGACGGATTTTCAAAATTCTTTTTTTGTTTAAAAGAGTATACTTCAAAGGTGATCCCATATAAATTTTATTCTTGAGGGATTGGTACTTTTCCCGGAAAACTCAAAAAACCTCATCCGCACTTGTAATTTTCGCCCTTTGATTGCCAATATCTCCGTCAATTGTGAACCGATTTTCGAAATTCTTTAGCGCAAGAAGTAAGAAGTGATTTATTTGAAGTCGGTTTATTTTTTTAAAAAGTCCTACTTGTCACTTGGCGTTGTATAAATCATCCAGATTAGTTGATAAAGCACTAGTTTTATATTTAACTAGCTGACCCGGCGAACTTCGTACCGCCTTAGCAAAATTAAATGTATATTTTTCAATGTTTCTGAGAGATTTTCTTAATATTTTTTTCCGTAAGAACCTTCTCCTAATAATAACTAATACAACAAAAAAATAATTAGTGAAATCGGTCCAGCCATTCACGCGTGATGCCGTGACCAAGGAAAACGGGTTTCATTTTTATATATATAGATTACAAAAATGGCTGACGGCAAGCTCTCTCGGCCGTCTGAATCTGAACACCTGCTAATAGGATTTCAATTGACATTCCAATAATTACTGTTGACCAAAACATACATTCCAATTTGCAAACAGATTTCCGGCTAAATCTATAATTATGTTCTGTTGGATTGATCATTTAATAATTTTACCGTGACAGGCAGAAGGTTGTGTTATTGACTTTATACAGGTTAACAAGTAGGACTTTTAAAAAAAAATAAACCGACTTCAAATAAATCACTTCTTACTTCTTGCCCTAAAGAATTTTGAAAATCGGTTCACGATTGACGGAGATAATGGTGATCACAGGGCGAAAATTACAAGTGAGGATGAGGTTTTTTAAGTTTTCCGGGAAAAGTACAAATCCCTCAGACATAAAATTTATATGGGACCACCTGTGAAGTATACACTATGAAACAAAAAAATATTTTTTTAAATCGGTCCACAATTGACGGAGTTATGGGTGAACATACATAAAAAAAAAAAAGTTCCAACGAATTGAGAACCTCCTCCTTTTTGAAGTCGGTTAAAAAGGGGTAAATTTTACAACAACATTTTTTGTTGTGTTTCCGTTTGATGGGTGTGGGTGCGGGTGAAATTAGCTTGACACCTTCATGACTCAAGTTGATGGGCACAAGTTGGTGTTGCATCGTAGGGCACGCCTCAAACATCCGTGACCTATGAACCAATACTTTGCATAACCACTTAACACCAGGTGGGCCGGGTCTTAGATCAATAGGTATCATAAAAAAACACCAGCCTATATCAGTCCACTGTTGGACATAGGCTTTCCCTCATAAGAAAGGGGGATATGTCCATAATCCTCACGCTGGGCATGCGGGTTGGTGATAGCAGGACACAACTCCTCGCACCGGTGACATTGCTGCCCATGTCCCCCCCCCCCTCCCCCTGTATAGGGGGTCTCACCGGATCGTGGGTGGTGGCAGGAGTGAGGGTTCCAGCCTCCACCACTAAGCGGCCCCGGGGAGGATGGCGGCGCGTTTGTGGAGCGCGCCGCTGTAAGCTCCGCGAAGGCACTGGGGGCGGCAGCTACGGTCGCCCCCTGGGACGTGCATCGGCAGATGCGGGAGGGGTTTTTGGAGGCAATTTGATTCCCAAAAACCCCTCTTTGCGCATCGAGGCTGGACCACCGCGGGAGGTTTAGTGGGTCGGGCGATTCCGCCTAAACCCCACATAACCCCGTCGCACCCTGCATGCGGCGGGGTATCTGGTCGCAGATTCCTGCCCGCGTTACCAAAAAAAAAAAAAAGGGTGCTGAAGATGGAGATTGGAACCGGATACACGGAACATTGATTAAACATTAATAGTTCTACATAGGTATACGAAAATATAATATTTAATCATGATGATCATGATGATGAAATATCTATATAGATATGAATGTAAATCGCTGACAGTACCTGGAACAGTGGTGGCCTGAAATGTAACCTGACTCCGATCTGATGGATCTTGAGTTCGAATCTTGGCGGTGCACTAAAAGTTTTTTTGTTTCGGAAAATGTATGTCCGCATTACCACGTACTCATCAACAACAACAAACAACAACAACAGCCTATTCAGTCCACTGCTGGACATAGGCCTCCCCTATAAGAAGGGGGATATGCCCATAATCCCCACGCTGGGCATGCAGGTTGGGGGTCGCAGGGTACAGCTTCTCGCTCCACCGACGCTGCTGCCCATCGGCGGCCAGGGGATTTAGCTGTGCCAATGTAGGCTGCGCTATACCGCAATCAGCCGGCCGCCAGAGCCCCGTTTGTTAGTTAGCAGGGTGTACCACGTGCAGGTGAGGTTGGCTTGGGTTCCGGAGATGGGGGTTGGAACCCCTTACACCCCGTACTCATCATGATGATCAAAGTGTGATTCTCAGTCTATGTCACATTAGCTGGACTATACATTGTGCCATATCAGCTTTATATTAAATTATTAGAAGGTTTTCTGTTAGGCACTCGGCGCAAAACGTCTGCGGAGTTCTGGGGAATGCCAAAGGCGGATAGCGAGTTGATCATTACTTGATGATCCCTTTTGGGGAAGGCGAAACTTTGTCGAATTTCTGTTGGATTTTTGTAAAACTCGTCAATTGTATAAAATATTTTATCTTTTAAATATCTTGTAATGGATTTTTGCAATGTAACGTCTGAGTCAGACGTTACAATGCGAAAATCTAAATATTCCTTAATTTCACAAAAAATATTTGTCTTATAACTAATTCCTTAATTTCAATTTAATAATAATCAAAGGTTGGCTTTTTAGGTCATCAGCTCTTGAGTAGTGTTACCCAAAGAGTTTGGATTTTTTCTGGTAATATACAAAATTAATGGTTTTACCTACATAATTCACCTAGAACAGATGAGTGTCTGTTAGTGGATTTGTCTCTTAACTCTTTTATTAATATGATATTTAAAAGATAAAATATTTAATACAAATTCCGCCAACTCTCTCTGACGAGTTTCATAAAAACTCAACAGAAATTCGAAAATGTTGCGCCTTCCCCATAAGGCATCATCGAGAAACTATAGACTCGCTGTCCGCTCTCGGCACTCCGCAAAATTCGCAGAGTTGTTGCTTCGCCGAGCGCCAAGCAGAAAGTCAAAATTTAATTATTTTTTTTGAAATTTGTTCTAAATATTTTATCTTTTAAATATCTTGTAATGGATTTCCGCAAAGTCACGCCTGATTGAATAATTTGTTTTATTAATTTTAATTTCGAAATATTCAAAGGTAGGCTTTTTAGGGCATCACCTCTTACCTACCTTATTTATCTAGACCAGATACAAAGTACCAGTTAGTACAAGTTAGAACAGGTAGCACGGTTGATCACGTTTTGCCAACGGTCGGTCGGTCGTACGTTACGTAGCTATGCGAAGATTGTGGCTAAGTGAGACTTGAGATTGCATCAATAAACGCATCGCAGACCGGGAAACGTAGATTGCATCAAATGCCTGAATGAATAAGTGTCTCATACCTCCAGTATCAAAATCTGCAGCAACTCATCAAATCATAACTAATATTATAAATGCTAAGGTCAGTAATATTCGTTAACTACATGCAACTGTCTCTAACTCCCTCAAAAATAATGTAATAGAAACTACAGAATAACAGTTGTAACAGTCGTTAAAAAATATAAGCCAAGCAGAGTTTCTTGCCAATTCTTCTCTATTTGGTTGCGTTAAAAAACGGTGTTAAAAAAAATACGAATCAATTTGTACTTTATCGTTCCTACTCTAACTACTATTCAGTAGGGACGATAAAGTACAAATTAATTCGTATTTTTTTAGTTTACACCGATTCTTAACGCAACCAAATAGAGAAGAATTGGCAAGAAACTCTATTAGAGATAATTTTACTTTACTTACAACTAACAAACGTTTGTTTATTACACTTTCACCCGTTATCTACTCAACCGATCATCAGGATATTTCGCATGCACGCTGTTACGGCTACAAAAAAACACCTAGGGTACCTTTCATTTAAAAAAGGTTTCCGAGGGAGAGACAATTCTTTTTAACGCTAACAGAGTCGCGTCAAAGGCGGAAGGTAGTAAGTCCATTGAAGCATCGAAGATTGCGCCACAGAAAATCAATGCTTCTGCTGAAACGACATTTTGTGTCATATTTCTCTCCCTTTAGGTTTAAGTACCTTTTATTAGCTGGAGAATCAAATAAATGGTTTCTTTTTTCCTTAAAATGATCTGCAGTAATTTAAACTATTTAGTCAACAAAGTGCAATGACATAGTGGTTCTTACAAACTATAAATTCCCCTTTATTCCGCTCTACATCGTAAGGGCAGCCTCTAGCTATTTGCTATGATCACCTATCCGCATGCGAAGAACCTATTTATAAGACAAACTCTCGTGGCCTACACACTCTTACGAATAACTAATTTTTAAGTGCGCGTCACTTTTACACCTCAATATCCACAGAAAAGGATCCGATTCATATATTTTGGCCTGATTGTTCAATCGTCAAATACCACGATCTACCGTCAACTGAACACAAACTAAATAAAACCTGTATTAAACATATACTTATAAAACGCGCAATTTTATATTTTTTTCCTTGGAAAACATAAGCTTTCAGTTTTGTAGTTTGCATTGCATTGAGCTAAATCCGAGGTCACGACACCTAGTCCTCAAAAAGTTTGTGGCTAATGGCAAACAGCTACACCAAAAAAGGCAAACACGATCTGACAAACTCCATTTTATTTTAAATCCAGTGCCTAACCAATTCATTAATATTCCGCCGACGGCGGCGCATATCCGCCGTACGCGGACAAATCAAAAAGTTTCAATTTTTTCACAGATAGAACCGGAGGTGGGTGAAATAATATTATTAACTGTGACGAGACTAACCCTCATATTTTTAGATATCAGCTCGAATTTTGCCTTGGGTAAGGTTGAGGTGAGGAATTTTTCAGGAGACAACTTAGACAATACAGTTTCTATAATACTATCGGTCGCGTCCATCAACCGCAGCTTATAGGCGGGGCTTACAATATCCTCGGTCGATTAGTAACCATGCTACCTAAGGTTCTATCATATTATTGGTGAAGTCCATTATGGGACTAATTTTCTAGGCCCACAATTGGTCACTAGCCTCACGCCATTTTGAATATGAGCTGAATAGTATTGTTTGTGGAATTTCTAAAGTAACTACAAAGTTGTCGCCCGTGACAAGCCCACCACACCACACTACACCACACCACATCAGTCTATATCAGTCCACTGCTGGACATAGGCCTCCCATAACAAAGGTGGATTTGCCCATAATCTCAACGCTGAGCATGTGGGTTAAGGGCATCGCAGGCTCGCAACGCCGACGCTGCTGCTAAAAAACAAGGTTGCAAGTAAAGGTGCCGATGTGCCGGTGATAGGCTGTCTAAGCTTCATTCAGCCGCCGCCAGAGCCCCGTTTGTTATATTGGAGGGTGCACCACGGGCAGGTGAGGTTGGCTTGGATTCTGAAGATGAAGTTTGGAATCCCTCGTCCTGTCCTTATTTTTGGGGAGAATGATCAGGCCCAGATTATAGTTTAATGTGCGCACATCCATTATAAATACTCCTTGAATTTATATATGACCATCAGTAAAATTTAGTAGTAATTGAGTTTGTGGAGGGCTCGTCCGGGGAAGTACTGCCCCCATGCCTATTTCTGCCGTGAAGCAGCTGTGCTGTGTTTTGGTTCAAAGGTGTGAGTGCCGGTGAAATTACAGGCACAAGAAGTTTATCATCTTCATGCTATCAAGTTGATAGTATCATAGCTCGTTCAAGTACCATAAAAAAGTTTGCAAAGAATAACTAACCATGTGGCTTTTTTATGAAACTCAAGTGTTTGTGACTCTCAAATCTGAGAAGGAACTTCTGTATTATGGCCCACTGGCTTCAGCTCTAACACTCATGCAGTTACGTATCGTCCGCGAGTCTTTTATTTGTGAAGCAGCGCTTTGTTTTTCCATTGTTTTAGTCTGATTTTTCTATCGGTAACTTTGATCGCGCGAAAATCTACTATGAATGTCATCTTAGTATTTTTAGATTTTGAATAGTGAAGAAACTTATTTAAATAAAATAGGTACCCCGATGCATTTATTTAAGTTTTACCACATATTTAAGTTTAAATCCACATTACACAAAGGTTAGCTGGTAGAAAATGCTTCTTAAAATTAAGTTCGCCTATGTACAGTTAATTTTGTGCAATAAAGAATATTCTATTCTATTCTACTATTCTATTTACTTAAATAGTATGCTGATTTTGAAACAAAAAAACCCTATTGATTTATTTCAAAGTTATTGCTTAGAATTAGAAGCATAAAATGAATGAATTTTGGTTAGTACGTACGTATGTTTACAAAATATTTTTGATAGCTGTAAAATAATATACAAATACTTTATCTTGTTGGTTTAAACATTTTGCTGCCATAAACCTATATTCTTATCTAAATCACCCTCCGTAAATTGCCCTCATTAAAATCCTCCAAGACCAATGTAAAGAAAACGCCAAGTAAAAAATCTAGCGCTTGGCTTTGCGAAACCTACATTCTTCGTAGATTCGCTGTTTTTGATACAAATCGGGTACTGAATTCAAAGAAGTTTCGACCTTTTTCCACCAACTCAAGGCTCGATTTGTATGAGTGAGGTTAGAATGTCGTTGGAATCTTGGCCATTCACGCCACGATGTTTTATTGTGGTATTAAAACCTGAGTGTATCTACGCAGGGTTTTGTTGAATTATTAGATTTTTTGTAACACATTCCAAATCTTGAAGGCTGAATTGGCTGCTTCTTCTTTTTTCGTATGAGTTAGTGACCAATTCTGGTGTCGGATTTTTTTGACCACCCGAAGGCCTCCGACGAAGCCGGGACCAACATCTCATCGCGCCTTTCGAAGCACGGAAGCTAAATTGGCGATGATTTGAACATAACTGAAGGAGATTTAGAGCTTTATTATTGTGTCTAAATACATTGCCATGTAATTAATTTGTGAATCACTATTACTTAACTTAGATCATTATTTAGATGCAAAAAAGCTTGGGATGAAACTGTCTCCAACTTCCTCAAAAGCAATGTTAAAAAAAATAACATGGACTTTAAAAAAATATAAGCCTAACACAGTTTCTTGCCAATTCTTCTCTGTTTGGTCGCGTTACGAATTGGTGTAAATTAAAAAAAATGACGTTTCAAAGTGTACTTTAGAGTTCCTACTGAATAAATAAGTATTGATTTTGATTTTGTTTTTAACTTTGACTACTACTACTCAATAACGAATACTTTTTAATCGTGTAAGTTTCAATTAAAGCCTTTCAGATCCAAACTAGATGATTAACACCATCAAGTGGCAAACTTTACTCCTTTTGAGGCTTGCCCAGAACCTTTACGTCTTTTCAATTTATTTAGCCTTAGCCACAGCAAAGAAATAGTCAATACGTATGGAACGGACTAAGCCACGGGTTTCCTCACGACGTATTTTTTTCACAGTTTCGAGCACATGGTAATCTCATGATAATTTGGAGGCTTATTATTAGGATTTGTTAAACAATGAGAACAATGTTTTATGAAAATCCTCCAGAAAATTTTAAGCTAACGACGCAATCACTTCAAAAATGATTTAAAACTCTGTATAGAAAATTAAAAAACACGTGTTTCAGGATTTTCAAAATTCAAACTCCGATGAAATACTCTCCATGACAAAACAAAGAAATAAGGTGTCAGGTTTTTTCAGATATTATATCCTTTAAAAGGGGGATGTAAGGGGGTCATAAAATTTTGATTAATTCTGAGAATTTTATCATATTTTGTTACCATCACACTGCATCATGTAGCCCCAAACAAAGTAAATCTTGAATTATGGAACCAATATGTTTTTTGGATATTATATCCTAACACCCCCCTTGGGTGTAAGGGGGTCTTAATATTTTGAATAATTCTGAGAATTTTAACATAATTTTTTTTACCATCACACTGCATCATGTAGCCCCAAACAAAGCAAAGCTTGGATTATTGAACCCACATGACTATATTATCATGGATATTATACATAGAAAACACCCAGTCCTGAGACAAATATCTGCAAACAATGCAAACATTTACCCCGCGTCGGGAATCGAACCCGCAACCTTCTGCGTCACAGGCGGGCCTTCGCCCACTGCGCCACAGAGCACGTAAAATTAAGCTGAATTTAAGCTAAATTTTTCGCATTATAAATAAGTAGGTTTTAAACCAAGGATAACAGAAAGGCTACTTTTTATCCAGTACCACGCGTGCGAAGGGCGGAAGCAATTTTTTACTAAAGCAAGTACCAATTCATACTTTAAAACAAACGTATTTTTTTCTATCTATTTCTGCCCAAACATTCAAAGCGTTTAAAAAACCACACAAAGCTCAATACCAAAATGGCGGCAAGTTGCATGAATATTCATAAACCTAGCCATTCCTATGAAATGCCAATCCGACAGAAGATTACTAGGATTCATTTTGTATTTTCAGATTTTCTAACTGAATACCTAGCTAAGTCTTTTGAATGTTATACTAAAATTACTTTTAGATAGATATTTACTTTTTAGATTAAGTATGATGATCTGAAAATATTTACCTTTGGAGTTAGGTGTTTTCTAGTATATTTTTAAATTAAATAAAAGTGGTATAATGTAAAGTAAAGTGCTGTTTAGTTAAATCATATATTAAAACTTACATCTGGCTGTGTCATATTTGCTGTTAGATATGCAATTTATAAAAATTCTGATTCCAGCATTTTATAAGGAAATAGGATAAATTATTGGCCTCATTCCCAGACTTCTATCGCGCCATTCCAAGAATTTGGTTTGCCCATGGCCTGGACTAGCTGACTGGACCACTGAACTAATTGCTCTACTTTCAAAACATTCGCATTACGTATAGAGCCAAAATGTCAGATATCATCATCTTATCTACAAACAGCCTTCTAAATAAATAAAACCTAAATACCTCGTCAAAGCTCATGATTAAGACTACGTTACCGGATCCGGATCCAACGGGCCAAATTAAGGAACCTAACGAAATAAAAAAATCAAATCAGCAATAACAAAGCGAAATAAGATTCCCTTAAGTTCCCCATTTCCCCGTGACTGCGAAAAAGCGAAAACGCCCCGAAATGAAAAACGAATATTGGGCCAAAATATAAAAACTCAACTTCGGTTTAATTAGATTCCTACGCTGTTTTCTATTCTTATTTTTTTGTTTATTCGCCTCTCACCTCTTGTAATTCCTATAACGGACGTTTAATGAGAAAAGTTTAAAGTGCTCAGTCGGCGGATAAGATCTTTATGGCTAATACAATAGTTATTGAGCCTTCGTTGAATTTTTAGCTTAAAATGTACTTGGCAAGTTTGCTTACCTTGAACAATGAATATTTTAGAGGTCATATTAATTTAGGCAGTATACGCTAGTATTCATCTAGAGTTTATTTAAGCAATTTTGAAATCATTTTCGCAAAACTGTTGTACTTATCAATGAAATTATTGTGAATAACTATTTTATTCGATGGCATGTGATTATGTTAAGATTTTTATGAATATCGAGGATAGAAAATTATCTGGCTACTAGCTTCCGTCCGCGGCTTGGCTCGCAATCCGGATAAAACTAGTCTTTATATTTCTCCTAGACTTATATGTTATCTCTAACAGTTTCTATTTGCAACATTTTAGCTCAATCCGTTTAGTTCGATTTCGGCGTGAGAGGAGCAAATATTATACAGGGTGGGGCAAAATTTTACCTCATTGAGGGTAGCTACCTTTTCTTTTTAAGTTTTTTATACTATTAAGTTAGCAAACATGCATACGGTCCTTCTGATGGTAAGCGGTTCCCGAAGCCTATGTATTATATTATGCAGTTAGAAGGTTTTGTTCTGAGGAAACTAAAGGTTTATTTTGAAGGAAAAAATAATGACATTTACGGATATAGAAAAAATACATTTGTCAAAAAAAAACTACTTGGTCTGAATCGACTCTATTTCTCAACAGGAACACTTTTTTTAAAGTTTACAAATCGTAAGATGTCGCAAAAACTTAAAAATCCTCACGATTTATATGAAGTTTTCCATACAATTGATGTTTCATATTCGAATTTCACTTTTTGGCTCATTAAGCTCAAGCTGGAAAGTCAATAAGAAAAAAGATGAGTTAGAGATAGGATACAAAAAAATGAACTTAAATTAAATGAATTTATTATTGTAGAACTAGGTTGTTACATTACATACATTGGTCTTATATCATAAATGCTTTTATCTTACTTACTGGCTTACAACATTATAATGAAAAAATAAAAATGTGTTATGTCAATAAAGAGTTAGTTCAAAAATATAAATTATATAAAAGATTAAGATTAATATTAATGTCTAAATTATTACATTATTTACACAAACAGAAAAAAGTAGGTACTTGATGTCACAGTGAAATATATTAAAATATAAGAATGTACTGGTTACTTGGAAGACATTCTACTTTAACTATACACAATAAAATGATTCTATACAAACAGGTCCTTATGCCAGTATGGTCTTATGGTATTCAGCTATGGGGCTGTACCAAACAGAGCAACATTCAAATAATTCAAAGATTCCAGAACAAAGTACTCAGGGATGGACCTTGGTACATCAGAAATGACGCCCTCCACCGACACCTAACCATAGAGTTCGTCGATAAAGTTATAAAAAAATACGCGGAAGCTCTCGAACATAGACTTCATCATCATGTGAACGTCGCTTCGAGGCAGTCCAGCTCCTCGACAACACGGACATAGTGAGAAGACTCAAAAGAACCAAGACTTTTGAGCTAGTGTAGTCTAAATAATTGTATAAATTAGTTCAAAAGTGCTTTATAACGAACACAAGAACTAAGTGTCGCCTTACGTAAATAAATAGAGACAGTAAGAAAGTGTGGATGGACACGTTCTTATTAATAAGTATTCTATAAAACTAGGTCAATGTCAAGTTACCGTTATGGCTAGATTGTAACATTATTTTAGTAATGTGAGCTAGGTAAAAAAAAAGTTTAAAACTTCATTTATTTTGATGTCAAAAATTTATTTAGTTTTTTATTGGTAAAAGAAAAACGAAAAGGCGTTGGCCAAGAAATCTTTGAGAGAGGATCGTGGGATACCTTGAAAGATAGAGATGGTTGTGGGATTTGGTGGAGACCTGTAACCAGCAGTAGGAGGATGCAGGTAAAATAAAAAAGTAGGCACTAATTTGTTAAATAAGTTGCTTAATACATTATTATTTTAGAGACAAAGAGATTTTGGAAGCATTTGAAATGTGGTGCTGGAGAACAATGGAAATAATAAGCTGTGTAGACAAAGTAACCAACAAAGAAGTTTTAAATAGATTTGCCGAAGATAGACTTATGTTAAAAAATATAGAAAACAAAAGAGGAAAGATGTTTGGACACCTCATACGACATGACAACTTTATACGCAATATCATAGAGGGAGAAGTAGAAGGAAAGAGAGGAAGGGGAAGACCAAGGATAAATTATATGAGCCACAGATAAAGTAGATGTGTGTAGATAGGGAAGTAAAGGAGGCTGCTTTGGAGAGAAGCAGTTTGGAAGGAGCTGCATCGGTTGCGCTTACAAGAGCACAGCTCCTAAATAAATGATGATGATGAATACATTAATCAAAAATCATCTGTAAAATATATTCATTTTCCATTTGATACATAAACAAATCGAAATAAGTATTTATGCGATAAATAAAGTACAAAACCGCTTACGGCGAATTCGAACTTTCTCGTATTTGTCGACACTCGGTCGGAAGTTTGTATTCAAGTTCTGTTTCTGAATATCTTTGAAAAGGTCAAAGGAAAGTGTCCTTGAAGTTTCTGATACATTTTCAAATATTATTGGTAAAGTATAAATGAAAGTAGGAAGAAATATTTTCGAATGAAATGTATTTTGTAGCAACTTTTAACAGAATATAAATAAGTAGGTATATATTGTATCTTTGAACTCTATAACGTCCAGCCGTTTTGGATGAAACATGGAATATACATCGTTTGTCCTGGGATTAATACATAGATTACGTAGGTTTTTGACGTTTATATGTTATGTTTATTATTCCGGTACCACGCAAACTGCCGTCGGCGGAAGCTACAGAGCTTATAACTTTTTAAAGGTTGCGTCATGTAAAAATAAATGTATTTACCAAACTCACCCCCTCCACTTCTTTCAACGGTCTTTTTACATGACGCAAACTATACCACAAAAGTTAAGCGTGGCATTCTAGCTCGAGTAGTCGCATAGTTCGGACCTATACACTGCTACCCAGCAATATATTAGAAGCACATCACCCGACGTTTCTTTTATTTCCACCATGAGCGACGGCCACCAGCCTTGGCCAGCCTGATGACAGGAGTGACATGACGGCAGCACTGCTGACGTTTGCTGACAACACACCTAAAAACAAGGAGGTTTAGTATGGGAGGGCGCGCTTTGATCAAAAAATTCTTCCAAATTAGGGTTGTGTCTCGTTTCCGCTTTAGTGTTACACGTAAGAGGAAATGAGACACAACCCTTATTTGGGCATTTTTATTAAGAGAAATTAGGCACGGATTTTAATTCAACCGCGCATACCCCAAGTACCAAGTACTATTATTAATTCCATGCCTAAAAACTCGGGAACTACCCTACGCCGTAAAATACATTGATGTCGATTTTGTTGTGCATTTTACTAAAATAAACTTAATTTGACATAATTTAATGTAAATGACAAGGATAGCTATAAATTTAAAGCTGCCAAATTTAGTTAAGTTTTAAGTTAAGTTTAGAAAAGTGAACAACAGAATTGAAACTATTGTGTGGAAGTAGTTCTATAACATGGACTTATAATACCTACATTATATAAAAAAACAGGCTGGTATTGTTTTGTCCTCTAGTCTTAATATCGAGCTACTGTTTAAGATTTTGCTCTTCAAAGTTAGGCATTTCTTAACAAATTTAGGTAGTTAAGACGCCCCTGGAGTATTCAGAACTTGGAACTAACTTGCAACTACGTAAACGGCTGCACTAGCAACTAACTCACTTAACTGGGAGGGGTCGGTTACACCGCGCTATAAATCATAAGTTATGCAATTAGCACCTAACTATTGTTTTAGCGATTTGCAATGAATTTGTAGCTAGATTGTGTTCGTGGTTGATTTGTACTGCTTTTGTAGACTTATCAGCATCTAAAACTTTTAAAATCGGTTTTATTTAAAGGTTTTGTAAAACCAAAAAAAAACGTTGATAATTTCAGTACAATACAAATTCCTACTACTCGAGATGGAAAGTTTTTTATAAATATTTTATGTAGGTTAGATAAATAACACTTTATAAATAATAATTGTCTGAAAGCTTTAGACTCCTATTATTTTTAACACCCTTTCAGACTGATTGAAAAATTAACAATAGAAAAGTAGAAAAAAGTTAAGATTTTTCTTCAACCTTCAAACTTTTCAAGTTTCATGATAACACTAGGTTTAATTACACTAGGATAATTGGTACCTGCTCATACAGTAGCCTATTGTTATTCTAGGTTTAGAGATACTTAAAAATTATGTAAAATTTCAGCAGAATCTGTTTAGAATTGTCTGTCAAGAATTGTTTTTTCAAAAAATCCAAAAACGAGCCTCTATCTTAAGAGCTGGTTTTGCTATGTGTGGGCGTATTTATAATAAAATTCCCGGTGATGTAAAAAATCTACCACGGAGACAATTTGAAAAAAAGCTAAGAATTTGGTTGACTGAAAAATATTATAGTGTATCTGAATTCTTAATTTAATTTATGCATTGACTTATTTGACATTTTATTTTTTAAATTTTTATGATTTATTCCAGTTTTTTTATATTATTAATTTTTGACATTTTTTTTTATTCATCTTTGTACAAATATTCAAAGTATAATTTAGGTTTGTACTTAGTTAATTTTATAGGTAATCTTTGTACATTTTTTTTTAATTTTATCAAATGTAAAGCGCCCAAACCCACCAAATTTGCAATACCGGAAAACGGTGAATAAGTCATGTACTTACAACTAGTCTTAAGACCTACTGTTACTTACACTTATATGCAAATAAATATCTTGTATCTTGTATCTTGTATCTTGTTAGTACTTTCAGCGTGAAGGAGGGACAAACATTTCACACTTCACCATCTTTTACAATATTAGTATATCTTTTAGCTTTTACTCACAACGCTACTAAACCAATTTCTCCAGTAACCTAACCCCCCCGTTAGATAGATAGATAGATAACGTTTATTGACAAAAAGATTACAGGTTTTCGGTTAATAGACTTTAAATCCTATGTGAGGTTTAACTAGACACAAGGGTTCTTTAAAAATAGCTTAAGTAGGTATAGAACAATTTAAATACAGTAGGCAGTACGCACACAGACACAACGGTTTTATTTTCTTGTTTTCGTGTAGCTAATCGTGTGTAAGGCGCTGTATGAAGTTGAACAGAAGTAAACTACCAATCACGTTGAAGCGTTTAACGGCTGATTAAAAACTCGGTGCAGCCGACCGCACACCTCAACAGTCATGAACATTAGGCCGGTACATATGCCTTTCAAACTACCGCTCCAGGCACCTGTACAAACAAGAATATGTTTTGACTTTAGACAATGGTGCTTGTAATGCCCCAACATCCATGAAATACCTACTTAAGATCTATTGTTTGAGACGAATGTTCGAAGTGTACAGTCATACAGTCAAAGCGGTCTTTGATTTGATTGTATGTACAAGAGTGTAATCAGTTTATTTATGAATTTATTCATCATCATTATCAGCCTATTACAGTGCACTGCTCGACATAGGCCTCAACTACTGAGCACCATTGCGCCCTGTTCTCAGCCCGACGCATCCAGCAGCCTTTCGCAAATCGTCTATCCATGAAGAGCGTCCTACACTACGTTTGCTGAGCCGCGGTTTCCACTCAATAACTCGTGTACCCAATGGTTATCGGTTCTTCGGCAGATATAGCCAGCCTACTGCCACTTCAGCTTGCTAATGTTCTGAGCTATGTCGACAACTTTAGTTCTATGTTCGGATCCTATCTTTCAGAGAAACTCCGAGCATAGTTCCATCCATAGAGACTTTAAACTGGTGAACTAACTGTGCTGTGAGTGTCCACGTTTCGGCTCCGTAAGTCATGACGAGTCGGACGCACCGGTTGAAAACTTTCGTTTTCATACATTGCGGTATGGGTGACGAGAAGACTCGACGTAGTTTCCCAAATACAGCCCACCCCAGCTGAATAATTTAACGGCAACACTAACAGTAGGTGCCTACCTACACATAATGAGCATAAACTGATGGTGATGGTACTATTATATGTGTGCCAACAGGCATGCATTATTCAGCATCATCATCATCAACCTATAGCAGTCCACTGCTGGACCTAGGCCTCACTAATGAGCGCCATTGTGCCCTGTTCTGAGCTCGACGCATCCAGCTTCTACCAGCAGCCTTTCGCAAATCGTCACTCCACCTGGCCGGCGTCCTATACATGCATTATTCATTAGCACTATACGAAACAGTTAAATACTTAAAAAAGAATACAAAAGTTTAGAACCTGATTAGTCAATCAGTTTATTTTTTTCAATTTGTTCATGATTTAAAGTACGTGACTGCAAGAGTTTAGTCCTGAATCAGCTACATTTTTAATCAGTAAGGGTTGGAAGACCAATGGGGAGATGGGTCAACACCATAGTACTCATCGCGAAGGGCGTTCTTGGATGCAACTAGCACAAGACCGTGGTGGATGGCACAAACTTTGAGAGGCTTATAAACCAGCGGTAGATAAATAAATAAATAAATAATCATTATTCATTTTCTTCGTGCTAATATTAACATACGGATTAAAATATTTGAATAGAGGTAATATTTTTTACAATATGCCCGAACTAGGAAGACCTGTATCTCCTGTATCTCGGGCTAAAATAGTGCTAAAATTTAACTTATGTGAAATAATAAATCAAATCAATAAACTTATATTAAATTAATAATTATTATAAAAATAATCTTAATGCTATTTAGGGCTAACTTTTGACATGCTTATGAATAAGTTTAAATGTAGATAAAGTAGGGCTGTAGGCTGTATAACTGAGTAAACTTAGCGGTACCTCAACGCAAATTAGTCGATCGAATTTGATGGCTCAACGATGGTATTATTTTTGACTTTTTAAATGTTTGCGTTTTGAGTCCGGGGGAAGTATAATATAAAACCTTTTAAACAAAAATGTAAATATTACATTTTTGTTTAAAAGGCTTTATATTATACTTCCCAATGTGGTCCTATCATCTTGCGGAGTCCTGGGATCCTGGAGATCTAGAGAACTCTTCAAATATTGTAGACATACCTATAGCGATTTGGGTATTTTTATAATAGCTGCAAAAGTGCAAATGGTGCTTTCCGAGGTCAAATGCACTACGCGTTGGGTTTAAGTAACTTGTAAAAAATATTTACTTGTCGTAAAATAATATCTTATTTCCTAAAAAAAATAATTATATTTTCTTTTTAAATGGATGACACAGATGCACTGAAATTTTTAGCTAAACTGCATTCAAAGCCTTAGACAACCCCAAAAACCATATTTCATACACACAAATCTATTTAAACATCAACTTTATCTTAAAACCACAGCTTTTCAACAATTACGAACCATATTTTGTCACGCAAAAATTCTAAGTTAATTTTCATCTGATATTCGTACCAGTTAATACCCGGCTAATCCGGATAATGGCAGATAATCTGCCGTTTAATGGAAGGGGAGGGGGGTAAGCTCCTGTAATTGTTCTTGAGTACCAATAACCGCTAAGCACGTGGAATCTTCTGCTAGGTAGTGGGGGAATCCCGGTGCTTACGTAGGATAGTTTTTTAATTTACAATGCACGGTGTAGTACTAACTGGTTGAGGCAATATTACCCAAAGAGGTTGGATTTTTAAATCTATGATATTACCTGTTTTTTATTTGTGTTTTATTGACGACCTTTGTAGTGCAGTAGGCGAAGGCCCGCCTGAGACACGGGGGTTGATCCTACTATCTTACTATCCTACGGATACTTTCTACTATCCTATCCTATCCTTCCTATCCTACTTCCTACTTCTTTCCTACTAATATTATAAATGCGAAAGTTTGTGAGTATGGATGGATGAATGGATGAATGAATGATTGTTTGTTACTCTTTCACGCAAAAACTACTGAACGGATTTCGATGACTACTTTTTATCCCGGTACCCCGCAAGCCGTAGCCAAAGCCGCGGGTGGAAGCTAGTTGCAAATATATAATTGGCTATTTCTATGTTACTGACCCACGCTTAACTGTGTTTGCGTCATTTTTGATGCTCTCTGTTTTTTTGCGACAAATTAATTTTTAGTTAACGTGGAATTTTATTCTCTATATTTTGTATAGACGTCTGTGTTTGTGTTGGTGAGTTTATGTGATTGTGTTTTTAGAAAAATAAATTAATTGTAATAAATTGATAATTGTCTACTTGGTTGCGTGTACTTTGGAGTGGTGAAACTATATTTCAGGATCTAATTTACCGAATTTGCAAGCCGAGGTTAATATTTTTAAGGCAATTATACACCTCAGAACACGAAAACGAGGTACATACAGACCAAATTCTGCTGGTAATATAGCATATGGAGTTGTAATTAAAACGGCTTGTCACACATATCTTGAACTCAGTTTTGATGGATCAAAATCCTTGATAGTATTAGTTAGCATTCAGAAATATTTCGGCGGCAAATAGTATTAAGGCGGTTTTCATGAAGCTAAATTTCATTCATATTACACTTCACCTATCGTCACGCCAACGCTTCGCTAGCTAAGGTATAAAAACCGAATAACTTATTATAATTTTTCATATAATTTTAAAAGTTCTACTAATAAGGAGTTAATTTTGCATATATATATTTTCATTACCTTGCTATTTTCAGAGCAGCATTTGTGAAGATTTAACAAAAATTATCTACGCAACGCATAAGGAACTCATATAAGTAGGTCGGTATGTTTGAATTATTATCAAAAAAATATGATTGCCCCAGGTAAAAAAAATAAAATTATCGTTATACTGAAAAAGGTAAATTAGGTACGTATGTAAACCACAAAGGGTGTGGGTAGGAGATTATCTTTAAAACCATCCCTTAATTTGCATCGGACGTACTTTTTTATCGCGGAAGCTATGATAAATACATTTTATTACGATACCTGGAGCTTTTTAGTTATACTTAATAACGTTAATAATGATATATTTTACTGGCTTCAAAAAGATACTGACTGATTTTATGAGTTTCTATACTATAAGACAACCTCTGTGGCGCAATGAAACGCAGAAGGTTTGCGGGTTCAATTCCCGCCGCGAGACAAATATTTGTATGATCTGTAAATTTTGTCCCAAGTATTCGGGTAATACCCAGGTGTTTCCTATGTATAATATCTGCTTAGTTTGGGATTACATGGTGCTGTTTGATAGTGTCCAGTATTATATAAATAGAAACGGTAAGAAAAGTGTTAATGGACACATTTTTAGTATTAATTCATCATGAATCTAGAGAGATTCATACTACAATTTCGGTTACACCTACAATTTTTATTTAATCACTATGCACCTACTGATTTATGCATGTTGTGACTATCTAATGAAATTATATGAACCTAACTTCTTTTTTGTTCCCTTGTTAATTAAGCACAGATTCATGTGAATTTCGTTGATAAACTTTAAAGTAATTGAATAAATAAATTACTTATAAACCTAGAGTAAGGCTAGATCTAACCGTTGGGGTAAACGAGTTCTTGAGTAGAGACTGCGGCACAGCAAACGTATTCTAGGATGCCCTCTGGCTAGGTGAAGCGACGATTTGCGAAAGGCTGCTGGTAGAAGCTGGGTGCATTCAGCTAAGGACAAGGTGAAATGGCGCACATTAAGAGAGGCCTATGTCCAGCAGTGCTATAGGCTGATGATGATGATGAAGGCTAGATCGTAATTATAAGGGTGCATTTTTTTATGCAAACTAAACAATGAAAAATAGGAATCATTTCATACTCACCAAAAATTATAACAACTCTCTTTACCAAGTAATTCTGCTAATCATAGACAAAAATGTCTAGATCAAGTAATTTCCGGTTCGCCCCTCGAAATGCCTACCCAAAAGACAAGATAAATAAACAGCCCCATCATAAATCCTGCAAAGCCTTCAATTCCCATAGTCATTTGCTATTCATTAGCAAATGAGAACCCTCTAATGATTGCTGACCTAACCCCCCCACCCCCTTTCTCCACCCAGTACAATCAAAGGAAGCGCTTAAAAATATAATTTACAATGTACAAAAGAACATTTATTCATCGTTGGTCTGCCAGAAACGCGGTTTTGCTTTTAAATAAGCGATAATTACGTGCTAATTAAAAATTAACGGTCGTTAAATATTAAGGTTTTTACTTTGGATTCCATAAATTTTTGTTTTTTTCATTAGTTACGCGTTAGTTTTGTGACCTGGTTAGTAGTCCTCCTAAACCAAAGTGCCTCATACGATAAGGAAGCAAAGGCTCCCAAAAAATCCGAGTAAAATATTGTCAGCAGTGGACTTCTACGTTGTTGTTGATGATGATGATGATTTCCTTAACTGTTTCTTCTTAGCTATCAAGGACCGTTAAATATATCTACTGAACATAATCTCAGAGTATCAAATAGCCTCAAACTGAGCAGAGCTTGTATTATGGGAACCACATTCTGATGTAAATACTTTTTTGTAAATACATACATAGTATGTGTTGCATTGATATCATACTGCAGGTAATGCGGTGTTATAATTGTTTGACTAAATAAATAAATACATAGAAAACACCCGGACCCAAGATAAATATTTGTAAATTATACAAATATCTGTCTTGAGGCGAAAATTGAACCCGCAACCTTCTGCGTCTCAGGCTACGCCCTGAGCGGGCGTCCAGACACCACAAAAGTCGTCAAATCTCAACATTCTCGCACTGACACCATCAACGCTATCAAATAATGTTTTCAGAATAATTTCGCGGTCATATCCATGTTTTCCTTCACCGATTGCTGCTTTATGGAAAAGTCAGTGTTCAGATTTAAGCCCCGTATTCATTGCAAACATTTTTTGAGCAATAGTGGATCAACATTATTGAAGATATTGGTGCGCGACGAGCGAAAAGATTTTAGCATGTAGTGATCAACTCTGCAACACGCAGTTTGCCAGCAACTCAGTAACACATTGATTCAACATTGTATAAAAACAAATGTTTGCAATGAATCCCGTGCTTTAAACCTACAAAATGTTGATTGGATGATAACACAATCTTATTCGGCTAAATTGGATTTGCAAAAATAACGAAAGAAAACGAGAATCAGCAAGTTCATTAACAATTCTTATTGTTTCCTGAACATAAAGGAAATAATTAATTTACTCACCCCAAAAACAGAAACTAGGGAATGAGATATTTTAGTTAATTCATAATTTCTTTGAATTAGAGAAATAATTCTGGAAGCTGGATTCTTAGAAAATCTTAGCGTACGTAAAGAAAGATAAAATATAATGTAGATACTTCATTTGGAAATCATCATCAGCCTATAGCGGTTCACTGCTGGGCATAAGCCTCCTCTAATGAGTACCATTGCGCCCTGTTCTTAGCTCGACGTTTCCAGCTTCTATCAGCAGACTTTCGCAAATCACCCAGCTAGCTGGAAGCCATTTGGCGTCTTAAATCCATTATGGTCTACTGCAGGACAAAAAAACCTAGGCCCAATTATCCTCATTGGGGTCACCTGGGTAGGCCAGACAATTAATATCACCTGGGTATGCCCGACAATTTATATCACCTGGGTATGCCCGACAATTTATATCACCTGGGTAGGCCAGACAATTAATATCACCTGGGTATGCCCGACAATTTATATCACCTGGGTATGCCCGACAATTTATATCACCTGGGTAGGCCAGACAATTAATATCACCTGGGTATGCCCGACAATTTATATCACCTGGGTATGCCCGACAATTTATATCACCTGGGTTTGACGACCTCTGTGGTGCAGTGGGCGAAGGTCCGCCTGTGACGCAGAAGATTGCGGGTTCGATTCCCGCCGCGGGACAAATGTTTGCATGTTCTGCAGATATTTGTCTCGGGTCTGGGTGTTTTCTATGTATGATATGTATGTATTTACAAAAAAAAAAATCTTTGTAGTATATCAATCATGTGGTTCCCATAATACAAGCTCTGCTTAGTTTGGGGCCACATGATGCTGTGTGATAACGTCCAGGATTATTTATATATATCACCTGGGTATGCCAGACAATTTATATCATCTGAGTAGGCCAGACAATTTATATCACCTGGGTAGGCCAGACAATTTATATCACCTGGGTAGGCCAGACAATGTAAACAATGTCAGTAGTTACTTAATAAATGACGGTAGGTAGTTATGAACTCCATGATCTTACATAAAAATGCTCAGAAATCTTTTAGGGAAAAAAAAATTATCAACAAAAATATAATCGCCCAATTATCCTCATAGGGATCATCTGGGTAGGCCAGACAATTTATATCACCTGGGTAGGCCAGACAATTTGTAAAATTTCAGAATTTACTTTTAATAAATGACTGTAGGCCATTATGAACTCCATGAACTTTACACAAAAAGGCTCAGAAAACATTTAGGGAAAAAAAAATACAATACCTGAAGATAGAACTATTACATGGCCTACCTGATGTTACGTGGTAACTGTTTCTTACTTGTAACGAAGAACTGCTTCGTATGTCAAGTATATTTGGAACGTATCTTATGATGCAAATCCCTGCGCCCATGAACTTGAGGCTTTAAGGATTTAGTCCATGTGCCTGTTAACTCACCTGCACCCGGTGTGGGTGTGTTTAAATCAAAACAGCCATTCTTCCTCCCGACAAAAATAGGTATGGTGGAGTACTACCCCAGATGAGCCCTTCACAAAGAACTCTAATACTTCTAAAAAATTAAAATTAAAAGTAGATTTTACAACAAGTGCACAAAACGAACCATTTTTATCTGAGACTTTTAGTAGCCCTCGCCGTAATGTCAAGAATAAAATGGTTTTGCGGACTCTGTTTTTCACTTCGATTGCGTGGAAATAAAACAATACTGTAACATAACATTTCTTTAATTAAAATTCAAAGTAAAATTAGTAAAGTTTTGAATACCACTGAAGGAAATTGTTTTTATGTCTTAAAAAACACATAAGGCAAAAAAATTAAAGTAAATATTATAATGTAACAAATTCTATCTATAAACTTCTTGTTGCGTTTAGGTGTATGGCTCATTTTCTTTGCCTTAATATAGATACAAAATTCGATTTTGTGTAGTCTATATCCTGCACAAATAAGTACTTTCAGAGCATGAGAAGTGAAAAACTAATTAATTGTCAAGAATGCAGGTAATCGGTGGATGAAGCGGGCTCAAGACCGTTCTTCGTGGAATTCTTTGGGGGAGGCATATGTTCAGCAGTGGACTGCTTCAGGTTGTTGATGATGATGATGTTGAAGTGACTCAGGCGTTACTTTGCTGAAATTCATTTCAAGATATTAAAATATTTACTACAAATTCTCTAGTTCAAAGTTAGTGGAATTTTACAAAATGTTTTGCATTAGTTCATCGTTAAATTGAAACTGTCAATTCGAGCGATGGATATTTTCTTTGTCTTTACAATTACAATTATACAAAAAGTCCGTCTGACAGTTCCAAGCCATCAATGTTCAAATATCCTTACTAAATTCAAAAGTAATAACGCAAAGCTAAGCATTTAAATCCTAACGAGGTCTCTCTTATTCCATTTTTGTCTCAGTCCCCCTCGTTCAATAGGCTTTATAATAGAAAAAGTTTTTGTTGCGATCCGTCTTGGAATTTTCACAGGTTTAGGGATGCTTGTTTTGAAATTAAATAGACGGAAAATATAATACATATTTTATCTAAATCAAAATCTATTTATTTATTTTTATTAAATACCGCGCATGTGTCTCGCAAAAGCTCGAGAACGGCTCGACCGATTCGAATATAAAAAAAATATTAATTAATTTATTATTTTTTTGTTTTATTTGCTTTGTTTCAAGGGTGGTTTGGAAAACTAAGATAAAAGAAAATAAAAATGATCAGCCTAAAAATCAAATAATTAAATTTAGTTATTTTGTTTAGGAATTATGCATCATAATTTTGACATTCACTTAATCCACTAGGTACTTCGAAAACGGGTCATTTCGTTTTTAGAATACAAACATAACACTCCACTTACAATGTGTGTTAGTGTGAACTACCTACTTAATCATTAAACATCGAGATAAAGCAAAATACTAGCTGAGTGTTATTATAATTATAGGCAACTGACAGTTTGCTATTAAAATACATTGAGCGAGTACAGTAAAATAATAGTCAAACAAATCGAATAATTAGAGTAAAGAAAGAATGTCAAAGGAAATGAAAATAAATTAAAAAGTTAGGTTTACAATAATCAAATCATAAATAATAAAAATAATAAAAAATTCTAACATGCAGTATATGTACAAATTAAGTTAACACTACACAACAATATAATTAAATTTAAATAAAAAATTGATACAGTTAATAAAATCAGATCCCAATGTAATATTAAGATCAGCTTAAGCTTTTTTATAATCAAGGAAGTATTTTTTCAATGACATTATAGGTATTTTTACTTATTGCATTGTATTGCAAGTAGCTATGGTTTCTGCTTACCGATTTAATAAATAGACGGGACTTTATTTCGGTATGTTTAGATCGTGCAGGGGACAATTTACAAAACCCAGCTAGAACAAGAGCAATAAATTATATTTTGTAGGAATTTGGTAGGTTTTTTGGTAGACCATTTTCGGTTTTAATACATTGGTACAGCACACCTATTGGAATTACTTGGAAAGGTATTTAGTTATCACATGGTGTGGGTAAGTTGCAGCACAGATGGCGCTGTGTTCAATAATATGTATGATGTATGAAAATGTATCCGGACATTTAATGCCGGAGCATGAGATAAAGACGGCTATGCTTCCCTTATTCTACTCAGGTTTGATTTATGAAAATTCTACTCAAAATGAAAAGAAAAAATCCCCTCGAGACGTTTTCCAATATTGAAAGAACTTTATTGCAATTTTTAATTATTATACTGTTGACTCTCTTTTAATAAATTTAGAGACAATTAAGTTTGATTTATTTTATAATCGTTGAAAGCGAATTGCGCAGCCTTATCTAATATGTTGGTACTAATTTATATAACACAGAATTAATTAATTAATTAATTATGAACAACACAGAATAAAAATCCTTATAAAGGCGAAAGTTTGGAAAAAATATATGAGATGTGAAAGATTTATTCATATCAAAGCATTTTCATGTATTGCAGTCAATAGTGCTAGGTACAAAACATGGACTAGTTTGGTAAGGATAAATATTTATTCAGCACCGTCATTTATAGAATTTGTGACCTGGATTAACTGCTTTTATGCCGGTACCATATGGAGTGCATGTGGAGTTGCGGGCGGAAGGTAGTGATAAATATTTTTGTAGAAAGTAATATAAAGACGGCTTCGAAAAAAAATTAAAAAAATATAAATACCTGAATATTTTGCGTCAAAACCATCGTCATTTAAATTAAGAGAGGTGATCAAATATTTTGACGCAATTATAGCTATCTGAGGTTTTTAGAACTATTATGAATTGGACGGAAGTATTTTCGTGCAAATGATTTTTTTATATTTTTCATTAATAAATCTTTTAAAATCTATTTAATTTCGGGTTCTACAAGCCTGGTCGCGAACTCCCCCAAAAACAATGTAATAGTTAATAATATAGCTAGTAAAACAGACTACAACCTTGCAGAGTTTCTTGCCAATTCTTCTCTGTTTGGTCACTTTACGAATTAGTGTAAATTATATTGAATAAATAAATTTTGACTTTTGACATTTGATACGACTTATTTATATTTCAAAATTTTAACTAAAAAAAATATAATTTTGACACCACTTGAGTTCGAGAGCTGAGATCGGTTTATAAAAAGCAGTCGTAAACACAACGTAAATACACAAATCTCAAGTCTCAACACGTAATTGCACATCCAAACGAGATCGCAAAAAGGTCAAGTCAAAAACGACCTACCGAAGGTTGTATCCTACCTTCCTAAGGCTGTATTGAGCAACTAAATCGCTGGATTAGCGCGAATCGTGGCGGGACGTAATGACTGCATAATGAGGCTGCGTAATGGATTAAAGCTGTATTTCTAGCGGAAAATCTTAAATTAGCAAGATATTTTTATTAAAATAGAATATCTATGATTCTGTTATTAGTTGTATAAACGATCAATACGGTGAAACGCGAACAATTTCTACTTGAATCAGCGGCCTACGAAACCTTGTAAAAAGACTAAATTTTTTTAGGTATTAAATTATTTGATACTAACTGACCCGCCCGCAACTTCATTTGCGTGTACTTATTTACTTACTTATTGTTATTTTACGGCTTAAGTTAGTTTTGAGTCTATCCATTTCAAGCAGATAAAAAAACATTTTTTTCCTCATAATCTTGTACTTAGATGTAGAAAGTCTCCACTTTCGGGGTTATGCTTATAAAGGGGGTGTAAGGGGTTCCAACACCCATCTTCGGAACCTAAGCCAACCTCACCTGCACGTGGTGCACCCTGCTAAACAACGAACGGGGCTCTGGCGGCCGGCTGATTGCGGCATAGCACAGCCTACATCGGCACATCTAAATCCCCTGGCCACTCACGGGCAGCAGCGTCGGTGGTGCGAGAAGCTGTGCCCTGCGATCCCCAACCCGCATGCCCAGCGTGGGGATTATGGGTATATCCCCCTTTATTAGGGGAGGCCTATGTCCAGCAGTGGACTGATATAGGCTGGTGTGGTGTGGTGTGGCGGCTTATAAATCACCATGTTAAAAACCAATTACCCTAAAAGCAATTACCTTAAAAGTAGAATACTCAAGAAAATTATGTCAATTCTGTTTAACTTCATAATCCTGTACACAGAAATGAAGTCTGTGGCTTAGCAAATGCGTAGCAAGATAACGTAGCAGTCTCGTAGCACATACGTAGCACATCCGTAGCAAGTGTCGTAGCAAGCTAAATTCTACCAAAATTATTTTCTCGTATAAATTTTGAGTATAAATTTACGTCCAGTTAGACTCCCATTACCACATAACAACATCTAACCCTGAACTAAGCAGAGCTTGTTATTGCTTATGAGAAACACATGACTAATACCTATAAGTACTACTTATATACATTATTTTTGTGTAAACAAAAAAATCGGACCCAAGATATATATGTCTAGCAGTTTGAGCTACGAGCTGATGATGATGATAATGATAAAAAGAAACTCCCAGACTCCAAATTCCTAAGGCTAAGTAAAATCGTTTTCTGATCATACAAACATTTGCCTCGCGATAGGAATTGAAACCGCAACTTTCTCTGTCTCGGGCGGGCCTTCGCTCCCTGCACCACATGTCATATTCGGGCAAGAGTCGAAAATAGAGTTACTATAACCAAAATTCTCTCAAAAGCAGTCCGAAATCAACGCAGCAAGAATGTCCATCTCGCATCAGCACATACTTGTTGGAAGAATGCGGCCCACGCTCGGCATATTTCATAAAGCCTTGTCCACAGCTAGATGTGTACCGAATTCAGCTCTACTCCGAAAAATCAACACTCAATGATACGGTGGTTTCTATTCACACACACACATATATACACGCACACACAAATCTTCGAATTTATATTAGTCACTCCAAAAGAAGGAACTCTCACACATTATTGCGACTCCGTAAAAACTAGTCTTAAAGGACAATGCCGTCTGATGTATGGCGCTCGGTACCAATGCTAAAGTGATTGCGTCAAAACGAAACCTAATTTTTTCGAAAGTTATTAAATTGTTTTTCATGGAATACTAAGTCTTTTTTAATATAAACGTCACCAAATTGTTTTTATTTGATATTAATTTTAGTTTGTTTTATAAAAAATGCTTTCCCGAGACCTTGTGTGTTCAGTTTTGTCTACATATTTATAAGTATTTCACTATAAACATTTAACTATGATAAAACGTTTATATACCTCACACAGATAGGTAAAAGGTTTTAACTTCTACTTCGTAGGTAGGACATTTCATACATTACTACTGTGTTCTACTTTATATTATTTTCAAATAATTATAGTGACGATAAAGTAGATAGGCATTTACATCATTTATGGTTATAATAGGTATTAGTACTTACTGGTGAAGGTGAAATCCAAGCTAAGATTCAAGATCTTAACACATTCATCACAACCACAAAAAGGCCATGGATGCCTCTTCCCAACTATGCTGGTTTCGCATCACCGGTTATTAGCAAACAGTTGATGCAACGATTGTTTATCGTACATTATTGTGATGATGTCTAATAAAATATCTATTTACAGAATAAACACTGCTACACAATGCCACAGAACACTCTAGCGAGAGCATATTAAATACATCACAAAAAAGTTTCTGATCCAACCTCTTTGATTATACAAAGTGAAAAAATCTACAATGTTTTCAGTCGATTCTACCGTTTAAATAATTAAAAATGAGGGTTGTTGCAGTGTCATGGCGCCGTGCGCCGGAAACCAAATCATCATCATCATCATCAGTCCATTGCTGGCATAGGTCTCCCCTAATGAGCGCCATTGCGCCCTGTCCTGAGCTCGACGCATCCAGCTTCTACCAGCAGCCTTTTGCAGATCGTCACCCCACCTGGCCGGAGGGCGTCCTACACTACGTTTGCCGAGCCGCGGTCTCCACTCAAGAACTCGTTTACCCTAATGGTTATCGGTTCTTCGGCAGATATGGCCAGCCCACTGCCACTTCAGCTTGCTAATTCTCTGAGCTATGTAGACAACTTTAGTTCTATGTCGGATAAACTACGTTACGGATTTTATCCTTCAGAGAAACCACGAGCATAGCTCGTTCCATAGCTCGCTGAGCGACTTTAAACTGGTGGACCAGCCGTACTGTGAGTGTCCACGCTTCGGCTCCGTATGTCATGACGGGTAGGACGCACTGATTGAAAACTTTTGTTTTCAAACATTGCGGTATGGGTGACGAGAAAACTCGACGTAGTTTTCCAAATGCTGCCCAACCCAGCTGAATCCTCCTCTTGGCCTCCTTCTCGAAGTTGTTTCTACCCAACTGCAATATCTGCCCAAGGTATGTGTACTCCGAAACAACTTCAAGAAGGTGTCCATTAACGACGACAGGACTCGGATCAATTCGGTCATACATCGGATCAATTCGGTCATTTCGGTCGGAAACCAAATCAACGAAAGAATTTTTTACGTGATTATTAATCGAGTTGGTGTGTAAAACTAAAGAAAATGTTAATGTTATTTATAAAATAAAGGCAATTTTATGGGATACGTTTGGTTTTGACGCAATTGGCATGGGTTATCGGCATTCTCCTCTACGAGTCTTAGTGAGAGAAATTATTTCATTATTCATATAATCATGTAGTTTATTTTTCCAAGCTTGTTGCGCCCATTCCGACACCGCAGGCTCCATTGCTTGCCTGCACGTCCAAGGCGCCAACACGCCTTTGTTTGCCATTAGCAAATTTGGTGTAGATCGTGATGTAGCCAGCGGCAGCCGCCGCAGCAGTAACCTCCAAAAGGTCCGCAACACATTTTGTTTTTTGAAGATTCAAGGAGTACTATTACAGTTCTAAAAATGAATCGAGAGGATTTATTGATCTACAATAACATTAAAACTATCAAGAAAGAAAGAAAGAAAGAAAGTTAAAGACAGCTGGACTTATTCGGACTCCGAATGTCGAGCTGTCCAGCAAAACATCCCTAATGTGCTGTATGACGGACAAAGCACACAAAATGTTTTAAGCATTCAGACATGGCTTAGTCATATTGCCGCTGTGTTGTACGCGCAGTTAGGGAAAGGGTTTTTTTTTCCCATCACTTCTTTATTAAATGGCTTCCGGGACAGTCCTCCACGATTTCACCAGTATCAAGTATACTAATAATTGTTCGTAATAATCTGAGGCAACGTAGTCAGGTAATTCAACTGATCTCAAACTGTCAACTGTCTCATAACAGTCAACTGACAGACAGAGCCTCACCAGAGTCTAATAACTATAAATATACATGATGAGATGCTTATCTATCATTAACAAACATCTAACAAACACACAAACTTCACATTTATAATATTAGTGTTATTCGAAGGATCATGTAAAAGTGCATACCCACATTCGTCCTTAATAGGTATCTATGTAGTACAAATTGTCCCAATATGATCATGGTCATTTGAGGTGATGAGCATTTTTGTTTCAATTTTAACTCCACACGAGGTTGGCAAATTCATTTTTAAGCTGATCGTACTGATTTTCTGTATTGTAAGTGTTAGTCCACACTTCAGGGAAAATCTAAGATTGATCGTACTGATTTCAAGTTCAACTATGTAATGTTTTCAAATGGTGAAAGAATTTCCACAATCTATTGAAATGAATCTGAAATTATCCAATAAAAACAAACATACTCACTTTTCCCTCTACAATACATAAAATATAATTGTGTCCTGATATTTATATAAACCGCGTGGAGACCGCGGCTCGGCAAACGTAGTGTAGGACGCCCTTCGACCAAGTGGAGTGACGATTTGCGAAAGGCTGGTGGTACAAGCTGGATGCGTCGAGCCGAGAAGAGGGCGCAATGGCGCTCATTAGGGGAGGCCTATGTCCAGCAGTGGACTGCTACTGGCTGATGATGATGATGATGATTTATATACATACTAGCTACCGCCCGCGGGTTCACTCGTGTGCTACCGGGATAAAAAGTATATATGTTAATCCAGGTCACAAACTATGTATATTCCAAGTTTCATCCAAATCCGTTCATTAGTTTTTGCTTGAAAGAGTAACAAACATTCATCCATTCATCCATCCATCTCACAAACATTCGCATTTATAATATTAGTAGGAAGTATTAATATTATTAGTTATTGTAGGATTTTATAGAACTCACAAATCATGGTAAATATCCCGTTGGAATTAATTATCTGAAAAAAATCACAGACTCCCATTAATGTAGATCACATGTTTCAACAAAAATGACATAATCAAAAACATAATCGCAACGATAAACCAAGCTAATTTGAAAGCTGTTGCTTCCACAAAAGCGCTTAAAATATAAAGAATGGCTTAGCATAAAGAAGCGTATTTTAATAATGTTTTTAAGTACTATAACGACGGTTATGAGGCCCATTTCCACTAGATATGAAAACGTTATAAAGACATAAGCGAGTGCACTGAGCGCTATTGAGTAAGCTTGTTGTGTGAACGGTACAATTTGGTTGGTTCCGTTGTTGATCCGATTTGGCGCTAATCCAGACCATACTTTGTGCTGATGACGTATCTTATGGGAATAGGTCAACATCAACATCAACAACTGTCAGTAGCCTGATTATGGGTGTATTTTCACTCATTCCATTAAAAGAAGCTTTAAAAAAACCTTTAAACAGTACACTATGTAATAACTCCTTCCTAGCAAATAAACACTCACGTCCAAAACGGCGCCTGTTTAAAATAGGTATTTTTGTTTTTCTAAATATAAATAAATATGCAATTATAAGGTATGAATTTAAACTGTTTTTTTAATTTATGCCGTGTTAGATTTTCAATGTAGCATGGTTTTTTTTAATTTAGTAACTAGCCAGCAATTTTGCTCGCGTAGTTAACAGTAGCTGTAGTTATTCTAGGCCATAAACTATGTAGTTATATTCCATCCGTAACGAAAATGGAAGAAACATACATATAAATACTTTCTACTAACTTTCGTATACAAGGTGTATTTGAATTCGTATGTTATCCTTAAAGGGGTAATTTTTCTCCCGAAGGTCAACAACAATTGTTCAAGGATTTTTTTAATTTCTTATTATTTTACTGAAGTAGCTTGTAAAGTTACGCCATAATTTTACCCATAAACTTAGAAAAGCTGATTTAGTTAAACTTTGGTCTATGACATATTGATGATTATAATTGTAGCTCTGCCTTTATTTACCGACTGCCACACATATCACAAATATAAGCTTAAAGTTATTAAAATAAAAATGTTAATCACGTATTTTTGATTGAGGTTCTCACAACTTGTGGTTTTGTCCAAATCACTCCCTCTTGGGAGGATAAGTTCAATTTCACCTTGTATGTATAATATTTTAATAAATTACTGGATGACTTAAAAAGCCTACCTGTGAATATTTTTAAATTGAGATTAAGAAAATGGTTATTAGACAAATGTTTTTATGAATGTAAGGAATTTTACTTGTCTTGTAATTAATGTTTTTATGAATGTAATTTATCTATCACATATTATTATTTTTGACATTAATTTATTTAAACTACTACTTTGTCATTTGTTTATCTTTTTTCTATTTTTGCATGCATTAATGAGGCAAAATGTATAGGATACTTTATTTTTATTTGACATTATGCTAAGACCTATTGTACCTACATTTAAAGCAAATGAATAAATTATTAAAAATGAAATGATTAAATGATTAAAGTGTTATTTTCAAATCATCCAAGCAAATCGTATTGTTACGTCCAACATGCGTCCAACCAAATCGATTCGTTTGCATCCACCCTGGTTGTGACACACTCGCTCGCGTAATTATCTTGGACGGCAGCCAGGGTACCGAACAGAGATACGGTAAGGCTTCATTATAGGACCCCGACCTAAAATCTAAATTACAATCCTTAAGTCGGTTCCAATTTAAAATAACCTTCTGCTGAAACTTCTTGGATTTTGTTTGAAAAATTCACAAGACGTTTTAATCGCTTTAAAAATAAGTTTTTATTGCAATTTTAGTCATCATGTCTTTAGTTATTTTGTATACCTCGGAAACAGTACATTTTTGGATCGAAGGTACTTTATGTCCATTTCTGTAATATGATGACTCATGATGATTGGTTGTATAGCTAAGGCGTGAAAGTTTAACAAACAAATAAACTCACATTCGCATTAATAATGTTTGTTTATAATATTAAGAGAGGGCGATGCACTTTCTACAGTGGTCTTTAACCTGGTTCTAGAAGCTGTAACATGACAACTTAAACTCAAGGGTCTCATTGACTATAACACATCTCAGCTGGCAGCTTACGCGGATGACATTTTGATAACTGGCCGATCTAGAAACAGCATGACCAATCATGGAATCACTTTAGAGTCCGAGTCAGCACAGATTGGATTAAAAATCAACGCCTCAAAGACAGTATCTTGCTAGTAGCCGTCTCCCAATAGTACCTGAGAACATCCCTATGGGTAACAACAAGATTGAGCGTGTGGACAGCTTTAAGTACCTAGGCTCTATCCTAAACTCACTTAATGCGATGGAGAAGGAAATCAAAGCCCGTATCACGTCTGGTAATAAATGCTTCTACGCGTGCAAAGGTGTGCTAAGCAGCAAGTTCCTCACCATTACATCCAAACTGCTCATCTATAAGACCATAATCCGGCCTGTTGTGACATATGTCTGCGAAACATGGACGCTGACCCAGAAAGACGAACAAAAGCTATCCCTGTTCGAAAGAAAGGTCCTCTGCAAGATCTTCGGGCCCCTTCGCGAAGAAGACGGCACTTACCGCACTGGAATGAATCACGAACTGGACGCTCTGATTCAGAAGGAGACAATAGTGAGGATCTGCAAGTCATAACGGCTGTGGAGAGACTAGCTGACACAGGACCCGTCAAAATTATCTCTAAGCGGACGCAGCAACAGAAGAAACCCAGAGGAAGACCCAGAAAACGCTGGATAGACTGCGTTGTGGAGGACCTTAGGAAAAATGGGAAATTTAACATCTTGGAGAAGGCAGGCGGGAGATAGATCAAAATGGAGGAAAATCGTTGAAGAGGCCAAGACCCACAATGGGTTGTTGCGCCGTAAGGCTCAATTTCCGTTAAAACACAAATGATTGTAAGATCTGCAAATATTTTTTTCGGGTCTGAGTATTTTCCATGTATTACATGTATACATTAAAATGTATTTGCAAAAAAATCTATATAATGGGTGTCCCATTATATTAGATATAAAATAAATAATACAAACTCTACTTAGTTTGGGACTCTAGTCTAATCTATGATGCTGTATGATAGTATCTTGCAATATTTTTTTATTTAGTTAGTATTTTATTTAAAACCCCAACCACTTTTCACTCTCTTTGTTATCAAAACATCGAAAACAGCCAATCGTACAAGACCCACCCATGCATTGAACCGATATTTCCCGAGAAATATCCCTTATTCTCAATGGCGAGCGAGGTTCGTTAGATATCGAGAGCTCCGCTGAATAGAAAACCAAACAGAATTTAATCAACCTGTACAATTATTGTAGTGCTTTTTGTACAGTCATAAAATTTATTTTAGCGTTGTAATCACGAGCATATTTCCCCTTTTTAATAGGAGAGGCATATGTCCAACAATGGACTGGTATATACTAGTTTTGATGTTGCTGAAGTGAATCCGTGGATCTACTATAATTTAATAAGTCTGCCTGATCCTTGCAAAAGCCTACTTTATAATAACAATAACAGCGATTACACACGATTCGATTATAATTTCTATTAATATTTTTCGTGGTCAAACAAGAAGAGAAAATTCTCATGCAAAATTAATGAGATTCAAAGAAAATGAAGCAAGTAATCCATGAGATAAAAAGATCAAAGGCCGAAATTAAAAATGGGCAAGCGCGAGTAGGCGTAGGCAGCGGCGATACCTCCAGGCTACGTAATTATCTCTGATTTATTTAATTACCACTTTAATTCCGACTGAAAGGGGGTGAGATTAGGTGGATTTGTGTAGGGTAGGGGATGCAGTGGTTCAACTTACGCGTACCGCTATTTTTCCGAGATAATTTTTAACTGAGTTCAAAAAAATGGAGTAGGTTCTCAATTCGATTGTTTTTATGGTTATCACCTCAAAGCTCCATCATTTATGACCCGATTTGAAAAAAATGGGAGGTATGTATGTATAAAAAACCTCAAAAGGAGTAGGTTCTCAATTCGATTGTTTTTATGGTTATCACCTCAAAGCTCCATCATTTATGACCCGATTTGAAAAAAATGGGAGGTATGTATGTAAAAAAAACCTCAAAAGGAGTAGGTTCTCAATTCGATTGTTTTTTAATATTTGTTACCTCATAACTTCGTCATTTAAGATCCGATTAAAAAAAAATTAGGAGGTTATATACTTCCCGATAAAATTTGAAAAAACAGCAATCTTATGAATCAATTTCTAATATGTACCTATAACTCTAATCCACGATCTTAACCAGATAAACAAAATATTAAAATAAAGAACTATTAGGGTCATAACTATTGATTTTTTAGGACATCTCTTTAATTGGTGTATGCTGGAGTTTTCGAAAACCAACGAAATATTATTCTAAAACTCGATATAATTTTATAAAGTTTGTTTTCTTACTGCCATAATTTTATCTATGCATTGACGTTATACTTAAAAGGGTCTATATATATTAAAACAGTTACCTGAAGATGCCCTGACTTCAATGATGCTTATTAGGACGATCATCAGTGGAATTATTTAGGCTGATGATGATGATGCTAAAACAAAAAAAAACGAAAATGACTTTATTAAAAATTACAAAAATCTTTTTCCTTATTGAAGTTTGTAGACATATTAAGTGGAGTTTTTATACTGATACTAAACTGTGTATTCACGGTATATTTAAAGGGGTCGGCTCCGACCAGTTCTCGGCTTAACCCGAGCCCCGGCTGTGTGACCCTTAGCAATAAAAATTAAGTGATGTTCAACAATTAGAACAAACAGTAGTGAGCACTTAATTGTGTGGAGTAAGTACATTTTTTAAGCCGGACTCTGAACTTTTTTCGGGAGGGAAAAGGCTTATGGCTTATGCACTGCGATTTTTCGTGCAATTTATTTTAATCTGTGGTGTAGACGGATGGTCTTTTTGTTGTTGTCAGCCTGAATAATCCTATTGTAGGGCAAAGGTCCCCAAACGTCGTTGTCACTTATGCAAGGAACAACCAGCATCATGATTAAATTAGATCTCCATATATGACTATATTCTTTTTACACATTGTGCGATACACAACCTCACTCTCAATATATTTAGAAGATAACATATTTAGTATACTAGTAAATTCGATCACGCCTTTTCACATAACTTGATTAACTTCTTTATTTAATGGCTTCTGCGATAGTTCTCCACAATTTCGGCAGTATAAAGTTTAATAATTTCTATTTCTACACTGCTGCGTCACATGTCACTTTCACTGAGCACGGGCAAGTGTTATTTTAGATAAATATTTATGTCAAGAAAGATTGTTATTTAAGAAACTGGTCTGTTTGTAATAATAAGAATAAAATGTGTAGTATTAGGAAACATCTAATAAATTGTGTCTCGACAATGATCGTGATTACACAGAAAGCCCGGTCTGAAAACCAGCGCTGCATCAGCACGTAGGTAGGTATCTACCTACTTGCGAGTCGATGCGGCATAAAGCTGAGACAGGGACCTCTTTTCACCTAAGTAAGCAGTAAGCTTAATTATTATTTTGTTTTAGTTCATATTTTTCTTTTTCTTGTTTGTTTTTGTTTGTTTGTCTGTATAATATGTACCTGTGTAATGGGTAAAAAAAAATGTATTTTCTTTCTTTCTTTCTTACACATTCCGCCAACTCTCTCTCTGAGGAGTCTCATAATAATCTGAACCAAAATTCAACAATGTTTCGCCTTTCCCATAAGCACATCGAGTGTATCGTTTCTTGATGATGCCTTATGGGGAAGGGGGAACATTTTCGAATTTCTGTTGAGTTTTTTACGAAACTCGTCAGAGGGAGTTGGCGGAATCTGTGCTAAATATTTTAGCTTTTAAATATCTTGTAATGCAGTTTCGCAAAGTCACACCTGATTAAATTCATTATCTTACTCTCAATGCGAGATCTACCTAAGTAACACACATTTATACATCTAAAACATAGCACAAATGAGATTCTACTTGTTTGGAAAGACCACATTCAAAGGCATACGATACGCATCAAATTTTTATAACATAGCTTTTTCTTTAACTAAAACCGTAAATGCACTGTTGCCAAGCTTATAAAGGCACTGGACCACCGCCACATCCGATACAAACATTTTATGACTTTACATAAAACTGAATAGGTACGGGAAATATGCTTAGGACTAAAAGCTAGGTTTTAGTTAAAGCTATGAAATGGGCACTAAAAAAGGTCTAGAAAACTACGACGCAGAAAAGGTCATTCGGGTGGAATGTGTCTCGGTTGGGATTTAGGTATCGTGGTCGCTTTTGATGTATGACGATATTTATGTTCGATCAGCTACAAAATATGTAGGTTTTATGTGGTTCTTTTTATACATACTAAAAGCTTACTTTAGTCACTATCACAGAGCATAGGTGATTATGACGCTATTACCCACCTAGGTTGGTATTCAGCAAACTGTACTGCCCATCAAATGCAGATAGATAAATAGATAACACATTGATCACCACATTCATACAGAATGCAGAGCCTAAATAACTAAGATTACATGGTATTTAGTCATCAAAAATTTAACATTTGGCGCCACCTCCACAAGCGATTTCATCGTTACGAGTCCACGCTTCTATCGTCAGGTAATCTCCACGATATGACGATTATTCTGTCAGTGTATCAATGCCACTCGCCGCGGAATCTCCGCGTGATGCACCGACTCGTCGTAAAAATTGTTTTCACGGCGAGCGCGCTGCGATGACGCTGCGTGTGTTGTGAACAATTTTTTAATCGCATTCAGTATCTCGTTATTCTATGAAATTCGTATCATGACGATATCGTCGCGATGCAATTGTTCGTAGTGACTAACTGTCTGAAAAATAGATTAAAAATAAATCCATTAGAACTTTACTATAAACGTAACTAAAAAGCTTTTAATATTAGAGGATAAGACTGACCTACTTCTACTACCTTCCATACAAATATAAATTTCAGAATCGTAAAGGTAACAGAACCACATTCCTAAGGCTTAACGCCTGGAATAAAAGGCACCCGCAAAACCTTCGGAATTCCACCAATAGCCGATCGAAGGGACAAGACGCCTGTTCAAGGCTTAAGGGCTACTTCGATCTGCTATTGATAATCCCTTTGACGGGCCACTTGTTCGTACATTCCGGAAAATCTTTTGTTTTAAGATATTATTAAATTCTAATGATTCTTCGGATGGTTCTCGGTAGCTTAGGTACTTTGTTATTCTGAAGCATTTATTAAAAGCTTAGCAACGCTCCGTCCTGTGACTGTTTTGATAGTGATTTTGTTTTGGAAGTCAGATAAGGTCAAGATTTTTTTTTTACCGAGGCCCTAGACCGCTGGATAACTTTAATACCAACATTAGGATAAGGTTTTCATCTTTTTAAAAAATCATTCATTCTAATTTCATTCCCATTCTTACGTTAATTACTGTGTTTAGGGGCACTAATCCTGAATAGTTCAGTTCAGTTCAATTCTTTATTCAAGAAGAATTAGAAACAATCGTATTTGAAATAAAATAATAAATTAAAACTAAAACATGCTGATTAAAATTAGATAAAAATAACATAAATTGAAAACAAATAAAAAACAATGCCCACAAAAATTAAATGAAATAAACTATTCATAATTTAATAATTTATAATAATATAATATAATAATAATATAACATTTAATTCAGATACAAGATCCATAGCATACCACACAGGCGAACAGTAAAAAATTTAAAACTAAAAAATAAATACTTATTGTACATAATACTTAATACCACACTTATATTAGGTGGCCATCTCCACCCATCTTTTAAACATAGGTGTTTGTATAAGCCTTTCTGCCAGACTCTTAATGATAACATTGTGACATGAAGCAACTCTGGACATAAAAGACGCTATTCTTCTACGCTGTATTGCATTGAATGAGTCAACTCATCAATGAGTCAACATTTAGGTAATCCTACATGTCAAGAATTCACTAATTGAGTAGAAACATCTCTTGAACTTAAACTTTAATAACTTTAACTCGTCGGTGGTGCGAGAAGCTGTGCCCTGCGATCCCCAACCCGCATGCCCAGCGTGGGGATTATGGGTATATCCCCCTTTATTAGGGGAGGCCTATGTCCAGCAGTGGACTGATATAGGCTGATGTGGATGGATGGATGTGGATGGATCTCTTGAACAAAATCTTTGTCAGCCTCGATTTGAATAACGAATGGCCTATCAATAACTAACTAATAGCTATCTTCCGAACTAATGTTTGGATGAGCAATAACAATAAGCCAAACAAGAAATTACTTTTAAAAATAAGTCGCCCATTCTACAACCACGGATAGATAGATAGATAGATAACTCTTTATTGTACTCACACCAACTTAAACATAAAATACAAAACAAACAATAACTTATACTGAAAGTACAATGGGCGGTCTTATCGCTTAGAGCGGATCAGTCTTATAGTTTATCAGCTTCCGCCCGCGGCTTCGCACGCGATAAAAAGTAGCTTATGTGTTAATCCAGGTCACAAACTGTGTGTATTCCAAGTTTCATCCAAATCCATTTAGTAGTTTTTGCGTGGAAGAGTAACAAACATTTATCCATTCATCCATCCATTCATACATCTATACTCACAAACTTTCGCATTTTTATTATTAAGTATGATGTGATGTGATTTCGATCTAGACCAGGAATAACATTTACGTTACTTTTTAACCAGTTACCGCATGAGCGCAGCCGTGGGCGAAAGCTAGTAACTAAATAAAGCAATTCCTTTTGTTTTTCCTCTCTCTCCGCTTAGCATCTTTATCATCTGTAGTGTATAACCACCCCAAAGGTTAGGTAACAGCTAAAATACTTCTGAACCATGAATATTTAATGCGATATCATATATTACGCCCCCTAGACATCCCCTGACCCCTAACTCCATACATCATGTGGCGCTTTGTGGTGCACGTGATAAAGGGGTTTAAAATTGACTTTCCTTCGATTATTTTTAGAATTCTCGACAGTCTTTGTCGGTTATGATAAAGTGCTTTGAGTTTAGATTAGATTCCATTACTCGTTATCATGCGATCATGCGAAGGTCGACTGTTTGGATGGTTGATCTAAGTAGTTAGTACTAAGAAAGTTTTAATTTACCCCCTTACTTATGAACGTTAATCAACGTTAAACAATGCTCCAAGCTAGCCCTATCACTATTTGTCATTATCTAATATTAAGAGATGGGAATAGCCTAAGCATCGTTTATCTTTTGAAAGATGTTCATAAGTAAGGCTATTAATTACTTAAACTTCAAAAGAGATTGGTGGAAAGTAGCTTGGGAACGAAATGTTTGGATGTCCTTTGCCCAGCAATGGGAAGAGAATTGTTAAAAAAATATTATTTTTCTGCCTCTCGAAAAACTCAAAATAACATGGCCCACCTGATAATGGTTACTAGCATATTTGTAGATAATTTTTGAACGGTTCCTGTGATCAACTTGAAGCATGAAGGTGATAAACCTTTTGTGATTGTAATTTGACCGGCACCCACCACACCCTTCAAACCGAAACACAGCGATGCTGATTCACGGTACAAATATGTAGGTATGGTGGTACCACTTCCCCGAATGGAACCTTCACAAATAGCTCTACTGCTACTAAAGCTAATAGGTACTATTTCCATATCTAACTTAAATTAGTAGCCAACCATTAAAAAATCGAGCTACAAAGACATACCTACCAACTTTTAACTCAATACCCCCTTTGAAACGATCATTGCTATAAAATATTTTTTTAGCTCTGCTGTACAAAACTCATTAAAAATAATTTCAATAGTTCACGTTCCTCTCTTTGGCACAACGAATTTTTCCAAAGAACTTACGACTTTCGCTAAAAATGCTTTTTCTGTGACGCAGCATCAAAGAATCCAACTACACTTGCGGACGCTAAAACTATTCCTGTGTTCTAGAATTGGCAGACGTACTCCACTTTTCGTCAACTGACAACAATTGTCCTTGATATAATATTGATGGTAGAATATGGATAGTGATTAGGTGATTATTCGGATTTTCATTTAATAATAAAATGTATAAGACTGACAAAATTATATGGGTCTGAACTGCCTCTGTTCTAATTTATAGGCTATTCTTATTTTGTCAATAGTGAGACGTAGGACCTACTAGCTCAAGTTTTTGGCAACTGGAAACTCGCAGGTGCTTTTAACTGTACAGACAAAACAAATATTAAAATTTTATTTTTCGATTCGAAATTTGTAAAATGTTGACAGCAATGCTCCAATTAAAGTGGCTCAGCTCAAAAATTCGAACTAAATTAAATTAATGCTCAAAGTTGTACTTTCAAAAATCATTGATAAAAGCTCTCAATTTTAGCGGTTGTACGATTTTAAATAAATATCTAATTGGCCTGTAAAAAGGAACGCTTTACGGTCTGCATGAGTATGCAGTTATTTTTTTTGCACGCACGTGTATTCTCAGTTGCTGGTGAAATAGAACACTTTGATGTCTGCCGTTTGTATTTGTGGGTGTGCAAATGTGCGAGGGTTTTTGTTTCTCTATGTGATTACCGAACCCTAACTATTTTCATGGATATACACTGCCTTAAACCTATTTACCTGAAAATTTAAATAAAATTACTTTTTTTATGGATTCACTGGTTTTTCTTGATACCATTGTATGTAAGACATTATGCTTAAATAGATGAATATAAATAACATTAAATTGTAATATCCATCTTCGGTGACCAAGCCAACCTCACCTGCACGTAGTGCACCCTGCTAAATAACGAACAGGGCTCTGGCGGCCGGCTGATTGCGGCATAGCGCAGCCTACATCGGCACAGCTAAATCCCCTGGCCACCGACCGGGGTGCAAGAAGCTGTGCCCTGCGATCCCCAACCGGCATGCCCAGCGTGGGGACTATGGGCATATCCCCCTTTATTAGGGGAGGTCTATGTCCAGCAGTGGACTTATAAAGGCTAGTGAGGTCATATATATGACCTTGGGAACTTTTAAACATTATTATTGTTCAGCTGTTTAGATCCGGCAAAGGCGGGGCTTGATTTAGATCCAGGTATCCAAAGCAGATCCAGGGCAAAGGCCTCACTTCTCTCCGTCCACTCCATGTAGTTCTAATACAGGCCAAGATCTTTGGTAGCCATCGGGAAGGAACCCTACACCATTTGTCTTCCAGGACTGCATTAATACGTCGAAGTGTGTTCTGTATGGCGCATATTCCTCAACACATTCGATGCCTAACTAATATAAATATATTTAAGAGTTCTCTGACCAGACTGTTGGCGGATAGGGCTTATTATACTGTAGACGAATTTGTAAATGATAAATTTAATTAATTTCATTATTTAATTTAATCAATGACTTTATTTATTTTTTAATGACATTACCTATTTGTTTTCTTTTTTCTGTGCTTTTATGTAGGTAAATGTTTGTACGCTTTTACTGGCGGGACTATTGAGACTAACATAAATGTATTTTTAACTATGATAACAATTGTACCTAGTTTCCACGAACAATAAATATCTTTATCTTTATCTTATCTTAAATGTATGTCAAGCTCATATCGTCATCTATTTCTTGGTTTTCCACTTCGCCATCTGGTATTGGGTGGTATTCAGTCTGCGGTGGTCTTTACCCACATGTCGTTTGACATAGCTGAAAACGCCTAAACATACCTAGGTGGCTGCATGGTGAAATAGCTATATGGTAGACAAACCTTATATACATACAAAGCGAATCTCTTCCACCTTTATCATGCGCATCGCTAAGGAGTGGAACACCCTACCTGAATATGTCATCATCATCATCATCGGCCTATAGCAGTCCACTGCCGGACATAGGCCTCCCCTAATGAGCGCCATTACGCCCTGTACTGAGCTCGACGCATCCAGCTTCTCCCAGCATACTTTCGCAAATCGTCACTCAACCTGGCCGGAGAGCGTCCTACACAACGTTTGCTAGGCCTCGTTTACACCAACGGTTATCGGTTCTTCGGCAGATATGGACAACCTTCAACTTGCTTATTTTTTGAGCTATGTCGATAACTTTAATTCTATTTTGGATAGTCTCGTTGCGGATTCTATCCCTTCAGAGAAACTCGGAGCATAGCTCGTTCCATAGCTTGCTGAGCGACTTCAAACTGGTGGACTAGCCGTGTGTGAATTTCGTACCCGAGTATGTGTTCCCCGATTATTATAATTTGGGTGTTTGTAAGACACGAGTGAACAGGTTTCTTCTAAGCAAGCGTGCTCCATCGTAGACTGCATCTTCGTTTACCAACAGGCGAAATGGCTTACGATAAGTAAAATAAAAGTTTTTTTTTTAGAGGATTGGCGCTTGGCTCTATTCTTTTCTACCTTGATATTGCTAAATGAATACCATGAAACCTGATAGCCTTCATTTAACACGTTATCGTTACAATTCGATTATTTCCTGAAATTGCACGTAGCAAAAGTAAGTTGGGTGATTGAATGTGCTATTTTATCTGAACAATTTATGGAGGGTGTTCGTCCAATTGATAGGGTGCCAACCACTGCCCCGAAAGGCTTATTCCACACAGCTCCAAAATACTTATTGACTCAAGTATCAATATTTAGCGGTTAATATAAAATTGTAGGTAAATATAATAATAACATAATATTGTAAGTGATAGAATTCGAAATGAGGAGATCCGTAAGAGAACCAGGGTAACCGACATAGCTCTCAAAATCAGCAAGTTGAAGTGGCAGTGGGCAGGCCATATAGCTCGTAGAACCGATAACCGTTGGTGAATAAAGGTTCTCGAATGGCGACCGCGAACTGGAAGACGAAGTGTGGGGAGACCGCCCACCAGATGGACCGATGACATCGTCAGGATTGCAGGTAATCGGTGGATGGAGAGGGCTCAAGACCGTTCTTCGTGGAATTCCTTGGGGGAGACATATGTTCAGCAGTGGACTTCTATAGGTTGTTGATGAAAGTAAATATCTCCTGAAGAACCGACAACGATTGGGGTAAACGAGTTCTTGAGTGGAGACCGCGTCTCGGTAAACGTAGTGTAGGATGTCCTTCGGCCAGGTAGACTGACGATCTACGAAAGGCTGTTATTAGAAGCTAAACCGATCACTAATTGAAAATCTGAGCGCTCCTGTACTTTAGAAGGTACGGATATTGATCCCGGCTTGTCAGTCGTTAAGCTATTAAGCCATGGAGCCTGTAGTGTCCGCGCGGGCGCAACAAGCTTATTAATTTGTGTTGAAGTATACTTATGTACCGTTTTGTGGAAATAAACTATATGAATAAGGATGCATTCAAGCGGTTTAAAAATATTGCCATTGTGATACTCACTTCGAAGAAGGAAGAAGGTAAAGTAGTTAAGCCAAGGTTTTTGAGGGACCTAAAATCATTTTTTAGTGACATAAGCCCGCCCATACTCTAGAAACGATTTAAAATGTGATCGTGATTTAATATTTTACAGTTATTCGATGAAATCTGTCAAAATAGCTATGTTCAAAATGGACGTTTACATTTTGAGCACAACGCCTTGGAGCTGAGTGGAAGAAGCCACTAAAGAAAGGGCTTAAGATAAGGATTATGGTCTTAAAGGACGAAGGTTTTTTGTGAAAGTTTTCAGTAACGTTAACGTGTCGCGTTTCAATAGTGGTGCGATAAAGGTTGAGTGATTACGATTATTTCTTGATGTCCCTAAGGAAAACGACCTCAATAAAGCTAGTATCCAGTTTTAGCCCACGTTGGTAAGATATAAAATTAAATTAGCTGACCGCCGACGGGCAGTAGATAGATAGATATTTATTTATTCGGTAAACTTTTAACAAAAATCTAGTTAGTAATGCCTGAAAACCTATGCAAATAAAAGTACCTACAGAATTAGAGAAACGACTACACCGTGAACATAATAACAAAGTAATAGTACCTAACTATATTAGCATGTAAAAGCGAGCGCACGCGCACTATGCTAGCGTAGCGACACAAACCCGTCAGGTGAGGTTAAGCGTGTCGGTAGTCGGTGTCGCGTAGTGTCGGTGGCGAAAATCTATGCCCTGTGATACCCAACAAGCAAGCTTAGTGTGCAGATTATGAACATTTCCCCCTTCTTATTGGTGAAAACCTGTGTCATTTGCCCAGTGGATTAAAGGCTAATAATGAATATTGATAACCTGCAGATTTAGTAAATACATAGTCGAAAATTGTATTCACGTTATATTATTTTGGATAACACAACGAGTATCGTCTATAAGACCGATATGATTTTGAGTCATTAGTATTATTATACTGTCACTGAGTTTTTAGTATGCTCGTCAAAAAACAAACATTCTTATTTTATACAACCACACCACACCATATAGTAGCCTATATTAGTCCACTGTTGGACATAGGCAACCCCTAATAAAGGGGGATATGCCCGTAATCCCCACGCTGGGCATGTGGGTTGGGGAGCGCAGGACACAGCTTCTGGCACCACCGACGCTGCTGGACAGCTGGACATCGGTGGCCAGGGTATTTAGCTGTTCTGATATAGGCTGCGCTATGCCGCAATCAGCCGGCCGCCAGAGCCCCGTTCGTTAGTAAGCAGGTGCACCACGTGCAGGTGAGGTTGGCTCAAAATGTATACAAGGTGAGCTTGAATTTGTATGCTATCCCGAAAGATGACTGATGATGATGGGTGACTTGGGTCATGGTTTTCCACAAGTTGTGAGAACCTTAGTTAAAAACGTGATTTAAAACTATTTTCCATAAACTTTATCAACGTGTTGTGTGCCCTAAAATTACGACAGCGCTGCAATTATCATCATTATGAAGTCAACGACAAAGTATAACAAAATCAGCTATTCTAGGGCTGCCTTACAAGTTTTTGATTCAATTATGATGTAACTTTACCATCCAGTTCTTCAATGATAAATTATCGTCCATGGGGAGTAAATTTATGTAATTAATAACATACGAAAAGATTACCAAATATATTTGAGTTAATCAAAAGAAGGAATTCCTTCTTCTTCAGATTTCACACTACGCGCAACTATCAGAGGCATTGAAAATGTAATTTAGAAATAACGCACACGATAAAATTTGACGTTATCGTACTGACGATAAAGTGAACGGAACGCAAACTGACCTCACGCGTAAAGCCCTTCTACCACCTACAGTTTTTGTTCGCCCACCTCCTAAGATGGCTAATTTCTCGTTTCTTGAATAGCGAGCTCAAAAAAAGTAATTGCAAGTTTGGGAATCTTTTTTGTTAATTTGATAAATTTTGTCCAATCTCAAAAAGTTACCAACCGATTTAGAGAATTCAAATTGCATATTCATATATAAAGACAATACACTCGATAAGGAAAACATGAACATTTTCAATCTCAAAATACTGTGTAAATTACTAATAAAAATTGCAAAGTTGTATAAAGAAGCAGTTTTTTTACAATACCCTAGTAAAGAAAATCAAAGGAAAATCGTACTGCGGATAAAAAGCGCAGTTGTGTGCGTCAGCTGTCCGCTTGAAACTGTAATAATTCCGGCCGGTATCCGGAAGATTAAAAGTGGAGCTATATTAACTGGTCATCCAAGGACTGGTGCTTTGTGGAGACAGCTTCTTTATAAGACTATAATCAAAGGCATTGGTATATTAAATGAGTTACCTACTTACTTATTTTTAATTTTTGCTTACAAAATTAAGCAAAATAAAAGGAAATTTATTCTTGCAGTTTGGCGAAAGTAGTAATTTTTTTTCAAATTTCGAAAATTTATGCGAAAGTAGTAACACACTTTCAATTAATTTTCAAATTAAAATTTTCAATTGTAATAGCCTCTTAAAAAATTTAACAGCAAACTATACGGTTTGCATGCCGCAACTGCAAACGAGCTCGGTTTTATACCGCACCGTGAATGCGAAATATTTAGCGTTTTGCAATAAACATTATTACAAAATGTACCAGGAAACTCTCTTCTTATTTCTAAAAGACACAGTTCAATTTAATCCAATAAAAGGAAAAGCTGCCATAACTCATCATGAGGTATAACGCCATAAAGTCAGCGGCCAAAAAAACAGTATCGTAAAAGCAAATTGGACTGGTTGAAATTAAGAGACACTATGGCGATACCACACACTGTTCCCATTTCATATCTTTAAGAAACTGCATGGGGTTATAGTGAGAAAAATAGACGAAAAAAGACCTCGCCGACGATCACCTAGCCGTTGGTCTGACCAAGTCAAGGCGTTGACGGGGCTCTCCTTAACTGCCTTGAGGCAAGCTGAAGACAGAACGATGGAAGCAGCTCATCAATACCTAAATAATAGTCTTTCAGGAAGGATCAGGAAGGTCCGTCCGAAGGTGATCCTTCCTTATGACTTCCTTATGACCTTCAGCAATGAAAAATAGGAGGTAGAAGAAGAAAGAGCCTGTACTGGTAACGTAATTTTGACTTGCATGCTGTTGGGAAGGCACTATGTGGGTCCTTACTTAAATATTATAAGTGGAACCGCTTGTGAAAATAGATGAATGGATGAACTTAATTAAAAACAATTTGTGACCTGGATTAACACATATGCTACTTTTTATCTGGGTACCGCCAGCAAAGCCGCGGGTGGAAATTAGTATTATAAATGAGTTAAAAGTGAGTTTGTTTGTTATGCTTTCATGCCTTAACAAATAATCATGAAATTCCGCATAGATATACGTTTTCGGCAGCACAGAAAAGTACAAAGTGAAAAGAAATATAATTGCCTTCTTTAGTAATTATTAATTGGCTTCTGGGATAGTATGCACAATTTCGCCAGTATCAAGTATAATAATTGTTCATATAATATGAAGCAACCTAGTACGGTTTATAAGTCCAGTCGTCCAGTCTTCAGTCAGCTCCTGTTATCTGCTATAGCCATGGCGACTATAACAAAAAACGAACAATTTTCTTCATCAGAGAATTCCCGTTCAATCTTCTTTTATTCCATTTCACTAATACTTGTGTCTTATATCTATCTAATTTATATTTTTATTGTCTCATATTAAACGACATACATTAGAAAAACACTAGAAAATAAAATTTAATAAAGTTGAAACCGTCGTTCAAGATGAAAAAAATGGTCCTTTATTTATGTCAAATAGGCTTGGACAATTTTTGTCAGTTTTCACTTGACGATTGTCACTCTATAAAGTTCTTTATAATCACTTCTATAATAATAAATTAAATGCGAAAGTGAGTTTGTGTGTTTATTTGTTTGCTACGCTTTTAATCCTTAACTACTTCACAAATCACAATGATAATTCGTATACACGTTTTTGGGGTACAAAAAAGGACACAAGGACCTTTATTCTGGATGAAAAGTCCATCCAGAATAAAGGTCCTGAGAAAGCAAACCGAGAGAAGCTAGTTAATAAACAGATAAGTCCAGAAGTTCCAAATTTCACTCCTCGCTGCACATTTAGAGGTGAAATTTAAGGAAACTTCACAGCACTAATAAGGAAATGCAAAAACGTATTCCATTGAAATTTTCGGTGAACATACTTCTTAAACATTCCCGTTGCACACGTAAGCTGTAATTGGCACGCAAATTCTTACCTTTTGAGTAGTTGAAGTACTTCCATATGAGCAAACTTGGCTTTCATTACCAAACTCTTAGATGCAGTTGGATTTTGTATTTTTTTGGCTCTTTTTTTATTTTAATTTGAGTTTTTTACATTAAAATTAGCATAAAAATATTAAAATAAGATGTTTAAGTGTAATTTAGCAAAAAAGTGCCTTATATTTGTATCAGCAAACTATTTTTTTCCGTAGTGTAGTTTCTTGTAGTGGTTTCTGGTAGATGGTGGTTGAAATGATATGTCCAGGTTGCATTTGAATTGATGGTTTTTGTGGTTATCACCATACAAACATGGAAAAGATTTTGGTATAACTCTAAACTAACTGGTTGAATATTTATGGTTTACATGAGAATAATCTTTATTGAGTACGTGTCGTCTTTCCGCCGGCTAAAGAAGTACTGATTGCTTTGGCAATTCTGCGTACTTACTTGTAATGGTAGCCATACACGATCAAGTCCATCGTCCATTTGGCATGACACTGCCGATTGAATGAGTTGAAATGACGGTGGGTGGACGTGGATTAGCATGACAGTTATAGGTCATAGCCCACTTATACGACTCTGCTCCAACACCGCTCCTACTCAAAACTGCCCTAAACTAAGATGACTGTTCGCATTCCACGCGGCGACAGCTAGCCGGCACTCAGCTGTCCACGCTCCGACCCGCGCGCACCGTCCACCGACCGGCGCGGCGACTGCTGGCGACTGCTACCAGTCAGCGCGCGGACACCGCGCCGACCGCTCGTCTACAACGTATGGCCAGCAAGGCGTCAACTACCGAGCAGTCTGATGGCGGGAAGCTTGCTGACACCGAGCTGTCTGCTAATTTATGTTGTCAATATAAACTATATCGCAATGCCACGACTTAAAGCCCATATTTCAATGATATTTTATTATTCTGGTGGTAGCAGAGTCATGTAAAATTGCTATAACCCACAGATATAAGAAGACAACTAGATAAAGTCTTAAAATTCAATACGGATGATCTCTACTTTCTTATGTCCAATATCATCAAATAGAAAGAGATGCATACATATAACAATGCGACTTCAAAAAGTTTATCGTACCAGGGTGCTCAAACAAATTTCTATGCAGGTTCATACAAATGCCCTGGTACGAAATCGCATTGAGATAAAGTATGCATCTCTTTCTAGCTAACATTATATGGACATAAGAAAGTAGAGATCAGCCGTATGAGTTAATGTTCAGAGCATAAATGAATTTTAAGACTTCTTCTATGCTTTAGTACTATTTATTTGGTTCTACTTGATCCAATCGGCAGGGTCATGACGATTAGACTCTGGGCTTGATCTTGTACGGCCACCATAAAACAATTATAAATAACTGCAATGTTCGATGAAAAGTCTCTTCCCTACAAACCTAGCTTAATTTCAAAGCAGACATCGTGGCAAAAAGAGTATTCGTTGTAGAAATAATAAGTGCACTTCGGCGAGACGGTAATTATTCTTTCCAACCATTCGAATACAGCAGTATTTCACATTTTATTTGCATTGGTTAATATAGTCGTAGCTAATTTATTTCCTGATCAGTGGCTTTTATGGACTTCATAGATAAGGCAAAAAAGCTTCCCTGAACATTATTTTTAGACGATGCAAATTTAACAAAGAATACCATATAAATAATGAAGAAAATCATAAAGATAATAATGTTTGATTTCTAAAATTATACAACGTGAGTTTGAAGTGGTATGCTATCATCATCAACATCATCATTCCCGGCCGTTGGATGTCCATTTTTGAACCTAAGCCTCTCCCTTTCCCTTCCATTCACGAGACGGTCAGTTGCCTTTACCATCCAGTGGTACCTTTTTAAATCGTCCACCCATCATTTCGGTGGACGGTGGTACCTTGTAATTAAAATATTTATAACAAAACCCTAAGTCTGAACTGTAGAATCAGCTCTAGATTCGTTCTTTAATATAAATCTAGAATGATCATAAATAATAAAAAAACATGCCGACAAAAAACACAAACCTGCTTTCTTTGGAAGTATGGTAGCTAAGTACCGTAACATTATTTAAACAAAAATTAATTGGTTGTCATGGCTATAGAAAACATAATTTCCGTTAAAAATAAATATCATTATATAACCTCAAAGGGAAATAAATAATACACAAAATTAAATCTGCAATCCGAATATCGCAAATCGCATTTAACCTTTAGCACTGAAACTCTCGGCAAGGTTGAATAGTCCAGGGGCGAGGGCACAGTGCAACTAAACGGGTAAAATACAGTAGACGAACTATATTTAGATGAAGAATAATAACTCCTTCAGCCCCCTCCCCTTAGCATGCAGTTTTTATGTCTACTCTACGATAGAGAAGACAACGAATTTTTCAGATTGTGTGTCTCCATGCATCTCATGCCTATTTTTTTTTCCAAAAATGTTTATTTATTTTGTAGATAACGTATTTAGAACAATTAAAATGTTGCTACATCTATAACCGAATTTTTTTTTTTTTATTCGTTTGTCGATAAAACCTTGTCTACAGTTGCTGTGCTAAGCCGGCAGAATGAGATAAAAACGTAGGTATTTAAAAAAGTCGATCTCCACATTACTTGATTTAAAAAATTAAATCGACCCTTGCAATATTTAGTATAAAAAGTATTATATTTTTTTTTTAAATTAAAATCACAATAAAATTCAGGACCGAGGCGACTGGCAGGAGCAAAGGAAGGACTATAGCTAGCAGGGGGTGAAATCATTCCTGATGATGATGAGAAATATATTAATACTAGATATATTATTATATAGATATCCACATTAAAGTGGCAGTGGGCTGGCTATATCTGCCAAAGAACCGACAACCGCTGGGGTAAACGAGTTCTTGAGTGGAGATCGCGGCTCAGCAAACGTATAGTGTAAGACAAGTGGTGTGATGAATAACAGGCTGCTGCTAGAATCTGGAAACGTCTAGCCGAAGCAGGGCGAAATGGCGCTCTTTAGGGTTGGCCTATGTCCAGCAGTGGACTGCTAATGCCAATGATTATGATGATGAATATAGTGCAACCGGGGAAGTACTGCCAGTACTGCCACCATGCCTATTTCTGCCGTAAAGCAGCTGTGCTGTGTTTCGGTTAGAAGGGTGTGGGTGCCGGTGAAATAACAGGCACAAGAGGCTTATCATCATCATGCCTCAAGTTGATGGACGCAGGGCGTTGCATCGTAGAGCACGTTCCAAAAAACGTGACCTAGTTTGCAATACTTTGTGATAGGTAATTATTACCACTCAACATCATGTGGGCCATGTGCTTGTTCCATCTTCAAGTATCATAAAAAAAGCCTAACACTGGCATATTTGAATCCCTGACCGCCAACGGCCAGCTGCATTGGCTGCGTGAGAAAGTTTACCCTGCGATCTATCTCGATTCCTGCAACCTGCCAGCGTGGATATTAAAGACATATCCCTTTCTTAATAGGAGAGGCCTATGTCCAGCAGTGGACAGATATAAGCTGGTGTTGTTATTGAGTGGTGTTTCTATGAACTAGCCATACTGCCAAATTTGAGCTATAACAGAGGCAGAAGATTCGATTACTAGCCCACTAGAGCGGTGACGCCTGTCGCCTCTAACAAGAAAAATGAATTTGTCCGAGTATTCCTCGACTATGCATTTTTATGCTTGACTTAGCAAGAAACTTGAGTTGCGGTGATAAAAGTATTTTAACTCTGGAAAATGAAAATTCTGAGTGTTTTGAATTTTAAACTGACTTTTTTTCCCCTTCTCGATGTATACAATCCAGTCTGTCCAAAGGTTGCCTGGAAGAGATCGCTTTTAGCGACAAGGCCACCCATTGTATCGTTACGGATCAGTTTCATATATTCATCATCCTCATTATCATCAGCCTATAGCAGTGCACTGCTGGACACAGGCCTCCCCTAATGAGCGCCATTAGATTAGTTCATTTAAATATTTGTATTTTTTGTATTTAATAAAGAGTTATATAATCTTTTTTTTTTCATAAAAGGATCTCAAGGATCTCTGGTATCAGAATTTTTAGGCATAATATCTAAACGAGCTTTATGAAGCTCGGAAACGCTCATATCTACCTGCATCTAAACGGGCACTCATCCAAATAGTGATCGGTCGGAATGTTGCTTAGCCTGCGGCTTAGCTACCGCAGCGTCCTTCGTGAGCGATCTGGATGTGAATGCGAAGCGGCGCGGTGCGGCGCAGAAACAACAAACAATTGTTAACTATTGAAGTGTCCTACGTGACCAAACGCAAGCAAGGTGTGAAGCGGCGCAGCGCGAATTAACGCAAACGCGATCAGGGTGCCTAGTGCGAGTTTTTTTACCAGCTCGATCGCGTTTGCTTTTACGGAAATTTGTATGGAATTGAGTCAGTGCCACGCGTCTCTCACTAGATGGCGCTACTTCGATTCCATATAAATTTGCGTAAACGCAAACGCGATCGAGCTGGTAAAAAACATGCACTAGGCACCCAGTTGGTTTGATATTTTCGTGCGAACTAGACGCGACGTGATGGCGGAAGCTGCCCAGGCCGGTGATGATGTAGGACAATTCGCGTGCACGCAGGACTGAGTCGCCGCATCGTACCGCATCGAGTCGGATCGCTTCGCAATCGTGTTCCCTTTGAATCGCCGCGTTAGTTGATCAGCCTAAAATACCAAATTCAGCCACACCATGAGCGCTTCTTAGGGTTCCGTACCAAAGTAAAAACGGGTCCCGGTTACTAAAACCACTGTCCGTCTGTCTGTCACCAGGCTGTATCTCATGAACCGTGATAGCTAGACAGTTAAATTTTCACAGGTTATGTATTTCTGTTGCCGCAATAACAACAAATACCAAAAACAGAATAGAATAAACATTTATTTACAATAATAATAAGGGGGGGGGGGCTCCCATAAAACGCGACAGTATGGAACCCTTCATGCACGAGTCCGACTCGCACTTGGCCGGTTTTTTTAAGCTGATGGCAGAAAAGGTCATAATGCTTTTTAATTAGCGAAAAACTTGTTTAGATTCAATCATAAATGTTTATATAAGTTTTTGTTAGTGCCATACTGGCCTAGTGGGATGTACCCCGACTTAAGATCTGGAGGTCGCGGGCTCGAATCCCAGCGTGCAATAATGGATTTTTCGTTTCGCAAAATTTATTTGCGCATTACCACAAGCTCGAAACGGTGAACGAAAACATCGTAAGGAAACCGGCATGCATCGAACTAAAAATTTCGTAAGGTATGTGCTAGGTTAGTTTTCCAATAAAAAAGCGGCGATGGGCTTGCAACCTGTCACGTGGAATGCAAGCTGCTTGCAAAAAGTGGGCATGTTTTGAACGTAATGTTTGAACTTGCCTCTGACTACCCCCTGTAGGGTATCCTCATTAGATTTGCGTACTTAGCAATATCTGAAGATATCCATAATGGGGAAAAAGTCGTGAAGTTTTTGATTTAGTATTGAAATTCTTCGCCGTTCTGTCAGCGAGCCAAGGCCATGGATAACACTTCGTAAAGTATATTTTCATGATGTAATTAATTAATTATTCAACTTTGTGTCCTTGTAGGTAGTAAAAGTAAATATCAATGCTTTTTCATCACATCATTTGTCTATTTCGTCGAAGTGTAACTCGGTCGACGTCAATGTATGAAGGAAGTAGAGGGTCCTGGAGCCATATTCTGAGCCTATGTGAGTTATGGCCGATACTGCATCTACATATTTACGATATTAACAGAATAAATCAATGCTTGTAGATAATGAAAATCTTTTTTTTTTCATTCACGAAATTTATTTTATCTGTTATCCTTTCAAACACGAGTAGTTTCAAATTTTCAGAAATATTTTATGATTTATCATGATTTCAGCAATTCTACTTTATCAAATTAAAGTTAATATTGTGAAGTTGGATGTACGCTATTTTTGCCGTGTCCGATAAAATATTTAGGGCAATTACGAGCATTCTCTTTTGTTATTAATGTAGATTTTACCTGGATTAACATAATAAGCTTATTTTTTATCTGTGTACAACGCGAGTGGACGAACGGAAACTAGTAATTTTATGTAGGTAATTATTTATGAGCGTGCTCAAATTGAAAGCAAAGTGAAAGCTTGTTCAAATCACTTTATTCCGAAGTGTCTTCTATGTTAAAGTTCCAAGTTTTTGAAATCGTGGCCAACTCTGGTGTCGGAGTTTTTAGGCCGCCCGAAGGCCTCCGGCATGGCTTGACGACTGTAACAGCCGGGACCAACATCGTAACATGCCTTCCGAAGCACGGAAGCGCTCAGATCTAATTGCCACTAAACGGTCACCCATCCAATTAGTGACTAGGCGGTTTTTGAAATAAATAAATAAATAATTCTGGACGTTATCACACAGCATCATGTAGCCCTAAACTAAGCAGAGCTTTTATTATGGGCACTACATGACAGATTTATAACTTAAATGTTATAAAATGTTATAATGTTTAGGGTTCCGTACCCAAACAGTAAAACAGAACCCTATTACTAAGACTCCTCTGTCCCCCTGTATGTCTGTCTCTCTGTCACCAGGCTGTATCCCATGAACTGTGATAGCTAGACGGTTGAAATTTTCACAGATGATTTATTTCTGTTGCCAATATAACAACAAATACTAAAAACAGAATTTAATAGTACGGAACCCTGATTGAACGAGTCAGACTCACGCTTGGCATGTTTTTTTGTTGTGAATAAATACATTATTCAAAGAAAACACACAGATCCGAGACGAATATTTGTCTCGCGGCGAGAATCGAACCAGCAACTCTCTACGTCTCAGGTGGGCCTTCTCCCACTGCGCCACAAAGGTCATCATCATATGCAAAGTGAAAGCAGTTATTAAATCACTTTATTTCAAACTAGCCGCCCGTCCCACTTTTTTTTCACCTTGGGCTACGTTACTTAATTTTTAGTTAGGATCCCTAATATTTTCTAGCAATAAATATAACCTTTGTTACTCAAGGTGAATGTAGCTTTCCAATGGTGAAAGAATTTTATAAATCGGCACGGTAGTTTTTCAGTTTATTCATTACATAAACACACACACAAAAATACAAATTTTCCTCTTTATAATATTAGTTTATACGTAGATTGTCTTCTAAGTCCATAGCCATATACTACGGCTACCACTCACCATTAGGAGGAGCGCATGCCCGTTTGCTAACTTAAAAGTAACAAAAAAGTTCCAAGTTCTGAGAATGTTTATTAATCGAGAGCTTTGAGAATATGCGTTATATCTCCACGGTAATAGAAACAAATGATGCTTTGAGGAGCGGAAGCCCAAGGCTTTTTGTTTGATAAATGATGCGACGGCAAAATGAGAAGACAGCTTCTTATGCTAATAGATTAGGTATCTACCATTTTATAGATTCTGTAATCTGCCTTTTGAGGGGCTGGTGGCCATTTGCACCGATTCTCTTCTGTGCTCGACATATTTAAAAGACATTTTAATTAGATTATAGGAGTGCAGTTTTTATGATTAATTATTTTGGTTAGGCGCGTAGTAATAATCAGATATGTAAAAAAAAATCAGAATTATTTTGTTTTAATGAACCTACAGAGCTAGGAATAAAGTAAAGGGAGATAGCTAGCCAATGATAGAGAGAGAGGTCTATAGGTAGGAACTTGTAAACTATAGAGAGGCTAGTATATATCATAGTAATTATGAAGACAAAATAAACTCGCTTGTCTAGCTACCGGCAGAGGGAAGGCACGATGCACGTATAAATATAGAGCCAAAACTCCAGTTGGCAATGTTTTACCCAGGGGGTAAAACACAAGCAGTTACCATTACACGGAAACCTAAACAGCCGAAGAACCTCACCCTTCAAGACCAGGAGATTAATTGGTCCCGAAGGAGTAACCATAGACCTAAGACTCACCATGGCAAAAAAACGCCCAGAATATGGTGAACTCTGCCAAAGCTGCACGAGCCATACTGAAGCCGGTACTGAGCTCTAAGCTACCGCTCAAGATAAAGCTCGGTCTCTACAAGACGTAAGTCCGCTCGCGTCTAACCTGCGCAGCACCCGCCTGGTACGCTCTGTTGGCAGAACGCCCCAGGAGAAACCCACAGACCTAGCAGAACCTCTGCCTCCGTACCATCGTAGACGCGCAGCGGTACGTACGAAACTCCACAATCCACACAGACCTCGAAATGGAAAGCCTCGTAAACTTTATATGCCGATCAGCCACTAAGATTTTCGCACGGACGGCGGTGTCGACTCACGAACATATCCGCAGGCTGGCCCCGCCGTGCGAACGGGATCCAAGAGGCAAGGCATACCCTTGCGAGTTGGTCGAAGAAGACAGCGACCAGGTCAATCAATATGACAGAAACCCCCGCCACCAACAAGCGGCCTGCAAACCGGCGACAGAAAGTCGTCTGTACGACGTGACCCTGGACGAGCTCTTTCAGAGCTAACCCAATGACCCCCCAGCGACATAACGACCGCGGAAAGGGGCGAAAGCCCAAAACCGCTTCCCTCCACGCGCTTACGGAGGCGAGAACACCTCGAGTGAGTCGGCAGTGTGAATCCCCAGCCTCCTCAGCCGATAGCCTGCCTGCCCTGATTGAGCTGCATACCCTAGCATTTTCATTTGAAGAACCCTGTTGAAGGCACGAACACCTTGCTAGGAACCAAATACCATCAAATACAGTCCACTTGCCCTACCCCGTAGGTATATCTTATTTCTTTAAGTATCATCTTAGGTTAAAAATGTGTTTAAGTAGGAGTATATCAGTCGGAAATTTTAAAAACACAAATCGGAAATTACAATTTCAATTTTCAAAGTATGTAACAACAGATTGTGGTTTTACTGATGATTAAAAAATGTGGTTCAATACGGTAACCACAGTTTTCATAAGCTCAGCTTACGTAGGAGCTAATGCCGTATAGTAATGTCCAGCATAATTTTTTTTATTAATTTATTAGTCATTGTGGAACCACGTGGTTTCGCGGCGTAGGGGCATAAAGGGTAGTCGGAATATCTACTAGATGTTTCTTATAGCAAAACAGTAAAACCAACATTCTATAAGGTTAAGTAGTAGTAGAGTTCTTTGTTTAGGGCTCGTCCGGGGAAGTACTGCCACCATGTCTACTTCAGCCATGAAGCAGCTGTGCTGTGTTTCGGTTTGAATGGTGTGGGTGCCGGTGAAATTACAGGCACAAGATGCTTATCATCTTCATACCTCAAGTTGATAAACGCAGAGCGTTGAATCGTAGAATACGTTCGAAAAAAACGTGATCTGCGATGCAATTCTTTGTGATAGGAAACGGTTACCACTTAAAATCAGGTGGGCTATGTGCTTTTTCATCTTCAAGTACCATAAAAAAGGTTATTTCCAATGATAGAAATAAAATCTAAAAAATCAATGTAAATAACTCCTTAGCCGAATCACCACAAAGGCAAAACACTTCAAAGACGACAAAAAGAATCATTACCACATGTTCTACGAAATCTTTCAAAGGGATTTCGCTCTTAGTGGCACAAAATACAATAATATAAAGGTAAAGGTGCCGCGAATTCGTTTTCCTCCGCCGACAACAGGAAACAGGAATTTGCCGGCAAAAGATGGCTTCCGTTGGACGCGGCGAGAAAAAATTGAATTAGTCTACTTGGTACAGTCACCTCCGATAAGGCATAGTAGGTAGCAATACCATGTAGGTACAGCAGCATAATTTTTTAGACAAAACATGTTTTATTGATTTAACATGCTACAATAATTTTCTCCATCCAAAGGTTGTCAGGAAGAGATCGCTTCTAAGCGATAAGACCGCCCATGGTACATTTTATTTTTATTTTTAAGATTCTATCTGCTGTTTTTTTTAATTATGGTGTACAATAAAGAGTTTTCATTCATTCATTCATTCAATAATTATATTTTTCAAAATTTTCTTGTCTGTTTTCCTATTATTACTTACCTATAAGTATTTGAAATGCATTATGTAACCTACTTAGGTAATTAAATTTTGACGAAATCAAGTGTCACATTGTGTATCTATGGTGGAAATAAATTTTTACATTTGAACTCAAATCCAATATACCATTTCTAACATTGGTAGTTGTTTGTTTTACAAGAGACCTTCACTGGTTTAGCGCCGCATTCGCACGGTTCAGGGCTCCCATCTGTTCTAGTGAACATTTTGGCTGTTAAAGATTAAGTTAAGGAAACGACAACTTTAATTATTTTTAAATTAACTTTAGGCTTATTACACCACGCGGTATTCAGTCTGTCTTAGTAAGACTGTATTACTGACTAATTAATCAAGCCTAAGATCGACTTAGTGACTTTCTTTTATTACAACATGCTAAGTTTATGACAGTCCTACTAAAACAGACTGAAAACCGCGTGGTCTGATAGCCCTTTTATTCAGACCAACTAAAGGTACCGCCCGCATGTGGGACGACTCAGGGAGAAAATTACAAGTGAGGTTGAGGTTTTTTGAGTTTTATGGAAAAAGTACCAATCCATCATGAATAAAATTTATAGGGGGCTATCTGTGAAGTATATTATTTTAAACAAAACTGAATTTAGAAAAAAGGTTCACGATTGACGGAGATATCGGTGAACATATAGAGTATATATAGAGTATGTCTCCTATTTGAAGTCGAATCAAAATAAAATAAAATTTCACTTTATCTTTTCAGACCGCATTTGCACGACACTTTTTTGCTAGAAAACAGGCGTTCAACACAACAAAAACGCCTAATAGTACCTAATACTTTAAAGGCAAAATTGTGTAGAAAAAATGTGAAAAGTAAATATGTAGGTATGTAGTTTTGTGTAAGAAAGGTCCTTCGCGTCAAAACTGCATTTATTGGATTTAGTAGCGAGATTATTAATAATATTTATTAATCATTTATTGGGTGGGCGCCAACAAGAGCTACAAGGATACTTAAACAAAATAATAGTACTTAATCTTAAAGGCTAGTGCTCCCTTAATTATGGGTGACCACATCATGCACATTTACTTATGAGACTAGGTCAGAAATTTATATTAGGTAAAAGAAATTTTCAATACATTATATAGAAAACATTACCACAACAAAAAATATTATAAAGAACTAAGTAGGTACTCAATTATGTATACCGGGATGTAGGCGTTTCGCTTCGATAGTAGGCTATCGCACTTAGTTCAGTTTTAATTTTTTACCTGCAGTAGCACAATGACAATATTTTGAAATTTCCATACAAGTGATCGCAATTGAGCTGAAATGCACATATCACAGTAGAGTTCTTTGATGTAGAAATATTTGTGAAGCACCGTGCATATGCATATTTCTGCCGTGAAGCAGCATTGATGTGTTTCGGTCTGAAGATTGTGGGTACCGGTGAAACTACAAGCACTTAAGGCTTACCATCTTCATGCCTCAAGTTGATTCTAGGACACATCCCCAAAATAAGTGACCTACGAAGCAATACTTTGCTATGGGTAATTATTACCCCCTTACATTAAGCAGGCCCTGTGCTATTTCCATCCATTGGTATCATAAAAAAGTTTGTCGTTCTAGACGAGAAATAAAATATTGTGCTATTTGTGTCTAGGTTAACAGGCAAAACATACTTATCAGCATAGTACATTTCCTGTTGGTGAATGAAATGTTGTTTTTTTACGCAACTTCTTTGGAAATCGATTTTACGGAGACTTTTATTTATAAACATGGAATCATCATCATCATCAGCCTATAGCAGTCCACTGCTGGACATAGGCCTCCCCAAATAAGTGCCATTGCGTCCTGTCCTGAGCTCGACGCCTTCAGCTTCTGCCAGAAACCTTTCACAGATCGTCATCCTACCCGGCGCATAGAATACTTGTTTTAAATAAGTAGTTTCATAATTTATTGTGATGCTAAATGATTTATATTCCTCAAATAAGTAAACCGATTGAAATCACCCAAAATAGGGTTTCTGAGAATCAAATCAACAAACAACGAAGGTAATTCTAAGTAACCTACCTCTGTATGTTCAAGCATTATTGTTGTCTGTCTGATTGTAAGCTGATATCCTTGTAATACGCTTGTAATATGCCCTTATCGATGTATTATGTTCTCTAACCTAGAAATAGCTACGCCCTTCAGCCAGGACGCGACACAAATACTTGCAGATTATATAATACTAGCGGCCCGTCCCGACTTCGCACGGGTTAGGGCACTTTTATACACACTTGGTTACGTTACTTAAGTTTTCGTAAGGATCCCTAATATTTCCTAGTAATAAATAAAGCCTATGTTACTCAGGGTGAATGTAGCTTTCTAATGGAGAAAGAATTTTTGAAATTGGCTCAGTAGTTTTTGAATTTATTCATTACAAACATACACACACACAAAAATACAAATTTTTCCTCTTTAGTGTAGAATTATAGACAGGGTGAATTAGAACTCCTATGTTGTGAGACCTTCAATTAACTTATCGTTGAACTCACGTTAACGTTAACTCATCTTTGTGTTGTGTTTCGCTGCAGTTTCGATTACCATCATCACAAATTTTAGTAAAATCAGCTGTTCTATTTTAGCTGTTGCTGTTCTGTTCTAGGGCTGCCTTATGAGACAGCCCTAACAGCAAAAAAGAATTAAGCATTAATTAATTTTGCAATTTAAAAATAATAATTTAACAGCTGAAACCGCAGAAAATAACTTTACAAACTTAACTTTATAGTAACTGTTACTTGATCGAAGATATAAAATACTTTTTATGATAATAATATTATGCTTAGCGTTAGATTTACGGCAACATTTTGTTAATTTTGGATATGTTTTTGGGAGGGAGTGAGAACACTGACGTAAAAATATGGCGATTGATTAGACTCCGAAAAAGAATGATGGCTATGTAAAAATAATGAATCTATGAATATAACTACTGATTAACCAAGTTGGCGTTTTATTCTAACACAACTTTACAAGCCAGTTCTTAAAAACTACAAAATTTGAAAAGTCATTGAAAAAATTTGGTTGACCTTGGGTTGATAAAATAGTAGGTAAAGTCGTGAATATGTTTGTTTTTTGAAAGAGTTCGACATTTTGATGGTAAATTATTTAGGGAACATTGTCAATACCAAAAGTCAGTAGTTTCTAACATATTCCTGACTCCACATAGTTTGAGTGACCACTCAAGTTCACTCCGCAGCCTCTCATGGTAAAGTAACTGAATGCACTCAGACTTGAGATTTACCCAAACATTCTTGCATCGTTTCAGTACATATTCGGAAAGCTGAGCTGAATATATCTCCATTTATCTACATCTTATGTATCGATATAAAAATACATAACTCTACTTAAAAACGGTTAAGAAAAATATTGTCAGAAAACATGCATTATTACGTATAGACCATGTTTTTCTTATGGAAAATCTGATTTAATTTTATCTACTTATAAGGGATTTAAGTAACCTTATTATGTTTGTTTACCACTGTTATCGAGTTTTTGAGTGGAGATCGCGTCCCGGCTAACGTAGTGTTGGACCCTCAGGTATCCATGCTCCTAATATGTACTCAAATACTCTATTATTATCTCTATATTATTATTCTGTATTAGATACAAACTGCAGGGGTCTACTTACAAATAAATCATATCATTTTATTACGAGTCCAAATCAATTGAAAATCGGTGTTGAATCCAATAAGCGTAATTCATTCAATATCGATTTTTCCGGAATGAATGGCTTTGAAGAGCTAAAAATCAAATTACTGTTCGATTCTTCGAGCTCACTTATTTCGATCTTAGAAATTGAATCGTCTCGTCTAGACTTATAATGACGCGGTATCAAGTATCATTAAGTCGTTCTTAAATGACTTTCGTCCATTACCGTGCAACAAAGTAGTTTCAAACTAGAGTTCTATACAAAAGCTTCATTCTATTCCGGGAGGGGTGTAATTGTCTTTCATTTTAGGGTTCCGCGGCGGAGGCGCTAATGGAAGAGGGAAGCAGTAGTCACGAAGTCGCAATTAGATCGAAGCGAGCTGCGGAACCCTTTAGTAATTTTATGTAGTTAGCGCAAATGCGCCTGTACGTTGACCCGAGTAACTTCGTTGAAGTTCTTTGACGTTATTAATTAAATTCAACGCTTCTTTGTATTGGGAGGTGCTTTTCTTATTATGTTGAGTGCAGAATTTTCTTTGAAATATTTTGTAAATAGATTTTTCGCTAAATGGGTGGTGTATTATTTTGATTTTAAGAGTTTTAGGACAAACATTGCAATAGGGACGACGACTGAAAATTGTAATTAGTCTGCCATTTCGATTATTCAAAAATATTGGACACGTATTTTTTCTTTTGTCATTTAAACAAAAAATGAAAAAGATATAGTGCGTTGAAATTCCGCGTGACGTCACGGCTTAGTACACTTTTTGCCTAGCAGTGACGTCACGAGCCCCCACTCCAGAACTTTGACGCTCTTTATCTCCGTCAATTATTATTTATTTAATAAATAGAAAAAATCGTGTCCAATATTTGTTGTTGATTTTTCTGACGGACTAATTAGAATTATTATTTTTTTTACCCAGTTTTCATCCCTATTTTAATTACATCAGCTACCTAGGTTGTTTACTTTATCGTCATGCCACTAGTTACCTCATATCCTTTCCTTAAAATAAACCTTTAAAAACAAACGTCATCACTACTTTTTTCCCTATAACTTCTAATATTGCTGGACATAGGGTATAAAGAAATGTTGTGAAAATTTAAGTTAGAGCCCCATTTATTATAGGTACACCAGGGGAATACATCATACAGGCAGGTAAAGATACGGCTTGAGTTCCACAGGTAGGTTGGAATCCCTAACACCCTGTCACAATGGGACCAAACGGCAGAATACTCCCAAACAAAAAAAAACAAATTGTAAATGAGTTATGAGGTGAGAGAACTTAAAAGATACAACTGAATTGAGAACCTCCCCTTTTTTTGAGCTGGTTAAAAATGTACCGCTACCAATGTGTCAGGTTAGTTACGAATACACGAGTGTGTACGCAAAGCTGTGCATACTATCTCGCTAACATGTCCTATGGTTGTCCTAAGGATGACGCACAGTGAACCAATAAATTCAATTCAATTCGATCAATTCATATATTTGCAGGAAATCCATCTCTTCTATTATAAAACGTAAAAAAAGCAAATACTAGCATGATTTAAAAATATATTTTATTGATTTTCAAGGGTCTATATTAAAAAATCTATAAAAAAACACTAACTCAATCTCAAATTCAAAGTTTCTCTATTAACCTTATGGTACACTTTGAATGTGTATTTTTTTTCTATTTACACCAATACGTAACGCGACCAGCAGAAAAATGTTTGCAGGAAACTGTGCTTCGTTTATATTTTTTTTGTATATTTCACATATTAGTTATGTTCATAACTGGTATTTGAATAAGTAGTATTGTTTTATAAGAAAAATAAAGCTGCATTTATTTGGCGTTGACCCTGTATTTTTTTAGGTGGTGTAAAACCACACAAATCTAAAAGTTTGCATATCAAACTTCATTGTAGTTTATAATTGATATAATAAAAAGGTCGTATTTAATTCACAGGATTTAAAATTAGGAAGGGTCTGTAGCAAAAAAAAACTCAGAAGTAAGAAAAATCTCGAATATATTGTAGAAAAATGATCTCTATCGGCAATTTTCAGTTGAGTATCCGCCGACCACCATTCTACAGTCAATATATATAGTAAGAGGCTTAGGCCTTCAGCCCTGAGTTATTGTATTTGTATTGTCGACGACGGTCAGTAGTGCTGGTCGTTTGTCTCTGTCACTCTTTGGGAAAAAGATGAAACGTATAAAAATGCATGAATTTCATCAGAAAATAGTATTTACCCGACTTCGCCAGAAGGAGGTTAATGTTTTTATTCATCATCATCATCATCATCATCACCCTATAGCAGTCCACTGTTGGACATAGGCCTCCCCTAATGAGCGCCATTGCACCCTGTCCTGAGCTCCAAGCATTAAACTAAAGTTGTCGACATAGCTCAGAGAATTAGCAATCTGAAGAGGCAGTGGGCTGGCCATGTCTGCCGAAGAACCGATAACCGTTGAGGTAAACGAGTTCTTGAATGGAGACCGTGGCTCGGCAAACGTAGTGTAGGACGCCCTCCGGCCAGGTGGGGTGACGATCTGCGAAAGGCTGCTGGTAGAAGCTGGATGTTTTTATTCATTGAAACAAAAAGGGTCTTTTAGAATCGTATGATAAACTGCATATATTTTAAAATCTTCTAGTAAAGTTCTAAATAAGCTACTCGCCAGTTAAAGTTACTAGTGTTGACACGTTACTGGTATTAAGTAGTTTCAATAGAGTCCAAGACAAAAACAATTTTACAATTTGGTACTGATTTCAATTGGTAAACAAAATTATGCCGCAGAAACACCTGCAGTCAGTGCGGCTCATTCAACTCTTTACAATTGTTGGAAAGTCACGCAAAGACACAGAATTTAATTGGCGAACCATTTCGCGCAAACAAGCGGTCGAATTGAAACCAATTATCGTTTTCGCGTTTCGATATCGAAAGTTTGTAGCAGGTGCAAATAACGTTTTTGATGCAAGTTACAGGCGCTAGCGATAAGAATTCAACAGCGCAGAGGTTGAGGAGGCAGGAACGTGGTCTATAACGATGATCACGGCTAGATAAATAGATAGGTACCCTATCCATTGAATACCTTTGCGATAAATACCGTGCACAATTTTCAAAATAACTTTCAACTTCTTAGTGAATTGAAATTGAAATATTTATTGGTATAATAGCAACACATTAAAAAAAGAAAATATATATATATATATATATATATATATATATATATATATATACTATAACTAAATGTACGAACCTGTACATAAACCTTGTAATTAATAAATAAAATAAATATTGCTGGACTATCACACATGTAACCCCAAACTAAGCAGAGCTTGTATTAAGGGAACCACATGATTGATATACATACATACCATACATAGAAAACACCCAGACCAGAAAAAAATATTTACAGAACATGCAAATATTTGTCCCGCGACGGGAATCGAACCCGCAACCTTCTGTGTCCTAGGCAGACTTTCGCCCATTGCGCCACCGGGGTCGTTAAATTAGTAAGTTTAATTTTAAGTTTTTTAACTTAAAATTAAACTTACTAATTTAACGACATTTAAGCTAACAAGCTACATCTCCCAACTCACGCACTTATTTGAATCTGTAGCTGTTAGAGAATAAATCACGATTGGCCCGCTGGTCGAGTCATTAGTGGGCGACCGCGGTCCAAGTCTGCCGATTGAATTGTGACCGTGTACCAGCGGATTTGCGTCCAACTTTGATACAAACGAACAAACTACAGGACATTTAGGCCCAAAACCGGAAGTCACGTACTTACCCCATGGCGGATGACGTATACCAGAGAAATGGTGACAAGCCCCTCATCGGCCGCCAATTGTGTTTTTTTATCCTATTTTAGAAATTTAGGAAAACTTAGAGCTGATATGAATTCACTTATGTTACAAAAATTATAATACTAGGTTAGATGCATGCTGAAGGCAAATTAAAAAATTCCACACGTAGAAAAAATTATTAAGTAGGTAACAAAGACAAACAGTAAGTAAACGACATTTGATTGTAGGTTTATGTCAATATGTAGGTTTAAGTTTAATCTTAAATTTATCTTATCCATTATACACAAGTACACATGCATCTTTTTTTTGTGTGAAATAAATTATCTTATCTATCTTATCTATCTACCTATCTATCTATCCTTCTCTTTTTATCTTCTCCCAATCCCCAAAGGTTTGCTATAAGAAAACTCTTTCAGGGTTAAGCTCGCCTTTAAACATATAATTTAAATAAATTTATTCCTGTATTATGTTTTCGTGTACAATAAAGAATTAAAGACATTTTGGAGCAAACATTTTGAACAATAACACACATTTCAAGGTAAATTGATAATTTCAAAGACTTTTTCAGACAATAGGCGCTTATGCTTGCTTGTTTTAGTATTTAAAAGATCTTTAACGGCTTGTGTTTTTTAAATATTGAAATCTGGTCGGCTAGATAACGAACAATAGTGCACAATTCCTCAGTCGCGTCCATTAGCCGACTGGATGCGTTCGACAATTTTTTCCCACATTTATTCCGAACAAACTCTAACTAAACGTGGACACTTGCAGTACGGCTTGTCCATCAGTTTAAAGTCGCTCAGCAAGCTATATTCGGAGTTTCTTTGAAGGATAGAATCCGCAACGAGACTATCTAATATAGAACAAAAGTTGTCGACATAGCGCAGAGAATTAGGAACCTGAAATGGCAGTGGGCTGGCCATATCTGCCAAAGACCCGATAACCGTTGGGGAAAACGAGTTTTTGAGTGGAGACCGCGACTCAGAAAAACGTAGTGTAGGACGCCCTCCAGCCAGGTGAAGCTGAAGAAGCTGGATGCGTCGAGGTCAGGGTGCAATGGCGCTCATTACGGGAGGCCTATGTCAAGCAGTGACTGCGATAGGCCAATGATGATGATAATGATTATGACTAATAAAACGTCGTCCAAAAGCTACTCTCTCAACGAATACAGATACACCGCGAATGGTATTATTTCACAGTTTCTATTAAGAGAATATCGGTAAATTCAGTTCTGGCGTGATTTGTTGCAGAACTCGCTGGTTCGTAAGTTATGTTAATACCCGTCATTGGTTTATTTCTCACCTGAGGTGGTTTACGAGGGAGATATGACTATATCTTCGAAAGAGTTTGGCTGACTTATGGACTAAGAAGACTACTTTTTTAGGGTTCTATCAAAGGGGGTACGGAAGCCATAGTTTTCTATGTCAATTTATGTTTGTTTCATAATGTGGGGAGTAAGGGTTAATACCTTCTATCTTTGAAATCCAAGTCAACCTTACGTGTCTATGGAGCACCTTGCTGTATAACAAACGGGCCTCTTTCGGCTGAATCCATATTCAGACTATGCCATTATAGCACAGCCTAACACCGGCACAGCTAATTTCCCTGATCGCCGACGGGCAGTAGCTTCGGCAGAGATAATGATAATATCCCCCTTTTTTAGAAGAGACCTATGTCCAGTAGTGGATCGATATAGGCTGGTGTGGTGTGGGATGATGTAGGCGGAGATATTTTTGATTATTTGAAAATCAGCTGATATATATATGTAAACTTAATGTATGTCCGAAAATATATTAACATGTTCAAGAAAAATAGCGACTATCATAATGTTAACACTAGAAATAAAGATAAACTAGCTGTTCCTACTGTAAGGCTCCATAAAGTTAGTCAATCTTTTAAAGGGATGTGTGTACGATTTTTTAACAAAATCCTAAATGACGTGATTAATCTATCTGTAAATAAATTCAAAAATGTTGTTAAACGTAATCTATGTTATAAAGCTTATTATAAAATGTCTGATTATTTAAATGACAAAAAGCTTGGAATGAAACTGCCTCCAACTCCATCAAAAACAATGTAATAGTTATTAAGAACAATGACGTTAAAAAAAAATAAGCCAAGCAGAGTTTCTTGCCAATTCTTCTCTGTTTGGTCACGTTACGAATTGGTGGTAAATTAAAAAAAATGATGTTGCAAAGTGTACTATACAGTTCCTACTGAATAAATGAATTTTGAATTTTTTTTTTTTTTAATTTTTCTCACCTTTGTATGAGGCAGCATTATGCTAAAATGGTGACAAGCCTAATAATATATATATTAATTATAAATGAGTCTAATGAGCAAACACTTACCTACTTGCATGTAGATAAGTATGTAGGTACTGTTTCGTAAAGATCTTTTTGCTAATACCACCTACCTACCTTATAACTTTCAAACTCCCTACTTACTAGGTATGCCTTATATTTGAAGGAATTATGGGCTTAATAAAAAAATATTATTCATTTAAGTAGGTAATTTTCCTTTTAACTATTATGTAGTGTAGGTGTAGGTTTTCTTAAGGTATTATTTATAATTTATATACCTATCTGAATTTGATAAAAGGACGAGAATTTCTACACCTTTACCGATTATATTCACTTCACCACATTGTCTCACAAAACTGCTCAGCAATCAAATAATTATAAAATTCAATAATGCTATAAAACTCCCAAAGAGTCGCATCAGCCACATACCCCAACATTTTCTATTACCCTGCACTTTAGATTAAAAGCGAGTTGCGAAATTGAAGGCATCGAGAGGGGAGGCGGGGGTAATTGCCTCTGAAGTAGTTTAATCACAAAGTTGCGCGTATCAACATGCCACACGCTTTGTCTGCACTCGCGATACTGCGGAACTAATGGTACTCGTGTGCTAAAGTATCGGAAAATACAGGTATTCACAAGCGAAGTTTATGTTTTGATAATACGCAACTTTGAGCTAAGTGTTATACTTAACACACAATTTATTTTTGCCATTAATTTTGGTGTGGTAGTGGCCAGACCGCATAAAGCTGTTCATAAATTACATCAAAAAAACATAAAACTAATATGGGGGTGAATTGTCAACCTTTAAACCGAGATTGATCATATTGCTATACTCGTTTTTAGAAGCTCCAACATCCGTAGCCAGTTATAGCGTATAGTCCATGATATATAAATATAATATTATAAAACTGTTTTTGTTGCCGCTCTAAGTATAACCTAAACAAAGTTGAGGGTGGGTCAGCTAGTATTGTTATAGAATCTTTGAAAACACCTTCGTACATTGCATCGACTCAACTCACAGTAATGGCATTGAAATGTAAGCTTTATGTTATGTCATAGACGGTCTGACTATGGGTGTTGGAGCTTCTAAATACGAGTTTAACAATATGATCAATCTCGGTTTAAGAAAAATTGGCAATTTTTTTACCCATCCGTACATCTATACTCACAAAATTGCGAAAGTTTGTGAGTATAGATGTACGGATGGGTGGATGGATGAATGTTTGTTACTCTTTCACGCAAAAACTACTGAACGGATTTGGGTGAAACTTGAAATATACACAATTTGTGTCCTGGAATAACACAAACTACTTTTTATCCTGGTACCATGCGAGAGAAGCCGTGGGCGGAAGCTAGTCCTCCATAAAGGCTTTAAAACACCGGTAACTGGACACGTACATAATTAGGTATATTTAGACCCATTTGAGCACTTTTTATATTATTTACATTCAAGATATTCTGTAAGGCAAAATATTTAGTATAGGAATTCCCCTAACCTTCTCTGACGAGTTCAACAAATTGCATACGTAGCGACAGATTCACATGTATATTAGAGAAAAAAAAAACAATACTACTAAACTACTAAACAAGCAATTAATCAATGCAACCGTCTACTTACTCTTTCACGAAAAAAAACCAAACACGTTAACAATTATCTTGGAGAAACAACACACACAAATACACAAGAAAAAACCCATGAGAAATTCGTTAAAGTTTTGCATTCCCCATAAGGCATCCTCAGCATATGATCGACTTGCTGTCCATCTTTGCTTAAAAAAAAAAGACTCCAAACTCCGCAGGCGTGTTGTTTTGCCAAGCACTAAACAGAAAGTCATTCAGTCATTCAAACACAACATTCAGAAAATTAATGCAAAATCCTATCAAAACCAATGTAACTACCTATAAATCTATCATAACCAATGTTCTTATGTTTATGCGTAACACCTTGTATTCAAATCTGATAGAATACAATAGAATATAATTCTTTATTAGTCATAAAATAGCACAAGACTTAACAAAATATTCATGAAATATTATGTGAGTTAGTGCAATATCGTCAATACATTTTTGTAATTAATTAAATAATTAATTAAAGGAGTAGGTTAGTTTTTATTTATAATTATTATATTTTAAATTAATTATCCAATTGATTTAATTATGCTGTATAGGAGTATTGTCCAATTTCATTATCAGTTTTAAATAACTGATATAATTATCTAGACAATCATTTCTGCTGTATTGTAATGTCTTATCTATAGAGATATATATTAAGTGTATGAATAAAGAAATTTAAACTTGAACCAAACCACACGAACATACTAGCTAGCGTTGTAGTTACGCGTAAATGACTACAAATGAAGTAAAACACCAAATTACCCGACTCCACTCAACTAAATATTTTGTCCAACGGATTCTATTGATTATGTAATATATTTTTGTGATAATTAAAGGAGTAAATAGTTCTCATTTATAATATTTTTTTAATTTAATTTAAATCCAATTTATTTTTATATGCTGTATAGGAGCAAGAATTTCAGAATCGGTTTTTAACCGACTTCAAAAAAAAGGAGGAGGTTCTCAATTCGGTTGTATATATTTTTTTATGACTGTAGTCGTTATCATGATATTATTTTATGCTGTACGTCTTATCTAATAAGAAAGATATGTTATTCGTATGAATAAAAAAAATGAAAATTGAACTACACGAGCAAACTACGCGTAAATGAGTATAAACGAACTAAAACACCAAGTTACCCGACTCCGCTCAACTAAAGATATTGTCCAACGGATTCCATTGATTATTTCTTTCACTGTAACAGAGTCAGTCCGGGCCGTATCACAACATTGTAACACTGACTAAACTTACGAGGTAAACAATGAAACTTGCTGTATCGGCCACTCTTAATTCCACATCGCCATGTTTTACGAGGCAGTCGCATCAAGAGGTTTATGGCTTACAATGTGATGTTTACAGCATTGGCAATCAACGCGTAGCGTAACTTTCGTCGATGTTACAGATCATAGGCGGCCTGCATTTAAACTGCAGTCCGACTGCAAATTTGCAATTTGAATGCAGTTAGTAGGACTGCGATAAAACTGTAAACCAACCATGCAGCCCAATTGCAGTCGCTGTGCAGATAGCACGCAATTCCTACGATTGCACGCTGATTCAAATTGGCTGCATTGTTGGTATGCAGTTTTATTGCACTCGTATTAACTGCATTTAAACTGCAAAGCAGTTGATGTGCAGTTTAAATGCAGGCCGTCTGTCTAGTAGAGCCTTAGTAAAGACTACCATCCACGATACTGCTATTTGGATTGGTGTCTACTTAGTGGTATGTAGGTTTGACCATATAGATTAGATAGGTAGATAGATTGATAACACTTTATTGATCACCACAATCGTACCAGTAAAAGTAACTTAATCTTAACTTAATGACGACCTCTTTGGCGCAGTGGGCGAAGGTCCGCCTGTGACGCAGAAGGTGGCGGGTTCGATTCCCGCTGCGGGACAAATGTTTGCATGTTCTGCAGATATTTGTCTCGGGTCTGGGTGTTTTCTATGTATGATATGAATGTATTTACAAAAAAAAAAGTATCTATGTAGTATATCAATCATGTGGTTCCCATAATACAAGCTCTGCTTAGTTTGGGGCTACATGTTGCTGTGTGATAACGTCCAGGATTATTTATTATTTATTTATTTAAATCTAAGCATTATGAACTAGAGGGAAACACAATTGGCGGCTTTAGCGATCTCTTCCAGGCAACCATAGATTGTGGAGTGTAAGGGGTTTCAAGCTCCATCATCGTAAATCAAGCCAAAATCAGGCACGTGGTGCATCCTGCTAACTAACTAATGAACGGGGCTCTGGCGGCCAGCTGATTGCGGCATAGCCCAGCATCACATCAGCACAACTGAATTCCCTGACCACCTATGGGCAGCAGCGTTCCCTGTAACGCTAAACGACTGTAAACCAAAGCTATGTCACACATAACTTTTCTTCATTGAATGCGAAAAAGCGAGTCAATTTACATTTAGCATTACTAAAAATATACTCACAACCAAGCGCGTACAACTATCACAGTCTAAAGATAGCGGAATATAAACTTCTGATAATATTTTGTTTGTTGGTGTCAAAGACGCTGCCGCAACTGTAGTTATACTGTAGTTTCGCGAAAATTGGAAGCCTCAATTCATTTTGCTACGCGAACATTTTACAAACACTATCGCTTTGTTTAAAACTTTATGCATAACATATTACTGAAGCTAGCTTAAAATCACTTGGCCGCTTTACAGAGTATAATTCAATTTGCTTGTTTATGAATAGCGTACGTGACAGACCGAATTTTAATCTTTTTAGTTGGTCGCTAGGTTTTAGAACTCTAGTGGGACATTTTTGAAAATATACTTTTTAAAAAAAAGTAAATTGGGTTTTTAAGAATAACGAGGTCTAATTCTAGAATCACATTGAGTTTAAGAGCGCTGCGGTGAGAATTGGGGGCCCTGGTGGAGGCGTGTTGGTGGCCTAAAAACTTTGGTATCTAAAAGTTAGCCATACTGTTTGAGAAAACGGTAGAACTAAAAACTTAAGTATGAGTGGCAAGCTTTTGGTACAAATTAATATGTACAAAGATTTTCTTGTTTGTCTTTTGTAATATTTTTGTAAATCGACGTGACTAAGTGTACCCTCTGTTCCTATTATTGTGTATATTATATGAATATGAAAAATACTCCTTATCTAGGTACCAAAAGGTCCAAATTCCTTCTTCGCTACTTGGTGGAGTGGCTGGCTCAGGTCAGGTCAGCTGGGCCAATGCACAATATGAACCAAAACGGAACTTAAGATATTTTCCACCACCACATATTAGAATTAGAAAAAGGTACCAAAATAAGATGTTTATTTGTTCTTATTTATCAAAGGTAAAAGACTTTAGATATTTTGACTGGATCTATAGAAAATGTAAATATCATAAGCCAACGCAAAACACCCAAGACCTGTTCCAATTTTCCACATGATATAGTTCCACTATCGCCATAATACAGCCTCTAAAAGTGGGTCGCTCTGCTTTACCCATTAAGACGATATTCCTTTGTGCTAATGCTTTTCATGCATTTTTCATCTCATGCATTTTTGAGGCCGCGCCGCGAGCTAAATTGGGTCTTATAGGATTCTTAAACAAACTCTGTAAGGTAAAGATTGTTGTGTCAAGGTTGTAGAAAGCTGTTTATGTTTTAGGGTTTAGCTGAAACTTGATTTTGAATATGTTTTTAACATAAAATAGTTCAGTTCAGTTGCTGGAAGCAGTAACTAGAGGCTGAAAAATGATATTGACGAATAAAGACCAGGACTTATAAACGTTTCTTTCTCCTTTTATGCTTATAGATAATTAAATAGAACTCTTTATTGTACACTGAAAATTACAAATATTTAATTGAAATCTGAAACTCCCGATAATTTTTATAGATTCTAACTAATCTATAAAACTAATCCGGAGTTGTACAATGGTCAGCCTTATCCACTTAAAACTATCTCTTCCATTTTTCGTCTTCTTTCTTTCTTATGGTGCGAAGGAAACTTCTTCTTTCTTGATTGTATGGTACGAAAGAAAGGTTAAAAGAAAGCGAGACCTATCGCCAATGCAAATTGCTGATTTTGAGAGCCTTACTTCATAAATATCTACGAATTTTCTTAACCAAATTGTAAGCCCCTTTACATATAAACGCTATTTAAATCTAAACCATTGCTTAAAGATCGAAACTTTTTTCCTATACACTTTATTTACCACATAGTAACAACTATAGAAAATATAGAATAATGAGACGAGCTTTGAACCATGGGGATTGGTGCATACAAAGGGAGGCCTATACCCAGCAGTAGGTGAAGTCGGGCTGCGGATGATGATGATGAAGAATTATAATACGATGAGACTAGTGCAGGATCGAGACGAGTGGTAGTCCAAGGGAGGCCCATGCCCAGCCGTGAGCCGAAAATGGCTGAAATGATGATAATGAGGAATAATTATAGTATTTAATCTTTATTACACAGATAGCAAGATACATTTTACAATACATGAACCTGACCACCGAAACTTCGAAATCCAAAAGCACTCCCAAAACTCGGTCACAATCGTTTTAAATCAGGCAGGAAAAATTACTCAGAGCACTTTTGAGTTCCAAACTTTTCTCTTTGGCCGCTCGGCTCTCATTATTGTGTTCACGTTTCGGACTTCTGTGGTTCAATTTATAAGCGCTCGGTCGAAAACATACATTGTCATATCTAGAGGATCACAAATATTAATAAAATGTTGTCGCTTAATAGTATAGTAACTAAAATATTCCTAGCTATATTGACTAGCCTCCGCCCTTGGCTTCGCTTGCATGGTACCCGGACAAAAAGTGGTCCATGTGATAATCCAGGTATAATTATATTATAGATAGTACATGTGATATTTTAAGTTTCATGACAACCTCTGTGGCGCAATCGACGAAGGCCAGCCTGAGACGCAAAAGGTTGAGGGTTCGATTCCCCCTGCAATACAAATGTTTTTGCCTTCTGCAAATATTTGTTTCAGGTCTCGTTATTTTCTGTGATATAATTACAAAAAAAATATCTGTGTTATATAGCAGTCATGTGGTTCCCATAATACAAGCTCTGCTTAGTTTGGGGCTACATGATGCTGTGTTATAGTGTTCAGCATTATTATTAAATATTATTATTATTAGCCAAATCCCATTAGTAGTTTTTGCGTGAAAGAGTAAGGAACATCCATACAACCTCACAAACTTTAACGTTAATAATATTAGTAGAAAATTGAATTATTATTACACAATATTCAAGTTTTTTAACCATGACTTGGACTAGTAACCTAAAGTAGGTTTGAGTCCTGTCTCATAGCTGAAATCATAACTTTGCATGCGTTCAAAAAAATATATGTTTTATATTGAAAACAATGTGTAAAATTATCACCTATTGTATTGAATCCATGACTAGATTTTTTTATATTCATTTATAAGAATAAGAATCAATTATTTTAAAGTTGTCAACATAGCTCAGAGAATTAGCAAGCTGAAGTGGCAGTGGGCTGGCCATATCTGCCGAAGAACCGATAACCGATGGGGTAAACGAGTTCTTGAGTGGGGACCGTGGCTCGGCAAACGTAGTGTAAGACGCCCTCTGGCCACGTGGAGTGACGATCTGCGAGAGGCTGCTGGTAGAAGCTGGATGCATCGAGCTGAGGACAGGGCGCAATGGCGCTCATCAGGGGAGGACTATGTCCAGCAGTGGACTGCTATAGGCTGATGATGATGATGACGATGATTGTAAAAACTGTGTAAAACATAGATGTTATCAGTAGGTAAAAGAGAATGCCGTCTGATGTATGGCGCTCGATACCAAGACTAAAGTGAGTGCGTCAAAAATATCTCTAATAAGTTTTTAGTCGATTCTTCTGTCAAAATAATTAAAAATGAGGGTTATTGCCACACTTTACATTGCTATAAATCAATGTTTGTTGTCATAGTAACGTATATATCATTGGTTGTTGCAGTCTAATGGTGGCGTGCGGCGGAAACCAAATCAACAAAATATTTTTTTCCTGATCATTTATGCCGTCGGTGTGAAAACTACAGAAAATGATAATGTCATTTATAAAATATAATAAATTTTATGGGATACGATTTTGATGCAATTGGTACGGGTTCTCGGCATTCTCCGTTGTGACTTAACACAATGCTGGATATTATTACACGGCATTCTAGGCCCAAACTAAGCACTAAGCAGAGCTTGTATTTTAGGTACTACAGGTCTGATTTACAAATAATGCAAAACTTTTGAAAACACATAGAAAACACCCAGGCCTAAAACTATTTGCAAATCATAAAACATTTGTCTCTTTGTGGGAAACGAACCCACAACCTTCTGCGTCTCCGGCTCGCCCTCTACACCATAGAGGCCGTCGTATCATTCAATTTAACATTTCATCAAAGGAGAATGCCGATAACCCGTACCAATTGCGTCAAAACCAAACGTATCCCATAAAATTTCCTTTATTTTATAAATAACATTAACATTTTCTTTAATTTTACACACCGACTCAATTAATAATCACATAAAAAAATCTTTCGTTGATTTGGTTTGAATATATGGTATATAAACCTTTTCTTATATATATAGTATCATAGTTAAATGTTTATAGTGCAATACTTATAATTATGTAGACAAAACTGAACACACAAGGTATCGGAAAAGCATTTTGTTTTTAATAAACTCTAGAACTAATATCAAATAAAAACAATTTGTTACGTTAATCTGAAAAAAGACTTAGTATTCCATGAATAACAGTTTAATATCTTTCGAAAAAATTAGGTTTCTTTTTGACGCAATCACTTTAGCATTGGTACCGAGCACCATACATCAGACGGCATTCTCCTTTAAAACCTCTTTCATCCTATAACTTAACGCAGGAAGAACTGTTCCGTCGGCAGACACGGCATCTACTTCAATCTTATTTTTACAATCTCGCGCAAAACGTCAGGTTTATTGCTGGTGTGTGGAACCCCCATATGGGACTCGACTCGACACGACTGTCCTAATGCAGGTATTGTGTTTAACCCTCACATTATGGTACACGGAATGGTTTGTAATGAATTTTGTTGAACCCTTCTAATTTAAGGTCACCATAAACGCTGATTGTGTGAGATCAGCCTAAATGGTTTTTGTTGCCAGTTGATGAGTATAAACAAAAAAGTATATATAAGAAAACGAAAGCGTGTATATATATCCTACTAATAATTATATTTACATGTATTTTTGTTACTCTTTCACGCAAAAACTACTGAACGGATTTGGATGAAACTTGGAATATACATAGTTTGTGACCTGGATTAACACATAGTCTACTTTTTTATCGCAAGCTAGTACCATACTTAATTGTAGGTACGATAACGATCAGCCTGCTATTTCCCACTGCTGTGTAAAGACCTCCCCACGATCTCTTCAGTCATTTCGATCTTGAGCTCTGTCGAAGGTGTCTGATAGTACACCAAGTGGTAGGTTATTGTTTCTTATTGTAAAAAATTAAATAAAGTTTAATACGTTCATAAATCCATTTTTAAATAGTATGGTAAGCAAAATATACTATTTAAAAATGGATTATATAACATACCTGTAGGGATTATATCTTCTCTTCTCATTATGGGAGGCCTTAAAACCTGGTGTTGTTTTTGTTAATATAAATTAACTTCTTCTTGAGAGGCATCTCTGTCTATTAGTGGTTAGTTCTGTATTTTCTTTTGCCTTTATAATGTAAGAAACCTAGTATTTTGTTTGTACACACTTATCTTGTCCACATAAATACCTCAGATGTGTCAAAATAACTAAGAAGAGGGTGAATTATGATAATTATCTCGTGACGTCGCGTCGCCTTCATGTTACACATACAGATAAAGCATAGGTCGAGAATGTAGTGAAGAACGACGCGAGACGTGATTTGAATGTAATGCATAGTTCTCTTGTTTTACTCAATTGAGGAGCATCTTCAAGGCAGCTTGACAGTTGACAATGTATGTTTTGAGTTGGTCGGAATTGAACATTTTACTCAGTTCAGTAAAATGATTATTATTGGCAATCTCGAGGATTTCGCCCTAGAAAAAAGGCCTATCTAAGAATTATTATTATCAATTGATATTCTTAACATAATTACTATTTAATCTGACATTATTCACTGAAATTAAAAATTTATGAACAAACACTTCTCAAAAGACAGATATTAACTCAATACTTAATAAACTTATTGTCATCGCATACAACAATACCAGCCTATATTAGTCCACTGCTGGACATAGGTCTCCTCTTATAAGGGGATATGCCCTTAATCTCCACGCTGGGCATGCGGGTTGTGGATCGCGGGGCACAGCATTTTCGCACCGCCAACGCTGCTGCCTGTTGGCGGCCAGGGAATATAACTGTGCCTTTGCCGGGACCCTCGTTTGTAAGTTAGTAGGGTGCATTACGGGCAGGTGAGGTTGGCTTGAGTTCCAAAAGTGGCGGTTGGAACCTTTTACACCCCGTTTACACCTCTTACACCCATTGCTTTCACATTATGTTTCATAAAAGGCAGGTATGTTAGTCTCAGAGATATATACTTCTATGGGCCGTAGATTAAGTAAAGTCTTGTACTTTTTCTATTGATGCCTGAAATAAAAAATTACCTATATTATTATATTCAATAAATAATGAAGTTGCGAAGGATGTGAAAATGTGAAGAAGTTTGTTCTCGGTTGATGCCGAAATTACTAAGTGCCTTCGCAAATTATGTTATGTAAGTTATGTAAGCCTAGCGTTGCAAATAAATTCTTTTTCTTTCGTCTTTCTTTCTTTCAAATACGACCCTTTGTCGTTGCGCTTAGTCGCGAGCGTCTGTCATATCTTGCTGTCGCGATTGTCGCCGTGTGTGCAGAGCTTTGAACAAAATGTATCAAAATTGTCCCCCGCCGCTTGTCGTAGCGTCTAATCGCTGATGTTTGACGTCCAATGTGCGCAGGCTGTTGCGCAGGTTGATCTCAAGTTTTTAGAATTTTAGATCTAGTCCAAAATTAGATTAATATAGGTTACTTTTCCCCGGGTACCACGCCATCGTGGAAGGACGCTAATTATAACAAAAATGATGGTAACCTCAGAACGGCTGGATCGATTTGGTTAATTTTTGTTCCAAAATGTCGGAAAGACTAAAACTTATTCCGAATAAGGTTCTTAGGGAAAGAGAAATTAAAATTTTCCTGGAAAATTGGAAAGTACAAACAGAAAATGTTTATTTCTATGAGATGTTTGCATGAACTCAAAAATTTTGACAGGTCATCTGTTGTGTAACTTGTGTACTTACTTAAATTATTTACGTTCAATAACTATGATTTAGGTATAATCTCTCTTATTTATTGTTGTTGTGCCCAACAGAAAGAAAATACATTTATTTTCACCCATTATATGGGTAGGTACATATTATACAAAAAAAACAAAGTAAAACAGAAAAAGAAAAATATTAACTAAACCAAACAATAACCATGCAACAGGGTCAATAATGATCTTAAAACCTGTAAACATTATAAAACGGTAAGTATTAAAAAAATATGAAATTTTCCTCCATAATATCGAACAAATTTTCCCAGCACATTGAATTTTCCTCACAAAGTATTCCGCGGAAAACCAACAAAACGTGTAGTTAAAAGTCAAGTTCAAACACAAAAGGCGGCCACAATAGTTATTTTCGCTCGGCATGGTAAACATTTCCGCGAGTTTGCTAAACCGATTTTCTTAAGTACAAAAGAATTAAATAAGTAAGGAGTTTGAGCAAGGACAGTGTATTTACTGGACTTTGCAACCTAACTGAAAAAGTAATATTGTGTAAACACAATATTACTTTTTTATTTATTAATTTTTTCTAGAACTAAAGTTCTAGTGAATATTTTTTGGAAGTTTTAGTGTCGAAACATACTATGCTGAAGTTACGCGACCGAAACTTCGGCATGATTACGCCTGCAATGCTATTTGAATTACAGATGGAACATTATGCTGAAATTACGTTGCGTTATGGTGTACAGTCGAACGTGTCAAAATCAGCTGCGGAACTTACATCGTGTAATTTCGGGTAAATTCTAACATTATTATAGTAACGTGACATGTCATGAGGGAGGAGGGATATTGATGGGGGATGGGGGGAGTGGGATGGGCATTGCCCATACCACGCTAACCTACAATTCAACTTTTCCGTCACTGGCTTCTATTGCCTTTCGGAAATAGTCACTCCACCTGATCGGAGGACACAGTCTCCATCGACTTTTTTTTTCAGTGCAATACAAGCAGTATTTTATTTTGTAAATCTACTGTTTTTAGCTCACGTAAATTTTTGTTTTTGTTTCTGTGCCTTCTTTTTCTCTGTCTAAAAAATACGTTCTCTTCATCATCATACTCAATACTCAATACTCAATACTCAATCATTTATTGCGTTCCATAATGTAAATATACAGGTGTTAACAAATTTTCATTGCGATCATTACAGACCCTGTTGGGCACAACAATAGTAAATAGGAGAGAGGAGGACGTCATAGTTATAGTCACATGATAGTATTACATTTAAATAGATAAATTAAAGTCAATTTTTACTTAGTCAATATTTAGGTAGGTATATTACAATTCGTTAGTCAAATAGGTAGGTATTGTCGGCAGATTACTTTGGTCATATTATTAATATTGTTATTTTATAAGTAGATGCTTATCGTTAGTAATTTTTGTTACTTAGAACTTGTCATTAAAATATTCCTTAACTGTGTAATAGCTTTCATAATTATAATTATTATTATAATTATTATTATTTCATAATTATCATCGGTCTATAGTAGTCCACTGCTAAACATAGGCCTCCCCTAATGAGCGCCATTGCGCCCTGTTCTGAGCTCGCATCCAGCTTCTACCAGCAGCCTTTCGCAAATCGTCAGTCCACCTGGCCGGAGGGCATCCTACACTACGTTCTCCGCTCAAGAACTCGTTTACCACAACGTTTATCGGTATCTTATTCTCTAATTCATATTTAGTATAGTGAATTATATTTTTCCGTCCAGATACGAGAAGGTCCTAGAGTAAGGACCGCAACAGAGTTATCCCGACCGGCGGGGACATTGTATTCATTATGATAAAATGTAAAATGCATTGCAACAGTGGAGCTCTCGCGAAGAAACTTAGTAATCATTTAGGTGATCTTCAACTTCACGGGCTGTCCTAGTTTTCGTGTTTTCATCAATTTACTAAGAATAGAATGAATTTATTTTTATGTTTTTTATGATATCATAAAAGAAGTTCTTGATTTGTAATGTAGGATGCTCTCCGTCCAGGTGGATTGACGATTTCTGAAGGTCTGCTGATAGAGGCGGGATAAGCCTACCTTAATGAGGCGTTATGTGAAGGAGTGAACTGCTATAACTATAGGCTAATAATGATGATGAAGAAGAAAAAGAAAAAGAAGTTGATAATTCTTTAAAGGGCGTGGACGTGGCGGGGAATCTGTGGATGAGGCTTACAAGGGACATAAAGGAGTGGCCTACACCCAACAGTGGGTGTTAACGGGCTGAATGATGATGATGATTATGATAATAAATTATGGAACCTCAAGCACATCTCATTTTAAGGGTTCCGTACACAAAGGGTAAAAACGGAACCCTATTACTAAGACACAACTGTCCGTCTGTCTGTCTGCCTGTCACCAGGCTGTATCTCTTGAACGGTGATAGCTAGACAGTTGCAATTACAGATTACGTATTTCTGGTGCCGCTATAATAACAAATAAAAAACACGCTAAAAAAAGAATTAAATATATATTTAAGTGGGGCCATATAATGGTACGGAACCTTTCGTGCGCGAGTAGTTAAACTCGCGCACGAAAGGCCGGTTTTTTTAGAATTAACAGGCATACGAGGATTTTCCACCTTAAGTTTTAAGTTGATAAACGCAAGGCGTTGCACGTTCTAATACTTTGTTATAGGTAATGGTTACTACATCACGCGGGCTATGTGCTTTTCAATCTTCAAGTTCAAGTTTCATAAATTTAGTTACAAGCGCGGTCCGCTCATGAAAGAGAACTAAGCTGTAACGAGCGAAAACGAATTAGTCGCTCGCCCGTTCACAGAGCATCCTCCTTGGAGTACTCGTAACTTATGACACCGAGGTAACTTATACAAGGTCTCAATGATGGGTGTGTATAAAGGGGTAATTTTGCTGATAAAAATAAGTATGTAGCTTACAAAAAAGTCGCTTCACATTTCGTTCCCATATTACAAGCTCAAAATTCATTTTCGTCAATTTATTATAATATGTGAAGCTTAAGATAAATTGAAATTGGTATCAAAATAAAATATAAATAAATAATGCTGGACACTATCTCACAGCATCATGTAGCCCAAATGTTGGCGAACAATGCAAACATTTGTCATGCAACGCAAAAAATGGTATGTACGGAGTTCCAACATCCATCTTCTCTGGCGGCCAGCTGATTGCAGCACAGCGCAGATCGGCACAGCTAAATCCCCTGGCCACCGACGGGCGGCAGTGTTGGTCGTGCAAGAGAAACTCTTCCCCCGGATCGCCAATCCGTATTCCTATTCCTCTTTATTAGTTGAGGCCTATGTCCAACAGTAGACTGGTATAGAATGGTGTGTGTGTGTGTGTGTGCGTGTGTGTGTCTCTGTGTGAGCAAAAAATTAAGGTTTTACTTAAATTATTGATTTGGCTAATTTTTAAAATGCATTACGCTGTATTATAAATATGCTGGGTGCCATGCAGAAAACACTATTGTTATGTGGAGCAGTAGGTAGTTGCATTATACCATGTTAAGTTAATATTGATAGCTCACATCCGACCTCCTTCTTCTTTTTCTCTTCCGTTCTACTCTTCTTGACAGGACGGTGGTGGTCATCTCGGTCAGGGGCTGATATGGCCTTACAATATCTCGCCATTTTACACTGTAAAAAATCTTTAAAATATGTACTTATATATATTATATATTATATATATATATATATATATATATATATATATATATATATGTAATACATATATGTGCATGATATATACATAATGTTTATCACAGATGCTGCTGCGTTTTGCAAGGTGTCACCACTGAACCATCCTACCAACAGACTGCTTCTGCAGACACTGAGTGACGATCATTTTGTGTCCCTGTTTCTCTTGTTAGATTTAAGCACTTACTTTCCTTTGTTTATTTTTGTGACTGAAATAAATAAATAAAATAAATAATACTAGACTATCACACAGCATCATGTAGCCCCAAACTAAGGGGAACCACAATGTTTCTTTACTTTATTTTTTACATTTATTTATTCATAAAGTATTATTATGTAAAGGCTAAAGTATCACTAGAGCCTGAAAGGACCTCGATCGCGTGCAATCCTGATCATTTGAAAGTTTGTAATAATATCTAATATAACTTTTGTAAACTTACGTCACTGTAAGCTCTGACTCAGCTATGGCTCAGTTTACAACCTTAGAACGTAACCCTACGTAGCTTTATATCGCGATAACTTGTTTAGTACTAATAACTCGACGTGCGGTAACGAGCTCTCGATGTTTTACTATGTCGGCGATGTCGCTTTAAAATTAACAACTAGATACATTCGCAACTTTTAACCATACAAAACTTAAGGATTGTCTCCTGTAGCGCGAGTTTTTTTTTATTTAGCATGGGCCAGCTCTTGACCTCGAGGCTTGTGTGGGCAAGGATAAGGTCGACGATGGGACTAGCTTTCCCAGTAGATGCCTATTAACTCTCTTTTTGAAGTCGTTAGGGTCATAAGACAATAGTGTCCGGAACTGTGAAACCCAGACCTGCAAAACATGAAATGCAATCATTTATTTTGCCTGAAGTATGGTACAATATGATCCTAAGATACCTAATAATCTAATACCTTTAAACGAGCAATTCTCGGCAACGACTCCAATGATTTTCATGAAATGATGTATGCAAGAGGTTTCGGGAGCGATAAATCGATCTAGCTAGGTTTCATTTTTAGAAATAGATAAGATACCCAGCAAGACGGTTTTGTGAAAACACAGAGTAAATATTACAATGATGTGATGTCTTCGGTATCAATAAAAAAAAATAGGAATACAAATTGTAAAAGGATACAAGATATTGATTTGCATAATTAAGTGTACGATGGACCAGGTAGAATCACATCCGGTCTTCGGACTAGTTATTAAAAGTACAGGACTTATTTACCCGTTTCAGGCATCGCAAATTAGGTTATGTAGAGGGCGCTTTATTTACAAAGCAACAAATACTTTTGAAATTAATGAACTGCTAACTATATCTATTATTACATAATCAACTTATTATAATAATACTCATAAAATATTATGTACTCAAAAAGTTATAATTTAAACCTACTCCAAATATTCCTATTGAATAAAAACACTTTTCGATTAGAAATTACTGTTCAATTAGCTAGCTTTTTGACTGGATGGTAGATGGTAGATGGTAGATTCTGATTGTAATCAGGAATTTTATAAAATACTAGATGACCCGGGAACTTCGTGCTTTGATTTTCAATCCGAAGTGGCAATTCACATACAAAGGTACCGTTTGGTTTTTACCGTTTATGCATAGAGATAAGTAAAAATTCAAAAATCGTCCAAGCGTTTTTGATATTTATGTCATAACTTCAAAATGCCAAATATGCACTAATTTAAATCTTGTGTCTCTTCAAAAGTGTTCAAAGTCGGCGAAACGTTTGTGGCTCTAGTTTAAATATCTCGATGCATTTATGTCAATAATTTCGAGGTTGAGTGTCTTGAAAAAACTGCAGGATCAATTTCGATCCTGAAAACTTATAATTTAACAAAATTACTTTGAACGTTCAAAAATATACTTATAAATCATCTGTACATCTAAAATTAGACTATTTTAATATCTTCTTAATTTATTTAAGTAAACAAAACGTACTTTGTATGTTTTTGTTCCATAAAGTTTCTACCGCGAGGCAACATCTTGCTGATTTATAATATAACAGAATAAAAGTAGGAACTTGCCATAGAGCAACGAAATGTTCAGGTTAAATATAAACGTGCTTCGGTAACAGAGCATCACAGAGCTTTTCCTATAATAGTACGCATAATTTTCTCCAGAAAAACTGTAAACTTGACGTTCTGCTTTATTTTTGACAGTTTTTCAAGGAACTGGATAAAAAATTTGTTGAAGTCTGAATTTGTATGCTAAAAAGTGGGTGATTTGGACCGTGGTTGTCCACAAGTCGTGAGAATGACTGATAAAAAAACAAAAAAAACGAATTTGTAAAACTAAGGCAGAATTACAATAATTATCATCATCATTAAGTCAATGACAAAGTTTAAAAAATCAGTTGTTCTAGGGCCTTACAAGTTTTTAAGTTTAATTATTGCGTAACTGTACCAGCCAGTTAAAAAAAATATTAAATTCGAAAATCCTTTGAACAAAATCTTATTGACCTTCGGGAATTGATTTCATCCCTTTTCACGATAGCGTACGAAAATCAAATTCACCTTTAATATTTTACAATAAAATGAGGGGTGATAAATAATTAATGTCTGACATTTGTCACACGTCATCTGGCCCACGCGAGCGAAGCCACGGGCTCTAGATAGAAACTAGTGTTGGCGAAAACAGGCCACACGCGACAGCCATAAACGCCGCGACGAAGCTAGAAGCCGCTACTAGTGGCGGCTTCCGGCGTCAACAGTTTGCGGCAGGTCCATATAGCTACAAGAAATATGCTAGTGGTCGCGTTTTGTGGCTGTTGCGTGTGGCCCATTTGCGCAGACCCTTAGTAGATAAAAAGCGTCTCTATGCGTGCAATTTGTTCGCTCTGTGATAAAACCTGAGGCGTTTCAGGCTTTCCTCGACTTAATCAAAGTTTTCTCTTTACATTAATTTCCATTTTAGGAGGAACAGGACTAAGTATGGATTAAGCTTGATTTATTTCGCTCTTAACTTTAAGTTACCTTTAAGCAGCGACATTGATTTAAGAAGAATAATATTAATGATACTCAAATTTTGTTCATCAAAATTGTTCTCAGCATAAATCTTTATACTTGAGAAGTTTTTCTTCATAGAAATATATTATTTTTAATTCTAGTTATAAATATATGAAAATGATAAGTTATTTTAGATTTCAATTATTCTATGTTGACTCAGGCGTGACTTTGCGGAAATTCATTACAAGATATTAAAAAGACAATATAATTGGTACTAATTCCACTAGCTCTCTGACGTTTCATAAAAACCCAAGAGAAATTCGACAATCTTACGCCAACCCCATATGTGAAAGTGAAAGTGAAAATTTCTTTATTCAGTACGAACATTACAGTACAGTTTGAATCGTCATTTTTTTAATTTACACCAATTCGTAACGCGTCCAAATAGAGAAGAATTAGCAAGAAACTCTTATATATATAAATAATCAGAAATTTTATAGTAATGTTAGTAGTTCGTAGTGGTGGGGTGTACAGGGTTCCAACCCCAATCTTCGGAACCCAAGCCAACCCCACCTGCACGTGGTGCACCCTGCTAAACAACGAACGGGGCTCTGGTGGCCGGCTGATTGCGGCATAGCACAGTCTACATCGGCACAGCTAAATCCCCTGGCCACTGACGGGCAGCAGCGTCGGTGGTGCGAGAAGCTGTGCCCTGCGATCCCCAACCCGCATCCCCAGCGTGGGGATTATGGATATATCCCCCTTTATTAGGGGAGGCCTATGTCCAGCAACGGACTGATATAGGCTGATGTGATGTGATGTTAGTAGTTCCAAAGGAATAGGAAAGGAATCAAATAAAAAACTGGACTAACAGATATAACTAACTGTACTAATTTTATGTAACTGGTACTATTTCTAAAAAACGCTACTTCATTTGTATCTAATCAAGATGATTTTACAGTGTCAACTGGCAAATTTTACTGTACGTGCATTGTATGTAACGCATGTATCTGGGATATGATTTAAAATGAAGGCATATTTTTGAAGGTAGTTTGAAAAGGTTACATAAAGTAAGCTCATCTACATAATTTATGAAAGCCTTCACGGTCCATCGGTAGGTTTATCAGGCAATCGCCGGAGTCAATGACCGGTGCAGGCTCATGCCGTATCTCTTGGGTTAAGGTTATGCCAAACATGAGTTACAGAGCCTAGATGAGGCTAAACTTTTATTAAATTCTTGTAAAATAAAAAGTGGTCAATAAAACACAAAAGCTTGATTAATCAACTTGAGTAATTAAAGGTAAAAAGATTGTAGAATAGATAACCTCTGATTGGTTGCGTTATGAATTGATGTAAATAAAAAAAATATCATATAAAGTGTATTAAAGTTCCTGATATAAAAAGTGAAAGAATAGATTAAGCTAAGCAACCTTTTACCCGATTGTAGTATCGTTGTGTCGCTAAACATGTCTGTAGTAGTTTTAGAGTTGAAAATAATAAGCTTTATACGGTAGGTAAAAGCAAAAAAATGGTTTAGACTAAGCGGGAGGGAAGTCAATGCCCGATTTTTCTCGTACGATCTTTATGTTTACCACGTAGATTTACCACGTAGAGTAGGTAAATGCATAGATCATACGTAATACCTCTTCTCTTTTTTTGAAGTCTGTTAACATATACCGTTAGGTTTAGGTAGGGTAAGGGAGTTTTTGGATTTATTATCATTTTCAACGTTGATCATTGACGTAGATGGTCGTAGACACTCGTAGCTAGTGATGCCTACTGGGTGCCTAGTGCGAGTTTTCTTACCAGCTCGATCGCGTTTGTGTTTACGCAAATTTGTATGGAAAGGAGTCAGTGCCACCAGGTTTCACTAGATGGCGCTACCTCGATTCCATATAAATTTGCGTAAACGCAAACGCGATCGAGCTGGTAAAAAACTCGCACTAGGCACCCTGTTCTACGGATTACTTTTTACACCGAACTGCGTAAGCGAAGCCACAGGTAGAAGCTAAAATATTTGTTTTGTTTATACACATAAAATGCGTATAATGGAAAGAAATAAAAGAAAAAAAAGCCGGAAAAATAGGAAAAATAATCGTGATTCTTTATGATTTGGACAGGACAACGTCTATTGGATCAATTATCTTTAAAAATACGCCACGCTTTTGTAGCGCTTCTGGCATGTTTGCTCAAGAAAGAGTTGACGGTTTTCATGTATTGTTTTCATGCAATAATACGCAAAAGGTGCGCTTCGTTACGTAAAAGGGAACGAGGTAGCCCTTACTGGACATGTTATGAAACAAGTGGGATTGTCCAATTAACCAACATTGGATGCTGCTTCACATAGGAGCGAGGGAGTTTTTTGTTTTGACATTTTATTTTTATTTTATTAGTTTAATTTTGATTTGATTATGGTCCATTTTACTTATAATGTACTAACTATTTTTTGGTTTTATTTTTGACCTCCTGGTGTACTGGTGTAACAAATATTATGGATTTGATGTGGATATGAAATAAATACATACAATAAATAAAGCCTTTTCCAGTACTAACCTACTTTTCATTCCTCGCTTCATTCTTCTCGGGGCAAGATCATTAGGTTTGAGGGCCTCCTAAGTGTAGTAAACTTTAATAACCCTAACCGTAATTGGGGCTATCTTTACGGGTTTCTATCAGGTGTTACTCAACTTAATGCTTCCTTAGAATTCTTTCAAGTTGCCGTTACAAGTTAGAGTTTCACGACGTGGCGAAAATATTTAAGGGAAAGCACCTTTTTATGATCTCTTTTCTTACAACTTTTTTTGGTGTCAAAAAGAGTGGGTAAGTGGTTTTAGCTGATTAAACAAAGGTTATTAAAATTAAAATGAAACTTTGAGATAAATTAAGCAAAGCAGAGTTTCTTGGCTAATTCTTCTCTGTTTGGTCGCGTTACGAGTTGGAATAAATAAAAAAAAAAAGTTTATATATGGGTTCCTACTAAATAAAATAATACCTACTTATCATTGAAAATTTAAAATAATTTTCTCTGTTATGACAATTTCGTCTATTATTATTATTATTATATTATTTATTGTGATTTGAAAACAGATGCAGCATGCCAAGCTCCTGGGGAAGATCCATAGAACTGTCAAGAGCTTCCGGGCGTAAGTACCTAACTTCAATAAAGAACTTATTTAATAGTTGCCTTTTTGATGGAGTAGCACAAGTGGCGTGGAATAATGCTATGGTTAAAATACTGCACAAAAAAGGGCATAAAACAGACATAAAAAACTATAGACGTATATATCTTCTACCACACGTCTATAATCCAGAATATCATCAAAACTCTCGATTCTCTACTCTATTTCGATCTTGGTATGTATAAAGAATAGATATTAATATTGAAGAATGGGAATTTTCACGTAAAGTTACGTAGGTGAAGGCACCGACAGAGTTTCAACTCATTAAGAAAGTCTGCATAAGGGTGACCAAACGCGACAGTCTCCCTCCACGTCCCGTATACTTCACTATGAATGAGATCATCAAATTCCCGTTTTTGATTGAGTTATTTTGCCAGCTGATAGCGGCATAGCGCAGCCTAGCACCGGCACAGCTAAATCCCCTGGCCGCAGACTGGCAGCAGCGTCGGGGTGTGAGAAATTGTCCCCTGCGATCCCCAACTCACAAGCCTAGCTTGGGGATTATGGGCATATCCCCCTTCTTATTGGGGGAGGCCTATGTCCAGCAGTGGACTGATATAGGCTGATGCTGTTGTTTGATGTGGTTAAGATGATCAAAATTACATGACACTTGTGTACACACTTGTAACGACAAACAAGTGTGTACACAAGTGTCATGTTGAAAATCAGTGTTTGCTCCTTGAGCAAAATTATGCGCTGAGCTATGGCCTTTTTTGTCATACTGCAACACACACATACACTGTGATGGACTTTCTCACAATGTTTAGTCGTACATATTGTTTTTTCAATTTAATGTTTATATTTTTCTAGATATAATGTCTTCACTATTCATATTGTATGTATACCTAATGTCAAATTACCTACTTGTTAAATCTTAAAATGGTTGTATATGTGTGTGATTGTAGTTGCAAATAAACGATATATCTATCTATCTATCTAAAATTCCCGTTTTTTTTCAGTATGAATGGGTTAATTGACATTAGTTTCATGAACAGTAGATATTGTTACAGGCAAAACTCCGACACCGGAGTTGGCCACCAGCTCGTACGAAGATGAAGAATAAGAAGACGCTAAGGATGCAAGTGTTTGAAAGCTCGTTATTATTTTGTGGAAAGCTCGCCCCATCGTCGACCTCGTCCTTGCCTATGCAAGCCTCGAGGTCAAGAGCTGGCCCATTTTAAATAAAAAAAACACATTTCAAGTTTAACTGCCTGTTACGTACGCGTGCTAGCCGGATAAAACTTTAACAAATTGATTCAGCCGTTTTGGCGCCAAGAATACGAGTAGTTTGGTAATGTTTGACGACATGTTTATTCACCAGCGGATGTTGCCACGTTATTTTTAAATTAATTTTCCCTAATATTGGATGAATTCTCTAGAGCTTGGTATATTAAAAAGGTTTCATTTTTATTTTTAACGTAGTTTGCCTGTAATTACATTTTTGCTCGTGATGCGGAGTACAACGACTTTATGAAGAGTTTTGTTATATTATTTTTTATATCATTATGGTAACCGACGTTTATCCACATTAAATAATAACTTTACGGAACATAATTTATCCCAAGCTATATGATTGATACACATATATTTGTAATTACATACGTAATATTTAGTACGTATAGAAAGCGCCCAGACTTAAATAAATATGTGCAGATCATACAACCTCTTGTCCCGTGGCGCGTATCGAACCCACAACCTTCTGCTTTTCAGGCTGGCATTCGCCCACTGCACCACACGTTTTCACGTTAGTGGAATGCTTCATTGATGCGTAACAGCTGTGCTCCATAATTTATGGATCCATCCCTGTATAAAGCCCCTAAGTAACTGTTAGGTTAAAAAAATATTCTTATATTAAAAAATATTAAGTTACACTCCATTAGTTACCGGTCATTCTGTAACAGCGTACCTTAGAAGCAATAAAAGAAAATAAACCAATATCCAAAACCAACACACGTACATCAATTTCCTGTTTTTCCAAAAAAAACCTATAAAGTCACTGAGCAGTAATAACACACAAAACAATAATATTTGAATAAACAGCCCGTTATCTGCTCTCACTGACCGGCGGTAGCGACGCCCAAGGGAAGGGTTAATGTATGGGGTAAACATAAAAATATATTTTTCCCATGAAAAGGATGAGTTTGCCTTACAAATAGTAAATTTATTTTTTATTGGAGTTTCCCTGTAAGAAAGTTATAGGGTATTTCAAATGAGTTTGCGATAATGCTTTTAATTGTTTTTATTGTTACACAGTGCAAATTGAAAAAAGTTTTTGTTTGTTTGTCTTTAAAAAGATAAAGCCCATGAATGAATGAAGATAATTGACCATACGAGTTGCATATTATGTATTCAGATAAATTCACAATACCAAAGTTTTACAAGTAGCAATTCTTTGTGACGAACTCATCCGGGGAAGTACCAGCACCATGTCTATTTCTGCCGTGTGCCGTGTGCAGCATTTTAAAGGCTGTGGGTGTCGGTGAAATAACAGGCACGACCTTCATGCCCGCAGGGCATTGCATCGTAGGGCAAGCTCGAAACTTACATAACCTACGAAGCAATATTTTGTTTTATGTAATTGTTGCCATTTAAAATAAGATGGGCAGTTTGCTTGTTCCATCTTCAGATATCATAATTTTTTTTCACTTTTATTTTAATTATTATATTCTATTTAAAAATTCTTACTTAAAAACACGGAAGCTGCACCAATTTTTACCAATACAAAACCGGGTAATAAAGCTTTGGTTTTTGGTTTCATGGCTATAATATCACTGCAACCATACAGACCTATTGTGATCGCCATTTTCATTTGTGACGTGGTGGGGGGTTCATAGTTCACCACTAATCCCGACTATTGACAGAAACTGTTGGATCTATTTGGGGGTGAATTTTCGTTGCAGTCAATCTGGGCTTGAATATAATTTGCCCAGAATAGTTCTAAGTTTATGCATTCTCTCCTAACAGATGAAGGGGGATTCATCCGCCTCATTTCCAAAGATAAACGGAAAGTACAAAGGTCAAATAACCATGCATTTTCCAGTTAGTCAAGTAAAGCCATTGGCAACCAGTAAACTATAAAACCGATGAAGACATAAAGCTAGTTTCACATCGTAAAAACGAAGCAGAGGTATCGGCAGGTATGCGTGAGACAGCTTTAGGGTCCCGCAGTGGGGAGCGTGAAACGGAAGATTTACTGTCGACCTGTGTACGGAACACGTAGCGTACAATTGTGGGGCTTTTAAAGATATACTGTTTTAAGAGCTAGGGGTATACCTATGTACTTACAGACCTACTTTCAGAGATACTAAAGAAAGGTTTGCAAATATTTAGCCAACTTTTGATATGTAATACATCTTGAACTGTAGTATTGTATCGCTTATCATACATTTTAAACGACACACCTCCCCGGACATCGCACCTCCTGCTGCCTCGCCCTGAGTTTGAAGTGTCAAATGATCACGTGTAATGATGTAATATACATTACATCCCATAGCCAAAAGCTGGCTTTATTATCTGTTTTATGTCTGTAAAATGTGTTTATTTTATTATAGGTTCGAGCCTTACTAAAGCCGGGTTTTCACAATAAGAGTTGGCTCGGACTGAGTATTTAGACCTATTTGACAAAATATACCACTCTATATTTTCAATACTAACCATCCTTATGAAAAAGAAAAAAGGATAGTGGTGAAGTCCACAGCATTTCTACAATAAAAAAGCAACATTCAGTCGAATTGAGAACCTCCTCTGTTGGGGTTATCTCCTCGTTGAGGGCACTCCAGTTATAGTTAAGTTTGTAGGTAATAGTTCAACACCAAACCACTGTTATCGTCTTTAGATTTATTAACAATTAAAGGTTAGTTATGTAATCTGAGGCGCACGTAATGTTTAGGCACATAAAAAGACACACACCGGCGCGTGTCAAAGGTTTCGTTACGATTGTTGTTAATTGTAAACTAATTAATAATGATAATCTGCAGTATGAGCGATATTGGCTCGTACATCCTCCTTTTTGAAGTCGGTTAAAAAGGAACACTATTTTTGAGTAGACATATCTTACACTTCGTTTCTTCTATTTTCTATTCGGATATTTGTAATGGTGCAGATAATTACCAAGTACCTGGACGAGCTTTGCTCGGTTTTCTTTTTTTAATCGTTTTTTTGGAAATTATAATACGAATTACTTACTGATAAAATTTGAATAATTTTTATTCACTTTGATAAGAAAATATGAACTGGTTACTTAATAAAAAATTACAAGTGCATTTTTGTTTAACATTTTAATAAAAACAAGTACTTACTTTTTTAAAGTTAATCAATTAATTTTGTAAGCATATTTTTATCATATTATTTATGAAATCCTTATACTTCCTACCAGGAATGAATAATTTAATAATATACTATTAATCCTGAATGGTGCATCTCAATTGTCATTTTGATGAGTCAAAGGTTATCCTTGGTATATGTACTTCTTTGCCAGATTGTTTACCAGTAACAATTTTTGCCTTTATTATGTGATTGCACAGACTTGTTACAATAAGTTTTACATCATTCCATAGTCCTTCTGATACGTCTAAATTACGCAACAAAACAACATTGTTAACGCATTTTTCTTTCAATTTTAGTTCGTGTGGTGGCAAGTCTGAAATGTTGACACTGTTGAGAAATTATGTTGTTAATTCTACTGCCTTTCATTGAGTCATGGCTATAGTAGACTTTGTACTTACTATACTTACTATAGTAGAAGTTTGGCACCTATATCATCATAATTTTTTTCAACATATTTGTTATGAGGCGCGAGTATTGCTCTGTCTTTAATTGCCTCATAATTTCCATTGGCTAAGCAGTTACCTAAAGCCCGCTATACTTACATGTTGGTCGAGCTTAGGCCAATGCGAGCGTAGGCAAATTGATACATAAAAAGAGCTACCGTCTAGACGTTCGGCAAGTTTATGCAAACTATTGGAAACGGCCAATGTAAACGAGTTTTGTGGAGTTGCCCCAAGAAATCTGCCCACACGTTGTGCGATTGGCCAAGCGCAGGCGAGCGCCTTTGGTTTGTGCAGAAAAACCGTCACAGCTCCGAACTGAGAGTCATTGTCTTGCATGTTAAATTTCCCCTATTAATCCCATGTAAAGTACCTACCACGTGAGTTCCTAAAACCTATAAAAACTTGTAAACCAAGAGCTTTTTGGTTTAGTGCTGCTTAAAAATTGCCATCTATTGTCAAGTAGCTTTTAGTGTTGCTGTGTCGGCAAAACAGTTTAGTTTTTGTTTACAGGTGCTCGTAAACGGGCAATTTTGTCAATTTCTTGCTGCAATGGTATAGCTACTATTATATATAATTATAATATTGTAGCCCGGCAATATTGCAGCAATAGGACTACTTAAATATATTTCAGTATTGTCGCAAGTATTTAATGTCTAGCCGATTACATTTTGCAAATGATTTATTCAGCTTTGACTTCACTGCAATATTGCCGTATATCGTCTTTGCTCTGATGTTTAGGTGCATCTCATTTCCCTCGCTCACCTCCCCCCGCCTCGTCCTGTAGCTGCCACTGCTGTCTCCTCAATCTTACCGCAATATGCTCCGCGTGTCCAAAAAAACTCCTCAGCAATCCGGTTGCTGAATCTTGAAGGGTTACACTCGGCAATTTCAGCTTGTATTGCAAAATGAAATTGCATTTAATTATACTGAGCAATATTGGTCGATAAAAATAGCCCAAAACATGCAATTTTTGTAGCCCGTTTACAGGCCTCTTAATAATACAATAATAAAATAGTATTACTACTCGCCCATAGATGACAGAAAGAGTCATAATCGTATTCTAATTATAAATAAACTTTTTATTTAAAATATCTATTAGGCAATTTAAGTAAACACGTGTGTTGAAAAGACATATATTTTATCAATAATTTATTTTCTTGGTCTAACCTCACACCAAACATTCATTGTCTTAGTCTTGCTTAACAACGTCATCTATTGTCAAGTAGCTTTAGTGTTGCTATGTCAGTAAAACAGTTTAGTTGTTGTTAAGCTGATAGCATCGAGTTATTATAAATAGAGGCACAAACGTGGAAAAAGAGTATCTGCACCAAAACTTACTTACTTCCTTAGACTTAAGGTCTAAATTAGTGCAAATTTGTTATTTTGAAGTTGATTTATGTCAAATACGCTTGGACGATTTTTGTCAGTTTTCACTTGAAGACTGTGACTCTATAGTAGTAGTTTAAAATATCTCGATGTCTGATGACCCTAGTTGTCAAAACAACAAAATAAAAATAGTAATACTATTCGCCAATAGATGTCAGGAAGAGGCATTTTCGTATGCTGATGATATTGTAGCAGCTTTTTTTGGATAAAACATCATTTTCTATTAAGGCGACTAGTAGGGTCAAACCTCCCTCTCGCTCGCACTATTCAACATTTTTGAAGATATAAAATCACTGAATGTAGTAATGCAAAATAGCAAACTTTCACGGCCTAGAAAATAACAATACAAAGGTCCAGCAATAATATCATTTCGATTCTTTCACGTTTTCTTACCAAAAAACTGGTACCAATGTGATTAATTTTGAATTGCTCGTTTAAAGGTATAAGATTATTACAAATCGGCCCTTATGTTTAGTAATAATAATGCTGAACACTTCACACAGCATCATGTAGCTCCAAACTAAGCAGAGCTTGTATTATGGGAACCACATGACTGATAACCTACATAGATACATTTCTTATACTTTCATATGCTATTCAAAATACTTAGTTATATTGAATTGTCGAGACCTAATCAGTGCTAATGTACTCATAGGTTTCGCTAGAACTTTTTATGCACATGTCGGCTAGCGCAGTCCATTTCACTCGCACAATAGATACTTTTTATTTAATTTTATTTAGTCGCGGAAACACATTACAACCATTTCAAAGTAAAAATAATATTAAACACAGATCAGAACTAGGTAGTAACATAAAAAAAATATAATCATCAAGCTGAATTCAGCAGTGCAGCTTAAATAAATTCAAATAGCTTGATAGGTAACAGGTTGGGACGTTTTAGTATTACTTTTTTTTTTTTTTTTATGCCAAAGCTGACAGACGAACAGACGGGCCCCCTGATGGAAAGTGGTCACCGTCGCCCATGGACACCTGCATCACCAGAGGCGATACTGATGCGCTGCCGGCCCTTGAGGAAATGAAATACCCGCCTTTTGAAGGACCCCATGTCGTAGCTCTGAGGGAAAACCGCAGGAGGAAGGAGGGTTCGTTCCACAACTTGCACATTTCTAAAAAGAAACTAACTTACAAACTAACTTATGATATTCAGGCATACTTACTTACAGTAAGAAATTTGTGATTTGTTGCTACTTTAGTTTGGGTTGAGTCATGTCTCCATTGCCCGCAAGCAAACATCTAATATTATGCGACACCACGCATCGGGACCATGTGAGGGTTGGTGAGGGTCTAGGAATAGGACTGATCATGTAATATACCTTAAAAAGTATGGATTTAAAGATTATATAAACTAGATGGTATTCATTCCAACATCAAAAAAAAATCCGTAGTAAAAGTTTTACCATAATGGATTTCTTAAAACATTACACACAACACAAATATTATAAAATCTTACATTAAACAGAATCTTCTTATTATTCTCTTCCGTATGAACTAATGACCAAATCTGAACAAGAAGTTTCCAGGCAGCTTGAAAGTTTCCAACATGGCCAAATTACTGAAAAAGCCAGACCATCCTCTTATCATGCCTTCCGAAATACGGAAGCACCCACATCCAAATACCACAAAACGGTCACTCATTCAAGTAATCACCGAGCGGAGTGCTAGTTGATTGATCAATAGTGAAGAGTGTTAATTGGATGCTAAATGATCTGTTAAAAACACGCCATGGCACGAGCGCGTAAGGATATATTTAACTGCAAACAGAATTTCTTTTGGGTTGCTGTATCGTTTACGTTTACGATGAGAGCTATTGTTCAATTATTCAGCGAGATAGTGCATTATGCAAGCACACGACCCACTGATGCCAACACGTCTTGTGCCACATTCACAGCTGTAACTGCTACTTTATTTAACTAGGTTCCACCTACGGCTCCGCTCGTTTTTTCTCTAGAAGCAAAAGCATACTTCATTTCAAAATTCACACAACGAAAGTTAATTTGAACCCATTCCAGGATACTAACCTTTATTTAAATACTAAATCATCATCAGCAGTAGCCTATAGCAGTCCACTGCTGGGCATAGAGCTTAAGCTTCTTCTAGCAGCCTTTCGCAAATCGTCACTCCGAGGAAGAGTTACCACTACGTTTGCCGAGCCGCGGTCTCCACTCAAGAACTCGTTTGCCGCAACGGTTATACGTTCTTTGGCAGACATGGCCTGCCCTAAAAAACTCCGCGCATGGCTCGTTCCATATTAAATACTCAATATTATGGTAAAAATGCGGACCAGAAATAATAATGATGTAACTGGCATCATATCTTATATTACCCTCATGTTACGATGTTCAACACCAAACAATTACCAGTCCACTGGTTGAAATAAGCTTACCATATTATGAAGAGCCATAATAAGCCCATAATTCCCACGCTGGGCATGCAGGTTGGGGATCGCAGGGCACAGCTTCTCACACCACCAACTCTACTACCTGTGGCGGCCAGGTGATGTAGCTGTGCCGGTGTCATGCTGCACTATGCCGCATTCAGCCGGCCGCCAAAGCCCCGTTTGTTAGTTAGCAGGGTGCACCATAGGTAAGGGAGGTTGGCTTGGGTTCCGAAGATAGAGGTTGAAACTCCTTACACCCGATACAATGAAGGTTATTTCGAATATCAACTGAGTATATAATTTTTGGTATGATCTTTATCGCAAAACTTATTCTGCCTGGAAAGGCATGTAATAAAATTAAAAATCAGTTTTTTTATAACTTTTCAGTTCAGCGTAAAATGAATGGCATCTTGCAGTTGTCATATTGGATTTTTGACACTTCATAGAATCTAATTGTCAATTTAATTATCAGTCAAATCCAAAGACACATAATTTGTGGAAATCGAACAGTTTTTGATACCTTTTCTGTTCAACGTAAGTTTAAAATGGCTTCTTACAGTCGCCATATTGGAATTTTATTACATTTCATATAGCTTATGTCACCCTCGTGATCTAGACAAATCCAACGATACCTTTTTTGTTAAAATCCGTCCAGCCGTTTGGGCTTCAGCGACCGACAAATAATATTACAAACATACATACACCCTAAAAACATAAACTGACTGAAAAGGACTTCAGTCGGGTAATAAAGCAATATAAAATGAAATTCCGCGATACAATATTTCATTCAAATAACTCGAATAAACACGTAGTTTATTAAAACGGAACAGTATTGTTGCTCAAAAACAAAGTTTCGTTATACTCTAGTCTAGCGTTAAAAAACAATCGTTGACAGCGCAATTTTAAAAGGGTCTCGTATGCGCACTAAAATGTTTTTTAATATTAAATTTCAGCATGATGTGACGTAGTGTTAATGAATTTTATTGCTTTCTGTGTTGCAATGTAACAGGTAGTATAAAATATGTTGCCAGCACCATTATTACTATTTTCGGTACACATTTTTAAGTTTTTACGTTCGGTTGCGTTCAATATTTTTTTATTATTTTTATGCACATAGATATTTACCACTTTTGCTTGTAAAGAGTTTGCTTGCTTCTAAAAACTTTATTTTTGGTCGAGATTCTTTGTATTCCCTATTTTATATGTTCTCACATTTAACTTTTCACAAACATTCACCTTTATAATATTAGTAGCACAGTAAAAAGGTTTTATATAAAAACTCTGGTTGAAGCTGGATGCGTCGAGCTCAGAACAGGACGCAATGGTGCTCATTAGGGGAGGCCTATGTCTAGCAGTGGACTGCTATAGGCTTATCATCATGATGATAATGATGAAAAAGGTTGGTTTAGGTACTCTTCTGTGATAAGAAGGAAGAAGAAAGAAACTTAAGAAATCAAACTCAGTACGTAATTAATAAGACAAAACACCATAGAGTCAATTACATAGTCTTTAACTCACACAATGATACATTTTCTTGAACATTTTCACGGCATCATAATTAGCCCTGAATAAGTAGAGCTCTCTCCGTAAGAGGAGAACCAGGGTAACTGACATAGCTCAGCAAGCTGAAGTGGTAGTGGGCTGGCCATATAGCCCGTAGAACCGATAACCGTTGGGTTATCGGTTCTCGGAAAAAAGGTTCTCGAATGGCGACCACGATCTGGAAGACGAAGTGTAGGGAGACCCCCCACCAGATGGACCGACGACATCGTCAAGATTGCAGGTAATCGGTGGATGGAGAGGGCTCAAGACCGTTCTTCGTGGAATTCCTTGGGGGAGGCCTATGCACAACAGTGTACTTCTATAGGTTGTTGATGATGAAGTTGAGCTTAGAGGTAAAAAGGAGTGACGATCTGCGAAAGGCTGCTGGAAGACGCTAGTTAGACGTCGAAGTGAGGACAAGGCGCAATGACGCTTTATTAGAAGCGGTATAGGCTGTTGTTAATGATGATGAAAAAGAGGTTGTGTTTTGGGAGCCACAAGACTATTTTTTCGTTGTACCTACACTCATTATACGTAGAAAACACATAGACTAGAGACAAATATTTGCAGATAAAACACACATTTGTCTGGCGGCGGGAATCGAAACTCCAATATTCTGTGTCACGGCGGGCTTACGCCCGATGCTCCAAAAAAGGCTCCACAAAAGCTCAAACTCAGAAACTTTTTTCTATCTTGACCTTTGAATCGACTGTATGTACTATATTCTTAGATAAACAATAATTTAAAATAAAAAAAAAACCGACTTCAAAAACATTTATTGAAAAAACTGTTAAACTAAAAAGTTAAAAATAATTGCTTATTTTTTGCTTCATCCACCTTTTTTCTATAAATTTATCCCTTACGATCTATGCGTTTACCACATAGGTAGATCTAGATACCTACCTGTTATTTTTGGAGTCGGAGTCAGCTTTGGAGTACGACATTATAGCAACTACACTTCTCCCACCTCGGACATGCCTTCCTGCGCCGCCCACGCAATAGTTACCTACCTTGGCGTGCCTTGGCTGACACCGACTCCAAAAATAACAGGTAGGTATCTAGATCTACCTATGTGGTAAACGCATAGATCGTAAGGGATAAATTTATAGAAAAAAGGTGGATGAAGCAAAAAATAAGCAATTATTTTTAACTTTTTAGTTTAACAGTTTTTTCAATAAATGTTTTTGAAGTCGGTTTTTTTTTTATTTTAAATTATTGTTTATTTCCGAAGTTTTAGTGAATCTGACTTTAAGACAATTACTAAAACTATAAATAAAATTCAAGCCCATAGAAATTTTATTCCCTATTGTCTTATCCCCGAAAAACACAACGACAAAGAATTTTCCAAATTGTTTTTTATATGACGGAGTTATGAGATAACAAACATAAAACATGAATAAAATTCGAGCCCATAAAATCTTAGTCCCTGTTTTTTAACCTTTAGAGTTGGTATTTTTTCTTCAAATTTTTATGGGACCTATCAAAAAGTATATCCTATACAAAAAACTAAGAGTTTTTTAAATCGGTTCATAAATGACGGAGTTATGAGGCAACAAACATAAAAATCGAATAAAATATGAGCCCATAAAATTTTCATTCCCAGTTTTCTCACCCTTAGGGTTGGTATTTTTACTTCAAATTTATATTGGACCATTTGCAAAGTATACCCTACACTGCGATAAAAGAATTTTCGAAATCGGTTCATAAATGACGGAGATATGAGGTAAGAAACATAAAAAAATTTATAAAATTCGAGCCCAAAAAAGGTTCATTCCCAATTTTCTCACCCTTAGGGTTAATATTTTTTCTTGAAATTTAAATGGGACCAATTGGAAAGTATACTCTTTCCAACGAAAAAAGAATTTTCCAAATCGGTTCATAAATGACAGAGTTATGAGCTAACAAACATAAAAAAAAAATAAAAAAAAATACAACCGAATTGAGAACCTCCTCCTTTTTTTTGAAGTCGGTTAAAAAGAAAGAACAAAGGAGGTTTAGTCCGAAGCAAGTTCGTACAATAAATACGTAAGTACTAATTCACGACGGGGTATAGGCCTTATTTACGTTTATTTATCAGAACCCTAAAAAAGGGCCACGGCTGTCCGACAGAACACGGTTGTCCCATGTTTATTTGTTTGTCACTGTGGAAGTCGTAATTTGTCGTGATCCATATATACAAAAATGTTTGTATATAGTGCTCGTTCAGTTTTAGTTTGTATGCCCTGACAGACTGACGAATGAGTATTGCTTGAGTCACAAAGACTTTATTTATGGAAATGCTCTCGAAAGTTTCATCTCGCAATGTTGGGTGAGATATATGTTTTTGGCAAAAATATTTATTTACGTGCTCATGTTTAGATGTGAATGGGAGATTTAGACTTCGCTTCAATTTGTTGCCACTTTTGTTTTTTTCTTACAGCAACAATAACATCAACAACACCAGCCTATATCAGTCTACTGCTGGACATAGGCATCCCCTAATAAGAAGGAGGTTATACTAATAATCCTCTAGCATACGGGGATCACAGAGCTGCTGCCCGTCAGTGGCTGGGGGTGTAGCTGTGCCAGTGTAGGCTGCACTATGCCTCAATCAGCCGGCCGTCAGAGCTCCGTTTGTTAGTTAGCAGGGTGGACCACGGGCAGGTTGCTTGCGTTCCAAAGATGGAGGTTGGAAACCCAAACATAATTTTTAAAAAATTGTTTCGGTTTTTACCACTTCAATATTGGTGCAAAATATATTCCATACTAGCTTTCGCCCACAGCTTCGCTCGCGTAGCACCCGGATAAAAATCTGTGTTAATCCAGGTCACCATCAAATCAAATCATTTATTTCCTCTTTTCACATGTAACATGGACTAAGATAAGTCTAAATACAAATTTCTAAAATATACGAGTAGTACAGTCAGCATCAAAAGTAGATGATGAGTGTCAGAATTTCAATACAGCTGATAGAAATTTGCGTCAGAATGAGATAGCACTAAAGTGTTCCATAAATAGGTGATTGAAAAATATGCCAACAATAAGCTGATGACACTAACCACCACATGTACCTGATGACTTTAAGGTTCAAAAGTATTTGATGTAAAATAGTTTTATAAATATATGTATTATGTTACTTTGCAATATTTTGGCAATAAAGATATAGGTTCAAAAATAACTGACTATCTATTTTAAGTGGCCTTTTAGCTCTGTTCATAGTAATTCTTAATGTTGATAGTAAGACTTTGTTTTTTTTTTTTATTATTTTTTTTTTTATTTTTTTTTTATTTTTTTTTTATTTTTTTTTATTTTTATTTTTATTTTTATTTTTATTTTTATTTTTATTTTTATTTTTATTTTTATTTTTATTTTTATTTTTATTTTTATTTTTATTTTTATTTTTATTTTTATTTTTATTTTTATTTCTATTTTTATTTTTATTTTTATTTTTATTTTTATTTTTATTTTTATTTTTATTTTTATTTTTATTTTTATTTTTATTTTTATTTTTATTTTTATTTTTATTTTTATTTTTATTTTTATTTTTATTTTTATTTTGAAATGAGAATAACTGAGCTAAGAGCCCGGTTAAAATAGATAATCAGTTATTTTTGCGTTGATAGATAGTCAGATATTTTTGAACCTGTCTTTATTTCCAAAATATTGCAAAGTAATATAATTCATTCTAATTCCTAATTCCTAAACATAATAATCTTAATAATCTTAATCCTATCCTATCCTAATATCACATCACACTATCACATCACATCACATCACATCACATCACATACACACTTTATTATTATTATTATTATTTAATATTATGGCCGAGAGTTGGTTACAGAAAAAGGGGCCGTCCTCCAGCAGTGGGTCAATAAAGGTTGATGATGATGATGAATATTATAAATGCGAAAGTCTGTGTGAATGTTTGTTACCACGTATCTCCGTAACCACTAAACACATTTAGATGAAATTTAGTACGTAGATAGTTTCGGTGCCAGAATAACATAAAGGATAATCAAATTTTGAAAAAAACAGCCTCAAAAGTGGTAAACGGGGATGGCAAAGTTTGTATGGGGAACAAAAAAATCTTTACCAATCGACATGAAATTTTGCAAAGAGACTGTCTACTAAAAATAAATGAATACGCGTTTCAGGATTTTTTGAAATTCAATCCCTAAGACAATTAACGGGAGTGGCAAAGTTTGTACTGGGAACAAAAGTTTGTGTGAATGTTTGTTAGTTTAGCTTAGTGAATAATACAAAGGATTATCTAATTTTGAAAAAAAAATCTCTTAAGTTGTAAACGGGGTGGCAAAGGAGAATGCCGTCTGATGTATGGCGCTCGGTACCAATGCTAAAGTGACTGCGTCAAAACGAAACCTAAATTTTTTGAAAGATATTATACTGTTATTCATGGAATACTAAGTATTTTTTAAGATAAACGTAAACAAATTGTTTTTATTTGATATTAGTTTTAGAGTATGTTTTTGAAAAAATGCTTTCCCGAGACCTTGTGTGTTCAGTTTTGTCTACATAATTATAAATATTACACTATAAACATTTAAATATGATAATATCTATAAGAAAAGGTTTATATACCTCACAAAGATAGGTAAAAGGGTGTTTTAACTTCTACTTCGTAGGTAGGACATTACATACATTACTACTGTGTTCTACTTTATATTATTTTCAAATAATGATAGTGACGAGAAAGTAGATAGGCATTTACATCATTATAATAGGTATTAGTACTTACTGGTGAAGGTAAATCCAAGCTAAGATCCAAAATCTTAACACATTAGTCACAACGACGAAAAGGCCATGGATGCCTCGATTGTTTATCGTTCATTATTGTAGTTATGTCTAATAAAATATCTATTTTCAGAATAAACACTGCTACACAATGCCACAGAACACTCTAGTAATACATAAAAATAGGAGATAGTTTAGTAGTACCACAAAAAAGTTTCTTTGATTATACAAAGTGAAAAAACCTCCAATGTTTTCAGTAAATTCTACTGTCTAAAATTAAAAGTGAGGGTGGTTGCAATGTCATGGCGCCGTGCGCCGGAAACCAAATAAACGAAAGAATTTTTTACGTGATTATTAATCGAGTCGGTCTGTAAGGCTAAAATAAATGTTAATGTTATTTATAAAATATAGCCAATTTTATGGGATACGTTTGGTTTTGACGCACTTGGTACGGGTTATCGGCATTCTCCTTTGTATGGGGAACAAAAAATACCAATCAACTTGAAATATTGCACAGAATCTCTCCTCTAGGAATAAATGACCTGTTTCAGGATTTTTCGCACTTCAACCCATAAGGCGGTTAAAGGTAATCAAATTTTATTATAGAACTTTGATTAAAATTGATTCCTAAAAAGTACATTAAGAAAATAAAACTTGAACAGGGTATGATAGGGGATGAAAGTTTGCATGGGGAACCAATCATTTCTCAAGTAAGGTAAGTTTATTAAAATTTATCATACTTAACCGGCTGTTGAATTGGTGATCAACGTGAACAGGAGCGGGAATGGGAACGAAAAAGGGAGTGGGAGTGGGAACGAGAACGGAACGTGTACGGTTATGCTAGGTAATGCATTAATAATATGTTCGTACATTTTATTCCGCGCAAAACGTGGTAAAAATAAACCTTCATAAATAATGAAACACATTTTGACACATACATTTCCACGCGGGCGAAGCCGCGGGGTGCAGGTAGTATATTTATAAAACTATTTTACATCAGATACTTTTGAACCTTAAAGTCATCAGGTACATGTGGTGGTTAGTGTCATCAGCTTATTGTTGGTATATTTTTCAATCACCTATTTATGGAACACTTTATTGATATCTAATTCTGACGCAAATTTCTATCAGCTGTATTGACATTCTGAAACTCATCATCTACTTTTGATGCTGACTGTACAATAAAACAAATAGTCCGGTCAATTTAGACCAAAAAATGAGAGTGAAGTTACATAAAGTCCCAACAAGCTGAAATTCAGTGAAATTGTTCAAAACATAATTATAAACAATGTCTAGAAGTTCCCCATCATTCCCGTGTATGGTTTTTTTTTTATTCAAGGTCAAAGGTCAATAAAATGAGTTCTTCGCGATTTTCAGCAAAACGGTAAGTTTTATCATAAAAGTACCTCAGAAAAAAAATGTAGATCATAAAATTATCTATATAAAATGTATCAATATTTTTTTTCTTACGAGCCACCGTTTCTGAGATATAACGATTCAAAAAGTTATAATAGTTGTTATCGTCATAATATGCATGAGTACGCCACGTATATACATCTAGAGTTGTTATATATTATATAACATATATATTATATATTAAATGTTTAAATATTTTTCTATCGGTCATTGTAACTTATACTTACAATATAAAATATACATAAGTTATAACTATAAGAATATCAGGTAAAATGAAACCCAGTCCCTTAATTATAAAAAAAATAAATTTATTAGCCAATGCTTCGTCAATAATTTGTGATAAAACGAACTTACCTGTAAGTAAAGTTCTATCATAATTATGCTCGGCTTGTCCGAAGAGACTAAATTTGACGTGTATTTATTTTATTTGTAGTTGCGCTTAGCGATCACCATTCCTTTGAGGGTACAGTTTTTTTTTTTTTTTGGGTTGGTAATCATACATTTCTCGGTCGCAGGCTGTTCTTTGTTCGTCATTTAGTTTAGAGCCATGTAGGTAATATTTCACATTAGGGATGGGTTTCTTTCATTTGAAAATGAATTCCCTAGAGGGGTGGGTTGCTAAAAAAAATTAAAAAAAATTGTTTAATCACCAACTTTATTATGTCTAAGGACTGACATTATTAATTATCGCATGAGCAAATGATTCATCATTAGCAACGTAATTAACTAAAGGCTTATTATAAAACTTAAAGAAAGTGTTGGAGGTGGCGCTCCAGCCAGCTGTTCTCCTTATAAGGTCGAGGCTAATGCCCAGAGAGTGAGCTCGTGTGGCGGCGGCGTGCCGCGTGCTGTGCGCGCAAAACGCCGCCGGCACGCCGCTATCTTGCAACGTGCTTCTGATCCAGCGGCTCAACGTCTGGCTGGTAACGCCACCATGTGGACGTTTAAGTCCTAGGAACAAGCTCTTTACATTCCCACGCAGGGATTCTGTTTTTGATAAATAGAATTGCAATAATTATTAATATCAACGGGATATTTACCATGATATAATATAATTATGTTCTCATATTAATATATTATCATATCATTTATTATGTTCTCATGTTATTATATTAATAATAATGTTCTCAACCATGATAGTTTCAAAAGTTATAGAATTGCAATGTTTTCGCAGGACATATCTCCGGTTTTTTATTATAAAATGGTAGAATCAATATAGGTTGGGGAGTGCCAACCTTGGATGTTTTTATCAAATATGTAATTTTTATTGAAATATGAGAAGTTGTACATGATATATTATCGATCTGGATTTTTGAAAATGTTTGCACTCTATGAGCGGTTACTAATGCCAATAGAGTAACCAACTTCCTAGATAAATTCTCAAATGAAATTTCTTCTAAGGGATAAAATTTTCCTAAAAAATCTAAAACAATAGCCGGATCCCATGTGGTTTCATATTTGGGCAAAGGTGGGCGTAAACGATATATTCCCTTGAAAAAACGTCTAATGTTTTGATCAGACCCCACATGATCTCCTACGACTAAAGCGAGAGCAGAACGACAAGTATTCAAGGTTCCGTACTGAGCCCCTTCGCTGTACAAGGAAGTGAGAAAGGTAATAATTTCCGATATAGAAGCATTATATAATTCAATCCTGTTATTTCTACAGTACGAGTACCACCTTCTAATGTAAACCTCGTACTGCTTAATCGAGTTATTTGATAGAGACGCGAGCATAATTTCTAACGCTGCTTGGGGAGTTTGTCTCCTGAGGAATGCTGACTTGATAGCACTGCGGCCGCCAGGGTAATCCGGGAGTGCATCTTGCGAGTACTGGAATAAGAGCACCGAATTACATTTTAATAAGGCTCGAAAATAAGTATCTCGGAAGAAACTAGGCTTTTAAAAATAGGGTACCAGGGCTGAGTAGGCCACATTGGTACCACCATTATGCCTATGGCATTGTCATTTATTATTTTACGCAGGGTTTTTAGAATAACAGAAAATGGTGGGAATGCGTGAAAATAAAAAGAGGACCAGTCTACCGTATATGCATTAACCGCATAGGCCTCTGGGTCACGGTGCCAGGAAATGTATCTATGACATTTTTTGTTTAACCTACTAGCAAAAAGATCAATATTAGGACGGCCAAACTTTTTTATCACCCTTTGAAATGCCTCTGCCTCCAACTCCCATTCTATATCAGGGTGCACTCGTCTAGATTCGAAATCTGCCTCAGAGTTCTCTATGGAGCTAATGTAGGAGGCGTAGACGTATATATTACGGTTCTCACACCATTGCCATAGTGTTTTGGTAACCTCTGTTAGGTGGGGAAATTGTATTCCACCCATACGGTTAATGTAAGAGATAGCAGTCGTATTGTCTATTCGTAATAAAATTTGGCAGTTATTCAAGTCCTTTGTGAAAATTTTAAGACCAAAAAATGCAGCCAAAATGTGCCTAGCACTTTCTTGTTCAGACCATGGACCGCTAGCTCTATCTTCACCACAAGCGACACCCCATCCCGTAGTTGAGGCGTCTGAAAAAATCTCCAAGTCGTAGCTGTCCTGCTTAATTTTATTAACAGAGTCACAAATTGCCCCTCTCCACCATTTAAGATCGGGTTAGATAGATTTTGGGATTACCATATATTTATTATAATTATTGGCATTGTCATTAAGGCTGAGGTATTTGATACGTTCAAATAGTTTAGTATATAGCCAGCCATATTCTATGGCTGGACATGCAGATACAAGCAAACCAACAAAACGAGCAAAGTCCCGTATTTTACACCTGTTTATCGAGAGGAATCTTTCAATTTCATTCTTTATTCGATTAACTTTATCCGAAGGAAGGCTTACTTGAAGATTTTTTGAGCTAATGATATAACCGAGACAGACGCATGAATTACTTGGTATAATAATACTTTTTTCTTCATTAATAATGAACCCTAAGGATGACAACAATTGCCTAGTGGCATTGATATTTTCTAAGCAATGTTCATATGATCGTGCTATAATAAACCAGTCATCTAAGTATTCGGTGGATAAGTATCCTACCGAACGGAGCAGTTTTGCTACAGTTTTCATTATTTTAGTAAATACGTACGGAGACGTACTAAGCCCAAATGGCAGAACTTCAAATTGGTACATAGTCCCCCCGCAATAAAAGCGTAAGTATTTTTATAGTCCGGGTGCACTTTCACAAAAAAATATGCATCTTTAAGATCCTGCTTTGCCATGAAACAATCCCGAGTAACGAGCTTTAGCGCAGTACGAAAATCTTCCATTTTAAAATGTTTATTTATTTATTTTATTTTATTTATTCGGAAAACAAACAGTAATTTTATGACTAAAAGTAAGACAATGTATGACACTAAATACCAATAACAAGTTTTCGCATATAGAAGCTATTAAGCACATGTTCATTCACAATTTATACAAAAAAAAAAAGACATTTCCAAAAAAGTACATAATACATACAAGTAATTAGTCAACAGTTAGTGAACCAGATTGAAACCAGTGGTTGGATAGAACGCGTTTAAAAGTTTGTGGTTTCGATATAAATAGGTCTAGCTCAGGAATGCCATCCAGCTTGTTGAAAGAGTTAGGTGATCTAATGAAAAAGGAATTTTGCCTGTAATTAGTTGCACAATGAGGAACATAGAGAGAGAGAGAAGGTGTTCTAACAGATCTTGTGGGAACACGTAACTGTATGTTACGAAGCAGACTTGATGAATCTACTAAAGATTGAGCTATTTTTGCTAAGGTAGCAATGTCCGATATAGTCCTTCTCTCACGAAGTGGTAGCATATGATACTTTTTGCATCTCGCCTCATAACTTGAGTCAAAGCTCTTACATTTAAATTGTAGATATCTCATAAACCTACGTTGGATCGACTCTATTCTATCAATGTATATTTGATATTGAGGGTTCCAAATTTGAGAGCAATATTCTAAAGTGCTTCGTACGTATGAACAATAAAGTATTTTAACAATTTTAGCATTCGAGAATTGAGAACATGATCTAATAATAAAACCCATAGCCTTATTTGCTTTTTTGGCAATGTGGTCTATATGTTTATCATATGTAAGCTTTGAGTCGTGTATAACACCGAGATCTCGAACTTCCTTTAAGTTTTCTAGTTCTGAGCTTCTGAGGACATAGTTGTAATAAATAGCATTGGTTTTTCGTGTGAATGTGACTGAGTGACACTTTGTAACATTGAGATCTAGGTTGTTAGTTTTGCAGTATTCTTCGAACCTTTCAAGATCTTGCTGCAATAAATGACAATCAATAACTGAATTAATTTGTTTATTTATTTTCATGTCGTCAGCGTACAGAAGAAATCTTGAATTTAAGAAGCAAATGTTAATATCATTGATAAATAAATTAAAAAGCAAAGGTCCTAGTAAGGATCCTTGGGGAACTCCTGAAGGGATAGTACACCACATAGACACATAGCCATATAAAGCAATAGCCTGGGATCTGTTTTCTATATATGAAGTAAACCATCTGACTAGATTACCATGAATTCCAACGGATAAAAGCTTTTTTAATAATATTCCATGATCAATACGATCGAAAGCTTTACTATAGTCTGTGAATATTGCATCTACTTGCTTACCAGCTTCCATATTTAATGTAGTGAAGTATATAAAAGTTAATAAATTTGATGTAGTAGATCGATTTTTTAGAAACCCGTGTTGTTCAGGGATGAAAGAGCACGATAAAGTGTTGTAAACTTGTGTATAAACAACACGTTCAAGTAATTTAGCAAAAATACATAATTTAGATATAGGTCGATAATTCTTGACATCTCCTTTATTACCATTCTTGTGGATCGGAGTGACAAACGCTGATTTCCATAAACGGGGGACAGTACCTTCGTTGAGAGATCGCTGATATAAAATAAATAGTGGCTTGGTTAGGTTTTCGGCACAATTTACGATGAATATTGGGGGAATTAAATCTGGACCAGCCCCTTTGGAAAGATCAATATTTTTGAGCAGCCTAAATACCATATCTGGATTGATTTGTATGTTGTTTATAGTGTTCGTACAAGTTGATAAGATTAACTCATCTTCGTTCAGCTCAGTGCTGTGGGCTCGAGGAGTTGAGAGGAAGTTTGAATGAAAGTACTCAGCGAAAATATTGCATATTCCTTCTCCAGTATCAGAAGATTGCCCTTCGTAAGCGTAGTTGGGAGAGCGTAGGAACCTTTTTTATTTGACTTAATAAAAGACCAAAATAGTTTTGGGTTTTTAACTATAGATTCTTCTGTTTTATTTATGTAGGCACGGTAACATTCTTGTTCGACAGCCTTAGCTCTTTTACGAAGCAGTGAAAACGTTTCATAGTCTGACGCATTGCCATAAGTACGATATTTCAATAGATATTTCGTCTTCTCTCTAAGTATGTTTCTAAGGCTTGAGGTGTACCATGAAGGAAACTTTGATGGGTTAATAGTTTTATGAGGAATATATTTATCAATTAAATTATTTAAACAGTTATAAAAATGATCAGTAGCATCCTCTACAGAATTATGAAATAAACACTCATCCCATTCAATAGCATTAAGACAAGATCTTATTTTGTCGTAGTCTCCAGACTCAAAGAATTTTTTTGCGCGTGTTTGATTTTAGGCATTGGATATTAGTAAGAGTTAACGCGATATTGAGGGATTTGTGATGATCGTCCTCTGGTACTAGTGGATCTTCGCATGTATTTACAGATAAGTTAGTGTTACACAACACCAAGTCTAAAATCCTATCCTTAGAAATATTTCGGCATGAACTGTATTGATTCAGATTGCACTCTAAAAGGGAATCAAAAAAATATATTTGGGATTCACCAGAAATACCCGTAGGTTGCAGGTGATACCCATCAGATATCCAGTCAACTTCAGGCATATTAAAGTCTCCTAAAATCATAAATATGTCATCGGGATTAGAGTTAATTATAGTCGACAAGTTTTCAGAAAAATTACGTAATTGCAGGTTAAACGGATTCCCTAAGTTTTCACTGCAGAGATAAATAGTGCAAATATTTATATTATGTTTTATTCTGTCTTTATTTTTACAAGTGATAGTGACCCATAAGTCCTCTGCGGAAGAAGCCCACTCTGAACGAACTATCGCTGATAATTCTCGTCGTACTGCTAACAATACCCCGCCACGCCACCCTTGGCTTGTTTTGTTTTACAATAATTTCTATCCCGACGCCACACCAAGTACCTATCGTCAAAAAGCTCGCTATCGCTAATGCTGTCCAGAAGCCATGTCTCTGATATCGATATAATATCATATAAGTTCATAAGTAGATTACGTTTGAAGGTATGGGTTTTTGTTCTCAATCCCCGTGCATTTTGGTAATATATGTTAAAATAAATCATTTTTAAGGGTGTAATAATAGCTAATGTGCATCTCCATAATTAATAATAATATGTCTTCAAAATACAAAGCACCATAACGGTCTGAAAAGTAGGCATCGTAAACACTATAAAAAGATAAAAATTGCCATAACTTTACCTTCAATATGTTCATAATAGAAGCGAACGCAAGATTATAAACAAAACAAAACGGACGAGAAGCAAAACGACACCAATTTATGTTGAAAATATTATTTGAGTTATTAATATTAGCAAGAAGTGCGGTAGGCAAAATTCCTCGTACCTTTTTTAAAGATAAAAAGCAAGCGCGTTTGCAAGCAATAATAGACATTGTGCAGTGTAGCGCGTACGCGTAAACTGGTTGAAATTGTATGATCACTATCCATAAACAAACCGGTTTAGCGATTAGCTGGTTGTCAATATCGTCGGGAGACGCATGACCCGCCGATGAACAAAAGACTTCAAGGTAGAATATGGTTCTCAAACTTGACACAAACGTTAGTACAGTATATCGTAGTAGGAACTTAACTTCACATGAAAGTAAATAAATTACGTGATTTTTAGCAGGTCGTTTTCGCCCTTGATAAAAAATATAGACGCGTCGTCTGATTTCCTTGCCATAATTTTACTATCAACAATTTTTATTATCAACGAACCTATTTAGATTCTTTAAATTTAATATAAATCTCATTTTTCCATTTGGCTTAGGCACTAGGAAAGTACTTGATATATATTGGCCCTTACATGGTTGACATTTAGAGATAGCGCCTATTGACAATAATTCATCAACGGCTTGCATAAAATGCAATCTTTTTTCACTAGGTTGATTTCTAGTAGAAACATTATTTTGTACAACTGGCTTAGAAAATGGAATTTTATAGCCTTGGATGTATGACAAAATGACGGGATCATTAGTGATCATCGCCCATTATTCATAAAATTTTGATAGCCTATCAGCATAATTTACCGGTGGCGGCGAGGATAGCGGCGACAGCGGCGGCTGGGCGGCTGCGGTTGCTAGCGGCGCTGCGGTCGGCTGCTCGCAGACGTGGGACGCCGACTCTGCGACTGCCTGTAGGAGGTCACGTGAAAATTCCTCGTTGCCATAGGTGCGTTCGTGTCCTTGGCCTTCGACATCGCTGCCGCCTTTCGAGCAGGAGGCGGATTTCTCCAGTTTTTTGACGGAGCTCTAGGTGTTTTACTCGTCGATGGCTTTGGTGCAGCAATTTTCAGCTCTTCGCCAGATTTATGAATCGCTTTAGCGGCCTTCAGCGTCTCTGCAAGACCTTCACCGAACAGGAAGCTGTCGACTTTGGTATTCTGGAGTGATTCTTTCATCTCGTTTTTGACAAAAAAAAATATAAAATTACGCCTTGTAATTGTATCGCTATGTTGGCAATCACACATTGTACGACCGGTATCGATGAGAAGACGCAACAGGTCGGTGTTCTTATCTTTTAAAGACATGACTTGCGTAATAGCTTGACCAAGGCTCGAAAGAGCTGAAGCAATTACAGTTTGTTTCAATTCGCGCTTTATAACCATCTCAGATAGCGCGGCCTTAACTTCTGGGTTCAAGGACGGCCCAGCGATAAGTTTGCAGTTATTTGGTACAAAATATTTGTCCAAGAGTTCCTTATGATCATCTTTCGATAGTCCTGATGTAGCCACATGTTCAAAACGTATGGCAACATCTTTTTGGATATTATTTCCAAATTTTTTCGGAACCGTAGGGTCCACGCCTAGTATCTCGCGGATCTCAGCGTCTAATTCTGATATGTCGTCATCAAGCGATTCCGGTAGTATAGAAGGGCCTGCCTCATTGGTTAGGGCATCCCGTGTGCAACTAGCCGCTTGCTCGTCCGAATTGGGCATCGCTTGGTCCGCATCTGCTGATGAAGGCGTTTGTTCTTCCGAGCAATGTTCAGCACAAGCAGGGATGCTGTCTGTAACAACAAGTATCAACTGATTTATGCTTGTTAGGTAACAATTTTATTTTCAAAAATCTTTGTCAGGTTAGAGATAATATCAGTGATGAGATAGCCCCTTAAGCTATCCGCAACACCAGATCTCTAAAATGCACGAATAACGCATGCTCTTACCGTTAGGTAGGTGAGCAGTGACAGTGAAGAGATAGCCTCATAAGCTACCCACAACACTATATGGTGGCACGAGACAGCCTCAAAAGCTGCCCACAATACCAATGCGTTTAAGGCAGTTATTTACCAATGTTGGTATGTACGTAATTAGTGGTAATTAATTACAATTACTAACCATTATGTTGCGACAGTCGGTCTGGAGATGAGTCCTGTAATAGCGGCTTTACTGATGATGCCGATGATGAGCTGGATATGACACGTACCCGTCGTCGTTTCACTTCACTAGCACGGCTTTGTTTCCGATTGCGATCAATTTCTTCTTCCAGAATTTTTAATTTCTTACGTAATTTTTCGTAATTTGTATCTTCATTCTTCCTTTTAGGCATTTTGCTGAATTTTCCTTGTATTTTACTTTATATTTACTGTTAAGAAACTTTTATAATTATTGAGTGTGCGGAATGGTTGAGCACTAAAAACGCGAATGACGAACAAAGAACAGCCTGCGACCAAGAAATGTATGATTACCCACAACTAAAAAAAAAAAAACTGTACCCTCAAATAAGTGCAAAGGCATGGTGATCGCTAAGCGCAACTACAAATAAAATAAATACACGTCAAATCTAGTCTCTTCGGACCAAGCCGCAGCATAATGTTGTGCGAGGAACTACAATATTGTCCTTACTTCTAGTGTTCTATGTATAATCGAAGTTTCAACCAATTCCGTTCAGCCATCATCATTCTCCGGGCACATTCCCTATTCGGGGTCGGCCCTCCTGATACTTGACCGCTACTTGTTGCGGTCTTGAGTCATTGCTGGTGTTAGGCCGAGCATCGTCATATCCTTGAAGATGGTTGTAGTCCAGGTAGTTCGCAGGCGACCTCTGCCTCTCTTGCCTTCGTTTATTCACGTCGTTATTCGTCGTTTTGCCATTCTGGCGTAATTGAGTTGTAAATAAACATCCATCCATCCAAACTTCTGCATTTATATATTATAATATTAGTGTATTATTAAAACTCTTGCTCTGCTAAAAGGTTCCCATCTTCATCATCATCATCATCATCAGCCTATAGCAGTCAACTGCTAGACAAAGGCCTCCCCCTATAAGCTTAAATTAGGGGAGCCTAATGACCACCATTGCGCCCTGTCCTCAGTTCGACCCATCCAGCTCCTACCAGCAGCCTTTTGCAATCTTATCGCAATTTTAATCGTCCCTTCTTCATAATACAATTTTTCTCTTCCAATATTATGAGTTTATATAGGTAATGGGGCATAATGGCGCTCATTATAGGAGGCCTATGTCCAGCAATGGACTACTAAAAGGCTGATGATGATTATGATATACAATGCATTGAATTGCACTTGCTCTAGCCGGCTTGCTGCTGCTCCACGAGCTTGGCACCGAGCGTAGCATCATGTCTGAATCTCCTTATCGTCAAGGCCAGCAAACAACATGTTAAAAAGAAATGAACACAAATAAATAGGTATTGCCATAAGTATTTTTTCTACTTGGGCTATAAGGAAATTACAGACATTTGACCAAGCGGAGCTATCAGGGTGTTACCACACAAAAAAACATATCCCAAAAACGATAAAACATTCCAAACTTGCACCGACAAAAAACACCCACTGAAAACTCTCGAATAAGTTAGAGTTAAATGATTTTGTTTTTTCCGCCAGAGAGCAGCGCCCTCTTTGTTTGTGTTTCCACTATTCGCTGCCTCTTTAGCGTTTAGTCCTTTTAGGATGAGTTTGACAAACAAGACGATTAGATGAAATGGGTTTCGGGGGTGTAATGGGGCTCGCTCATTTCACAACGGGGAATGGGTTCCTACACACAGGACGCTGTTGAAACGCAATCTTTTTAAAGTCAAAGGATAATTGAAAAACGTTCAAGCTATCTTAATATCTCAAATATATTCATTTGGTATCAATTAAATCAATCTTATTATTTGAAACCAACAAAATACATTTGAGACACAAAGTAGGTAATAAATGATTAATAATAATAATAATAAAAAATAATAATAGAAAATCTCTGCATGGGCAAGCCGCATTCGTCGGTATCGAGAACGTGTGGACCGATATTGGCAAAATCGAAACTTCCAAAGTGACCAGAGGAAGGTGTACCGATACTGGGAGAAACCTGACCAATGTGTGATGGATGGGCGTGTACCGGACGCTGATGCCATGAATAATTTCTGGCGCAGCATCTGGTCTGTGCCCATCCAGCACACGGAGGGAGATTGGATGGATGTGGTGAGTAGAGAGAGTGAACCTATCGAAGCCATGGGAGTAGTTGTGATTAACCCCATAGATGTTAGATTTGCAATACGTTCGGCCCATAACTGGAAAAGTCCTGGACCGGATGGGTTGCATAACTTCTGGCTGAAGTGGTTTAGATGTTCACACTCTGTACTCGCCACACAATTTCAAGAAGCCCTCGAGCTTGGGTCTCTCCCAAGTTTCATGACGACTGGAGTCACCTTCCTGCTCCACAAATCTGGTAGTACCGCGGAAGCAAAGAACTACAGACCGATAACGTGCTTACCTACCATCTACAAGCTCCTTACGTCCATTCTGACCGTAAAAATTAATGTGCACATAGTTGCAAATAATATTTTGGCTCCTGCTCAGAATGGATGTAGAGTTGGGTCCCGCGGTACTAAGGAGCTCCTCCTCATTGACATGACTATTAGCCAGCAGATCAGGCGCAGCAAGGGGAACCTCTCCGCTGCATGGATAGACTACAAGAAGGCCTATGATTCGGTGCCTCATACATGGCTGGAGAGGATCTTAGAGTTGTATAAAATTGATGCAACTTTGAGATCCTTCTTAGGTACGTGCATGAGACAGTGGATCACAGTTCTTCGTCATCCAGGTAGCGGACGGCATCCCTCTGCTCCGCAAGATCTGATTCGCATAGAGCGGGGTATTTTCCAGGGCGACAGTCTGAGCCCCCTATGGTTCTGCCTGGCACTGAATCCTCTTAGTACTCTGCTAAAGGATTCAGGGCTAGGCTATCGACTTCGGAGAGAGGGTGGTATCGTTTCTCACCTGTTGTACATGGATGACCTCAAACTTTTCGCGCCGAGAAAACCAGAGCTGCTGACTCTGTTGAATATCACACAGATATTCAGCAGTACCATCAGCATGGAGTTCGGTGTCGAGAAGTGTGCGGTGATGCAAGTACGGCGGGGGAAAGTTGTAAATACTACAAACTTACAGCTTTCCGATACGATATCCCTCAGATCTCTTTCCGATATCGAAACCTACAAATATCTCGGTATGTCAGAAGCGTTAGGTATAGTAGACAGAGACATAAAACAGTCGGTGAAGGAGCGATTCTTTTGTCGCCTGAATAAAGTACTCAATAGTCTTTTGTCGGGTGGTAACAAGGTTCGTGCCTTCAACGGCTGGGTTATGCCTCTGCTTATATATACCTTTGGCATATTGAGATGGACTCAAACTGAACTTGACGCCCTTGACTGTAAGGTTCGTCAACTTCTTACGACACACAGAATGCGACATCCACGTTCGTCGGTGATGAGGATGTACATCCCGCGGAAATGTGGAGGCCGGGGCTTTTTAAATGCCAAGACCCTCCATAACCGCGAGGTGTGCAACCTCAGAGAATACTTCCTCCTTGCCGACAGTGAGATGCATCGTGATGTCGTAGCAGTTGATAAGAACCTTACCCCGCTCTCACTGGCTAAGGAGAACTGGCACAAACCTATGGTGCTGAGTGCCCTCGACCGCAAGATCGTATGGGAGAGTAAGGAGCTGCACGGACGGTTCTACAAAGCCCTTACAGGGCCTGATGTAGACCTACTCGCATCCGTGAACTGGCTACGTTTCGGTGACCTCTTTGGGGAAACCGAAGGTTTTATCTGTGCGATTATGGATGAGGTAATAAAGACGAACAACTACCGAAAGTATATCATGAAGGATGGAACCGTTGACATTTGCAGAGCTTGTCATCGTCCCGGTGAATCCCTCAGACATATACTTTCGGGTTGTTCGCACCTCGCTAACACTGAATACTTGCACAGACACAATCAAGTAGCCAAGATCATCCATCAGCAGCTTGCTCTCCAATACGACCTTGTCGGCCCAGAGGTTCCGTACTATAAGTACGCACCGGTGCCAGTTCTCGAAACTGGTCGTGCTACGCTCTACTGGGACCGCTCTATCATCACGGACAGGACTATTCTAGCGAATAAACCTGATATCGTCCTGGTAGATCGGTCGGAACGCCGGGCGATACTTGTTGACATCACCATCCCACACGACGCTAATCTCGTGAAGGCCGAGAAGGACAAGCTTAGCAAGTACCTTGACCTGGCCCACGAGATTACCGCTATGTGGGATGTCGACTCAACAATTATCGTTCCGATAGTCGTTTCAGTGAACGGTCTGATAGCGAAGAGCCTTGACCAATATCTTAAGAGGCTCTCGCTAGGCAGCTGGATCAAGGGTCAGATACAGAAGGCGGCTCTCCTGGACTCGGCACGCATTGTGAGGAGGTTCCTTTCTCTGCAGCCCTAGCCACCGACCGTTTGAGCCCTGCCCCGCGGTCGATGGTCTCCCGTTTTGATACATTTTTTACTATAATGTTTTTGATATTTATTTATGTACATAAGTAGTATTAAGTTTAATTATAGTAAAAAATGTATTTTAGATGAGTTTACAATTAAATAAAGTGTCATAATAATAATAAATTTTATTTCAGGCACAAAGAAAAAGTACAAGATCTTAATTTACTTAAACTAGGGCCCATATATATAAATACCTTAGAGACTAACATACATAATACTTAAACCTATAACTATTTGCTATTAATGTAGTTGCAAATGGTCCCAACCAGCGTAGGCTAGCCTTTGTCAGCAAATTCGGGCTAGTTTTGCCTGCGCTGGTCTCCCGTTGAGAGAGACCAAATAAATTATCCAAAATAAAAAATTTACAGCAATAATTAAATCTAGAATTAACTTAGGTAAACAAACATAAACTCAACAAGAATGCCTACAAATTTGATGAATATACTAGCAGCCCGTCCCGGCTTCGCACGGGTGGCCATAAGATTGTTTTTATATTTTTACCTTTTAATATAGCCTATGTTACTCAGGGTGAATGCAGCTTTCGAATGCTGAAAGAATTTTTGAAATCGGCACAGAAGGTAGTTTTTGCGTTGATTCATTACAAACATGCACACACACACAAAAATACAAATTTTCCGCTTTATAATATTATGCTATAGATGTAGATAAAATTATAATAAATATACAATAGAAGTTGGTATAATTATTTTCCTTTTTTTAAAGCAATATTCAAGTAAAATCTCCCACTATCTCCCAAACGTAAACTCATGGACATAAATACCATCCCAATTTTAACCTACGGTGCTCAAACTTGGTCACTTACCGGTGTTCAGAAGTCCCAACTCAAGGTTTGCCAAAAAGCGATGGAGTGAAGTATCCTGGGCGTAAAGCTAACAAATCGAATTAAAGATACTATCATTCGCTCCAAAAAACAAGTCACCGACGTAGCTCAAAAAGCAGTGGGATAGTGTGGGCTAACAGCAACAATTATTTTCCATGTCGTAGATATAAAAAACGATGAGTATCTAATTATGGCACTACCACGCCATCCGATCAAATCATGTTAACATTTTTTCCGCTGTGGAAATCGAACCCGCAACCTCTTGGTGGCAATTTGACTAATGCACCATAGAGGAAATCAGTTGCAGAAGTAGAAACTCTCTTTAATTAATATTTTTTTTACCCCAAACTTTAGTGTATTTTGTGTATTTTAGTGTGTTTTTAACGCTTTGATTGCTGAATAACCCAACGGGAAGCACCTGTTTCTTCTCAGGCATAGCACGGAGCGTAAGATGTGAGGCCCGCAGTCACCCTGTTAAAACCTTTCATAATTGCCGACCAATTGTAACATAGTCTCAATGGCGAGTTGCCAAATACACATTAGCTATTTATAAGCTCGGAACAAAAACTTTAAACGGTGAATTTGCATAAATAAAACAGGGACCATAACACTAAACAAAACATAATGCTAGTGAACGCGAGCGACGACGCGGTGCCGACTCCGCCTTAGAAAGTAAGGCATAGAATCCACTGTACCACAAACTGGTAGTAGAGTTCTTTGTGGAGGGCTCGCCCGGGGAAGTATTGCCAACGTGATTATATTTCTGCCGTGAAGCAGCTGTGCTGTTTTTAGGTTCGAAAGGTGTGGGTGCCGGCCTCTGTGGCGCAGTGGGTGAAGGTCCGCCTGAGACGCAGAAGGTCGCGGGTTCGATTCCCGCTGCGGGACAAATGTTTGCATGCTCTGCAGATATTTTTCTCGGGTCTGGTTGTTTTCTATGTATGATAAGTATGTATTTATAAAATATATATTTGTGTAGTATATCAATCATGTGGTTGATGCTGTGTGATTACGTCCCGCATTTATTTATTATTTATTTAATTACAGGCACAATAAGAGGTTAAGCAATAGCGCCCTGCACACGTAAAGATCGGACCGCGCATCGGGACTGCATTCCAAACCGCAGTCCGATCTGTACGGTTTGGATTGCGGATCAAACTATCATGCTAATTGCGCGTAAAGATCGGACCGCATATCTGGGACTGATCACTGACGTGATGCGCGGTTAAAAATGTGAGATTTGCTTTCGCATCGACATGCCAGATCAAACTGTCAGCCTCACGGGTTTGAATGGCGCGTGCTGTTTCCGCGGTCCGAACTTTACGTGTGCAGGGCGCTATTGCCTCAAGTTGATGGACGCAGGGCGTTGCATCGTAGAGCATGATCCGATAGAACATGATCTACGATGCAATGCTTTGTGATAGGGAATGGTTACCACTTAACATCAGGTGGGCCATGTGCTTGTTCCATCTTCAAATACCGTAAAAAATTGAATCAAAAAGCTCATAATTTTCTACTAAAAGATTAAAAAAGCTCAAGTGGTAGTGGGATGGTCATTTATAGCAAAGAACCGACAACCGTCGGGGTAGACAAAATCTAGAGTAGATACCGCGTCTTGGCAAACGTAGTGTAGCCGTGTGTTTGACTTGCGGAATATGACTGGCAGAAGTTGGATGCGGAGAGCCGAAAATCGGGCTCAGTGGCGGTTACAGCTGCGGACTGATACAGGCTGAAGAAGATCAAAGTAGGTAAGTACTTGGGCTAAGACAGAAAGATACGATTAAAGGATACCGAAAAAATGTCCACTACGTCACGCCACCTTTTTCTAGGATGTATTTATAATATAAGTAAGATATTTAATTCCTTCTGTGCCTTACGCGTCTATGTACTCAAGTAAATTTTATTTCCTGGCCGGTGCCTTACCAATTGGGCTTGAGTGTATAATCCGTACGCAGCTAATGCGCCAATTTCATTTTCCAACGGCTGGAGTTAAGCCTGGTTTTCCTAGATGACGGACTCCATCATTATTCGGACGTCATTACTCGGATATTAGCATGAAATTACTATTAAAACAACCTCCTTGGTGTAATAAGCTTAAAGTCACACTCGAATCTCTACCCGTTTTATGGGTAACAGAAACTACGAGCATCTCTAGGTATCAAGGTCAGGGTCAGTTTTTTTTTATGACAGATTATGCAGCGCTCGTGGTGTGATTTATTATGGTGGTCATAGCAAATCATCTTAGTAAAGCACTCCCTCTAGTCACTACTTGGATGGGTAACCGTTTAGTGGCATTTAGATCTGAGCACGTCGTTAACGTTAAGATGTTGGGCCCTGTGCGTTTCCTAGTGGACTATAGATAGGTATGGTGCTGGTCAGATAAACACGTTATTACGGCGATCAAAACTTGTATTATAAAATACTGCATAGCAAGCACGTCTGCATTCTATCGCAGCGCAAAGCGAGGGAGAAGAAATTAACAGTTTTCATAGACACTGACCTAGGCATAGACAGTATTACTTATAAAACCTGTGTTGCTAGCAACAGGCCTGGCTTCAGCCATTAAGCTATGTTGGAGGCCTTTGGGTGGTCTTAAAACTACGACAACACAGTTGGCCACTAGATCTATCACTAACAATTTTCCGGTTAGTTAGTTGTTCCAGTCGTGGTGGGCGAAGCGGTCGTATATAGACTTTGAAAATACCCTCGCTAAATGACGGCCACCGCTATCTCCCCCAAAGAACTTAATGCGAGTGTATTTGTATGATGCCAAGTCGCCAAAAATTGTTGGCTGCTCGTACGAAACGGTTTTTGGCTTTTATAAAACTATTATGTTTTGAATTGTTTTATTACGTTGCTTTTAGCAGGCCGGAACATTATCAAAAGTGGTACAGACATTTATTTCATAACGAGACTTGTATTGCGACATCTATGGGAAAAAATGGTCTTACGCATACAACTTAGGTAAAAGAGAAACAATGACCTACAAATGTAAGAAGACCAATAACAGATAGTCTAGTCATAGTATTGTTATTTTGTAACTAGATAATATAAGTTATGTTCCTAACAAACAACACGTAAGATATTATTGTTTTAATTCGAAACAAAGAGGAAGAAAAGTGGTCAATTTTGGCATATAAATGTGCCAAATGCTTATAATATTGGCTTTTATTTCATTTTATCTTGGAACCTAGGTTCCATAATAGTATTTTTTTTATAAAATATAATATTACTATTGATATATAAATAATACAACAATATAGTGGAAACATGCTAGAATTAGAAATCATTTTGGTAATACGTTTGTATGTGCAATTCAAATTCTTAGGCCTCTAGCGAGCAAATGGCGTGATTTTAGAACAAACAAATAAACAAAACAACAAATATCAACACGACTTTCCCCTCACGGCTTTAATATATTGCGGTTACCTTATTATATATACCCAATAATAATGCTCATAACGATACCTGTTCTACACCTCGCAACACAGGCGAAGCCGCGGATAGCAACAAATTAATGATAATACTTGAATAAAACCCTAGGGAAAGCAAGCATATCGCCGAATACCCCATATCATCAAAGCGCGTATCTGAGATACGTATCCCGTAGATACGAATCGTGTGTATCTCGGCTGTTTCATTACTACAAGTGAAATATGAATTAATTTCTTCATGTGCATACACACATGGCTGTAGGGATGGGGTATGAGAAGGTTTTTATCGATGTTCATTAATTATTTCGAGTTTTTGAACCAGGGATCATACCATACCAGCCTATATCAGTCCATTAATGGATATAGGCCTCCCCTAACAAAGTGGTTTCCACACTCACTGGACGGATTGAAGATCGCAGGGCACATCTTTTCGCACTGTCAACGCTGCTGGCCGTCAGTGGTCAGGGAATTTAGCTATGGTGGTGTTGGGTGGCGCTGTGCTATAGTCAGCTGGCCAACAGAGCTCATTTATTAGTTAAGTTAGCAGAGTGCACCAGGCAGGCGATGTTGGCTTGGATTCCAAAGTCGAAACTCCGTACAACAATTCCAACCAACGGCCCAGTTCTCTTAACTTAAGATTGTTTAAAACAGCCAAATTCAAGATGCTAGTCTCAATAACATAGAAATGTCATAAAAGGGTGACAAGGCACTGATGTGATAAAAATTCAGTCTAATTTCGACCTTGACTTTTTTTTTCTCCCAAATTATGGTAGCATGAGAATGAGATTTATCACTAAATAAAAAAACAAAAGCATCATATATAGCTAGGATTATCCTAGTATTAGCACGCATTGAAGTACGTAAGTAGGTCTTAGTCTAGTTGATTTGATACAGCGCCAAGTGGTATCTTTTAAACACTAAGCGTCTCCTCTGTAGTATAATTATTATACGTATGATAATCATAATCATTCCGATTACGCCCACTGTTGGGTATAGGTTTTCTTTTGGGCAAGTGAATATCGACAGATATTATAGGCATATAAAATGATACATAAATATTAATGGATAAGATTACGACGGAGTTATAACTTCAAAGGCCCCATTCAGTCGAACTTAGCAATGCATTAGATTTGAATCAATATTGTTTTATAGCTACGCAGCGTCATAAATGGCGACGTGAATTCAGATTTGTCATAACAAAGCGAATCAATAAATGTAACTTCTTTAGAGAACTAGAACAGTCTATTGTCAAGTAAAAACAAGAAATCAAACAAATCATCTACATCGACGAATATTATAAAGAGGAATATTTTTTATTTGTGTGTGTGTGTGTGTATGAGTGTATGTTTGTAATGAATAAACTCAAAAACTACTGTGCCGATTTCAAAATTTATTTCACCATTGGATAGCAACATTCACCCGAGTAACATAGGTTATATTTATTGCTAGAAAAGATTAGGAATCCTTACTAAAACTTAAGCAACCTAACCCAAGGTGTAAAAAATGCCCTAACCCGTGCGAAGCCGGGACGGGCCGCTAGTTCTCAAATAAAGACAATGTTGTTAAAGTAAGTAGGTGTATCTTTTATTAATTTATCGATAAACCTGAATTAACTCTTTCTCTCCCCTATTTTAATTGTAAATTGTTCTCAGAGCATTAGTGCATTAGAATTATATTTAGCTAGATATAGAACGATAAAATATAACAGTTGGCAATTATAGCAAAAATAAAAAGGTGAGTTTATTCATCTTCTTCGTATGAGCTAGTGACCAACTCTGGTGTCGGAGTTTTTAGGCCGCCCGAAGGATTCCGACATGACTTAACAATTGAAAAGCCGGAACCAAAATCTGAATGTGCCTTCCGAAACCGGAAGCTCAAAACAATAAATTGTATGAACCATTATAATTAGAGGAAAGCCCAAATATTGTACCTAATACTTACTCCATTTCATTATAGTATTTCAACGAAAGCTTGGCATCGAACAATTAAATATCCTTAATTTCCCGCAGTGTTGTTTCCACAAATTGTATGTGAACTTTTGTTACTGCATATGAGTGAGTTATGAGTGAGTACGCTATCAACACCCAGACTTGAAACAAAAAGTTATCTGCTGATCATTTCTGCAAACATTTATTTTGCAGAGGATTGAGCCCGTAACCTCTTGCTCCTCAGCCGACTATTAAAAGTCAAAGTCAAAGTCAAAACCACTTGATTCAATAACATTCTAGGACCACTTCAAATCGTCGGTTTTCGCCTATTGCGCCAACGAGACGATCAAAAGATACGCAGTTGCATGCTGTATTTCAGCACTAAGTGTATAATTTTAATGTGTTTAATCTGTGTGTGTGGGCAGATTTTGACCTCAAGGCTGGCCCGAGCAAGAAAAACTATAGGAAGAGTTTTCCTAAAAAGTCCCCACTAAACACATAACAAAGAATATTAACTCAGTTTTTGAAGCTGTTAGTGTCGTTTGTCAATAGAAATTATGGGTTTAAATGCAACTGATTCTAAGATTTGATGTAGTATTTTATAATACTTCAAGATGGAACAAGCAAATGGCTCAACCATTACCAATTAATAAAGTATTACATCGTAAGCATGTTTGCAACGTGACCTAAGATGCAAAGCCTCGCTGCCTGTATGTGTTTTGATAAGCCTCTTTTACCACACAAGTCAAACTGAAACACAGCAACGCTGTTTTACAGCAAAAATAGCATGAGCCCTTCACAAAGGTCTCTACTAATAGAACGAGAAATGGCAAAGAAAAAATGAGATTGTAATTTCAATGGTTTATTGTGACGACCTCCGTGGCGCAGTGGGCGAAGGCCCGCCTGAAACGCAGAATCTGATATCGCTGGTTTAATTCCCGCTGTGGGACAGATTTTATTATGTTACTTGAAGATGGAACAAGTACATGGCCCACCTGATGTTAAGTGGTAACCATTATCTATCACAAAGCATTGCATCGTAGATCATATTTTTTTGGAACGTGCTCTACGATGTAACGTCCTGCGTCCATCAACTTGAGGCATGAAGAAGCTTCTTGTGCCTGTAATTTCACCGGCACCCACACCCTTCAAACCGAAACGCAGCAATGCAGACGGCAGAAATAGGCATGGTGGCAGTACTTCCCCTGACGAGCCCTCTACAAAGAACTGTAAGTGTATGTTTGCATGTTCTGCAGATATTTATCTCGCGTCTGGTGTTTTCTATGTATGATATGTATGTATTTATCATGTGGTTCCATAAAGCTCCAACATTATTTATTATTTTATTGTTCAGGAAAAAAGCCTCGACTATATGTATACCAGATGATGTCTTAATGTTAGCGCGTTCTAGAATTCGATCAAATATAGTCAAGCGATTCAGTGCTTTTCTTATAGCCGGTTCTTATAATGTACCGTTATCGATGGAGCTTCATTTTCCTTTGAAAAACTATCAAATTTCCCACGCCTTGTTATTGATTTTTGAACAGTTTTTCGTTACGGTATGATATAGGATTCGATGGTTAGAGCACTTATCTCAATACATTACAATATCATAAAGCTCCTGACAGGTACTAATGTTTTTTTTACCTAGTACACATTATATTATACACATTATAAGAAATGTAAACTGAAAATATTACAATCTAGCCTTATGTTAGACTACTAAGTAACTTAACATTGACAAGAATCGGTCCATCAATACTTTCTTACTGTCTTTATTTACGTAAGGCGACACGTTGTTCTTTTGTTCAATAAAAAGCACTATTGCACTATTTTTACTAATAATTACACTACACTCTCTCAAAAGGCTTAGATCTTTTGAGTCTTCTCACTATGTTCGTGTTGTCGAGGAGCTGGATGGCCTCAACGCTAACGTGGTGATGAAGTCTATGTTCGTGAGCTTCCGCATAGGTACTAATGTGTAAGTATTCAATTAATTGAGACTATAGCCTGGTTATAATATCTCCAAGATGAGTATTTAATTAAAAGTTGTCTCACGCCCAATGTTTGCGGGTGACGGCGCGAGTTTTCATAATTTCCTTGAATCTGTGCGAGTCTTTGAATAAGTAGGTACATTTGTTGCAAATGTTTCCACCGGCTTAGAACGGTTCTGGAAGAATTACTTGATTCCTATAATCAGAAGAGACAATTGAAACAACAACAAAACAAAACATTTTATTTTTTAATATCTTCATCAATCTTCATTGGATTGATTACTTTTAGTATTATAATGAATATTTTTTATGAACTAGCTTCTGCCCGCGGCTTCGCACGCATGGTACCGGGATGAAAAATAATCTATATATTAATCCAGGTCACAAACTAGTATATTCCAAGTTTCATCCAAATCCATTCAGTAGTTTTTGCGTGAAAGAGTAACAAACATTCATCCACTCACAAACTTTCGCATTTGTAATATTATGTAGGACTTAAATCGACCCTATAAGACAACCACGAATAACTTCAACTGTTCATATTCTAAACGTATCGTTTAATGTTACAAATTCAAAATAAAATTAGATTATTTACCGAAAAGTCTAATACAGTTATAGTTACTGATGGGCCCCACACGAGGAATGCCTGTATCGTGGGAGACCGGTTTACTTAAAACAATTACCTAAATAAAAGAAAAAGCACAGTAACAGGGCAGATTAAATTAACAAATAAGGAATATTATGCAGATTATAATATATTAAAATGCGCTTTTAAATTAAAGCGAGGTCTGCAGCAAACTAAGGATCCACGAGTAAGAATTGACCAACTACAAAACGTTATACGCTTAGGATAAGATGTAGTAGGTAGGTACGATAAGTTGAAACACTTATTAATGATTCGACCTACATAGAGCTACATACTACCTACATAGCTAAATGTCGTGTTTTACCGCCCAAAGAAGCGCTCGTAGCGTGGCTTTCTTCGGTGATCATACCAGATCATCTTGGTTAAGCAACACTCCGCCAGAACACTTCTTGGACCGTTTAGGGGCAGTTCGATCTGCGCGCTTCCTTGCTCTGGATGGTACGTTAAGATGTTGGTACCGGCTTTTTCAGTTATTGAGCCATGTCAGATGCCTTCGAGAGGCCTAAAAACTCTGACACTACAGGTGACCACTAGCTCATATAGAGAAGGAAGGAAGGAGACCGCCCAAAGAAAAACTACCAATTCATTTCTCGATTACTATAATATAGTGAAATTATGCCAACCATAAAAAGGAGAATGCCTTCTGATGTATGGCGCTCGGTACCAAGACTAAAGTGAGTGCGTCAAAAAAATCTCCAATAAGTTTTTAGTCGATTCTACTGTCAAAATAATTAAAAATGAGGGTTACTTGATTATTAATTCCGTCGGTGTGTAAAACTAAAAAAAATGTAAATGTCATTTATAAAATATAATAAATTTTATGGGATACGTTCAGTTTTACCGGGGTATACGGGTTCTCGGCATTCTCGTTTAGCTTCTCAATTGGTGATAATCGAAAACGACAGTAGAGAACAGGAAGGAAAATAATATTAGAAAATATTACACACCTACTTATTTTAAATTATTTCACACACATACTACGACCCAAAGCTTTCCCAATCTTTCCCAAATCCCATTGAGGCAATCCCCAGATTTGTAATAAAAGAAAAATTAATATTCCCACCTCGTCCTACCGGATCACTCTGCGTTATTCCGCTAAAATTGGGTATTTGGGACATCGGGGTATCGCCTTCGTTTCGTAAATGACGTCCGTCATATGAATGAGCATGAAAATAAGGCACGAGGCTCATAATCATCTTTTTCTCAGCCACAACACTGTTGACAGAGCAATCGTGGTCGTCATGTCGGTCGGGACGGTGGCTTCACAATCCTACGCAACAATCCTAGAGGAATGCCTCTCACACCGCAGCTTTTCTGGCGCACTTGTTCAAGGGAATATCAAAATTGAAACCTTTATTTAGTCGATTCATCTCATGGGTAATCTGCCGCTCTTTTGCCCCCGAACTAATTATATGACGCGAAAATATTTGACAGATAATAAAGGTTCGATTATTTTTATCATACATTATTCATTCCATTGAAAGCTACATCAATACATTAAAAAATAATTTGCTGGGTTGTTTATTGTTATTTTATTTTATCCATAGGTATCCATAACGAACGTTTAGTATTTTCCAGAAACATAGAAGATAACTAGATGAAGGCTTAAAATTCATATGCTCTGAACGTCAACTTATACGTCTGATCTCTACTTTCTTATGTCCATATATCATTTACTAGAAAGGGATGCATACTTTATCTCAATGCGATTGCTGCGACTTCGTACCAGGCTATTTCAATTAAACTGCATAGAATTTTGTTCGAGTGCCCAGAGGCCTCATTTTCTAACTCAGTTGCACACCGAAATGATCGGCACCGGACCTTTATTATCTATCTAAATTCGAAGAACGTCAGTTGACAAACATCTACTAAACATACTACGACTAAACATACAAATCTAGGATATAAATGTTATCTGTTTAGTTATAACTATATGCATTGTGGATTGTAATCTTTTTACGAGGTTGTAAATAAAATATTTTAAAATAAAATTAAAACCCCTATACATAACGGGCGTTACATAACGGTCACCGCTTTTTCAGATTTCTTAGCTTTACTGGGAAATTTTAAAAAGATCAATGCCTAATAATCCAATATGGAATGAATTGCTTGTAAATTCGACTCGGACGTGCCTTGCATGGCAGAGCAAACCGGGCTTTGGATAGAGGAGTGGGGCAAAACCAGGGACAATAATCTAAGATGACGCTGGTTTGCCTTTATACGTTTTTAGGTAACAATATTTCGGGTATTTAGGTGGAATGATAAGTCTTGCATCTTAAAATACGAAAGATAGATAGATAGATAGATAGATAGATTACACTTTATTGATCACCACATTAATACAAGGAAAAATAAGAGTAACTTAAGTCTAAGCATCATGAAGGTAACACAATTGGCGGCCTTATCGCTGAAAACGATCTCTTCCAGGCAACCATAGTAAGGAAAGGAAGAGCAAAGCTTTAGAGGATGGCGGTGCACTTATGCAAGATAAAATACATAATTATTACCTTTAAATACAATGTTGAGAAGACTGACTATACACAAAAGAAAAAGAATAAAAGAGAGTGACAGGAAATAAAATACTAACTTTATGATAAATACTATATAAATTTCTTTTATTATAAAGTTTTATATTTTTATTTCAACATTAAAGATATTATTGGATTTTTTTTCTTCTTGTTACTTAAAGACGGAACAACACATGGCCCACTTGATGTCAAGTGGTAACCATTACCTATCACAAAGCGTTGCATCATAGATCACGTTTTTTTAACGTGCTCTGCGATGCAACGCCCTGCGTTCATCAACTTGAGGCATTAAGATGAAAATCATCTTGTGCCTGTAATTTCACCGGCACCCACACCCTTCAAGCCGAAACACAGCACAGATGGTTCACGGCAGAAATAGGCACGGCGGACTTATTACGTAACGTAATATTGATCAATAAGCTTCTAAAAAAATAATTATAATTATCTAATTGCCTGAGACGCAGAAGGGTTCGATTCCCGCTGCGGGACAAATGTTTACATGTTCTGCAGATATTTGTCTGGGGTCTGTGTGTTTTCTATGTTTGTATTTACAAAAATATATATATATGTAGTATATTAATCATGTGGTTCCCATAATACAAGCTCTGCTTAGTTTGGGGCTACATGATGCTGTGTGATAACGTCCCGCATTATTTATTAAATTTGTTTATTTAAATGAATAGAAAGTACTATGATAGAAGTTAGTAACAGTTTAGAGTGCGTGTTTCTTGACTTTTCGCTGACAGAGGCAAAACAAAAACCACTGCTGAAGGCGCATATAATAGTAGACGCAAGTTAATTAAAAAGTAAGTATATGTCAATAAATATGGGCAGATTAATTTACATACAATGTAGTAAAAAAATTATACTTCAATTATGATTAAAATCTTTTGAAGTTTAAGCTTTTATTGCACTGTAAAAACATCCGACATAATTTTTTTAAACTACATTTATAATAACCTGGAGGACCTTGCTAACGCAGGGATGGGAAGTGCAATGAAACACTGTGCTTTTTTGAGTCCCAAAATATTTGTGAACTTTGATATAATTTTGAATTCTACTAATAAATCTGAACATTCTGATAATATTCATTCTGTTAATTATTTTGTGTCGTAGTAAATAGTTAGTAGTATACAAAAAGCTGGTTTGGTTTTTCCTAGTCTTAACATTTAATATTATTATAAGCTTAAAAAACATTTTCACATTTCAAACCATTTTCGCAGTACCTTACTTCCTTAAAACATTACAAAGAACAAAATTGATAAACTGTAAACAGATAGCTGTAAGATAAACTATATAAGATTTGTTTGTTATATTTAAGGGCTGTTGTTTGTTTTTGTTGAATAAATAAAATAAAATAAAATAAATAAAATTATGAATATCAACGGGTAACAACAGAACTCACAAATCATGGTAAATATTCCGTTGATATTCATAATTGTTAAAAGAACATTTGCAAAACTATGTATTTGCAAACAACTTGGGGTTAATCAAACATACTGTAAGCTTTGAATATGTTTTCAACAATATGCGTAAATTATTATTACAAATGTACAAAAATAAGGAACATTAATTAGCCATTATCTACGTACTCTCCAGCAATTAATTAATCTCTCTAGGAGTATGGGCATATCCACCTTATTAGGGGAGGCCAATGTCCAGCAGGCATAGGATATGGGCTGGTGTTGGTTGGTTGTTGATAGCAATTTTACCCAAAACACCAAGTTCCAAAAAGGTTGCATCAGAAAATTCGGTACAAGAGCCTAAAACATCCCACAGAAAATACCTGTTGAACTTACAAATATCTGTCCCTTAATATGGTCGTTCTATATGGTCTGTAATTTGTATAATTAATGCTGTACAAATTTAATTTAGGCAATTTTACATAATGAGGTTCATTCATTGCCAGGGTTGCTTTTAATCTTCATATTTTTATAAGTAAATTATTTTTAATTTTATTTGTAAGAACATAATCTGTCTTATTCTAAAACGAAGACATAAGATAGTCTAGGTTTAAAACAACTAGTATTTTGTACACAAAAGGCCTTACTTGTGAACATCTTTCAAAAGATAAACGATGCTTAAACTATTGCCATCTCTTACCGTTGAATTATGACAAACAGTGACGTGCTAACTTTGAACATTGATTAACTTTAAGTATCATTCATAAGTAAGGGGGTATATGTCAGATTTAAACTTAGAATAGCTTTATTGTCTTCGTTTTGAAATAATACAGAAGCTGCGCTCCGCACGGTGGCGCCACTAAAAAATAGCGCTGCAGTAGCTTCCATGCTTCTGCAGCATATGCTGAGTGTCGACCTTTTTGTGTCACTATTTATTGTATTAGATTTAAGCACTTTATTGTTTTTTTTCTGTGAACTTATTGAGTGACTCAAATAATTTTTTCTTAACTTATCATATCTACCATGCGTAAGTCCAACTGAAGAAAATTAACTCTTTTATAATTATACTACTCTTGTTGTGTGGTAAAAATTAACACCACCGATCGCAGTGCTGGATGTCGTAAGGCCGACAAACGTTTAGATAAGAATTTCCTCTGCTACAGAACCCCAAAGAAACTTCGAACATATTATGCCCTAATTCTAACTGATTGCTCCGATACAAAGGAAAATGTACACTATTCTGTTTGTCCTTTGTAAACGATATTGGGCATATTTTCTCTGTACAATCATAATATTGGTTGTCAAGCATGATTGATAAAAAAACGAAATAACTTAAAGGCCTCGCACAATGTCATATGCCGTGGTCTGGAACTATTATCTATTTAAAAGTTTGCTACCAGCGGGTCAAGCGTGGATAATGATCAATTGAATTTAGATTAACTTTATATTTGATAGATAAAATGAAACTTAAACTTTAAAAAAAAAATAGATCCCATCACATGGAAACTGCTTTTAAATAATTTGTTGATTATCACGCATAATTTACATCTATTACTTTCAAAACAGCATAACGAGGTTTATCTGATGATCAAGCTAAACATCATCAATAACTACTTTTCAAAATAGCTTGATTGGTGCAATAAGCATAAAGCCAGCTGAGATGCAAGAGAGTACAATTTCCGCTGCGGGACAAATTATTACATGAACTGCAATTATTTTTCAGTCTAGGTGTTGCAGTATCATGGTGTACTCAGGGTTCTTGATAACCACAGGAGATTATCATAGTCTGGGGTCTAGGCTATTTATGTATCTGTAGAATGTTATAACATTTAGCTGACACTATAAAAATTACATAGGGCATGTATTTTTATAGTGTCAGCTATTGCGGGTTCGATTCCCGCCGCGGGACAAATGTTTGCATGTTCTGCAGATATTTGTATGTATGTATTTACAAAAAAAAGGATTAACGTATTATATCAATCATGTGGTTCCCATAACACAAGCTCTTCTTAGTTTGGGGCTACATGATATTGCGTGATAATCCAGCATTATTTATTTATTACTAAGACTAGAGCTAAGGACAGGGTGCAAAGGCACTCATTAGGGGAAGCCTGTGTCCAGCACTGGACTGTTATAAGCTAATGATGATGATTAATTAATATGTGGTATTGAACCACGGAATAGTCGTCTGGAGCACCTCTCACATAAAACGGATGGCACACAGACGTACAATATTGTTTCTCCAGCGATCGGTATTTCGGAAATACATCATTTCCTGGGGGATACGCGGGTTTGTGTTTAAACAGTTTATTTTGCGAATAAATAAAATGGGGATAAATCATTTTCATATAAAATCTACCTTATTGAGTGGCATTGTAAAAGACTACAAAAAATATGTTGCCATTTTTGTGAAAGCCATTTATTGTAAAATTTGGATATGTTTGTTGTTCTTATAAACAGCTGTTACTTACTTATAGTTAACTGAAAGTAAATTATTAATTACGATTATTAAAAACAACACCAAAAACTTCAACAACAGATTTGATTGCTAGCTCACTCAAGCATATTCAATCAAAATAACTTCTTTATAATTTTATAGGATTTAGTTCTCAAAACAAAAGCAGGAGCTTTCTCACTACCGTAAAATAAAACAATAAAGACAAATCCAAAATTATAATTAACCTTTTTGATGCTTTCACAAGAAAGGTGTTGCCATTACTAAACATCTCAAAATAAATTAAAACTTAGAAGCGTTCCATTATCGAAAAATACCGGTTCAGAATTATGGAGTCGGCGTTTTGTCAGCGGCCGCGACGACTCATGCGTTCCTTGTTTGTTGAACGACAATTAAAATGCTAATTATTTGCAGACTCACATTTTAGCTGCAGAGATATGAAAATTTATGTTTTAGACCTTCCCTGAATATTAAGAAAGTTAAGAACACCTCTGATTATATCATTTCAAAATATTCATCATTGATGTGTATATGACGTGGGGTGTGTAAGGTATTCCAGCCTCCATCTTTGGAATTTAAGCCAACCTCACCTGCTGGACTGCCCCCTGGTGCACTCTGTTGTATAACAAACAGAGCTCTAGAAGGCCGGCTAAATAGGATATAGCACAGCCTAACACTGGCACAGCTAAATTCCCTGACCGCCGACGGGCAGCAGCGTCAGCAGTGCTAGAAGATCTGCCCTGTGATCTCCAATTTGCATGCCCATCCTGGGTAAAATGGGCATGTTCCCTTTTATTAGAAAAGCCTATGTCCAACTGGTAGTGGTGGTGGTTGTATACTCACCGCTCACAAAGTGATAGTTCAATAATGAGAAATCTAAAACAAATGCAAGAGCTTCAAAACTCAGGTCCAAAAACCTGCAATTTTTGCTGTATTTACTCTATAAAAACCAATAATATTGTTCAAACGAGAGTACTCCTATACACTGTCATGTTTACAAATGATTCTGTACAAATAAATCTGTACAGCAATTTATCAAGCGAAAATAACGCGCCCCTCTATACTGTTATTCATCCACACGATTGCGGAGTCAAATGTTTGTGAGTTTGCGAACACGATAACAAAATCGCTTTATTTTGAACTGAGAACTCCGAGAATTATTAATTAAGCCAACTCCGTAAAATATAGCATTGCGGTGTTTGTGTTGCCCGAACAAAATATAATTTTGTTAACAGATAATAAATTACCTTGACATCTGACGTTGAAGGTTCACTTAAAATTAAGATTTCGTTAATTCATTAATTTTAAAGAGCAACAAGTGGCATGTTTGTAATGTCCATCATAATTTTGATTTTTAGGGTGACGTTACCGAACTGGTCAAACGAACCCTTATGGTGCCGATTTTTCCGTCTGTCCGTCCGTCTGTCACAGCTGATTATTTCAGGAACTACATATGCTACCGACTTGTTTGGTATAGATTTAAAATGCTTAAATATTTTTATTTTCATCCCCAAAAGGTCCATAATAAGAAACGTCGAAATTTCAAACTGATGCCAATAGGTCGAGTGGCATATCATAATATCATATGAAAGGGGTCAATTAGACCAGTTTAAAGCAGTTGTTTATTTTTTTATACGATGCTTGGTTTTCATTTTATGATCAAAATCTTCCAAAAAATGACCATAACTAGCATAACTAGCATAACTCCGAAGTTTGCGTAGTGAAAAACCTGAAATGTATACATAATAAAGAAGTATATCTATATTTTACAGGAAAATTATAGCAAAGTCTCCAGCTAATATGGTTTTGTAGAAACCTCAATAAATGAACAGCTGTGATCAAGCTATAGTATTTTGTTATCTTTAGTAAGTTCAGTTATCATGTTTAATTCAAGCATTTTTATCAAAATCTACTTTCAGAAAGCTCTTCTCTCGCTACACTTACAAACATCTTGTTAATTGTAATGATTTAGCAACCTTACTTGAAAATTGAGCCTAACTTTTAAAAGCGGCCAAGCTAACACTTAGATATATAAAATACAAAGAAGTTACCCCAAAGGAGACATAAATATTTGAGTTACTAGAGAGTTTTAGTTAGCTTCAGTTTTAGAAAGCTTTAGAACTAATAACTTTCATGCTCAAATTCTAGCCACTATCACCTGAGATTCTTATATATTTCTTATATTTTATAAATTTTTGGGATATATAAAATTCTTAGATTATGCCTGAAGTGTGGGCAAACACTTATAAAACAAAAAATCACTATAATCTATTTTTTTCAAAGTATAAAAATTTAAATAACTAAACTATCTTGGACAAGATTTTTTATATTTCCCAAAAATTTCGACTCAGGCGGGATTTGAACCCGCGACCTTCCCATCAATCAATCAATCAAGGTCGCGGGTTCAAATCCCGCCTGAGTCGAATTTTTTGGGATATATAAAAAATCTTAGATTTTCCCTGAAGTGTGGGTAAACACTTAAAATACAAAAAATCATGTCTTGGACAATTTCACACAAAACTATTAAATAAATAAATAATGCTGGACACTATCACAGAGCATCATTGTATCTTTTTGTAAATACATACATAATATACAATATAAAACACCCAAACACGAGACAAAATTTAGCAGAACATACGAACATTTTTGTCTCCCGGCGGGAATCGAAATGCACCACAGAGGTCGTCGTATTAAAAAAAGTATTAACAAAGTGGGGTGTAGGGGGTTCCAACCCAAACCAACCTCACCTGCACGGGTACACCCTGCTTACTAACAAACGGGGTTCTGGCGGCCGGCTGATTGTAGCATAGCGCAGCCTACATTAGCACAGTTATGTAAATTCCCTTGCCGCCAACGGGCAGCAGCATCTGCGGTGCCAGAAGCTATGCCCTGCGATCCCCAACCCGCATGCTGAGCGTGTGTATTATGGGCATAAGCCCCTTCTTATAGGGGAGGCCTATGTCCAACAGTGGACTAAATAGACTGGTGGACATCGGCCTCCACTAATAAAGGGGGATATACCCGTAATCCCTACGCTGGGCATGCGGGTTGGGGATCGCAGGGCACAGCTTCTCGCACTACGCTGGCGCTACGCAGCCAGGGAATTTAATGCCGATGTTAGGCTGCGCTTTGCCGCAATCAGCCGGCCGCCAGAGCCCCGTTTGTTAGTTAGCAGGGTACACCACGGTTCGATTAGGTTGGCTTGGGTTCGAAAGATGGAAGTTGGAACTCTGTACGCCCCCGTTGTATTACCAAAGTACGAGTTAGGTAACTCTTAATATTTATAAGTACAAGTTTCTATAAGCATACTACTTCGCTTCTACTTTTTTGGAAAAATGATGGCCATTTATAATATTAATGCATATTTAAATTTAAGGTTTATTTATAGGTCATAACCAGTTTTCCGGTAAAATGATTATAAATACTTACTCGGTTAGAAATTTCACCTAATCCATTACTCGCTTGATGGTATCAAAAGGAATTAAAATAGATAGTCTCATAAGGGCTGTCCAATTTATAAATAAGTGGTTATTTAAAATGTTAAAAACAAGGAAACCGCATTTAAGTACTTTCAAATATATAATACTACTTGTACATATTGTGGCTACTTCACTTAATTTAATTTCGATTTAAAAAAAAAAAAAGAAACGCTTAATTTTTGGGATATGTGAAATCGTGTGTTTTTGAGTATGTTTGTTAAACTCCATAACGGCTGAACGGATTTGGATGAAATTTTCATTATACGTAGTTTGTGACCTGGAAACAAATAGGCTACTTTATGTTCCGGTACCAAGAAAGAGACCGCGGGCGGGAGCTTGTATTCCATTAGGTATATTTTTAGAATTAATTGAATTAGATTTACTGGATAATCTAACAATTAATTTCAAAAATGTTGTTAAACGTAATCTATGTAATAAAGCTAATTATAAAATATCTGATTATTTAGATGACAAAAAAGCTTGGGATGAAACTGCCTCCAACTCCATCAAAAACAATGTAATAGTTATTAAGAACAATGACGTTAAAAAAATATAAGCCAAGCAGAGTTTCTTGCCAATTCTTCTCTGTTTGGTCACGTTACGAATTTGGTGGTAAATTAAAAAAATGACGTTACAAAGTGTACTATACAGTTCCTACTGAATAAATTAATTTTGAGTTTGAGTTTGAGTTTGAGTTTGATTGAAAAACGCCTAAAGAAATCATTTTCTTATAAAACTTAATTTCCACTTATTATTTAGTTAGGTATATAATGGCAAAATAAGTTTATGTTGTAGGCAAAATAAGTTTATTTTTAATAGGTAGAAGAGTTCTTTGTGGAGTTGTGGAGGCCTTGTGAAGTACTGCCGTGAAACAACTTTGCTGTTTCGGTTTGAATGGTGTGGGTGCTGGTGAAATTACAGGCACAAGTGGCTTACCACCTTTATGCCCCAAGTTGAGGGACACAGGGCTTGAATTTTAGGGCACGGTCCAAAATAGCGTGATTTACGATGCAATGCTTGGTCATAGGTAATGGTTACCACTTAACATCAGATGGACGAAGTCCTTGTTTCGTCTTCAGGTACCATACAAATTAAAATTAAAAGTTTCTAGGTTTTTAAATGTTCTAGCCTCATTTAAGTATCTACTATTTTCTATCTAGGTGAGTTTGGTATTTTTTATCCACACCACTCAAAAACTCGTTTACCCTCCGGCCAGGTGGAGTGACGATCTGCGAAAGGCTGGTAGAAACTGGATGCGTCGAGCTCGGGACAGGGCGCAACAGCGCTCATTAGGGGAGGCCTACGTCCAGCAGTGGACTGCTATACGCTGATGATGATGATGATGAAATACTTACTCTTCTTCTGAAACTATCCAGTATATTTTTAATCGGGAATGGGATAAGAGTTAAATGCTTTTAGTGCTAAAAACACGCTTGCTCTAACCGGTCTGCTACTCCTTTGGCATAGCGCGTAGCATCATGTACGAGACCCGCAGTCAGCATGCTATTGTTTTGTTTATGTACAGAGAAAGTCTGTGGGTCAACCATACCAAAAAGTTGCTAGAAGCGTCCAGTACAATAACATTTTAGGATGATGTTGCGACTCTGTAGTGCATCGGGGATATTTGCAGAGTATCAAACGGATAGTTTCGATGAACTTATCCCCAAAAAGACCGCTTTACTGATGCGCAGAATACAGGATAAACAACAACAGAATCTTAAAAACGCTAGCTAATAGGTGCTCATCACCACTCTGGGTGGGTCTCATCCAGAGATATAATTGTGTAGGGCACCTTCTCCAATCAGTTGTTCTCGTATCCGTTTTTTTTTATTGCTCACAACTAGACTAAGAAGTATTGGGTTCTTGCTAACCCCTATCTGTCAATGGATATTAATTATTTTTTTAAATTTTAATGCTATCATTTTCCATTGCCATTTATCTATAAAGAATTCAACCTTTTCAGCTTATTGCGTCCCTTAATAACTGAATTAACATATTTTGTTAGAAATTTAAGGGCCAACGAATTAAGTTAAAATAAGATTAGGTCCAGCGTAAATAATGTGCAGGGAGCATGTGTCCTAATTCTAATTGATTGAAGTGAGAAACGGGAAGGTCGACTTGGGTCAAAGTCTCAGCAATACTACTAACTGGATGTCTTATCCTACCTACTAACATTATAAGCGAAATCTTGTGAAATGTCAACGTATCGGGTATATAAAGACATCTACCGAAAACTAAAGGTGATGGTACAGCATACCAAAAGCCAAAACTTAGCCAAAAATAAATATATATTTTTTGAAAAATAATTAGAACCGGAGAAAACATTGTTTCAAGATTTTTATTTATTTTGGCAGCCAGCGATGACCTCGGTCAGCTGTTCATACTGTACGGGCTTGCATACATTGCTGTTTTTTATTAAAAAAAATTCTATTTCAATGAGATAGATATGTAGATATAACGTTATTATGTTGTACTATGTGTATGAAACTAGAAAAAAATATTAAAGAGACGTAGATAAGCAAAAAAATTGTTTTATATTTTCAGAATCAGGGTTTGATTGCAACCTCCCAGTTTTGCGTAGTAGTCCTTTTACACTGTATAAGGATTTTGAGCTTGAGCTAAAATTTTGCACATTATACCGACATGGTTCATGGACATACAGCGAGATGGGTCGACGATATTAGACAGACCGTGGGTCGGACTAGCGCAGGATCGAGGCGAGTGGCATAATCAAAAAAAGGCCCAGCACAGGGTCAAAAACGACTGAAATTATGGTGTTGATAATGTAGGTACCATCTCATCCTTCAGTGATTGAGCCTTGGGCATTTTCGGCCCACTGGTCGAAAATGGCTGATGATGATCTACCAGACAAACCTACTTTCGCCTGGGTACCACGCAAGCAAAGCCGCAGGCGGAACCTAGTTATTATTATGTATCAATAAGGCGGCTTGCAGCCATAGTGGTAAATGGTAGCCATTGTTCACTACCCACCACTAAATTTACTTAATAGGCATACAATATCTATAGTAGGAATTTAGAAACGGCTTTTTTGAAAAGACCCATACCTCATTTTCATTTTAAAATTATTATTTTTTACACAAATAGTGTACATTTCATTTAGGCTGATGATTATGATGTACTTTTTAGTTATACACGAACCTAAATATCTTGTTTTACATTACGTTGTTATTTTTTATACAATTTTGCAACTATACTAAAATCGTTACTTGTACCTTGTAAATCCAGTATTTGTTTCCTTCGCTCACTTGATCCATTAAACAAAATAATTCTACAAAGTAGCTAAGTACCGTTTCCAGTACGTCCAGTTGGACTATCTCAAAGGATGGAACCATTCCGCTCTCAAATGTAAGCCGAAGTTACGTGTAATGGAAACAAAGCGGGGTCTGTTCGTGCAGTTATTGTGTGGACAACCCAACTAAAACTCGCACACTGGTCTAATATAGTGCCACTCCTAAATGAGAATTGTTTGATGATTTTAGGCGGAAGTTTCTTCCATGACATACATTTTTAAATGCTTTAAAAGTTATCGAAATTCTTTTCGTCTTTCTGTTAGGTCCAGAGTAATGCCTACCAATAACATAACCGTACCTTACCTAAAATTGTCGACATAGATCAGAGAATTAACAAGCTGAAGTGGCAGTGAGCTGACCATATCACCACTTTAGTTTTTTTTTAACATAAATTCTACATACTTGCTATCTACTTACTATCTATATTTTAATTATGTTCTTTGATACGTGACGGTATTGAAAAATATTGAAATCATAAATATCTACTATCCCTAGCGGTCAAATAGTACATAATGTCGACCCCCGCCAAAGGTCGGCTGGCCCCAAAATGATAAATCACCTCGTCTCATAGGCGGACATTAAAACACGCGTGAGCTGCTTTGAAAGCCACTCAACCAATACGTCATCGACCTTATTCATAAACTAGATGAAGAGCTGGAAATCAAATAGTATGGTGCAAGAGGTTTCAACCTCTATCTTTAAAAACTATTTTTTTGGCGGTGTGAAAATGCTTCAAGCCGGGGATACACATGCCCGTAGCTTGCACACCAGCATACCAGCTCCTTGCACGTGCCAGCTACTGTCATGTGTATACGCTAACTGGCATGCCTGTAACTGGCATACATGTAGCTAGCACGACATTTGATTTACTTGCATGCTCGTAGAGGGAGGGGTCGCGGTGGGTTGCCAAACTGGCACGTATGAACAGACGCGACAGCTACGGGCATACCAGTAGCTGACTCGTTGTTGAAGTAGGTGCACGTTTTTTGTTTTGCTCAAGAACAGGTACGAGTGACTCTCACGAACTTTCCTGTGTATACGCGATGGGAATACTTGCATGCAAGAGCACAACTTGCACACCAGTATTACTTGCAAATGTATCTGTAGTGTGCTAGTTACTCGTACATGCCCATAACTTTTATGCCAGCTACTTTCCCAATTTACTGGCAAGTGTATCCCCGGCTTTACGCATGTCCTCAATCTCGGGGAAAGTAAGAGGGGTCTGTCGGGTTCTCCACCGGAGACTATCTCTCACTAGCTCAGCGGCCTACCGACTAAAAACACACCGTGTTCCTTCACTCATCGCAGTGCTAGTTCATCATCGAACCATTCATCGCCTGATGAAGGCTTCGACGCAGCAGTAGCACTACCACTTGCCATGGTCCTGCGCTAGCCAGTGGCTTGAGTGCTAAAAACCAACCTTAATACAAAGTATGGAGATAATATAGTTCACGAAAACTTTGTAGTGCGGTAGTGTTTCGCACTCAAGCCACTGATCGGCTCACAGCAGTAGTGCTAAGAAAATATGCATCCTGTTGGCCTTGGGCAAAGGTGGGCCAACTGACAGCTGGAGCACAGTTGTGTTTTCAGCACTCAAAGTGTTATCCTCTAGATAAGTGTTAAGCTGGGTATGGATAGCGCGTACATTAGCCCTCGTAGTCGGTTACGCGTGTCTTGGAACGCCCTGTCTGTACTTGCAGCTACGCGTACACTTTGGGGAACGCGTGCCGCGCAAGCTGGCTCGTGGCGCGGACCGTGGTTAATCAGTTTCGGCTCGCGTAGCGCTATGGATCGACTGACCTCGCGTTCGTGGCGGTCCACATTAACTGTACACGTATCCAATGTACGCGTGGACAGCGTACCCCGACGCGCTATCCGTACCCAGCTTAAGAGGTTAAGTGTTAAGAGTAAGACTTGTTAGTATATTTACGCGTTATTTAGATATTTACCCTTTCATGTGACGCAAATTTGTTGAAATAGGTAGGCACTTAGATAAATAAAATATTCATTGCCAATTTCACTATTTTATAAATAAGGTCAGATAGCGATGTCCTTTGTTATCTCATCGTAGGTACCTACTTTGGGATATTCTTTACGCTTTGTCCGTTAATGTAGGCGTAGATTTATTTATGGCTTAGGTATTTTCTTAGAACCAATATTTTGTGCTTTTGTAGTTCAACCGAGATCATTTATCAAGCAAATGATATATTTTTCACGGTCAAATGAGGCTAGTGGTACTAGGTAATGCTATATGGATATAAATCAACAAACTAACAAACACTCACGATTTTCACTATAGTATATTTTGAGAAGTATCTATGTAGGTGTATTGTTTTATAAGTAGGAACATCCCTTTAGAATATTTTGTAACTATGTATAGGTATATTATGGCCTAGGGATGGCTTTCTGAGTGTGAGACGTCCGGCTGCAAGATGGGCAGACGACATTGTCAAAGTCGCGGGTCGTACGTGGGTTAGAATAGCGCAGGATCGTGGTGGATAGCACAAGTTGAGGGAGGCCTATACCCAGCACTGGGTGAAATCGGGCTGTGGATGATGATGATGATGATGATGATGTATAGGTATATATTTTTTTAGGAACAGTCCTATACATCTAATTTTGCAGTATGTATGCTAGTTAATATCACGTGCTCAAAATGGCTAAGGAAAACATTCTGATAAAACTCACTTAGGCGGTGTCGTCATTGCACGCCCGTGGAGTGACGATCTGCAAAACGCTGCTGGTAGAAGTTGGATGCGTCGAGCTCAGGACAGGGCGCAATGGCGCTCATTAGTTTGCTCGCTGCTCCAACGATGTTAAAATAACACTTTTCCGAGCGTATTGTACCAGTCTATATACAAGCAGCCTGTGGGCTAATTATACTCTGAAACAGTACAATGCCCTACGTGTACAATATAATAACGCGTTCAGGGTGATGCTGGGACTGCCTCGGTTCTGCAGCCCCTCGGGGATGTTCGCCGAAGCACGAGTAGATTGTTTCCACACCATCATGCGCAAGCGGTGTACATCCTTGTTGCGCAGGGTTCGGGCCAGTCCCAACATCATACTGAATGCGTTCTCAAACAGGTTTGACTGCCAGTATCTGCACCGCTGCTCAGAAATACATTTTAAGTAATTATTATTATTATTATTATTAAATATTTTGTCTTGTAGAATATATTATTTTTTGGTCTAAAAAGGTTTGTGTTTTAATTTAATTTTATGTGTTTGTCTTTTATTTGAGCGTTAATAATTTTTATTTTATTTATTTTATTTTTAATTGTAATGTAATTGTAATGATCCCAGTTGGTCGAATTAAATAAATGAATATGAATTAGGGTGAGGCCTATGTCTGGCAGTGGACTTCTATTGCTGATGTTGATGATGATGTCTTTCCCGTGGATAAGGCCGACTAGGCTAAGATGATGGTATTGGTCCTAAACAACCCTATACTATATATATAGGTGCTGGGTAAGCCTACTCCGTCTAATCATATCAGACCTATACACCTACAGCTCACCGTACAGTAGGTATTTCTTCCTCTGTTTTAATACAATGTTATAAAGCACAACTGCAATTAAAACAGCCTTTATCAGTTCACTGCTGGATATAAGCCTCCCTTAATAAAAAGGGGGATACGCCCGTAATCCTTAACGTTGGGCATGCGGGTTAGTCCACCAGTTTAAAGTCGCTCAGCGAGCTATGGAACGAGCCATTCTTGGAGTTTCTCTGAAGGATAGAATCCGCAACGAGACTATCCGACATAGAACTAAAGTTGTCGACATAGCTCAGAGATTAGCAAGCTGAAGTGGCAGTGGGCTGGCCATATCTGTCGAAGAACCGATAACCGTTGGGGTAAACGAGTTCTTGAGTGGAGACCGCGGCTCGGCAAACGTAGTGTAGGACGCCCTCCGACCAGGTGGAGTGACGATCTGTGAAATTCTGCTGGTAGAAGCTGGATGCGTCGAGCTCAGGACAGGCCGCAATGGTGCTCATTAGGGGAGGCCTATGTCCAGCAGTGGCCTGCTATAGGCTGATGATGATGATGATGATGATGCGGATTAGGGATCGCAGGGCACAGCTTCTCACACCACCGACGCTGCTGTCCGTAGGCTGTCAGGGGCACTGAGCCATTAGCTATGAGGGTGCGCTACGCCGCAATCAGCCGGCCGCCAGAGCACAGTTTGTTAGCAGGGTTCTCCACGGGCTGGTGAGGTTGGCTTGGGTTCCAAAAATGGAGGTTGGAATCCCTCAAACCCCATCATCATAATTATCTCATATATAGTGTAGTATATGGAACGCGGAGGAAAAGCGTCGCGTTCACTCACCCCTTTAAAAGCACACATTTAATTAACTATATTAGCTATTTCTTTTACTCCAAAATATAAATTCCACTAGCGCAATGGCAACTGGCAACTATGCGAAAAAATACTCGTAAATTACACCCATTGCTGGGGTTGCTTTAAAAGCGCTATTAAAACGCATTATGTAACGATAATGTATAGTGCGGATTGAAACGGAGTAGCCGCTTCATAAATTGTTGGAATCATTCCAAAACGATGCAAGTGTATGCCCCGTAGGCCCATTAAAAGTTCCCATTGTAACTCTCAAAACTCCCGCATTCGGAATTGTTTAAAACACGGAATAGATTGAGAGGTTACGTCAAGATATATTACACCATCCGGTACCAGCATGACGTATCAGGCCTCATCTACTAACTCAGATGCACAACAAAATGATGCACTGGTTCTGTTTTTACAAACGTTGACAGTTAGTCAATTGACGTTCTTTGAATTTATATAAAATGTTTGATTTTGCAAATAAAAGTTCGGTGCCGATTATTTCGGTGTGCAACTGAGTTAGTAAATAAGCCCCCGGGTACAATATCAGATCCAATTTTTTATCGTTTGCAATTTTCTGAAAAACACAGTTTTTATGACAAAGATAGTAAATAAATTTCAGAAAACAATAAAGTGGCATATATTATTTACATGTGACACAAATAGAGGAAGCTTAATTTTTCATATTTTTAATTTTTTTTACCCACAAACATTAATGGTTTTGGTTACCTTTTTTATCCTAGTAAGACCTAGTAGTGCCTTATCTTAGTTAGGATTCTTTCATTGATTTAAAATACATTAGCAGCTGGTACTCCCCGGTACTCCATCTCGATGCGTGTACCCAAATGACTACTAATAGAGAAAAGTGGCGAGATATCGTGAGGTGAGCCATACCAACCGTAACAATACTGCATGATGACGACGACCTCTCTGTCAAGAGTGCTACGAATGAGAAGAGGTACTTTATAAGGAAAGTATGTCTTCAGTGACCTCCTCGTCTAACCCTGTTGTAAAATTATTCGCGAGTGGACAACATTTATAGGTTGAATACAATTTTGAATACAAATGTATTTAATGAATAGTTGTTTATCGTGTATTGGCCGGTAATTAATGTTGTTTTTGATCAGATTTGTGTGTGATTGGAAAATTAAATTGTCATTGTTGAAATTGGTTTTAGTAAAATTGACTTTAATGCAATAATTGTGTAATAATTTCGCTCCCACTGAGTGTTATTATAAGACTAAATAGGTAGATCTGTAGTGAACAGCTCAAAGACTACTTCTTCTTCTACCACTAGCTTAGACGAAGAGAGCTAGTGGCCAACTCTAGTGTCAGAGTTTTATGTTGTTTTATTCTGTTTCGACATAAAATACTACTTTTATGTCGAAACAGCAAAAAAATTGACAAAATAAAACTTTAATATTGTATCATGCAAACCACATACTGATAAAATATAGGTTCATTTTTTTTGTAAAGTACAGTATTTTTGTAAGTTTACATACATTATTTACATATAAAACACCCAGACCCGAGACAAATATTTGCAGATCACTGAAATGAAATGAAACTAAATGTATTTATTGTGGAAACTGTGTACAAAAAGATCTTATAAGCCGGGTGGGATAACAGTTTCTCTATTAATTATAGTCACTTTATTACATTATATTATAACATTCTTTAATGTCAACAATAATGTCTCCAACATTTGTCTCGCGGCGGGAATCGAACCCGAAACCTTCTGCGTCTCAAGCGGACCACAGCGCCACAGATGCCGTCGATTTAAATGAATCTCTTATTAAAAAGAAACAGCAAATCTACAGCGATCTTTAATCAACCCACAAAACTCAATTAAATTGTAATTTCTACGCAAAAATTGCGACACGAATTTCAATGTGGTCAAAGAATTAAAAAGCGTTCTTTTTCAGTAACTATTTTCAATTTCCCGGCCTATTTCCCGTTAAGATAAAGGGACCTAAACAAGAAGGAACTTTTTCCCGTTGAAAGGAGCCCGATTGGGTTCAATCGGTTCGTTAAACCCAATTATCTAGCGCTAATCTTTTGATTTCTTATCACGACTTTTTCTAAACTCGTCTAATTACGTAATTGATTTTCTTTTGAAGTTCTCGCCTTCGTCCGATTACTTGTTGGATCGTCAAGTGACTGAACCCCTTTCAAACTGAAGCTCGTGACTTATTTACAGATTTTTTTGTGAGTTCTTGGGACTTGAATGATTGGATTCTCCTGGAATTTGAGTGTAATCAAACAAATCTATAATCAAAACTTCCTGTTAGCAAACAAATCTGTTCTAATTATTCGTTTATACATTATACACTAGCACGTACGTTGAAATATGACTTTTTACTAATTTTGAAACCAACATTCAAGTTCATTGAAACAGGCATTAAGTATTAGAAACAGCGGGGTGATCGGCTAACTCTGTTGCAAACAGAAATGATTGACACCAATCCTGTTTTAACAAACTTCGGCATTTTCATCCGTCGAAATTCAATGAACGTCAATTGACAAACTGTCACAGTTTGTTAAAACAGGATCGGTGTCAATAATTTCTGCTTGCAACAGAGTGAATCACCCCGCAGGTCAAAGAATTTATAGTTATTTTTCATTTTTCATCTTCGTCTTAATATTAGATCAATCGTACATTGAGCCACTACAAAAAAAAACAAACAAAACGAACTGTTTAACACGTTAGCACAGGGCTGTCACATGACGCTCCAAGCACGAGGAGGAAGAGCACTCAAAGCTTTGAAGCTGTCTCCAACTCCCTCAAAAATAATGTAATATTTAAGACTAACGTTTTTAAAAAACACGCCTAAAAATATAAGCCAAGCAGATTTTCCTGCCAATTCTTCTCTGATTGGTCGCGTTACGCATTTTTTTTTTTATTAGAACCTGGGGGTTTTACCCTATATAAATTTAAATTTAAAAAAAAATACTTTTCAAAGTGTACTTACTGAGCGCATAAAGTATACTCTGAATAGTATTTTGATTTTGATTTTTGAAAGCGTTAAAATTCATATTCCAACATAAACAAAGTCCTTTTGCTATTTACAAAAACTACCCTGATCCCGGGAAGCGGGCGGGTCCGTCCGGGCCCGCTGATCCCGGCCGCACCCGCATTATGTAGACAAAGCACTATGTAGCTGGCTTAATTGTCCTTCACTTGTGACGCAATTGTACTTGAAGAATGGGCGGAAGTAGCTGGCTTAGGTAGGGGTATTTGAATAATGGGTTAGGAACATACCTAGTAGTAGTATTTTAATATGTGTAGCGCTTGTGGTGTGGCTAATTAAGGTGGTCTACAGATCATCTTGGATAAGCTAAATTAATTTTAATTCTAAATTTAATTTAATATTTGAGGTGTATAATATCATATTTATGTACTTTACCTATGTCGTCAATTGATTTTTAAATATGAGTAATACTATGTACTGTATATTATGTGGAAACTTGTAATTAGCCCTCAGTAGCGTATCATGCCTGTATGATGCATGTTTCAATAAGCAAAGATCATTTATGTCTAATCATTGCGGTAAGTTTTCCTAAAATTTGTAGAATAAAATAAAATAAAAAATAAGCAGGATGACCTCTGTGGCGCAGTGGGCGAGCGTCCGCCTGAGACGCAGAAGGTTGCGGGTATGATTCCTGCTGCGAGACAAATGTTTGCATGTTTTGCAGATATTTGTCTTGGGTCTGGGTGTGTTCTAAGTATGATATGTACGTATTTACAAAAAAAAACTGTATATATATGTAGTATATCAATCATGTGGTTCCCATAATACAAGCTCTGTTTAGTTTGGGGCTACATGATGCTGTGTGATAACGTCCAGCATTATTTATTTATTATATTTATTTATCTGCGACACTCCGTCTGGTGACTGTCCACTGCTGGACAAAGACCTCCCCTTATCAATACTATGTCGCAGTCAGCCACCGCCAGAGCCCCATTTGTTAATTGTTAGGGTACACCTCGTGTAGGTGAGGTTAGCTTGGGTTCCGAAGATGTAGGTTAAAACTTTACACCCCTCTCACCCCTAAATTGAGATCGTACCAGTTTATACCGTAAGCTTCTAGCTTCAAAGTAACCTACAACTGGTAAAGTATGACACAAGTTCAACTTAGAGAAATAATTTTATCAGTATTCGATTTTATATTTGTTTGGGATTCTCTTCTTGTCTGTCATGTTTGTGTAGATAGCAAACATTCACAGATGCGTCCGCAGAATTACATCTACGGGGTGTTGTAAAAATAAACTTTTTATTAACTAAAACATGACGCGTTTCTTATGAAGGGAGAAAGACGGTATTGGTATTAATCATCAGTCGTGTCAGTTTAAAATACGTAATTTGGTTTTGTTTTAATTTAAAAAAAAGGGAATTCTATTATTATTATAATTGTTATTCTCAATTTCAAATCTCTTCAGTTTGCTGCAAGACACAACCTATCGAATTATCTTATCTTAAGTTTTGATCAAAATTTATTTATTGTATTAATAATTATTATTTCTTGAGAGTGTAATGCTTTCGTCCACGGCGCGTCTCGCGTGGTACTCGGATAAGTAGTTTTTATCTTATTTTTGGTCTAAAGCTCCATAATTATGTAAACTTTCAGCTCAGCGGCGTAACGGTAGAACAACCACATTAGTACATTTTACAAACTTCGAATTTATAATAATTAATAGGATTGAATTATTTGTGTTATTGATCTGTATAATGGCTTGCAATATTTCACAAAAAAATATATTTTATAATGCATATAACGGCCTCTGTAGCGCAGCGGGTGAAGGTCCGCCTGAGACGCAAAAGGTTGCGGGTTCGATTCCCGCCGCCTGCTAATGGTAGCAATATTTGCATATACATATTTGTCTCAAGTATTTTCCATGTATATTATGTATGTATTTACAAAAAAAGATGTGTATAGGTAGTTTATGAGTCATGTGGTTCCCATAACAAGCTCTGCTTAATTTGGAGCTACATGATGCTGTGTTATAATGTCCATCATTATTTATTAATGTATATCAAGTTACACATAAACGTGCTCTTTCTAGTATTCAGTACCAATTAATTATAGCCAAAACATGTTCATAATCCTCTGTATTCGCGTCAGCTCCTTCACTCGCTACTCACGTCACAATTCCAACAACCCGTACAATCTGTGCCCTCAACACGAGCGTCCCAAATAAAAAATAGAGTAAGCATTCGTTATATTAGAATTTATACTCGCGCACGCAAGTTTCGGCGATGCAAGACCGGAATATAGAGCTCAGTTTAACGCCGCTGCAGACGAACACGGACATAGCGATATGGAATACGCAAATAATACGGTACTTTAAGCATACGCTTCCAGTATTCTATTGCAGTTTCATCCAAAAATATACAAGATCAAGTTACAAGATCATTTATTGACAACACATGTAACATTTCCGGTAGGGTTAAAAAAATATTACTACAATGTAATATAGGTAATAATCAATCAAGTTACAATTCAGGTAATGTATAAAAAGCCAAATTTCATCCGCACCACCTGGATGGTTTTTTCTCCTCAACTATAACTTTTTCATTCCTTCCACGTACTTGCGAGTTGTGGAACAAACTCCCTACTGCGGTCCTCATAGCTACGATAGAGGGTCCTTCAAAAGACGGGTATTTATAGTATATGTAAGTGCCGGCAGCGCATCAGCATCGCCTCTGGTGATACAGGTGTCAATGGACGGTGGTAACCACTTTCCATCTGGTGGCCAGCATGTCCGTCTACCAGCTTTGTCATAAAAAAAGTTATTGTGAATCATTTACCATTGAGTTGCATGAATAATTAGAGTGAGGCCCCATTGGTGCGTTGTATTCCGTTGTGTCGCGTCGTCGCAACGGATCAACGCATTTTGTAATATTTTATGCTACACAGAAATAATAATAACAAAAATTATAGCAAAATATATGTACAGAGGCGAGCCCTATAAGAGTTTTCTTCCAACAAATCTTTGAGAAACAGGTAGGCTTTAGCACACGCATTGCCACACCCGCGTTGCGTTGACGCACGACGTCGCAACGCAAGAGGGTATGCACATGGACACTCCAGCAGTAGCTGCTAGTTCTAGTGGTGGAACACTGTCCGTCTGTGTTGCACCGGAGGAAGCTCCGACAGCGCAGTGCATCACCTTCTTTCCCGCTTCGTCTCCTGTCCTTCGATCCATTGAATGTCACAAAATATGTATGAAAAATGTCGACTACGCAAAGCGACGCAACGCAACGCAACGCACCAATGAGGCCTCACTCTTAGTTCAGTGTTTAGTCGGGCTGCTCGGGTCTAATGCGAGCCAAGTCAAGAGTTTTTATAGAAATACAGTTGAGCACCTATTTTTTTCCTTATATTACTTCTTTTTTGTATGGGTTTGTAGCAACCTCTGGTGTCGGAGTTTGATGGAAGTAGAAGCCTCCGTCACTGTAACCACTGAAAAACCGAGACCTCCACATCATAAAGTGCCTTCAGTAGCACGAAAGCGCTCAGATCTCACCTATCTAATATTACTTAGTAGTAGAGTTTTTTGTGGACGGCTCGTCCGGGGAAGTACTGCCACCACGCCTATTTCTGCCGGGAAGCAGCTGTGCTGTGTTTCGGTTTGAAGGGTGTCGGTGCCGGTGAAATTACAGGCACAAGAGGCTTATCATCTTCATGTCTCAAGTTGATGGACGAAGGGCGTTGCATCGTACAGCACGTTCCAAAAAAACGTGATCTACGATGCAATGCTTTGTGATAGGTAATGGTTACCACTTAACATCAGGTGGACCTTGTGCTTGTTACATCTTCCACTACCATAAAAAAAAACTTAGCTTAAATCTGTTGTATTTTACCTAATGTAATATTGATTGCATGAAGTAAATGAACCACTGTAATTAATAATATGTCATTGAAATGGGTAACAAGGAATTCGACCGTATAACGGCGTGCAATATTGTTTAAAAAATGAAATTAACAAGAGGTAACAGTTTAAAATAAATTTAAAATATTAAAAATCAATAATCAAAAAAATTTACATTAAGTACCCGACTTCACGGTAATGAGGGTAATGTTTTTCGAGCGTATGATGTATGTATGTATGTGACTATGTATTCCCATTTCTTTGGCACCCCTACAGCCCAAACCGCTGATCGGATTTTGACAAATGAGGTGTCGTTGTATTCATCAGAATTGTTGTAGTCACACAGGTTATATGAAATAAATAGCGCCCGCAAATTTAAAAAAAGGAGGGGTGGCTTTGTTTTTTTTTCTTAAACTAGCAATATGGGTATCAAATGAAAAATCGTAAAGAGACCATTACAAAAAAATATATATATCATGTCTCGTTTGTATTAATATTTACACACAAATTGTCATATTAAAACAAAAAAGTCTGAAAAAAATATTATTGCAAAAACAAAAAACCCGACTGACAAATATTTATGAACTGAAAAGAGAAAAAACAAGTATCACAATATCTATGTATATTCAAATTAGTCAAACTAAATACTTTATGATGCTGCAGGCTTTTTTTTTATTTGGTTCTACAGGGCGTCCCAGACGAAGGTGGTGTGACGAACTGGATGTCTTTCGGTATTCTGGCAAGCGGATTCCCAGTATCGGGAAATATGTAAAGAGGAAGAGAGGCCTTGGCCCTGCAATGAAATCAGGCAGACTTCCATTCTTATAAGATAAGTTATAATAATTTCAATTATAAAACTAAATCACAAAAAATAGTCAAAAATATTTTTTTTTTATAATTTATTGTCTTATGTTGGACCGCCATCTAAGCTGTTAGTAAGTGAAGACGCAGTCGACGTTGTGTTGTATTTATACATTTCGCTTCATTAATTCTAAATTAACATTTATTAGCAAGAACTGTTTTGAAATGGCAAATATTATTTTCCATTATTTCTACATCTGCGTAGCGCTAAAGTTCCCGTTTACATCTGAACAGCAGTGATACAGTAAGTTAAAGCGTGCGGGGTAAGGTGCCCGCGTGATTGTAAATATGAATAAATGATTTTTATTGTGAAAACCGATGTAAACCTGCTGTGTTTATTTTCGCTGTGACCTAGTTGCAGGGTCAAGTTGAAAAAAAAAGTTTATTTACACTCCTAGACTCGCGCAAGGCTTATGATACCTGAAGATTTGTATTTATTTGTATTTTGTCCTCTCTGTATTCTGTGATTTTGTTTACAAACACACCCAATACAATAGAGTACCTTTAATTATAAATTATTCTAGTCAGAGGTCATATTAAAACTAGAACATATAAAAACAAAATTCAAGATTACTTCCTCCTCCTCGCGCCGCATTCCTCATGACTGAGGGTTGTGATTCCCCCATAGAATCTTTTTTTTTACAATATCACGCCAGCTCTGTCGGTCTTTGGTATGTCCAACGAAGTGGACTGCGTCCTCGCGATCTTTTGACATCAACCTTCCTGGTAATCATGTTCCAGGTTATCCCCACCTTTTCTTGCTACGTGACCAAAAAACTCTAAAACTTTGCGTAGGTGTCAAGATTACTTACCTATACACCAATTAGTCTGCTAATAATGTCAAAGATAGATAAAATACAACAATTTGTCAATAATGAAGTAGTTATAAGATGGAACTATCACTGACCTTTGTGATGTTAAGTGAAACTAAGTATTTCTAGTTATTTAAATGTATTGTATTGTTTAAATAAGTGATGAACCTACTGTAGCAATAAGCACACTTTGGGTAATAAATGGGAAGAAGAGCTTATTCACCTCGCCGTAACACAGCTAGCACGGGAAGTAAGAACTCTGAGCCACATAGCGCCTGCGATATGTTTGCCTTCTTATAGATAATGTATTAAGCACACTTTGGGTAATAAATGGGGTGAAGAGCTTATTCACCGCGCCGTAACACAGCTAGCACGGGAAGTAAGAACTCTGAGCCACATAGCGCCTGCAATATGTTTGCCTTCTTATAGATAATGTAATAAGCACACTTTGGGTAATAAATGGGGTGAAGAGCTTATTCACCGCGCCGTAACAGAGCTAGCACGGGAAGTAAGAACTCTGAGCCACATAGCGCCTGCGATATGTTTGCCTTCTTATAGATAATGTAAGTTACTATGTAATTGTATTTTTTTTGTGTGAAATAAATTATCTTATCTTAAATAAATATTGCAGCCATAAATAAGTATCGTTTGAGTTGCTGACGATATGATAGGTAACTATAACCTAGTGGTGCTGCATTGCACATGAGTGGAGTTCCGTACGTTTTTATTGACTCCTTTGTAGAAGCTGTTTAACGGTTGGTTGGGTTCCCTGGGTTTATTGAGCTAGGTATAAGTACTTATAGTTAGATTGTATAGTCGTTTTGATATCAACAACTCGATGGGGCAATGGGTATGTAGTTGGCTGATATAAAATGTACTGTTTCGATTCCAACTTTCATGACCAGATCGGAAAATAATAACAATATATATTTTTTTTTATTATGGTCCAGCTGTTGACCGGCTTGGCTTGCCTGGGAAAGGATGAGGTCGACGGTGGGGCGAGATTTCCCAGAAGATGCCTATTACCTCTCTTTTTGAAGCCGTTAGGGTCGTAATAACGCCAACGGCGCTTAGCCATGACTGGCTGAAAATTTCGACAAGGCGAGGAGTTGGTTAGCGCGTCCCGGTATTTACCAGGTTCAAATCTCACCTGAGTTGAATTTTTTGGAATATTATTGGAATTTTAGATTTTCTCTGAAGTGTGCTAACATTGAATGATTTTGATTATTATGATTAAAAACACAAACTACAAAAAATAATTTCAAATACAACATATTGACCTAACAAATTTCATGCAGATTGAATAAACGGTTCGAGACTTATGCTCGAACAAACATTTTTTATACAAACAAACTTACAACTTTACCTCTTTATAATAAGTATAGCACAGTTCCCACAAATATAATGATCTAATTTCAGACTGAGATAATAACAAAACTATCTCAGAGCTCAAACTATCTTCATTATGAATTACCTAGTTTCATCTCGAAAATGGAAGAACAAATAAAATACAGAGCGAGTACCTTCATAAAAAACTTGGGGCAAGATTTCACTCACGTTTGACAGTAAAAAGTCTATTGCACAACCCTTTCTGGCTACCCCTTAAACAAGGCCACGGAACTGACGCTTGAAATCATCATCATTGACATTCGTGACATTTTGTGACGATATAAAATGTTGGTCACGAAATGGGATGATATCTATGTTACGTACCATTTGACAATTTTACATTGAGAAAGACTAACGCCATTTTGGTTATATTCTACACAATATGGTGGACATACCTACACAAGGTATGGAATTATGGATTGATAGTACCTGCTTATACAACACGTGAGTTTTTCGCATCCCGAAACGGAGTAATTTGGACCATGCTCGTCCACATGATATTATCGATACTATTTTCAGGTTTTAGAGACACACATTTATAAGTTTTGATTAATTAAGTTAAGTTAAGTTAGTTGTGACTTTTTTTACGTTATAAAAATTATTAAATTATTAAATTGACTGTGTCTCGTTAATTTTAGCTACAAATAAATCATTTCTTTTTCTTATTCCTTCTTATTTTTATTCACATGTTCGGAGAATCTCATCTAAAAATAAGTTATTCAAATTTCTATACAAAACTTAAACTTAGCCTTGTGATGAGCATGGCAACCCAAACTGAGCTACAATCACCAACATCATTCTGTCAAGAACAAAGTTTAACAAAATCAACTGTGCTAGGGCTGCCTCACCAGGGTTTGAGTAAAATTATGGCGTAACTTTACAAGTCATTTCATCAGTCAAAAATAATATTTTTTGAAAAGTCGCAATACAAATTTTGTTGACTTAGAGGAGTAGATTTACCTCCTTTCGGGATAACACAGAGATTCAAACTTACCCTGTATAGAAAGTGTATTTTCGTTTTCAATAGTATTTCTTATGAAATATTTATCAAATCTTCTTTAAGATTACGATTTTGACTGATTAGAGACTTAAGAAAAGACTCATTTATTAATAAATTCTAGTTATCCTAATTTAAGAGTGCTTTTTTGTTTTCGGCGAAATTTTTATGAAATCTTCTAAATGAATATCACTATTTTGACAGATAGAGAATTGAGTAACGACTCATTTAATATTAATTCTAGATATCATAAATTAAGAGTGCACTTTTGTATTCAGCGTGTTTCGTGGCCGCGACATGAAGGAGTCTGGATTGATAATAAAGTTTTAGCGAGCTAACGATTACGTGAAACCCATAAAAAGGCATTTTATAAGTTTTTAGTGTAGTCCTGGACAAATATTTTACAAGTCGTCAAAAGTATTGCTCCCCAGTTTAGGGAAGATAAGTTTTTAATGGTAAGTTGGATAGTTTCTTGAAAACAAGCCATAAATGTTTAATTGCTGGAATTTAAGAACTATTGGAAAACGACTAGGTTGTTAAAAGTGATTTGCAGAAATTCTAGTTTTATCTCTGAGAGTTTTGTCTAATACGCGAGAGCTTTGAGTGTTGAGAATAAGCTTTACAATAACTCAATACTTTTAGTGATCACTGAACATTCAAATAATTCTATGGAAAGACCATCGTTATTAACTTATATTCATGCAAATAAATACTATAAATCAATACTTTTTCACTTCCTTAGTTGATTTTTTTTTACTTTAAAATTTTAGTTAGCACGGCTTAAATTCTGATATTTTTCCACATTGTGAATTCACCATATTTGTAAAATATATATGTTAACGATCCCTTTTTTAATGAAAATAATAATTAAAATACTTAAAGTAGAAATAATAAGTTATATACATAATAAAAAGTTAAAGAAAACACAGAGCGATTGCCTCTACCTTAGCATATTTTTGTTTACAGTCACTAATAATTACGAGTTAAATGCCGAGCTGTTTTTGACCTGAGCAAATTTAAAAGTTACTATTTACTGGTAACTACTAATGTTACTAGTAAGCTACCAATAGATTGAAGTCAAAGGGTTACCAGTAGGTATAGACTATCTAAACCAAATCAACTTCAATCTAAATCCCAGCGGTCAACGTCTTCAGACAATTTTATTACTGTAGCATAAAATTACGGGTATAACTGTTTGTCTGACAGACACAAAGAGAAAGCAGAATAGATATTTATTTTCGTACATGATATGTTCTTATTAGCAGGACTTAAATAATTTCTTATTTTCATAAAATATTATAGCTTGTTAAATCATTAAAATTATTAATGCAAAAAAAAGGTTGTAAAACTATCACCCTCTTTGACAATTATTAAAATCTATTTTATTACATTTTTCTCTTCTTACGTTCAGAAAATGTCTGGCATTATTTATTTATATATAAATAAATAATGCTGGACACTATCACACAGCATCATGTAGCCCCAAACTAAGCAGAGTTTGTATTATGGGAACCACATGATTGATATATTATATATATAGTTTTTTTTATAATGAGCATATATTAAGGCCAGTGAAATACATTAAATAACGAAAGAAGAGAAAAAACAATATTTATGAACCCGTGAACAAATCCAGGTGCACACACTCGTAACATGTTTATCCAACAAAAAAATTACATTACCATCCACAGCTTCCATCCATCTTTATATTCAAAGGAGAGAAATTGAATCTTAGAGCGCCGCAATAACGTACGGAGCTAATTTCCCCCGGGCCAAAGGACGATGTCTTCCACACGCAATTACCACGTGTACATAACATACAATTGTTTTATGTGTAGATTGACCATTAGGCCTTGTGAACATTTTCAGAGAATTTCAGATGGTATTGCTCTAGGGGGCATCTTGTCCATGAAATTAAATTATTATATTTCGTTAGAAGCTTATTAATACGATTTTAGACATGATAGAATGATCTTCTATCTATTCTAACGATCCCATTTAGTATTAGTAGGCGTTGTTGTCAGTCAACTCTCTAACGGCTGAACGGATTTGAATGAAACTTGGAATACTTTTACATAATTTGTGTCCTGGATTAACACGTAGACTACTTTTTTCAGGGTACAAAAATCAACTGCCGTTCGTTATTCTCGCAGAACCTCAAAAACGGCTTGGTCGATTTGATTCTATAATTTAATTCAATACTGGGGTAGTGTAGAAAAACAGAAAATAAGAAAAAAACAAAAAAAAATTGGTAAACTTTAATTTCATAACAGGAATTTCAACTTAGGTGGTCATCTAGTTGTTGTTAAAAAAAATAAATTATGAATATATGTATCATAAAACATTTAAAAAAAACATACCACCGAATAGAGTACCTCCTCCTTTTTTTGAAGTCTGCTAAAAATTAATCAGCACGTTGACTCCAGGCACAGTTGTTTTAGCACTCATAGCGTTATATATTATGAGTAAGTAAAATATGCTTCTCGTATATAATGCAAGTGGGCTTAAACGCCACCCTGTCATTCACCATCTGTCACCTACTGTCCACATTATGAAGCTATTTTTGTAATATTTGCTACAATTTTACTTTGAATTTGTAATTTATACCAAAAAGGGATTTACTGCAGAGGTCAATTGTTAAAGATTTTTTGAATTTCGAATTAAAGAACTGGCGTGTAAAGTTATGTAATGATTTAACTTAAAAACATGTGATGCGAGGCAGCCCTAGAACAGCTGATTTTGTTATAATGTTATTATTAATATATTATTGATGATGATAATTGTAACTCTATCTTAATTATAGGGTTGCCACGTAACATCTCTGATCCGCAGGGTGCAGGGCGGTCAAAGCTTTCAGTATTTGAAGAACATTTTTAAATCACGTATTTTGACTGAGGTTCTCATAGCTTATGGACAACCATGGTCTAAACGAGAATTCGAACTCACCTTGTATACTTCACCACCACCACCACACCAGCCAATATAAGTCCATTGCTGGAGATAGGCCTCCCCTTATACGATGAATTTGACGACTTCTGTGGCGCAGTGGGCGAAGGTGTGCGGATTCGATTTCCGCCGTGGTACAAATGTTTAAATGTTCTGCAGATATTGGTTTCTTCTATGTATAATATGTATGTATTTACAAAAAAATTATATAATACAATAAGTAATATATCAATCATGTGGTTCATAATCATGTGGTTTGGGGCTACATGATGATTATTTATAAATAAAGGGGGATATGCCCATAATCCCCACGCTGGGCATGCAGGTTGGAAAACCAAATTCTTATCTAACTTCTTAAGATATTAATTATGCCAGTACCTCTTCTACAAACAAAATAATTGACAGACTTCATTTAATTTGCTTAGAGAAGTTTGAATTGTATTATGAATGGCACTAAAAACTTTATTATTGTCTTAATCACTTAAAGTGGTTTTGCTAAACAAAAACACGTCTGGTCTTGATACGGGTTCAAAAGTCACAACTATCTAACCCTAACATTCAATTATTTGCTTAGCTAATAGATTTATCATCCGGCTATAAGCCACGGCTATCAGCCAATCTTGCCCGCCGTAACACTGTTTGTTAACTAGCACGGGACTTTATAATGCTAAATTACTTAGTACTTTTGAACATTTTGTTGCGTAGGTGTTCTTATTTTACTCTTAGCTATATCATATGCACCATGTGATCTATTCGTTGTGCTTATTCTAAATTATATGAAGTATATGAGGCTTATTATAAGACCATTGACAGCTCCCCAGTAAATTTTCTCTTCACAAATTCCCATTGCCCCAACTTATTATTTCACGGGTTCTTAATTTGAATAATCAATTATATATTTTTTGGATTTTGTTATTATTAAATATTTGATTAGGTACATGTATTGTTTGAGTATAATAGGAATTGTACTGATAATGTCTGCTCTAAATCTAAATTCAAATCTAAATTGTCACACTAAAAGTAAAGTGGATAATTCTGAAATTTTTACGACGAAACTTATCAGTAACTCAATAATAATTACATTCTTTTTATAAATTAATGGCATTACTGATTAAAACATCAAAAAATATCAAAACTCAGGCAATGCTTAGACTTTTGCTATCTCGCACTATTGGATAATGACAAACAGTGATAGGCTAACGCAATGGATAACTTTGAGAATGTTTATAAATATAACATTAAAAGTTAAATGGCCGTCGACAGTGGATCAAGCTGTTTGTATAATTTTAAGGTCATTCAAAGTTTAAAGTCAAGAACGATTAATTATCTAGATTGCTAATAAACAACTATGAAAGGGTTTTCGAAGAGATGTTTAACGATGGTGGCGCAGTGGGTGAGGTGCTTCACTTAAAGTTGCTAGTTTGATTACTCTGTGGGACAAAATGGGGGAATAATCTGATTATTTTATTTTATTTTATTTTATTTAGGTATTCTTTATTGCACAAGATAAAATACAAGTACACTTAATGCGAAATAGCATTTTCTTCCACATAACCTTTGTATAGGGTGGAGATAGATTGGTAGTGCTACAAATTTTATAAGTGAAATTTTAGAAAATCTATAATCTACAATGAATTTATCATAACTTTCTATCTTACTTTCTTAATAGATCTATAATTTTCCCGGTATCTAGCTAATAGTTTGATACTGTAAAATTTGCCATCACAATAATCTATTCTAACAGATGTTATACACAGATAAAGTTTGGAAGTTTCGATGAAAGAGGTGTCCAAACTACTCATCCAATTATGAAATTCTTTTACAAATATTTAGATCTAGCGATCTGACCCAGCTTCGCACGGTTCCTTATATTCAAAACAATTGCAAACAAAGTTGCGGGCATGGGTGTAAGTGGTTCCATCCTCCGTCTAAGCGGAACTCAAGCCATTTATTAGCCGGTTAGAGTATTATATTAGGTCCAACATATGAATTGGCGTTTATTCACGCTATTTTATTTTGAACATAATATTTTTTTTATAAAATAGTCATATTATACAAAATTAATTTATTTCTAAACGTAACATTATTGCAAAGATTGAAAATTCAATAAATATACGAGGAAATTAATTCCCAAAAAATAAAACTTAATAACAGTAACAGTGAGTATTTTTTCTTTTTTTAAATAAGGTTAGCCATACTTTTCACAATGTTGTCCAATCACACACACAAAATTTTAGGGGAATAGGATACGTTGTTCCAGAAAAAAATACAAAAATGTATAAATTGTGATTTCAATTTTCTCAAAAATTTTCCACATCATCATCAGCCTATAGCAGTCAGTGGACTGCTGCAGTGGCTGGACATAGGCTTCCCCTAATGAGCGCCATTGTACCCTGTCCTGAGCTCGACGCATCCAGCTTCTACCAGCAGCCTTTCGGGGATCGTCACTCCACCTGTTCGGAGGTAATCCTACACTACAATTGCCGCGATCTCCATTCAAGAACTCTTTTACCACAATAGTTATCGGTCGCTTTTGTCGCTAGCAGAGAATAGCAGAATAATAGAATAGCTTCAGATAAATTCTAAGACTCCTCTGGTAGGTGGAAGCCAACGGCACTTAGCCGTGACTCGGTAGTGCAGTAGGTAGTGCGTCCCGTTATTTATGGAAAGGTCGCGGGTTCAAATCACGCCTGAGTCGAAATTTTTGAGACATAAATAAAAAAAATATTTTGTTGGTACCTGCCCGCAACAACAACAATGAAGAAGAAAACCATTTTTTGTTAAATACGCCAAAAATTTCTACAAAAAATTACGAGCACAACTGTGTTTTTATTATTTTTTTATCTCTAAAACTGACCGAGATATAAAAGTGCAAAGTTAACATTTTCGGTCTAAGCCGCGGACCGAGCGCGATATCGTTGATGACGTCATCGCTCCTGTCTCCCGGCGAGCGACTCGGGGATTCGAAGCATTTACCCCAATATGCCCGTCGCGCGCGGAACTACTTTGTTTATTTTAAATAAGAAACAATAAAAACTACTTGAGTCCATCTAATAAATGTTGTATTGTGTCTCAGTGTAAAAATAGGGCCACAAAAACACGCGAAAAGTTGTTTTTTTACGTTCCTAACGATCCGAAAATCAGAAAAAATTGACAAATGCTATGAGAAGAGCACATCCATTAGGGCCAAAAACAACAGCATATATATTTTTGTGAGGATCATTTCGATGTCAGTTGTTCAAATACCATGTGAAATACTAAGTAGTAGGTACTTAACCTTGCCATGTGAAATACTAACTAAGTACCTAGTAGGTAGACTAGGTAGGTACTTGGTTTTTGCTAGTAATATGCTTTTTAGGGTTCCGTACCCAAAGGGTAAAAACCGAAACCCTATTACTAAGACTTCGCTGTCCGTCTGTATGTCTCTCTGTCCGTCTATCTGTCACCAAGCTGTTTATCATGAATCGTGATAGTTAGACAGTTGAAATGTTCACCGATGATGTATTTCTGTTGCCACTTTTTTGCCGTTTTTTGCTCGATATTAATAACGGCAACTGGTAGACGCTTGAAATATTCACAGAATATTTTGTTTATAAATTTACTTCTAAAATAAATAATTAAATTAAATTAAAATGAATTAAGGGGGGCTTCCCGATGCATGTATATATTAGTAGGTACTCGACTCGCAGTTTATTGAACCATTCCAAGGTTAATGATTTCTTTATTTTTATAAAATAATCTGCCACCATCATATCGTGAACTATGGGAAGGTTGTTAGATTGGCCTTTTTGAAATCCTTCTTCCATTTTAGTTCTAAAATAGTAATGGCTCCGCTTTCCTTTATGTGTAGTGAGCTACGCGGCTGAAACTTTTGTCACAGGTAGGGCTACACTTAGAAAGCCTAAATCTAAAAAGGCGTAGTGCGGAAACGAATAGTTTTTGAGATATGAATTTTTGAAAATTCCAATTTTTCACGTAATTTCGTCAAACTTGATGTTATTGTTTGCTATTGATTGCAAATTATTTGGTAATCTGACAATGACAATGACATTTCTCATGGTTTTTGCGTCAATTCTAAGGTATTTTTTGGTAATCTGACAATGACAATGACATCTTTTGTTGTTTTCCCGCCGGTTTTTGTTGATTGTTTGATTGATTGAATTTAGTCGTGTAAAAATTGACACAGATAAACAGTAGGTTATTAGGTTTTTTTTTTTATTACCACCCGGAAATCCTTCTCACAGTAGTAGGTTCTAGGACACCCCGACTTGATTAGATTAGGTTCAAAATCTAACACAGAACCGACACAGAGCACCCCGATGCCACCTTGTCTTGTGGTCTCTACCCCTAGAGTGTATTTAAAAAATGTGTGAGTGAGAGTTCTGGCGAGAGCACATACCGGAGTCAAATATCCATTTTTATGATTTGAAACAGGTTTTTAGAGTGGTCATAGGTCATAGGTTCCCCTTCCCTAACACTACCGCATCCCCCCCTCTCCCGATAGTGTGTTTTGGTGTTTATTGTTTACGTTTTTTCCATACTTAACCTCAAAACTAAATTATTATTTTTCTCGGAAACTATGAGTTTCCGCACTTCACCCTTTTAGGGGGAGGGTCCTCCCCCCCCCTCCCCCACCCCTCCCACCCCCTTACCCCCCAAAAGCTCACTACACATAAAGGAAAGTCCTTCCCAAACAACTTAGCAGCGAAATGTACTACGGACGCCCGCCGCGCGGCGCCGTATAGGAGCGATGACGTTACGCGCTGCTCGCGATCACTAGCGAGATTTAAAAAACCTACGTAAACTTCCCATGCTTATAACTTCGGTAATATTGCACTGATCGATGTGAAATAAAAACTAGAATAATGTGAACGGTCTAGACTTTGATTCTAGGTACATGAAAGTGTGATATTTTAACCTTGTTTTCTTCTTCATTACAATAGGTTATTTGCGAGGCAGCCCTAACTGCATTCTGGATATGTTGTCCGACAGGTGTAATTGTCCAATTAACCAACATTAGATGCTGCTTCACATAGGAGTGAGATAGTTCAATTTTGTTTTGATATTTTAATTTGATTTTGGTATTTATATTTTGATAATGGCTTATTTATGTAATAATGTACTAACACTATTTTTTGTTTTGCAATTTAATTTTTGATCTCTTTGTGTACTAACAAATATTATGGATTATAATCTGAAATAAATACAATACAATACAATATCACTCCACTGCTGGATATAGGCCTCCCCTAATAAGAAGAGGGATATGCCCATAATTCCCACGCTGGGCACGTGGGTTGGGGATCGCAGAGCACAGCTTCTCGAACCGCCGACGCTGCTGCCAACAGCAGTCAGGGAATGTAGCTGTGCCGGTGTTTTAGGCTGCGCTGTGCCGCAATCAGCCGGCCGCCAGACCCCCGTTTGTTAGTTAGCAGGGTGCACCTCGGGCAAGTGAGGTTGGCTTGAGTTCCGCTTAGACCGAGGATGGAACCACTTACACCCGTGCCCGCAAATTTGTTTGCAATTGTTTTGAATACAAGGACATGTTGCATTACATTACCTTACATGTTGTTTTGCAAATTCTGTACCCAGCTTTATGGCTTCTCCACGCTAACGATCGACGTATTTACACTCGAGTATATTCCGAAATGTTCGCTTACGACTTGTAATTTCAAATACAAGCCGTCCAGTACCGCTAAACGAGGCACCACTAATTACTAGTATTTGTGCCAGTTGTCATGTCAGTTACTGGACTAACGATGTGAACTAGTTAACTGCGATGACTCGCCTCGGAAAGTATTTTCACTTTCTGCTCGTTAGGAAATAATTGGGGGTTAAATTAAGTGGACGCTTTTTTGGCGGGAAATTTATGCGTTTGTTTTCGTTGAATATTGGATGTTGGAGTTTTTATGTTGGTGCAGTTTTGGGACTTAGTTTTTTAATGAAATGGAGTTATGATAGTGACCTATATATAGTTTTCTGAATAGTTCTTTTTTCTTCTTATGACCTAGTATCCAATTTTGAGTAGGTATTTAAAAAGAGGTATTCAGTAAGAGTTTTTATTTAGTAACTCTAGGTTTGCAAGGTTATAAACAAGGGTAATTGTGGACCTATTTATCTACATGTTAGCTGTATTGAACTGGTTTGCACCGGGTCTGTACCTGATAGCTGCCGAAGCAGAGATCACTCACGTTTACATACAAGCTTATGCTTAGTTAGAATGAGCAGTCGACGCATAGTCAACACCTAAGTTAGGGCTTGGCAATAGATACATCTCTAAATACAATTCTTTTGCTAGTTTAAAATATAATCATATAAATACACTTATTCATTAATTATCATCTAAACAAAAGAAAAACGTTCTGAAAATAAATACATTTTATTAATAAATAAAAAAACTGCTAAAAAATAGGCAATTTGTGTTAAGAAACACAACAATGCAGCAAAGCTTTTTATCTACAAAAACATTTTAAAAAAAATTGCGATTGCATAACACTTTATTAATAAGTGATCACTAACCTTATTGTAGGTATAACAAAATATCTAACAATAAAAATCACTAAATTTTTATCGACGTTATAAATATCCAATTTTGTGATATTCATGAAACTTGTCGAAAGTTTGTGAACAAAAAGGACAATCCGTCACCAGTTCGCGCATCCGCACGCGGTACAATATGTATACTAACCATACAATAGTGATGGGATTTAGTTCTATCGATATTATTGACTGATCGCCTAAATAAAACAGACAAAAAATCTTTTTTTTTTTAATTACACTTGAAAATTTCACACGCAAAAACCACATGCTCCACCTGATGTTAAATGTTAATGGTATAAAGATAAAGATATTTATTTGCCAAAAAACATGTGTATGCAAGGTAACAAATAATTTATAGAAAGCAACATGCTTGATCGGTTACGGTATGCAAAATAAGTATATAAATGTCATGCAACATTAAAAACTAACTACAATTTATCGTTTAAAAATTGTCTAGAATATAATAACATTTTGAAATTAATAACATTGTAATTTTCGGTATAAGGTTTTGATTATTCAGGTTTCTATACAGTTTAGGTATTATATTATAAGATTTACGAGCGACACTAATAACACTTTTCTGAATTAGTGCCGTTTTAAAATAATGTGATAGCTACCTAGTATTATCCTAACTTAGTATTGTTTCGACTTACAGCGTCAGAAAGCCGAATAAACAGTTGAGGATTATCAAAAACTAACAAAAGTTTTCAATCGAACACTGATAAACCGATAACCAACTATTATAGTCAATTTCTATTTATAAATGCAAAATCGTTAGTTACTTTAAGAATTGCTTATTCAGTTGTGGGTAAAAGATAAACGATGACAGTGCAAAACTGTGTTTGACGTTGCAAAATTTGTGTAATTAACCATGCAAGTTATATGATCAATAACAGACTAGGTTTTCAATATTCTTACTTTATCTTCATTACCAATGGCTACCAAGTAACCTATCTACGTAACCAACCCACGTAATATAACCAACGGCGCGTCGTAGCAAAAAACTATTAGGAACTCGTTGCAATGTCTCCAATGATGAATGTCTCTAACATCGGTAATAGTTCCCATTTATCGATATCGATAAAACGGCTCATCACTAGCAGTGACCGGATGGCCGGTCGTCCAGCTCGATTTCACGCGCCGCTTGCTGACGAAACTATTTCGCCGCGCTATTGTTCGCCTGTTTGCCCAAAAAATATTTATATCCCTAAACTCAGTTTGCGCATTTCAAATTCACGTTTGGATTCGAAACGACTCAATCACGGTAACGCGCGTGTGATAACTCTTAGGGCAGCCAGCATTCATAGGCCCGGGAACAGAAACTGGAACTGCTTACCATCAATAGGAACGTAGGTATGTGGTAATAAAAAAACGTTCAAGAGCGTTAGGGGTGATGCCTGGGTAGAAAAATAATAATTCTAATTAGTCCGTCAATTAGATTATAAAAAAATATTGAACCCGTATTTTTTTATTTTTAAAATCATTTGAAATCGACAAAGTTATAGAGCATCAAAGTTCGGGAGTGGGGGCTCGTGACGTCACTTGTATGTAAAAAGTGTACTTACCGGAACTTCAACGCACTATATCTTTGTCATTTTAAGTTTACTTGACAAAAGAAAAAATACGTGTCCAATATTTTTGATAGTTTAAATGACAGACTAATAAGAATTTTTCAGGCATCTAGCCTATTACCTTATTTTTATCTTAATGTACCTCTGTGGCGCAGTGAACGAAGGCCTGAATGAGACGCAAAATACTGCTGGTTCGATTTCCGCTGCGAGACAAATGCTTGTATGATAATATTCAATGTTTGTAATTATATTTATAATGTTTATGTATTTAGAAAAAAATATATAATATAGGTGGTTTCCATTATGCAAGTTATCATTATATTCGTTTGAGGCTAGATATGCTGTGTAGGAATGTCTAGCATTATGACTATTAACTTAAGATCTGCAAATATTCTTAACCCTGGATGGGTTAAGAATAACTTTTGAAACTATCATGGTTGGGAACATAATTATGAATATCAACGGGAATTAATTAATTATGAATATCTTCAGTTCCTCCCGTGATCATGGCGCATGCAACTGCGTCGAAATATCGGGAAACAACAGAACTCACAAATCATGGTAAATATCCCGATGATATTCATAATTGGGTTAAGAATATTTGCAGATCAACATTGAGTAGTGTTTTAAATAGTAGCATTTTTTGGTTTTCAATTTGGTTGTCATACCGATGAAAAGTCATTTTGGTTTTCGTCGTCGTTCATTGCTCGTCGTCATCACTACGTGTATGTCAATGTCAATGTCCCGAGTATCAAGCTATATTTAACAAACAATTTTAAGTATGAGTGTAAGTAATTTTGATATAACAAATGAGGTAATCTACATCTAAGAAAATGTAAAGACAGACTCCATTTCTAAGACTTGCTTGTAAACTGGATCTAAAAAAACCTGTATTAGTCCGTAACCGCCCGAGGCAAATCGTGACCAACACTTGGTACAGTCGAGCAGAACACAGATTCCAATTAAGCTGGCAAACATCAATACAATGCCACTAAAAATACAAGTAATACAACTCTTGAAGTAATAGGGTTGCCTACTAGAAAGTTATTTAGAATATTACAAATTCAGATTGTCTTAGTGGTAAATTTATTATTATTTATTATTATAAATTTAGTGGTTAATTTATAACCACTAATACTTAAAATAAAAAATAAGGTTGATGTGACTTATTGGGGGTATATGGGGTTCCAACCTCTATCTTTGGAACCCAAGCCAACCTCACCTGCACGTGGTGCACAGCCTTACACCGGCACAACTAAAACCCCTGGCTGCAGACGGGCAGCAGCGTCGGCGGTGTCAGAAGTTGTGTGCTGCGATCCCCAACCTGCATGCCCAGCATAGGGATTATGGGCATGTCCCCTTCTAATAGGGTAGGCGTATGTCCAGCAGTGGACCGAACAGGCTGTTATTGTTGATTTGATTTATTTATCTGTCTGCAGAATTTAAGGTTAAATACTATCAATGAAACGATATATTTAGCACCATCTAGGATGAGATTTTGCGGCAAATTCAGAATTATAATCACTTATGTTGATAAAGTTTGAAGTGAATGGATATTAGTTATAAGGATTGGGAAAAGTATGCAGAGGTGGTTTCGGTATATAGAAAGGATGGATGAAAGAATAGTGTCGATAAAAGTAAATAAGGCGAGTGTGAATGAGGGAGTTGAAAGGGGAAGATCAAGACGTACGTTCAAACCGAAGACTTGCTGGAAAAAGGTCAGGTCAAAAGTACCTACCCTAAACTGACGCGCATATATGAAGAATATGGAGAATCAAAAGAAGCAAAAGAGGTTTGCCAGAATCATAGCAAGTATATATCCGTGGTCTCTTTCTACCTCTCTTTTTTTATATACATAAAGTCACGTCTATTTCGTCGTGGACTGGCTACCAATTTATTGCACCGGTAGTTATTGAAAGCTAATTCGACTAAGTATATAATAATCACAATTTGCATTTTATCATTCTCCCTCTCTCTCTCTCTTTTGACCTCGATGCTTGCATAGGCAAGGATGAGGTCGACGATGGGGCGAGCTTTCCCAGAAGATGCCTATTAACTTTCTTTTTGAAGCCGTTAGGGTCGTAAGTCAAAGGAAAAACAAACGCTGGCAGCTGATTCCATATTTTAGCAGTGCGCATTATAAATGATGTTTGGAAGCGCTTAGTTTCTGTGGTCGGTAACTTCATGACAGAAAATCGTGGTCACTGTTTGTGTGATTGCTTGTCTCCAACGGGCAGTTCTTCTGATTGCAATCATTTGTATGAACCACATTTTGAAGTTAAGCCTTACGCTGTAATACCCTGATTCTTTGGGTTGATTATAAACTGCAGGCAGCCCTAATCCACACTCGACAACCCTTACCTAGATACAATAGCATCGAAACGGCGGATTCAATCGTTTGTGCGCGCGATGTTACCGAAGCGTTTGCTGTTTTAAATATTTATTGGCTGGATACACCAATTCGTTTTAGTTTAGCTACCATTGGTTAAGTTTGTTACTGCATTTGTATTGTTTCACTACCAATAGTAATAGGTAAAAACAAAACAAACATCATTGCAACTATAAATATAACTAAAAGCTTTTGTACTTTCCCTCAGAAAGAGTTTTTTTTACATTAGTTCTACATTCGTTTTATCCACGAATTGTCTGATTTGTAATGTTGTGGTCTAATATGGAGCACGAACTTCCAGAAGACACCTATTCACTCTAAACTTTAACAGCCTGCGCACATTGCACGACAAACGTCAGCGATTAGACGCTACGACAAGCTGCGGGGGAAAATTTTCATACATTTTGTTCAAACCTCCGCACTCACGGCGACAATCGCGACAGCAAGCTAAGACAGACGCTCGCGACTAAGCGCGTTGATAAAGCGTCGTGTTTGCGAGGTCTGTAAAAGTCCCCCATTACAGTTACCAGGAAAGACCAAGGCTGGTAGAGAGTTCCAATAACTCTCTGGTCTTACACCTTAGCCACCTTAGCAGTTCACCTAATAAAAGTAGAAGAAAACCGTTTAGTGCGAATCAACTAAGTAAGGATGGTACTAAGCGTTTGCTTGTCCTAAAGTGGAAAGAAGAGTACATTTTTCGTCAAGTTTTATATTTGTGAAAACTTTGATTATCAACCAAATAATGAGCTTACTGTATTGATCCTAATGCCTAGTTTTCAATACCAAAATTATTGGAAGATGTTTATCAAAAGTTTTAATTTCACATTTAGGAAGTTCTTCTAAGTTACCGTCATAATTTAGCAAACACTAACACACACAAACTTTATAGGTATGTGCTACTGTGATGAAAAGGGTAGGTATCATAAAAAACCACTTCTACACTAAAGAAAGCTCTACAGATCCCTAGCGTACCTAAAATTAGGTAAAAGATTGGTTACGAGGCCGTTTTTCCTCTCCACTGGCGTCTGAAACCCCAAAATCCTACACAAGTATTCCTGCTATTGGTACTTCAATCCACGCGAGCGGAATCGTGTAACCGAAGGTGAGGCAAGCGTCCGGGCATTCGCTCAAAGGACTTTGTGCGAATACGCTCAAAGCGTTCAGCCATATCGGATGGAATAGAAATGCTAAGTGAAACTATGTTTGAAAGTAACATTCGTTTGTCGTACTGACTCGATTTCAGGTCAAAGACGAAGTCTGACACGTAATAGTCAATACAAGACCGGTATGAAAGTTTTTAAGAAATCTTTATATGAACTTTTGAAACTATCATGGTTGTGAGCATAATTAGTACAACGGGATATTACATATCACACATCACAGAACTCACAAATCATGGTAAATATCCCGCTGATATTAATAAATTATCTTTGTATGAATTTTAGAATTTGGACTGAATAACGTGTTCGGGTCAGCTAGTATGATAAAATTTTACAAACATGAAAAATATAAACAATTTGCCCCTTTTGTTCAAAACAAAAAGTGCCAAAGGTCACGATTTGACGCACAAAGTACCAGGAGAGCATAGAAGCGGGAGAGGTATTCGCAATGAAATATTCCCAACAAACCGCGAAGGTCTCGCAAGTATTCGAGACGCACGCCGGCTCAAAGGACTTGTCCGGACGAAATTGGATCGAAACATCCGCATACGTTTCACGACTTTTGAAACGTGACATTTTATTTTACCTTTGGAAGGTTTTTTTGAAGTAATTCGCTTCATTGGTGTTGTAGTTCCATAGAAATATATTATACGTTTACGTCAGTTGACGTGCGGGCTACACACTTCACTTCACTTCACTTCTTTATTAAATAGCTTCTGGGATAGTTATCCACAATTTCGCCAGTATCAAGTATAATAATTGATCATATTAATATGAGGCAACGTAGTACGGTTTATAAGTCCAGTCGTCCAGTCTTCGGTCAGGTCCTGTTTTCTGTTATAGCCATGGCGACTATAACAAAAGACGATCGGCGCACAATTTTCTTCATCAGAGAATTCCCGTTCAATATTCTTTTATTCCATTTCACTAATACTTGTGTCTTATAACTAACATCTATCGGTTATAATACCATGAATATTAAACGACATACATTAGAAAAACACTAGAAAATAAAATTTAATAAAATTGACAACCGTCGATCAAGATGAAAAAAATGGGCTACACACCTTTAGTTTTAATTATGCTATTTGACTGTCAAATCAAATACAAATCAAGTACAGTTAAATCGTTGGGTGTGTAGAACAACAGCTGAACTGAGATCTAAACAAACTCACATTAGATAAAACTGTTCAGTTAAATCTGAAGGTGAAGGTATCTGAAGGCCCGGTTAGCAACGAAACTCCTCCTAAAATAAGCGGTGTATGATTTAATTACCTAAGGTATACAGAAGATTTGTATATGACCAACAATATGTACATTTCACGTTATTCTCACTTCTGTTGATTGTTATAAGTGTGTTTGGACTATAAGGATGGAATTCGAACTCTTAAGTTAAAATGATTTAGTCCTATCTATTAATATTTGGGCGGGATCAGGCCTCAATATTGCTGACTTTATCAACATTTCAACATTTCGAACCTCAGTCCTTGGAACATTTTCACCCACTCGAACACATGATAAAGTTAAAAACAATTGCCGGTAATTTTCTTTAGTTATCAATGTTAGCGGTCGACGTCATTTTGTCAATATTTGGTTAATGTTATCGTTATCTATCAGTGATAGTAGTGCTGTAGCGTTGCGTGGAAAAGTGTTACATATTTTCAATTAGCTTAGCATAAAGTAAACGATATTTGTACCAAATACTTTGTCTTTTGAATATCTTGTAATAGATTTCCGCAAAGTTAGGCCTGAGTCAATAAATGCCTATTAAAAAATAAATTAAATAAAAACTTAACTATAGATAGAGATTTTAAATTAAACGAATTCGCAGTGGACGTAGGCCCGTCTGACAAGCAGAAGGTTTGCAAATAGAAAAAAAAGCTCCTTCGAGACAAATGTTTGTCTGATTTGCAAATATTTGGCTTAGGTCTGAGTGTTTTCTTTTCTATGTATGTATCTACAAATAAAATACAAGTTCTGCTTAGTTTGGGATAATTTGTGTGATAGTCAAAAATCAAAAGTCAGAATTGCTATATTCACTATGGACTATAAAAACTACACTTTTAATCGTAATTATTTTTAATTTACAACAATCTGTAACACGACCAAACAGACAAGAATTGGCCAGAACCTCTGCTTGGCTTATATTTTTTTTTAAGTAAAAAGACTTTGTAAATATCTACAATTTCTCAATACAACTCTATTACATTGTTTTTGATGGAATTGGAGACAGTTTAATCCCAAGCTTTTTTGTCATCTAAATAATCTATACTAATAAAAACCTTAGTCCTGAATGACTGACGGATCAACGCACAGCCTAAACCGCTGGTTGTGGAGACTTGAAACTTGTAGGGTATGTTCTTTGTATGACGTAGGCATCCGATAAGAAAGGATTTTTCGAAATTCTACCCCTAAGGGGGTGAAAAACGGGGGCAAAGTTTGTATGGGATAACGTGATTCCTTGGTCCAATCTACTTCAAATTTGGCATGAACATTATTTAACAGAATTGATGGAAGGTGTGGTTCGTATTTTTTTGAAACTCATCGCCTAAGTGGGATAAAAAGGGGTAGAAAGTTATTCTAGGGGGATTTGCATCGAAGTTGATATCAATACTCCTACTCCGATCTCTTTAAAATTTCATTGGAATGTCAAATCATCGATGTATTATACTCTAGAGCAACAAACGTGGAAAAAAGTGTCTGCCCCAAAACCCGGGTGTAACGGATGTCAAAATTTTATTAAAATCTGAGGATCAGCGGGGTGATCGGCTAAGTTTGTTGCAAACAGAAATGATTGACACCGATCCTGTTTTACAAACTTTGACATTTTATCCGTCGAAATTCAATGAACGTCAATTGACAAACTGTCACAGTTTGATAAAATAGGATCTGTGTCAATCATTTTTGTTTGCAACAGAGTTAGCCGATCAACCCGCTGAACGCGACTGATTGAGCTGATAAGCCGTCTTGCACCTAATATAATTACGTAGTTCTAGACCAGGTAATATAATATATATAATAGGCTACTTTTTATCCGGCCCGGGTATACCATGCGTGCGAAGCCGCGGGCGCAAGCTAGTCAGAAATATTATAATAAGCTTTATAACATAAATTACTTTTAACAACATAGATAGTGTCCAGCATTATATTATTAATTTAGATAAATAGATTTAGATAGAAGTTAAATTCTTTTGTATATTGCTTAGTTTATACAAAATTAATTAAAAAAAAAAGTATATTCGTTCCCTAACTTAGGGAACAATGCATTGTACCCTTGATTAGGTAAAAATAAATATCTTAGTGGAAACTATTACTTGTAAACACACAGAATAAAACCGCTCAGTTGAAGGTAAACACCACAATTACCATAAAACACTACAAACACAATATCACTTATCTGAAAATCTTTAACCAGCAGACTAGGAACTACGAGAACCCGCGTCTAGATTTCATCGGGACAATAAAGTAGCTAGGTACTTGTCGCGAACAATCTCCAGCTTCGTCTCAACTATGTAAGACACAGCTCCAAACATACCCGGAAAGAGATATAATAATACACCTGTAAAACGGTGAACTAGTTTATTGGTATGAACACAAATACAAATCAATTTATTGCCAGAAGAAATAGAGACACCTTAACCAAGAATAAAATAACCAAAATACTAACAATTGCAATTGGGATAGGCCCAGCACTAATCTGCGCAAACAGAGTCTACACAGGGCTGGTTTTCAGCATACCCCGTTGCTTGGGCTGAGGTGTTAGTCAAGCCTAAATAACAGTAAGCGGGTTTCACTTAAAAACAAAGCCCGATCAAGCTGACAAATAAAAATAATAGCTTCAATAATTACTAGAACTACAATAATTACAATCACTAGCATTTAGCCACCGTGTGTAAGGAAGGCATGATGTGAGTGTGTGTGAAAGGGTGTGTGTATGTGTATGTTTGTGTGGTTATCCCACAGAAAGAAATACAAAAGAGTAAACCAACCATCATCATCATCAACAGCCCAACTTCACTACTGTATTGCGCGTCGTCACCAAGTGCGAGTATTCGCTTATACTTTCATACACTCTCTCTCTCTCTCTCTCACACACATTCTCTTCCTGGCTATATATCCCACATGGTGATGGGGTCACGGTCGGTCGGGGTGTACGGGGCTCCAACCCCTATCTTCGGAACCCAAGCCAACCCCACCTGCACGTGGTGCACCCTGCTAAACAACGAACGGGGCTCTGGCGGCCGGCTGATTGCGGCATAGCACAGCCTACATCGGCACAGCTAAATACCCTGGCCACTGACGGGCAGCAGCGTTGGTGGTGCGAGAAGCTGTGCCCTGCGATCCCCAACCCGCATGCCCAGCGTGGGCATTATGGGTATATCCCCCTTTATTAGGGGAGGCCTATGTCCAGCAGTGGACTGATATAGGCTGGTGTGTGTGTGTGTGTGATGAAGTCAGCCTTTCTACAACTTTTCTTCCACTTCTATCTTCGACGTCTGCGTCGTAAATATTGCATTCCACCATGTCTCTGCTAAACACCTCTGCTTATGCGCAAAGGATTTAATGTGACAGAAGCCCTCACATGCCATAAAAAGCTTTGAAAATTCATATCTCAGCAGAAAACTTGTAACGCACAAAGATTGTAAACTTACTCCAAATTCAAAGTTTTCCCTCTGAGCAACCAAACGTAAGTTTCCCAAGTGGTAATAAACAGGACAGGGAACAAGTGAGATTGCATCTTAAGCACCAGATCTGGAGGACGCTTCAAAGGATCGCTGCTTTTAATTGGGTAAAAGGATTTTAATTGAAGGCTTAGCGCAGGTCATGATTAAAGTTGTAATTTGCTCGTCTGTAGTTCCACTGGAAGGTGCTAAGTTAAGGAGTGTGAAAGTTTTGTTGAACCGCTTAACTTAGTGCATTATTTACAAGCTTTGAATATAGATAACTAGTAAAATTAACGTGAGAAAGTAGATAAATAAATAATCCTGGACGTCATCACATAGCATCATGTAGTAGTGAGTCTGAGTAATAGGTAGTTTAAGTTTTTTATTGGTCTTCTATATAGTTAAATATTTAAGTAGGTACTTAAACATTGCCCTAGACACTGTAAATGAATATCCAATCTTTAGTACAACTGAAACAAATATCAGCAAACAGATTGTGTAGAGGATTAATTTAAGTTAACGATAGAGAGGCCGAGAGGAATCGCTGTGACCTCGCTAAACAGGCTCACTAGAGACCTAGTGCGGGGAACAGAGCTCCCTTAGGTACAATTTTTTGTCAACTTATTACGCATAAACCTCATGTATTGTGTATCTTATGTACCGAAAATGTCTTATGCTACAAATAAACTTTATTTTATTTTATTTTATTTATTAAGTAGGTCGTAATTTTTAGCTATTCGAAAGCCGAAAAAAACAGGATCAGAATTGAAAAAAAAGAATGATTACAATAAATTCTGCTCATAATAAAAAAAAACTCACTACAAAATGTGTTTTTTCTTTATCGCTTGTGACGTAACTTACTGCGATTTTCTCAACAGATCATCTTCTCCACCTGGATGGTTGATCGTTTAGATTTAGATCTGAGCACTTCCGTGCTTTAGAAGGCACATTTGGTCCCATTTTTTCCACTCTTTGAGTCATATCGGAGGCCTCCGGGCGGCCTAAAAACTCCAACACCAGAGTTGGCCACTGCCTACCTCACACGAAGAAAAAGATGACTCTTAGCATGTCGATGATGGGCCATTTAGGCTTCAATCATCAGGAAAAATCAAATTCGGAGTGAATCCGCGCATATTTTTTTTTATACAGTTACAAAAACACTTTCTCCCCGACTGTACGGAATAACTGCGCGTTCAACTAATCTGCCGCAATCTTTCAGTCACCATTGTGCCACCGCATTGTACAAACAATAATGAATATTATACACATTTTGGGAATCGCTATCTTGATGAGCACCTCTCATTCAGCTATAGAAGAGCCTAAATTCAAAGCACAAAGGACACTCTTAAGAAAATTGCAGACCTACGAGCCGAAAGAAAACAAACCACTGCTGTGGAATGAGGTGCTGGCTGACATTCTAGTGAACAAAATAAGAATATTTTCATTCAAATCGCAAGCCATACAATCAGATGTCAAAGATAATCTTACTGAAGAGAGATCAGCTTTAACTAACTTCATCAGTCAAATACTTTTAATCTACAAGCAGTTCTTTTACGATGTTTTAATCAATTCTCCAAGAATAAACAGCCCTATAGATGATGTACATTTTAACCCAGATGTAAAAGAGAATAAGATGACTCCAGAAATAGAAGACCGAGACGTGGATTCAGATGAAATGTTCGTTGAAAATGGAGTCACATTTAGTGACGGACCCAAAGGTGAAGTTGAATTGATACAGCCAAGGTATCATGGAAAACAGGTTCTTGTGAACGACACTGAAGAAGCCAGTGAAGTTAATAGTGAAGATGTGAAGTGTCCAGGAGGAGCAGTGAAAGAAGGAAAATGTGTGAACTCTAAGTTGATGCTGGCGATCCCTAGTCAGTGTCCGATTGGTTATAAACGGGATAGACTAGGATACTGCAGACTGATGTTTTAGATTCAATATAAGATTTTTATATGAATACTCGCTTTTGCTTCGCTTGCGTTGATGTAGATTTTGTCAAATATTTTGTTTGTTGTCTTCGGCAACAGTACTTTTTCCTAGATGAAAGGTACCTTTGTCCATTTCTGTATGCGAAGTTTTATTATAATCGGAGGAAGCGTACACAAAAAACCAACTCACTCAATATATGTATGTTATTTAAAAGGTAAACTTCTGAATCAGGTGTATTAATTAGTAATCTGTATGATTACTGAAATTTCTCAGAACATCGTACCAAAGACGTAAAGATGGAAAAATGGCGCTAACTCTTTGTCCTACTGATGTCAGTGCTCTCATAAAGAACAAATGAATATTGATAAAATTATGAACCTTCAAATTCAATTAATAGAAATTCAGACTGTTTATTTCATCATCATCATCATTTCAACCGTTATCAACCCACTGCTGGGCAAAGGCCTTCCTTTGATTATGCCACTTGCCTCGATCCTGCGCTATTCTGAACCAGGTGCCGCCCACGGTCTTTCTAATATCGTCAACCCATCTCGCTGGAGGACGGCCCCTATTCATGTAACCAACTCTCGGCCACAACTCGCTCTGCTCCACCTGTCGTCACTCCGTCTGGTCAAGTGTCTTGCCCAACTCCATTTGAGCCCCAATAATACTGTTTATTTGCAACCATAAAAATATAAGAGCACAAAGTAACAATTTTTAAATATAAAAGTAGGTTACGAATGGTCCCAACTTCCAACGTATGCCTGTTCACATAAAATAAATTAGTTTTTACGTTGATTAGAGTTTGTCAGTTAGTGTCAGTCCGATAGATAGATAAACATTTATTTGTTTCTACAGACACACCACACAGTCGGTACTTTTATGTTTAGATTCTAGTCCGTATACTTATGTATCATTTCATTTGTCCCGAAGCTGGAATTGAAACCGCCACTTCTTTTTAATTCTTAGTTGGCTATTCAAACATATTTTATTTAACACGAAAATTGTTTTGAAAAGCTGACATTACCGGTGCTCGTCTTCGAAACTGTTCGAACAGCTTCTGTTCTACGAAGTAAAGTGAATTACTTAGAATAAGCTCCTACCATAAGTTTCGACAATAAGTCGAATATTTATCGAAAATCTCAACTATTTTCAGCAAAAGAAAATGTTTACTAGTAATGTTTTATTAATATGAAAATAATATGTTCAGTAAAGGATGATTGAAGTTTATAAAAGAACTTAGATTGCAATTTTCTTTGTTATTTTTATTGAAATTATTATTTTGTAAATATTGTTTGTTATTTTTTTTTATTAAACTCCTTTTATTGATTTTTATTCGTATTATATACAAGCACTTTAAAACTCTTGCAAAGAATTTTTAAGCTATTGCATAGCTTCTATCGAGGGCCTTGAGTGCGGGGACCGAATCCAGAAATTCCGTAACGAAAAAAAACCTCACGCTCCCCACTCCGACGGGCACGGAGGTGTGGCTTGAAGGCCGTGCATTGTCTAACGTTGTTTCTTTTCGGCAGTCTTCGACACGGTGTTTGTGTGCGTGCAACTAGACGTATTTTTATTTAATAAAAGAAAAAAAAATGTTTTCTTATCGGTCACCACGCTCAAAAAGTGTAACTTGAATTAATATCAAAGAAAAAGAAATACTGCATAAATAAAATAAATAAATAATTATAATTGCATAAGTTGATACAAAATGCTATGCAATAGCTTTACCGCGGCAGTCCCCGAGTGCCACACGTCTTTTTTTATTCTATGATTTCATCTGAGAGAGATATTTATTCTGAGTAGAAAACGTGGAAGAAAAGTCGCACGCTGTCAATTGCGCCGATTTTGAACACTTCAAGCAACTTAAGGTCTAAATTAGTGCAAATTTGGCATTTTGTAGTTTATTTTTGTCAAATACGCTTGCACGATTTTTGTCAGTGTCACTTTAAGACTATCACTCTATAGCTCTATAGTGTTCTATATAATTATCTCGATGTATGATTTCTATGGATATTTAAAATTCGAGACGAACTTTATCGACCCACACAGAAACATGGTAAGGGCAACAATTTCTATTTCCTTTGTCACAAATCGATTCGCATTATTGAAAGACATCAACATTACTGAACTGCTACGTCACAGGAAGCAATCCCGTCGGCAAACAGGTCTTTTTGCCAGACAATCGCTAGAGTCAATTTCACGGTGTACCGGACTCCAAAAGAAGTCCAACGGAACGAGGCAGGTACCAATCCTGTCCTTCCGTTCCTGGTAGCTATTGGAGACCGGAGTGCTACTGCAAAACCGCACATCCCACAAATCCCACTACAGATAAAAGATAACAAATATATATTAATAAATATAAATAAATAAGCTAGCTGCTTGCAAAAAGTTGGCATGTATCGAACGTAATGTTTGGACTTGCCTCTGACCACCCCCGTTAAGGAATCCTCAAAAGATTTGCGTACTGAGCAATATCTGAAGATATCTAATGGGGAAAAATTCGTGAAGATGTTTGTTTGTTTTTGTTTTATAAATATATAATGCCCATCTTGCGAACCTGCGGAATCTTTATCATCATCAGCTTATAGCAGTCTTCTGCTTGACATAGGCCTCCCCCAATGACCGCCATTGCGTTCTGTCAGCTCAACGCATCCAGCTTCTACCATCAACCTTTTGCAGATCGTCACTCCATCTAGCCGGAGGGCGTCCTACACTATGTTTGCCGAGAGACGGTCTCCACCCAAGAACTCGTTTACTCCAACGGTTGTCGGTTCTTCGGTAGATATTGCCAGCCCACTGCCACTTCAGTTTGCTAATTCTCTGAGCTAGAGAGAGTCTTCTCAATTTTGTGCATTGTCATTCGACAACCCTTCGTATATACGGCTCATGTACTACAACAAACTTTGAACTAATTAAGTGCACTACAAAAAAGAAGTCTTCAAAATTAACACCAATAGAAAGAAAGAAAAGAAAAAGAAAGAAAATATAAAATCAAAAGATCAAAAAATAAAAAACGGTACCTAGATATGAGTAATGTACATAAACATTGGGTAAAACAGGACCCTACTCAGCATAGGCAGCATTAGAGCCAAAGCTCAGATGCTCCGCTGGTTTTCAGTTAGGGCCCTTTACAAGTGAAATAGGCAAACCACATAGGCCAGTCTACTCCCTGCGGGTTTGACGCGGTGCGGTGTGTACGTTTTTTTAATGGTACTTGAAGATAAAACAGGCACATGACGTACCTGATGTTAAGTGGTAACCATTACCTATCACAAAGCATTGCATCGTAGATCAAATTTTTTTTGAACGTGCTCTACGATGTAACGCCCTGCGTCCATCATCTTGAGACAAGAAGATCATAAGCCTCTTGTGCCTGTCATTTCACCTGCACCCACACCCTTCAAACCGAAACACAGCTTAGCTGCTTCACGGCAGATATAGGCATAGTGGCAGTACTTCCCCGGACGAGCTCTCCACAAACAACTCTACTACCGACTGTGGTTTTCGCCCGGGGATCGAACGGACAGACATAAGCTCCCGCTTTTAGTCTTCGATCTTTCAGAGTAGAGCTCCAGCACAAATTGACTGGTAGCCGTCATTCGCTCGCTCGACTAAATATGGCACCAGTCGGTAAATAAGGCCTTTGAGCTCTCGGGAAATATTGAAGGAAGATTGTTTGGGAATTCGGCGCTTGTTGTTGACCGAGTTGGGAACATTGTGGCAAGAGTACCTACAACGCGATTGTAATGTGTAACGGTTAGATAGCGTGAAAATAGGATTTATTGAAACGATATTTGCGGTGGGTACAGACTTACGTAATGTAACATGTATGCAATGTAATAGAATTCCCATAGTGTGGACGCCTTGCGCGCACGAACGGTGCACATTACCCGCAGCATTTTTGCATACATGCGGTTCGTGCGCGCGCTGTGACCACACTTATGGAATGCTCCTTTCATGTTACATTGCATGTTACGTTTCAGCAGTCTAAACCCGCCTTAAGATTCCTTTTGAAGTAATAAGTATTTTAAAAGTGGTTTCACTAATTTGTGTAATTTTGCAAAGCAAAGGGTTTAGTGAATGGGCAATAAAACTAGTAATATTTTTTAGGATTTCGTATTTGTTAACCGATTTAAAAAAGGAGTTGGTTCTCTATTGGGCTGTATTTTCATAGATAAAGTCGCATACCTACCTACATGAAAAACTGTTTTTTTTTAAGTAGGTTAATATGAATGTCGTATAGGGGTCTAAGTCTGACAAAAACCAATCACGAAGTTTCAAACTAATCAAGTATTACAACGATAAAACTGTCTTTAAAAGACTTTTAGAGAAAAGTTTTCAATTCAATGAGTCAATTGATAAAAAATTGAAAGAATGTTCCAATCCGACGAGTTTAAATTCGACAGTCCGAACGTGCAAAAACTTATAATTGCCCACAGGTGCCAAAATCACAATACTCCGTTTTAAGGAAAATCAATGCTATTTCTAGACGATAAGGACTAAAATAGAATAGAAGCTACGCCAGTTATTGGACCAGGTACACGAAACAACGAGTAACAATGATAATTACGAAGCTGTTTAATGAAATAAATGTAATTTCAGTGAAATTTCAATTATTTTATAACGCTATAGAAGTTTTATAAATTTACTGTTTGGACGTAGTTTGTGTAGATAACAGCTGGGTCACTCTTAAAATGAAATATGCGTAATGTTTGAAAATTAGTTTGAAGTTTTTAGTTAACCTTATAGACTTTTTTAAATGACTTTGCATATTAAATTCATTTTTGTTCAACAAAATGATGAAAATGTTAAAAGGAAACATACTAGAGCAGGATTTACATGTGCCTTTGATATAGTTTCCAATCATATAGTGACAAAATTAGTATTACATCATCAGCATGAGCTATGATATGATGTTAATATCAATTTTGTCTCCTATTGTTGTGGATCAATCCGCACCCGTACCTACATCATCACAGTCTAATCACGGCTTTGTAGATCCCAACAAAAGTCCATTTCTGGACATAATAGGCCTCCTCTAATGAAAAGGGGGATATTCACCCATGATCCCTATGGGCATGGGTCGGGGATAGCAATATATAGGTTCTCGCTTTGACGCTGCTAAAACAGCGACCTGCACGAGATAGCTATTCCATCATCAGCTATGTTAAGGCATGTTGCGTGGATAATTAAACTTTGTTATTTTTGCCGCTGACATCCATCAAGCGAGCTGTCAACATCACTTGAACAAGTAATTAACTGCACTGTCCGTTAATACGTACTGTTTAATAAACAGTTACCCACTGGAATTTTCAATAACATACAGTATTTATTACACCGTTTTGTGAATGCCAATTCCATATAGCGGAGGTAGATATTAAAAATAGCTAGGTTAAAACCTTAAACCGCGGCTCGGCAAACGTAGTGTAATGCCCTCTGGCCAGGTGGAGTGACGATCTGCGAAAGGCTCCTGGTAGAAGCTGGATGCGTCGAGCTCAGGACAGGGCGCTATGGCGCTCATTCCCCTAATGAGCGCCATAGCGCCTATTTCCAGCAGTGGACTGCTATAGGCTGATGATGATGATAAGGTTAAAACCGATAAATTCCACGTAGATAATAGATACATTTTATAGAATGAGTAAATAAATAATGTTACACAGCCAGCCCCAAATTAGGCAGAACTTTTATTATGGGAACCACAATATGTGTACTTTTTTAATAATCGACTGATACTTTTTTAATAAACTATTAAATTATTGTGGGCAGGACACTTGGCTAGAAGGGAAAACGGAAAATGGACAAAGATAGTGTCAGAGTGGTGGCCCAGAGATGCTCGAAGGCCAAGAGGCCGACCACCTGCCCGAGGGTCGAACGGCATCGTGGACGTGGCGGGGAATCTGTAGATGAGGCTTGCAACGGACAGAAAGGAGTGGCGTGATAAAGAGGAGGCCTTTACCCAACAGTGGGTGTTAACGGGCTGAATGATGATGATGATGATATTAAATTATTATATATCTATAGGGGAGACTTTTGCCCAGAAGTGGGACGAGAGAGGTTCATAAAAGAAATTAGGTATACATAGAAAAAACCCAACCCGAGACAAAAAATTGCAGATCATACAAACATTTGTCTTGCAGCGGGAATCGAACTTGCAATCTTCTGTGTCTAGGCCGGCTTTCGCCCACTGCGGTACAGAGGACGTATTAAGTTAATGTTTATGTTTTGATTTGTTCTTACAAAATGCAATATAATAGCAAATATTTGTCTCAGGTCTGCGTGTTTCCTATGTACTATCATCATCATCATCAGCCTATAGCAGTCCACTGCTGGACCTAGCCTCCCCTAATGAACGCCATTGCGCTCTGTCCTCAGCTCCACGCATCCTGCTTCTACCAGCAGCCTTTCGCAAATCTTCACTCCACCTAGCCGGAGGGCGACCTACACTACGTTTGCCAAGCCACGGTCTCCACTCAAGAACTCGTTTACCCCTGTGTGTATTATGCATATATTTACAATAAAAAATATATATAAGTAGTATATCAGTCATGTGGTTCCCATTATACAAGCTCTGCTTAGTTTGAGGCTACATGATGTGTGTGATAATGCCCAGCATTATTTATTTATTATATATAAAAGATGTTCTACCGACCCCGCCTAGAGCAGATGAATGATAAACTAGTTTTACTAATTTCGTAAACTTATTTGTATGTTTTAAGACAATAGTCTGAAGCGAGTGCAAACTCGGTCAGAACTCACTTGTCATGCATTCCGCAGAACCGAACGCGGCGCAACCTCCTGTTTCAGAGAACTCGACAAGTTTCGACAAGTTTCTCTCAGGGCTGGATTTAGGACACACTGGAGTGTAAACACCAGCGGCCACATTACATAGCTTTTACGCACACTACGATTCACTTTTTTTTGTCCATACACCAATAATATGTACACCAATAATGGTACGACAACACCCAGAGGCCTCATTTATTAACCTCGTTGCCAACCGAAATGGATGGCACCTTTATTTGCAAAATTTGACATTTCATCTGTCAAAATTCAAAGAACGTCAATTGACAACCTGTCAAAACAGGAGCGGTGCTTATCATTTTGGTGTGCAACGGAGTTAGTAAAAGAGGACTGAAATAAAAATCAACAGATAATGCAAACTTTTATTTGCAATGCCACTTTTTTTTTGACAGTGGCATTCAGCTTGGGAAGGCATGTTTAGATGTTGTCCCCAGCGAGGCCAAATGGGCAGCCTTCACGCGACATCAGACTCGAGTGCAGTACTTGCCCAGAGTGCATTCCTTTTTGGATAACACCCGTCCCCTAGTTGCTTTGTGAAACTCTCCACTAAGGGGACCGCACGGCCCCCAAAACCCGGGGAGTTCTTTCCTTAAGCCGGGGGCCACAGATGCGTCGAGCATTCTTCCAAGAGCCCCAACAACAACACCAGCTTATATCAGTACACTGCTGGACATAGGCCTCCCTTAATAAAAAAGAGTGGTTATTATGGCATGTCCCCCTTCTTATCATCCTGGGTTGGGGATCGCATACCACAGCATCTCGTACCGCTGCCAGTTAGCGGTCAGGGGATGTAGCTGTGCCGGTGTTAGACTACGCTATGCCGAAATTGGGGTGTACAGGGTTCCAACATCCATCTTCGGTGCCCCAGCCATCCTCACCCGCACGTGGTGCATCCTGCTTGATAAAGAACGGGGCTCTGGCTGCCGGCTGATCGCGGCATAGTGCAGCCTACATAGATAAAGCTAAATCCCCTGGCCACCGATGGGCAGCAGCGTCGGTGGTGCGAGAAGCTGTGCCATGCGGTCCCCAACCCACATTCCCAGCGTGGGAATTATGGGCATATCCCCCTTTATTAGTTGAGGCCTTTGTCCAGCAGTGCAGTGGACTGATATAGGCTAGTGTTCTTGTGTTTTTGATGGCAGTGAGGTTGGCTTGAATTCTGAACGTGGTGGTTAGAAACCCTTGCGCTTCGAGAGCCCCCGCAGGCCCAAAGGGGGTCCTTAGCCCAGCCCTGCTGCACTAACAAATAGCGCACATCCTTCCCATATGTCAACTAGTAATTAGTCAAAACTTCAACTTATAATGAGGGCAAGTGCAGCCAACTTCCGAGTATGGATTTCCGTCTAACTTTTTTCAATTTCAACTTTTGAGCAGGTTATTTCCAACGGGGATGAATTTATAGTTGTTACTCGGAAATTCATATTTTTAGTTTGCAAATTTTCTGTTTAGTGAGAAATGATTATATGCTATGCAATATTTACTAAGACTAAGGGTCAAAGTAAATCTGTTGTTTTTCTAAATTTAAAATATTAAGATAATTAATACCAGAGCGCTTACCGAGTGGTGGCCGAGAGATGGTTACAGAATTGAGGACGCGGTTCTCAAGCGAAATGGGTCGACGATATTAGAAAGACCGCTGGCAAGATCGAGGCACGTGGGATAATCAAAGGGAGGCCTGTGTCCAGCAGTGGATCGAAAACGGCTGAAAATGATGATGATAGTAAACATATTAAAGTACAGATAGTTTTATGTGAAGGACACAATTAAAAAATGTTTAGAATATTTTGTAATCGATCTCAAATGGTCCAACCAACCTGACGCTAACTTTTAGTACCTAATCATAACTAAACTAACGAATATAATTTCTTTAAGTTGTTCTGCTTCAAAAGCAACGACGTACACAGACAATGTACTTGTATGCAATAAATGTAAATGGATAAATATTAAATAATATATCATGTAGCTAGCACAGCCTACATAGGCACATCTAAATTCCCTGGCCACCGGCGGGCAGCAGCGTCGGTGGTGCGAGAAGCTGTGCCCTGCGATCCCCAACCCGCATATATCCAGCGTGGGGATTATGGGTATATCCCCCTTTATTAGGGGAGGTCTATGTCCAGCAGTGGACTGATATAGGCTGGTGTGGTGGTGTGGAAGCTACATCCCATATTTTGCTACAAGCAATAGCTTCTAAGGGTTGTAAGGGGTTCCAAGCTCTATCTTCGGGATCCAAGCCAACCTCACCTGCCCGTGGCACCCTGCTAACTAAAAAACAGGGCTCTGGCGACCGGCTGATTTGTTTTTAAAAGTTCTTAATTTATCATATACACATATAGTATACATATACACAGTTCATTACCTTCAAACTATACAATTGATGTTACTCGAGCACCTATAAAAGTTTTTGAATAAAATTGCTATTCAAGATTTTTTTAAATAAACATTGTAATAAATTAGCATAAGTAGTTCAATCTAAGCAAACAAACATTGAACATGCTATGTGTGCTTTGTAAAGCGCGCATTTTATAAGCGCAAAGACCGGTTGATTGCGGCATAGCGTATCCTATATCGGCACAGCTAAATTCCCTGGCCGCCGTTAGGCAGCAGCGACGGTGGTGCGAGAAGCTGTGTCCTGCGATCCCCAACTCACATGCTCAGTGTGGGGGTTATGAGCATATATCTCCTAAATTATGGTGATAGCGGAGGCCTAGAGGAGGCATATGTCCAGCAGTGAACTGCTATAGCTGATGATGATAATGATAATAAGCTAATAAGCACAACCCACAAACCTTACAATCATAATCTTAGAAGTGGCATCTTCGCACTGTGTAGGAAACTGTAGTGCGTAAATTATATTTCATAGACTATAAAACGATGTACACAGAACAACAATTATAAGTAATAGCAGTGCACTATGCACAACACAGAATAACAAAACCACAAACTGAACAAAGTTGTACCACTTGTACCAGGAACTTAGCGAAACGCAGGTGCCAATTACGACTTCGGTCCACATCGTACAAGTACCGGTATAAATAGAGCCATGGTACAATAAGTAGCATTACAATAAAGCTACGTGTAATATTTTTTTATCGTTAGATTAGTTTCAGCAAATAACATGTATGCCAATTCACTCAACATTAGCAGACGGTTGGATGGCAGAAGATGCTCCTTCACGTATTCCGATGTAATCTCGCAGTTACAATTGAATTCACGGGTATTTTTTATTCTTTAGATTTTTCAGCAAACAACATTTATGCCAATTCACTCAACATTAGCAGACAGTTAGGCTCAGGCCTCACCTGTCTGACCTGGCGCGGACATGGCGCGGGCGCTTTCCTATTCCATTCAAGTTTAATACAAAATGCACGGAAATAAAGCACAATTTAGCTCGACGACTTCGCGTCATAACCACGTCCGATCAACGACATACCGTGTGTCCTAAATTATACTTTATTTCCATGCATTTTGTATGAAATTTGATTGGAATAAGAAACCGCCAGTGCCATGTCTGCGCCCGACGCTAGTCACATTCATCGGGCACGGACATGACACGGACATGGCACAGGTGGTTTCCTATTCCATTCAAATTTCATACAAAATGCATGGAAATAAAGCACAATTTAGGGCACATAGTATGTCGTTGCTCGGACGTATGACGCGCTTTTTCGGCGCCCGCGCCCGATCGCCGCCAGATGAGCGTCAGATGGCCGCCAGATGAGCGTCAGATGGCCGCCAGTTCGTAGTATGTACTTGCTTGCGACATACGTCTGTTAGTGATGTAAAAATGCGTGACGAATGACGATATCGAATTTAATATTGAATTTTGTGAATTGATTGTAAAATATGCAACGCTTTATGATCATTGTCGTTCCAATTATTGTAACTGAAATGTTCAAGATAAATTGTGGCTGGAAATCGGAAAGAGATTAAACCGGTACTAAGATTTTTTATGTAATACCCATGGTAATACTAGCTGATCCTTGTGCAAATTCGTTTGCGCGTATTTTCTTCATCTGTATCAGGGCCCGATTTGGTAACCCGATGAAGAGGTTTTCGGCAGGGTTTTTTCAAAAGCTTAGTAATTTAGTAATTTCAAAAGCTTAGTTAACCCTCTCCGTATGGGTTACACTATTATTTGATGGGTCTAAACCATTCAAAACCCTTTTGATTAGGTTACCTGATCATGAGGGTTATCAATAGTATTGGGTTTTGGTATTATTCCAAAACCCATTCCTTAGGGTTACCCTTTTTATCATTGTAACACGGGTTATACGTGGGTTATAGGAGATAAAGGAGAAAAAAAATTCGGTCAAAAGATGAAAATTAATTGCGGTAATTGTGTTCTAAGCATTAAGGGCGGAAATACAGACTACTAATTGTTTATTTTACGCAATAATAATTATATTATAATAAAATTGGAATAAATTTTCAATAACAGCTGTCAAACCTAAATTGACCATATCTCGAGAACTACTTATCTTAGACTTGCCTTTACTAGCTCAAATGATAGCTATTGAAAAGACCTTAATTTTCGATGACAGCTGTCAAACTTAAATCGACCATATCTCGAGAACTACTTATCTTAGACTTGCCTTTACTAGCTCAAATGATAGCTATTGACGAGACCTTAATTTTCGATGACAGCTGTCAAACTTAAATCGACCATATCTCGGGAACTACTTATCTTAGACTTGCTTTTACAAGCTCAAATGATTGCTATTGACATGAACTTAATTTTCGATGACAGCTGTCAAACTTAAATCGACCATATCTCGAGAACTACTCATCTTAGACTTGCTTTTACTAGCTCAAATGATTGCTATTGACATGAACTTAATTTTCGATGACAGCTGTCAAACATAAATCGACCATATCTCGGGGACTACTTATCTTAGACTTGCTTTTACTAGCTCAAATGATTGCTATTGACATGAACTTAATTTTCGATGACAGCTGTCAAACTTAAATCGACCATATCTCGAGAACTACTCATCTTAGACTTGCTTATACTAGCTCAAATGATTGCTATTGACATGAACTTAATTTTCTATGACAGCTGTCAAACTTAAATCGACCATATCTCGGGAACTACTTATCTTAGACTTGCCTTTACTAGCTCAAATGATTGCTATTGACATGAACTTAATTTTCGATGACAGCTGTCAAATTTAAATCGACCATATCTCGAGAACTACTTATCTTAGACTTGCCTTTACTAGCTCACATGATAGCTATTGTTAAGATCTTAATTTTCGATGACAGTTTTTAGTTTGACAGCTGTCATCGAAAATTAAGATTTTATTAGTAGCTATCATTTGAGCTAACGGCAAGTCTAGGATGAGTACTTCTCGAGATATGGCAAATTCAATTTTGACATATGTCATTGAAAATAAAGATCTTGTCGATAGCTATCTTTTGAGCAATTAACAGCTATTCTAGGATGAGTAGTTCCAGAGATATAACCATTTACAGATGAATTTGTAGAATGAGTTTCGAGTGGAGCTTTGAGTTGAGTTTTGAGATTGAGTTTTAGAGTGACAGTGACAGTGACAATCCGAAATTATTATTAATTTATAAATATTAGTAATGATAACCATTGTGTAACATTCAAAAAACCTATCAAGAGGTAACTCCATTCATTCGTTTAACCTCATAAGAGGGTAACCCTATCGACTGAAAACCAAAACGGGTTACACTTTCGCTTGTGCTAAGAGGAAAATATCCAAACGAAAGGGTAATCCCGTCAACTGTATAACCCAATGAAGGGGTTTCACTTTCGAAGCAACTAACTCGCAATCGGGGTTGTACGGGCCCTGATCTGTATATTAATTAATTGTATGCACGAGAGCAAGAGCAGCAGCGTCGGTGGTGCGAGAAGCTGTGCCCTGCGATTCCCAACCCGCATGCCCAGCGTGGGGATTATGGGCATATCCCCCTTTATTAGGGGAGGCCTATGTCCAGCAGTGGACTGATATAGGCTGGTGTGGTGTGGTGGTGGTGGAGCAAGAGCATCTTCGTTTTCTGAGGATGATATGCTGACACATCGATACCGGACAACAGACTGCACTACACTTGTGCCTCTGTCGCGTCATTTCTGCGTCATGTCCGAGCCATGTCCGCGCCATGCCCGCGCCATGTCCTCGCCACGTCCGTGCCACGTCCGCGCCATGTCCGCGCCATGTCCTTGCCCGATATGTGTGACCTGTGCCTTAAATGGCAGAAGAAGTTCCTTCTCGTATTCTGATGTAATAATATCGCAGTTACAATTAGACCACGGGGATATTTCTAATGTTTCGTTTTTTTCAGCAAATAACATTTATGCCAATTCACTCAGCATTAATAAAAATTGGATGCCAGTAGATAAGTAGCTCCTTCACGTAGTCTGATACAGTAACCTTGCAGTCACAATGTTATTCACGGAATTTATTGATCTTTAGATTTTTCGGCAAATAATATTTATGCTATTTCAAAGCATTAGCAGACAGTTGGATGTCAGTAGATGCTCTTTCACGTATTCTGATGTAGTTTCGCAGTTAAAATTACAGCCCTCGCAAACACGACGCGACGCTTTGTCGTTGCGCTTAGTCGCGAGCGTCTGTCATATCTTGCTAACGCGATTGTCGCCGTGTGTGCGGAGCTTTGAACGAAATGTATGAATATTGTCCCCTGCAACTTGTCGTAGCGTCTAATCGCTGACGTTTGTCATCTAATGTGCACAGGCTGTTACAAGGGATGTTTAAAGGGATAATATTGTAGTAAATATACATAATGGGTTTCCTGGCGTCTGGATGCGAGATTAATTGTCCCTACTAGTTTTTTAAGCGTCTAGGGGCCCGTCCCGGCTTCGCACCGCTGGACATAGGGCACTTTTTTCCACCTTGGGTTACGTTACTTAAGTTTTAGTAAGGATTCTATGTTACTCAGGGTGTAGCTTTCCAATGGTGAAAGAAATTTTGAAATCGGCATAGTAATTTTTGAGTTTATTCATTACAAACATACACACATACACACATAAATTTAATTTTTCCTCTTTATAATATTATATAAAATATAAAATAAAATAAAAATAAAAAATAGTGTAGAAGTGTAGATGTAGATGTGAACAATATTCACGTAGGTAGTTGAACGTGATGGGTGACTTTTTAGTGATATTTAGATCTGAGCGCTTCATTCGTTTCTTTCATGTTTCCAAAGACCGGGTACCAGCTTTTTCAGTCGTCAAGAAATGTCGGAGGTCTTTCGGAGGCCTAAAAACTCCAACACCAGAGTCTGAAACCAGCTCAGAAGAAGAAGACGTAAGCACTTGTGTCATCATATCATCTATATCCACAGCTGGACTTAGGCCTCCCCAATGATCACCATTGTATAAAAAATAAATTTTATATAATACATGCACAGATACAAACCTGTGCTTCTGAATACTTTTATGCTGTACCAAAGCTCAAGATATACTGGTATAGGTAAGAACGTAACCGTTATCGGTTGGGTATAAATTAGCGGTTACAATAGAGAATATTAGTGCTTGTTGTTGACGAGGGAAAGCCTCTAATTGAAGGCAAGAGTGGTTCTACTAAGTATTCGTAACAGAATGTAATTTACTTGGGAAACCTTCGCAAGTACCAATTTTGAACATGTAACATGTCAAGTCTTGAATAAGAATAAGAAAGAATAATAATGTTTTATTTGTAGCGATACTTAATACGAGACACAATAATTTTAGCTGATAGAGAAACAAAAAAAAATATCGAGCTTAACTTAACCTAAATAGGAAAAACTTAAAAATGTGTGTCTCTCAAAAGCCTGATAAGTGATAACAATGGCAATAATGTGAAAAAACCATTTACAATTTTTTTATGATTAATTCTTTCTTTTTGAATGAGCTTAGCGATCATCTCTGGTGTTGGAGTTGGCGAATATGTTATTGCTGCCTAAAGACTTACGACAACGATAAACGATAAAAAAAACAGTAAATGTAAGGGTTAAAATCTAAATACCTCTGTCGTGGAAAAATTGGGTCGAAAAATTGTCATGAAGCAAATTATGCCACATTGACCATGCCACATGACAAATAAATTTAAAAAAAAATTGACGATAGATACTAAAATCCTTCTTTAATTATTTATTGTACACAGAAATATACAGAAAAAGTTTACTTAAAAGCTTTGTACAGGCAAGCCGCTGAAAGAGTTTTCTTACACCTTTGGATATATATAAACTGCCACTCGACATTAAATCAGTGATACACAAAAGAGGCACTCTTAGAAATAAATTAAAAGCTTTTCTTTTGGAGAAGTGTTTGTACACACTGGATGAACTTTAAAATTCTTGTTGATCACCTTTTAACTTCCTAATCTGAACCTTTTCTTTTTTTTTGTGCTTTTATATAATTTTTACTTTATGCGTAGTTGTGTCTGTGTTTGTAACCTTTATTGAATGTTTTTTATTTTTATTGTGACCTAATGTTATTATAGTATAGGGCAACTCATTCCGCATACAATTATTATTGTTTAATTTAATTTATTGGAATAAATGACTATTATTATTATTATAGAGAAATAATTTAGTTTAGTTGTAAAAAAAAGCTTATGTACCCTTATCAAATTATTTCAGAGTTCGGACTACGAACATTCAAATAATCGCACGAGTTAAATAATCCATTATTCTCAAGAAATATGACAATGCCTTACAAAGCTAGTCCGGACCATCCATCTTGCTCTCACGACACTCGGATTCAGACTCACGGTGACACTTTAAATTGCGTCTGACATCAGCGGCCGTTGGACGTTTTCCGCAATGTAGGTACTCTAATTAATTTTACAACTTTGGACTCTTGTTACACTGTTTTTAAGAAATTTATAAACTGGTTAAAAATGTAAAAAAATTAAGGTTTCTGTTCATATTCAAGCTAGTAAAGTAAAACTCTCTTTTCCAGTAGTTACCTTAAAGTACACATTGAATGTTTTTTTTTATTTACACTAATTCGTAACGCAAACGTACAGTACAGAATTGGCAAGAAACTCTGCTTATCTTATATATTTTTAACGTCTTATCATTGTTTTTGAGGGAGTTGGAGCCAGTTTCATCCCAAGCCTTTTTGTCACCTAAATAAGCAGAAGTTTTATAACCTTTATTACAGAAATTTCGCTATAGTTTCTTAATATATTGGTATAGTTTTTGGGCAATCCACCAAACCATGTCCTAGGCTAGTACAGCGTCCTAGTCGATGATTAAAAGTTACCACATGTCCCTGTATCTATATTTAACTGAGAAGACACAACTATTCAAAAAGTGCAAGACTACCTCGATTTGCCCGCAGTGAACATGTTAAAGTGAGACTCAGATCGTGTGCATTTGATAATTTTGTTAGTGAAGCAATACAATCAAGAATCTACCTTCATTATGAAATGAAAGTAAGTTTTAAATACGTTTAGCCCATAAATATTTATGTTATTTAGAAGTATGTTCTCAGTAAGTGAATAAATGTTTTTCGTTTAAGAAATAAATGCCCTGCGATCCCCAACCCGCCCAGCGTTGGGATTATGGGTATATCCCCCTTTTATTAGGGGAGGCCTATGTCCAGCAGTGGACTGACATAGGCTGGTGTGGTGGTGGTGGTAGTGTTTAAGAAATAAAGATTCTTAAACCTGAAAGTACGGACTAGCTTTTATCCCTAAAATAGATTCTATTTTCATTTAATAACGTCCTATCCTGTTCCAACAAAATACCGTCACATAAACCAATAACCATCAATTTTTCAGGGCCCCATGTGAATGGGATTAAAATCGAATTTTGTGGTTTCCCTGCCGTATCGGGTACCCAATTAACAGGTTCATAATCGATAATCCGACAGCGCCATGCTATTACAGCCATTATAACAGGCAGCTTCGGGTTCCTAATCGCGCCCATTATCGTTTTCAGACCTCTCATAAAATATTTTTGGACGTTATCACTGGATGTTATCCATTCTGTTCGCTGTATTTTGAGCATAGATAATAATTTTATCGAAGTAACGATTTTAGCTACAAATGTTTCGAAATGCTTTTGTTTGGAAAAATGATACCGATTTAATTATTAACGCACTAAGATAAGTCCGACAATAATAATAATTTATTAAAAAATTAGGTTCTTCTACATACATTTTTGATCTTGTATCAGTTTCAATGATACTTCTTACAGTTTAAAGAATTCTTAAAAATACTGATAATAAGTAGATAAAAATAACTTATATCTATGTTTAGAATTTTCCTTTGAAAAAAACAGTTTGAAAGACCCTGAGCAACTGTATCGGCTTTGTACCAAAAATCCATCGAAATAGGTATCAAATTTAATTGGCAACCGCCTATTCAATAAAACAGCGCGGTTTTCAATGCAAACGAAGATAGTGGATAATGCCGGAAGTACTGCCAAATCTGGGAGCACCTCGCGCCCATAGCATCCGATATTATTTGGCAGATTTCCAAAATAATTACTTACGTAAACCAGTCGTCCGCTGCAGCCGATGAGGGTTGAAACAATAGGCTGTGTTCGGATGAGGTATTTTAGATCCCTAAAATGAATTTAATACAACGAGCTGAGGACAGGGTGCAATGGGGGTCATTAGAGGAGGCCTATGTCCAGCTGTGGATTGTTATAGGCTGCTGATGATGATGAAGCGTACACCTGATTCGTCACCGGCCGAAGTATCATCGAGAATTCGAGAATCGAGATTCGAGAATCGGACGATGTGGATAACGGACTTACGCTTGTTACATACGATCGGCCGAATTCGGCTGACGACGTCCGAATATTCTTTGGCCGACGACGGTTAATTTAGTAGACGGCTGAGTTAGGGCCTTTTTGCAACAGCGATGTTATTAACATGTATCAAACTAACTGAACTTTTATCTTGTAAACTGTTGTTGCAAATAAAAATTTTCTATTTCTATTTCTATTTCTGTTTCTCGTAAAGATCAATCCGATCTGTACAGTTTGGACTGTGGATCAAACTGTCGTGCTAATGGCGCGTAAAGATCGGACCGCGCATCTGGGACTGCTCACTGACGTGATGCGCGGTTAAAACTGTGAGATTTCCCTTCGCGTCGACATGCCAGATCGGACTGTCAGCCCCGCAAAACTACACGTACGTTTCGGAGTGCGGGTTGGAATGGCGCGTGCTGTTTCCCGCGGTCCGAACTTTACGTGTAGACTGGTTGAAATAAATCTCGAACTGCAATGATTTTATTGATACACGAATGGGAAGTTAATACTATTCTTTTGTTTTTAATAATGTATAATTCTGATTCACGTTATATAACCTTTATTTATTTTTAATCTTCTTAAGGCCAATTCAATAAAAAATGTTAGACATCCACAATATTAACACGTTGGCTGCTGGCCTCGCATATGACGCTCCGCGCCATGCACGAGGAGGAGGACGACGTGCAGAATCACATTTGTGTTTTCAGCACTCAAAGCGTTAACTAGCCCCAAACGAAGTACTTGTGTATGAAAACAATCAGACCCGAAAAATCATAATTTAAGTAAGTATTTCGAATGCCACATCAATAAGTTTAGAAACTCAGTGCAACAAGCTCCCAATACTCGTTGTATCAAATATTCATTATCTCCCCTGAAGGGGTACTTGCCGCGATTCCGAATAGCGCCAGTTTGGCAACGATCGCGGACAAATTAAATACACAGGTAACTTAAAAGATAATATTGCAGAACATTAACGCTCAAATCTAAAATACCTATATAACTTCTGTACTAATATTATATATGCAAAAGTTTGTGTGTGTGAGTTTGTTTTTTCCACTCAACTCCTTAACTGGATTTGGATGAAACTTGGAATATAGATAATTTGTTACCTGGATTAACACATAGGCTACTTTTATCCGGGTATCACACGAATGAAGCCGCGGTCAGAAGCTAGTAATAGTTTAAATGCAAAAATGTTTTTTTTTACGCTTTCACGCATTCTTTAACGCATACCTACTTCTTGTTCTTTGTATTTAGTTTTTTCTTGTTATCTTTTTTAAATCATTGTCGTGTTATGTATTTGTCAGAATAAAAGACTTTTCTTCTTTCTTCTTCTTCATTACTCAACCGATCATCATGAAATTTCACGTACCTACACGTTGTCAGAAAAAGACCTTTCAAACAGAAATAAAGTACTGCTCCGAGAGACAGAAAAATAACTTTTAATGCGAGTAATGTTATTAAAGTTTTTTAAATGTTTAATGCGGTGTTTTCAGCCTTCCTTCCTTCTTCGTATAAGCTAGTGGCTAACTCTGGTGTCGGAGTTTTTAGGACGCCCGAAGGCCTCCGACATGGCTTAAGGCGACTATAAGGGTCAAACCTCCCTGTCGCTCGCACTACTCAACATTTTTGAAGATATAAAATCACTGAATGTAGTTATGCAAAATAGCAAACGTTCACGGCCTAGAAAATAACAATACAAAGGTTCAGTAATAATATCATTTTGATTCTATCACGTTTTCTTACCAAAAAAACTTACCAAAAAAACTTGCACCAATGTGATCAATTTTGGTGCAAATTTTTTGGTAGGAAAACGAGGGTTCAACATGATATTCTTGCTGAACCTTTGTATTGTTATTTTCTAAGCCGTGAAGGTTTGCTATTTTGCATAACTACATTCAGTGATTTTATATTTTCAAAAATGTTGAATAGTGCGAGCGAGAGGGAGGTTTGACCCTTATAGTCGCCTTAACGTTGGTGTTTTCAGCAGTCAAAGGTGTTAATGTCGGCCCCTCTTGCAGTCAAATTATACCCCTATAAGCACACGCTACTCCTTTTTGGAAGTAGACTTGAATTTTGATTTAAAAAACCTGAGAGCCTTCAAGCCTCCAGTGAACAGATTTATTCTAGGCAAGCGTGCTCCATCGTAGACTGCATCTTTGCTTACCATCAGGCAAAATGTAGTCAAACGTAAGCCTATTTAATATAAAAAAACCTAAAGGGCTTAAGTTATATGCATTATGTAAGGAGCTTTCAAGAATCTCTAGTGAGTCAGGAACGATAAGATCTGTTATTAGATTTGGAAAAGCTCCTATAAAGTAGAGTACCTGGACGACCGATCTTTGCTCGGTTTTTTTTAAATCGTTTTATTGGAAATTATACGAATTAATTAATTATATTATATGAATTATTAATTATAATACGAATTACTTACTGATAAAATTTGAATATTTTTTTTTCGATTTTACCGACACATTAATAAGAAAATATGAACTGGTTTCTTATTAAAAAATCACAAGCGCATTTTGTTTAACATTTTAATAAAAACAAGTAATTACTTTTTTACAGTTAATCAATTAATTTCGTAAGTATATTTTTATCATATTATTTATGAAATCCTAATACTTCCTACCTGGAATGAATAATTTAATAATATAATAATAATCCTGAATGGTGCATCTCAATTGTCATCTTGATGAGTCAAAGGTTATCCTTGGTATATGTACTTATTTGCCAGATTGTTTACCAGTAACAATTTTTGCCTTCATTATGTGATTGCACAGACTTGTTACAATAAGTTGTACATCATTCCATAGTCCTTCTGATACGTCTAAATTACGCAACAAAACAACATTATTAACACATTTTTTTTTTCAATTTTAGTTCGTGTGGTGGCAAGTCTGAAATGTTGACACTGTTGAGAAATTCTGTTGTTAATTCGACTGCCTTTCATTGAGTCATGGCTATAGTAGACTTTGTTCTTACTATATTACTATAGTTATACTATAGTTTGGCAACTATATCATCAAAAATTTTTTCAACATCTTTGTTATGAGGTGCGAGTATTGCTCTGTCTTTGATTCCCTCATAATTTCCATTGGCTAAGCAGTTACCTAAAGCCCGCTATACTTACATGTTGATCGAGCTTAGGCCAATGCGAGCGTAGGCAAATTGATACATGAAAAGAGCTACCGTCTAGACGTTCGGCAAGTCTATGCAAACTATTGGAAACGGCCAATGTAAACGAGTTTTGTGGAGTTGCCCCAAGAAAGCTGCCCACACGTTGTGCGATTGGCCAAGCGCAGGCGAGCGCCTTTGATTTGTGCAGAAAAACCGTCACAGCTCCGAAGTGAGAGGACTGGTTGCGAGCGACTGCAACTTGTGACAATACACGCCAAATGAACTCTATACACGTTGGCGCTTGCCTTTACTCGGCCAGCTAGGCGAGCGACACCGAGCGATGGCAAGGCAAGGCAAATGTGCTATCTATACGTTGGTCTTGGCCTTCGCTCGGCAACGCTCCATCAACATGTATTGCAGGCTTAAATACACTATCCGGCCTTGTGCTGGCCAATTCACGGTACGTTTTCCAATCTCTTCGCAATATTGTCGAACTTGTGCAGCTGGGCATTATCTTGCATGTTAAATTTCCCCTATTAATCCCATGTAAAGTACCTACCACGTGAGTTGCTAGAAACCTATAAAACCTTCTAAACCAAGAACTCTTTGGTTTAGTTCTGCTTAAAAACGCCATCTATTGTCAAGTAGTGAAATTCCGTAACGGAAAAAAACCTCACGCTCCCCACTCCGACGGGCACGGAGGTGGGGCTTGAAGGCCGTGCATTGTCTAACGTCGTTTCTTTTCGGCAGTCTTCGACACGGTGTTTGTGTGCGTGCAACTAGACGTATTTTTATTTAATAAAAGAAAAAAAAACCCCGCCCCACCCCACCACGCTCAAAAAGTGTAACTTGAATTAATATCAAAGAAAAAGAAATACTGCATAAATAAAATAAATAAATAATTATAATTGCATAAGTTGATACAAAATGCTATGCAATAGCTTTACCGCGGCAGTCCCCGAGTGCCACACGTTTTAGTGTTGCTGTGTCGGCAAAAAAGTTTAGTTTTTATTTACAAGTGCTCGTAAACGGGAAATTTTGTCAATTTCTTGCTGCAATGGGATAGCCACTATTATATATAATTATAATATTGTAGCCCGGCAATATTGCAGCAATATGACTACTTAAATATATTTCAGTATTCTCGCAAGCATTTAATGTCTAGCCGACTACATTGCAAATGATTTATTCAGCTTTGACTTCACTGCAATATTGCCGTATCTCGTCTTTTGCTCTGATGTTTAGGTGCATCTCATTTCCCTCGCTCACCACCCCCCCGCCTCGTCCTGTAGCTGCCGCTGCTGTCTTCTCAATCTTACCGCATTATGCTCCGCGTGTACAAATAAAACTCCTCAGCAATCCAGTTCCTGAATCTTGAATGGCTCGGCAATGTCAGCTTGTATTGCAAAATGAAGTTGCATTTAATTATACTGAGCAAAAATGGTCGATAAAAATAGCCCAAAACATGCAATTTTTGTAGCCCGTTTACAGGCCTCTTAATAATACAATAATAAAATAGTATTACTACTCGCCCATAGATGACAGAAAGAGTCAAAATCGTATTCTAATTATAAATAAACTTTTAAAAAAAGATCTATTAGGCAATTTCTTGGTCTAACCTCAAACCAAACATTTGTTATTTGTTGTGTTGCATAACAACGTCATCTATTGTCAAATAGCTTTAGTGTTGCTATGTCAGTAAAACAGTTAAGCTGATAGCATCGAGTTATTATAAATAGAGGCACAAACGTGGAAAAAGAGTATCTGCACCATAACTTTGTCAGTGTGACAGGATAAAATCCGTAACGAGTTTATCCGACATAGAACTGAAGTTGTCGACATAGCTCAGAGAATTAGCAAGCTGAAGTGGCAGTGGGCTGGCCATATCTGCCGAAGAACCGATAACCGTTGGGGTAAACGAGTTCTTGAGTGGAGACCGCGGCTCGGCAAACGTAGTGTGGGACGCCCTCCGGCCAGGTGGGGTGACGATCTGCGAAAGGCTGCTGGTTAAAGCTGAATGCGTCGAGCTCAGGACAGGGCGCAATGGCGCTCATTAGGGGAGGCCTATGTCCAGCAGTGTACTGATATAGGCTGATGATGATGATGATGATGATGAACTTTGTCAAAAAGGTATTAGATAGATTGAACGTATGAAACACGGTACAAAAATTGTGTGATGATTCATATCTGATGCATGGGACAGGGAACTTGATAATATTAGGTCCTTACCTATAAAATTGGCGTTTTTTCACTCTATTTTATTTCGTATATAGTTTTTTTGTTCTACAGTATTATACAAAATTAATTTATATTCTGAACGTAATAATATTGGAAAGATTGAAAATTCAATAATTGAACTATTTTTGAGGAAGTTTGTCTCCAAAAAATAAAACTTATAAAATCCATTCATTTCATGTGCTGTCGCTTTCAATGCTAAAATTCGTTGTATTTTTTTAATGTGTTAGTTTGTTTTTTAAATAATCGACGCATGCTTTTCAAAATGTTGTCCAATTATACACACAAACTTTTAGGGGAATAGGATATGTAGTTTCAGAAAAAAATACAAAAATGTCTGTATGGCGAAATCAACTTTCAGTATCAACTATCAGTCTCCATACAATTTTTTTATATGTAAGGCCTTATTATTAGTGTAATTCTATTCTAGCACGCTCTGCATACCTACCTACTGTTGGACAGTTACTTGTTATTAGCTAATTGTGATGCAAACGACAGTGGCGCGGTTCGCCGCTCTCATTACAGTAATGTTTGACTCTGATTTCGTGTAGTTTGTTGGTTTGCGGTTTTCCATACGTGTTAACAATTTGTTGATCTTTTTCAATGCGTTACTATTAACATCATCTTTATTGGTACCTAGTTTTCAATATTTAGGTAACCCTTAACTTAAACTTATTGTTTTTGTTTAGAATAACGGGAATTTTCACATATTCACATCAGCGAAGTCACCGACGGCGTTTCACCTCTTTAAGAGAGTCATCATCAGGGTGAATGAATACGACACTCTCCCTACGACACTAACTTAAACTTTTAGAAATTTTCATATTGAGAAACGGGAATTTTCACGAACCGTATATCGGTGAAGACACTGCTGGCGTTTCGTCTCGTTATGAGAGTCTTCATCAGAGTGAGTGAACGCGCCACTCTCCCGCCGCGTCCCGTTCAGTACTAAGTTTTTATATATTATGACCGTAGTAATAGTAAAAATTTATTTACATTTCTACAGCGTCAAGTGATAGTTTTTATGAACAGTAGGGGACGTTTTGTTCAAAGCATTTGTTTAGGTTTTCCCGGTACCTATCAGCCGTTTTTAGCCCATTGCTTGGCTTTTGTAAGACGTTGCAACCTCAATCTTTCGAACCCAAGCCAACCTCACCTGCCCGTGGTTCACCCGGCTAACTAACAAACAGGGCTCTGGCGGCTGGTCGATTGTAGCACAACCTAACATTGGAAACACGAAAAGCTGTGCTCTGCGATCCTGAACCCGCATTCCCAGCGGAAATTAATAAAATCTTATTAGGGGATTTTTTTGTAGTTGTAGTGTCCTTTGTGAAAGGCTCGTCCGGGGAAGTACTGCCACCAAGCCTATTTCTGCCGTCAAGCAGCTTTGCTGTATTTCGGGTTTGAAGGGTGTGAGTGACATTTAAATTACAGCCACAATCTTCATGCCTCAAGTTGATGGACGCAGGGCGTTGTATCGTAGAGCATGTTCTAAGACGGCCTCTGTGGCGCAGTGGGCGAAAGTCCGCCTGAGACGCAGAAGATTGCGGGTTCGATTCCCGCTGCGGGACATGTTTGCATGTTCTGTAGATATTTGTCTCGGGTCTGGGTGTTTTCTATGTATGATAGGTACGTATTTACAAAAAATATATATGTGTAGTATATCAATCATGTGGTTCCCATAATACAAGCTCTGCTTAGTTTGGGGCTACATGATGCTGTGTGATTAGGTCCCGCAAGAAAAAAAAAATAGCATGATCTACCATGGCATGCTTTGTGATAGGTAATGGTTACCACTTAACATCAGGAAGGCCATGTACTTGTTCAGTCTTCAGGTACCATAAAATAATAAAAAAATCCTATGACGACGGCATTAACTTAACTTTCTTACTTTTGTTAAATCTAATACATAATTTATTATTTTATTTTAACTATGCTTTAAATTAATTTGTAAACCTTTTGTATGTTGTAAGAACTATTTTTGTTTGTACTTTATTAATTCAAATTTATTTTATTGCCCGCTATTACTGTAACTCTTGACTACCACCTGAGATCGAGCTCTGGGGTATACTGAAAACCAGCCCTGCGTAGATCGTGGTCTGCGCAGATTAGTGCTGAGTGTACTACCATTTGCCTAAGCACACTAAAACTCATTGTGTTCTATTTTTTGTTATTTTATGTTTGGCAATAAATGCATTTGTATTTGTATGTCCAGAAGTAGAATGTAGGCTGGTGTTGTAACAACAACACCAGCCTACATTCTAAGGCCTCTGCACCGAGACAGAATGAAAAGCTAACAAGCTTTTCATTCTGTCTCGGTGCAGAGGCCTTACCACAGGTTTTGATAGTTTTCGAAAACTTTATAAGTTTCGGTATCTTTCCATACATTTTCGTAGTTCATGCACGTTTCCCTAGAGGCGCTGTACTGAAAATGTATGGAAAAATACCGAAACTTATAAAGTTTTCGTAAACATAAAAACCTGTGGTAAGCCCTCAGAAATAGAACCGGACAAAAGTGCCATCATCACCGCAATGTAAAAAATTACCCTCCTAATACATTAAAACACTCCTGTCAAGCATAGCAACACCCCCTTAAACCCTACGAGCTTTATCTGCACATTCTCTATTACATAACACTCTTCTCATTGACTATTCGATCAGCATATTGATATATTTGTCACATTTATCAGATACAAACACAACAAACACTTCCAAATCAATTCCACTTCACCCTTCATTTCGTCCCCTCGAGTGCTGCCAACATTTGTTTATTGTAATATCCAATACAAATGACGTAATGCCATACAGCCGGGGTACACCGGACCCGGGGTGACCACGGTCAATTTAGGATCCAATTACGTACAGCTTAGTTGGAAAAAATCCTGGGTAATCCAGCTCTTCATGTGCGGAGCAAGGGATAAGAGTCGAGCGTGGATTGTTAGCCATCTCTGCCGAGTGGGGTTCCATAAATTCAGAAAATTCACTGCACTCAATAGATTCTTCTGCGTTCTGAAGAATCTATTGAGTGCAGTGAATTTTCAGAAAGAAGATCCGTTGATCTTCAGGCATCCTGTGGTATAAAAGAATACCCTACTGATGTCCATTGCCCTCTCTCATGAATTGAAGAGTAGTACTTTTTAGTGGCTTTGAAATTTATAGTAAAGAAGCTACACACACCACATGATGTTAAGGCCATTGGATTCGTATATTTATTTATTTGACCTGTCAAGGGATCTAGAACGTTTTTGCTATTTTTTTTTTCTTTACTCAAAATAGTCAAGCGTTTGACAACTATCACACTTGAAACAGGTGAATATGTGGTCTAATATGGTGCCTAGAAGGAACTGATTCACTCTGGATTTGAAGACTCCGAGATTGTACTGATCCGGGAAAACAGACGCCGGATTACTAAAGTAAAGTTTATTAATATTTTTTTTGTACTTTTTAGTGGATTTCTTCATTTGAACAAAAAAAGGGAATTATTTTTGTATTTATGTGAGCAAACACGACTCTCTGCATCCCACATCTCCGCGTCACATCTTTAAACGTCGATGGTCTTCACCGATGTATCGGTACGTGAGGATTTCCATTTTCAATATTAATTTTATGGGTTAAATATTTATGTAACCATTGAAGACACAATATACTGGAGCTACATTGATATAGATACCTACTACCGATAGACAATGGTAAGGGTCTAACCCCCATCTCCGGTTCTGATCTCACCTGCAAGTGGTGCACCCTACTGTACAACGAATGTGGCTCTGGCGGCCGGCTGATTGCGGCGTAGTGCAGCCTAACATTCACACAGCTAAATCCCCTGGCCGCCGAGCGATCCCAAACCCGCATGCCCAGCGTGGCGATTATTGGCATTTCCCCCTTCTTATAGGGGAGGCCTATGTCGAGTGGTGGACTGAATAGGCTGTTGTTGTTGATATTATTGATAGAAAAAGAAATTCTCGCAGAACCGCTTCAGCGTATCCCTTGGGCGGGATGTCGACGGGGTAATTCCGCGCTCCCGGGGTAGTTCCGCATCAAAACACAATCGCCTCGTAAAGGATTAAGATACGGCGCCTTCATCGCTATTGATTCCCGGTTACAAATTGAATGAGTTTTCTCTATTCATTGTTTTCGTAACCGGATCTGTTATCTGACACATATATTTAACTTTTTTAACACCATCAGGTAACTGATAAGTAGGTTTTTAAATCCTGATCCTTAGTTAATGACCTCGTGGATGTAGCTGGGAACCTGTAGATAAAGCTTGCAAAGGTTCAGAAGGAATGGCGTTACAAAGAGGAGACTATAGCGTATATAGTTGGGTATATACCGTACAGTAGGTTTAAATCGGACTAAATATTTGTTTGTTTGTTTATTTTTGTTTAATTTGTGACTCATATAAATGTTTCTTTATGTTTATCCGTAAATGATGATGAATTCTTTAATGGCTTAAAGAGTTTAGTCTCATAAGAACCAATTTCAGTTCACTTAAAATTAGACTTAATTTGTAGTTCAAAAGTAGATTTAGGCTATTAGCACTATTAGCAAAGGAGTATGCAAAAAAAATATTTGAATAGGTGCCCATTTTATAATCTAAAAGATTAGGTGTAGTACCCAACCAAAAGCTGAAACCATAACTGCATGTAGGTAGTTGATAATTATGTAACCAAAAGTATCTATTAGTACAGGTCACGTCATGTAAAAGACTGCTGGCGATAAGTTGCGCATTAGTTTATCGGTATTCACCCGTGCGCAAACACACCCCCTCTACTGTTTTCAGCGTTATTTTTAACCGACTTCAAAAAGGAGGAGGTTCTCAATTTCTCAATTCTTTTTTTTTATGTATGTTCACCGATAACTCCGTCAATTGTGGACCGATTTTAAAAATTCTTTTTTTGTTTAATAGAATATACTTCACAGGTCTCAATATGGTCTCATATAAATTTTATTCCTGAGGGATTGGTACTTTTCCCGGAAAACTCAAAAAACCTCATCCTCTCTTGTAATTTTCGCACTATGATCACCAATATCTCCGTCAATTGTGAACCGATTTTGAAAAATTCTTTAGGGCAAGAAGTAAGAAGTGATTTATTTGAAGTCGGTTTATTTTTTACATGACGCGTACCGTACCATCATTTGACTTGCGATCTTTTACAAATATTATTTGTTTATTTTAGTTTACGCATACAATACCAAAACAAAGAAAGAAAATAGACATAGAAACGACTTTGCATTTATAAAATAAACTAGGTGTAAGCGATTATTACTTAGCACTTTGAGCACCTGCATAACCAACGTAAGTGGCGTGATAAAAGTTTGAGAAAGCACTTACGCGACGTAAATAGCTCCTAGCTTACTCGCACTCAACTTACTCGGGCGAAGTCTAACTAGTAGAAAATAGGTTACCTAGATGCATAGTTAGAAATGAAAAGTACCTGCTAAGAAAAGTGCGGCGGTTTTGAATGTCAACGTGTTTATGAGCTTTCAATTGATGTTAAGTGCTAGCTAGGTTCTTGTTTCTCATAGAAAGAAAGAGCTCTTCTAGATGCATTCTATAAACTCTGGTTGCAAAGTATGAAAAGTAAATACATTTCTCTTCCTTTATTAAAGAGTTATTTTTCTGCATATTCGGGCTTGAGGCTTATAACGCCAGCCCAGTGAGTCCATTGCTAGACATAGGCCGCCCCTAAATGTAGGGGGAAATCTATCCTACCCTATTATCCCCTCGCTGGGCATGCGGGTTGGGGGACCGCAGTGCTTATCGTAACACTGATGCTGCTGCCTGTTGGCGGCTTGCAGTGATTCAACTGTGCACCCAGTCAGTCAGCCGCTAGAGCCCCGGTTGTTTTACAATTGGATGCACCTCAGATGAAGTTGTTTTGGATCCCAAAGATGGGAGTTGCACCACAACTTACTACCATTCGAGGCCTAACTGAGTGGCATAGGTAATTAATGAGACGCCTGTTGAGCTTTTATCGAGCTTGTTTCGCACAGCCCAGGGGACACGATGCTGCGGACGCGAGCATAATCGCCTCCTACCACGTCGACTAGAGTGTCTATTCGGTATCTCAGTTGCCAACTAAAATGATCAACATTTGACCTGCAGCCTTAGGTATCGGCTAAGTCACGTGATACCTGGATTTGGTTTTGTGAAACCAAGAAGTTTCATCTACATACGCCGAAAGCGATTCCAGGCAATTTGAAATAAAGCCAAATCAAAATCAAAAATCAATTATTGAATGAACAAATCAAGTATTTTGACATAATCTTGGTATCATTTACTTCGATCAATATTTGATCGAAAATCATTAAAGTTGGCATCTAAAGAGATAAATATGAACACCTTTTGCTGTTCGTTCGTAATACATTGCGAGGCGAAAAAGTTACATGATTCGGCATGGTATATTGCGATTGAGGACGTCTTGCCTTGGATTTCAGACTGAGCCGATAAGGCGGATGAAATATCAAAGTTTGTAAATATAGGCACGGTGCGTATGATTTGAGTTAGCAACTGAAATAGCGAATAAGGGAGCTGAGAATTTAATTCGCAACGATTACTTGTTATACTTGTTTGGAGTAGAAATATCCATTGCGATGCTATCTAAACGCCCTTCAAATGGAAATCGCGGTACTTCTAGCCATCGCGTCTCCAGCATCGACGATTGAAATCCTTCTTTTCAGCATCCGGATTTTTATACTACGTTTAGATAATATCTAGTCTCATCTGAGAACACACGAATATGCACGATTATTGAGTTCATTAGTTTTCTGCTATCGCCAAAAAACCTACTTCATCGACTGGAACACTGACACTTATTTGTGGCGAGTAAAAATTTATACAAATCTGTTTTTATGTCAATAAACAAACTATTATTAGTCTAAAATATTGTGCAGCAAGAATCAACTGAATTAAGGGGGTAAGGGGCCTAAGCCAACGTCGACTGCACCCTGCTAACTAGCAAACGGAGCTCTGGCGGCCGGCTGTTGCGGTATAGAAAGCCTGAAACTGGCACAGCTAAATCCCCTGGCCACCGATGGGCAGCAGCGTCGGTGGTGCGAGAAGCTGTGCCGTGCGATCCCAACCCACATGCCCAGAGTGATAATATGGGCATACCCAGAAGTGAACTGAATAGCCTGTTGTTGTTGAGAATCAAACCCGCAACCTTGTGCATCTCAACCTGCTTTTTGCATTGAAGACATAGATAAAGATATTTATTGTTCGTAGAAACTTGGCCAACGAATTAAGCCAACGAGATAATTTTATACCCGTACTCTCGTACCTTATTCGTCAATGCTCGCCGAGGATCTAAACGTTGCAAAAGGATTCTATATTTTCTAGAGAAACCAGTGCCCTGAATCGAAAAATAAACATCGGAGCACCAGTTTGGGATAGCGTTTGGAAGCTCGTAAAAGGCGCATCAATCGGGTAGCTCTAATAGCTTGGATTGGAGCCAGATGAACTATTTGTTCGGCCACTCGGCGCTTCATTACGCTGGCCATAGGTTCGGAGCATCTTTGGATGCTGGCAAACTGCGCGTTGTAAAGTAAGCTTAACATTGAAGTGATTCAGCGCTGTGTTTGCTTACTTTGGAGCATCTTTGGATGGTGCGTTTTGAAGTTAGCTTACAAGTGAATTATTGATTCTGCGTTGCGTGGCAAACGTCTACTTTGTTTTTTTATAGTCAGTAGGTTGCTGTTTCTATAGCAAAGGTAGGCTAATTTAAATTAATTTAAATCACATTCGAGGTTAAAAACTATCTAGTAACCAAAAAGGTTATCTATAAAAAGTTTTTCTACACTAATATAATATTATAAAGAGGAAAGATTTGATTGTTTGTTTGCATTGAATAGACTCGGAAACTACTGGACCGATTAAAAAAATTCTTTCACCGTTGGGTAGCTACACTATCCCCGGGTGTTATAGGCTATATTATATTTTCAAAAAAATTATTATTCAATAATGCTAGTAATAAATAGTGTGGTTAATTCCGTCGAGGAAAAAGTCATGTCGCGCCTTTGAAAGAGGATACGAAAGGCGATGATCTCTCATGACGTAAAATCAAATATACTTTATACTTTAAAAAACATTACAACTACGATCCGAACTATTTTTTTACACAACGCCTTAAATACACACCTTTCAAATAGAAAAATGTTCCCGATAGAAAAATAACTGTGACGCTAGCGAAGCCACTGGACACAGCTAGTTCTAAATATTTAAAAAACATTTAAGCCCATTAAAAATAATTTTAACTACATTATCCCCTTTGGGTGCGCCGTGGCTTGTCAAACAATCCCACACTCCCACTAGAATGCTACAGTTTTAACACTGTAATCCGCAGCTTGTAATTGCACAGTAAAATTGTAATTGTTATAGAATGCTCGCTGCACACTAATTGCTGTGTACAGCTAACAGTACTGTGGAAAACAGTAGCTTGGCTGAACTATACTCCATTTATTCTTCAGTTGTCAGATATTCGAGTAAAACTATACAAGTGCAATATAATATTATGTATGTAACTAGGTACTATTAAATTAATATTCTTTTCATCCCATCTTGGAAAGAGTAATTTTGCTCTTCGTTATCCGAGTGTAAAAGCCGTTTTTATCCACTATAGGATGAAGTAAAATTGAATTTAGAACATCGTGTCCAGTAAGTTTGTGAATTCAAAACATTATTAAACCTATTTACTTCTACCTCTATGGTGCCGAATTTATCATACAACCTCTTTTAATTTGATAAAACCTTAGACTCAGAACATTCTTGGTGTACTTTATTTTTTTTAAACTTTAAATGTTATATTAATGTTAATCTTTTTTTTGCATTTAGTCATTTCCGCGCTGAGGTGGGATAATAAGTTACGTGTTACACTTGACTTGCAACGATTTTTCACCTCGTGCTCTTTTGATTCCCTCGCTAAAAAAAAATTGAGCACGCGGTTAAAACTTTGCACTCTTGTATAACAAATAACGATTCTCCTGTATTCGGGTAAATAGCTGCCACTTAAGCTATTTGATCCACATCCCAATTTGTATCGTAACTAATATTTAATTGTATGCTTACCTTGTTGTGTGCGATATTTTTCCATTGTGTGCTTGTATTAGTTACTTATTTTGTTGTAGTTTTAATTTATCTATTATTTTGTTGTCTAAATGCGTAAGTTTACATCTATTTTTCATTGATTTGTATAGTGTGTAAGAGGTCCATGACCTCACCAGAGGACGGAAGATCAGCTGGAAGACCAGGTTGTTCCAACCAGTACATGCTGAGTCAGGGATCGATTTGCAGCGAAAGACAACCTTTTTTTATTTATGATCCTACCATTTTATGTACCTACTTCTGTCTTTTGCAAATAAATGTTTTTCTATTCTATTCTATTCTATTCTATTCTAAAAAGCTTATTCATATCATCATCATCATCGTCGTTTCGGTCATTTTCACGGAGCGCTCGTGGTGTTGCTTACTACGGTATTCTAAATCATCTTGGTAAAGCAACACTCCGCCTGGTTACTATTTGGATGGGTAACCGTTTTGTGGCACTAAGATCTGGACGCTTCTTGTTTCGGAAGGCACGTCAAGATGTTGGTCCCAATTTTCAGTCCTTAAGCCATATTGGAGGCCTTCAGGCGGCCTAAAAACACCTACAAGAGGCCACTCGTTCATACGAAGCTCGACGATTTTAAGTATAGTAAGATATCTTGGCCAAACATCACAATATAAACCTGCTGCATGAAAATTTGTTGAGCAACAAACTAGCCCACAAGACCTGGCTAGCTGCATCATGAAGCGCGCACCTGCCTTTCCCGCTTCCAGTAAACTCCATCCCTTTCATGATGTTTTAGTGCTGCATAATAAAGATGTAAATCTTTAAAACAAAAAGACGTGTGGCACTCGGGGACTGCCGCGGTAAAGCTATTGCATAGCATTTTGTATCAACTTATGCAATTATAATTATTTATTTATTTTATTTATGCAGTATTTCTTTTTCTTTGATATTAATTCAAGTTACACTTTTTGAGCGTGGTGATCGTCTCGATTCGTGCGAGCTTCGTAGAGTCGTACAATACGTCTAGTTGCACGCACACCGTGTCGAAGACTGCCGAAAAGAAACGACGTTAGACAATGCACGGCCTTCAAGCCACACCTCCGTGCCCGTCGGAGTGGGGAGCGTGAGGTTTTTTTTCGTCACGGAATTTCTGGATTCGGTCCCCGCGCTCAAGGCCCTCGATAGAAGCTATGCAATAGCTTAAAATATATAACCCCCTTATTCATCATCAAATGTAATGACATTTGATGATGAATAAGGGGGTTATATATTTTGTTTTAAAGATTTACATCTTTATTATGCAGCACTAAAACATCATGATGGGATGGAGTTTACTGGAAAAATTTTATAACGCTCGATAAAGTAAGTTTGTCCCTGTCATTTAAATGTAAATAAAAAGAGATAACATGATATTTGAACGCCCTTTTAGGTATATAATGTTTATAGAACTGTTATGAATAGGACGGTAAGCCTATAAATGCGTACAAGGATCGCACTATTTTAGACCAAAGAGTATTCAATACTAGGTACCTGTTAGTCTCTTCTATCTACCTACTGTTGAATTGTACATTGTGGCCCAGCACTTGCGGGCGAGTAGTTAATGCAAACGACCACTAACTGGGCTTAGTTTACTCGATTGCTAATATAACCACTATTTATTGTTAACACTATTATAATTGAAACATAGATTAAGCTTAGCGTTGCCTGAAACCAAAAAAGGTTTATAATTTCGCAGAAAGACTTTGATTTTGATTTCTACCTTATTCAGATTAAATGGGTATAATTGAAGCTTGTACCTGGCCTTGGCCTGGAACTCTTGAGTGGAAAGTTTAGGTGACTATTTAAGATATATTGGTACAGCAATAGCTAGGTATAGGTACCTACGATACCTACCCTCAGAAAAAAATACGGATGCATTTTATAGCCCACTAGCAGTCAAAGTACCTACCTAATTTATTGTGTCATGTGTATAAAAGTTCTTAAGCCGAATAAGCTATACATCTATAAATCTAGAATTCATGACACAAATTCTACAAACTATTTTTATATTATGAAAACAGTACATTTTCCGAAATATTCAATGCCGGTGAAATGTAAAATCATTCATATTACTGTGAACAATATACGTGATATTGCCGAAATTGTGGAAATTACATCATCCCAAATGCCATTGAATAAAATATAAAATAACACGGGAAATTATCATTACTGGCAAGTGGCAACAAAAGATAAAGAAGTTACACTCAGAATGAGATCGTATATGATTTTCAAATGTTATAGAAGTTCCTATTCACTCAGAGATTTTTGCCAATACAACTTGAAGTATCAAGTACGCAACGCAATCACGTAGTAGCGTGATTGCGTTACAAATTGATGTTAATAAAAAATGAATGCTTTAAAATGTTCCTTATGTTAACTAAATAGATTTTGATTTTCGTATTTTGTACTACACATGAACTTCTAAACACTATCGAAAAATAAAACAACTCAAATATATTCCCAGAATAAATGAATCTGTTTATAAAATGCCCAATAAAAGTTTTGTTTATATATTCTATATTTTTTAGTGACTGATGATCGAATAAAGCGAAAAACACGGGGACTGCCGCGGTAAAGCTATTGCATAGCATTTTGTATCAACTTATGCAATTATAATTATTTATTTATTTTATTTATGCAGTATTTCTTTTTCTTTGATATTAATTCAAGTTACACTTTTTGAGCGTGGTGATCGTCTCGATTCGTGCGAGCTTCGTAGAGTCGTACAATACGTCTAGTTGCACGCACACCGTGTCGAAGACTGCCGAAAAGAAACGACGTTAGACAATGCACGGCCTTCAAGCCATACCTCCGTGCCCGTCGGAGTGGGGAGCGTGAGGTTTTTTTTCGTCACGGAATTTCTGGATTCGGTCCCCGCGCTCAAGGCCCTCGATAGAAGCTATGCAATAGCTTAAAATATATAACCCCCTTATTCATCATCAAATGTAATGACATTTGATGATGAATAAGGGGGTTATATATTTTGTTTTAAAGATTTACATCTTTATTATGCAGCACTAAAACATCATGATGGGATGGAGTTTACTGGAAAAATTTTATAACGCTCGATAAAGTAAGTTTGTCCCTGTCATTTAAATGTAAATAAAAAGAGATAACATGATATTTGAACGCCCTTTTAGGTATATAATGTTTATAGAACTGTTATGAATAGGACGGTAAGCCTATAAATGCGTACAAGGATCGCACTATTTTAGACCAAAGAGTATTCAATACTAGGTACCTGTTAGTCTCTTCTATCTACCTACTGTTGAATTGTACATTGTGGCCCAGCACTTGCGGGCGAGTAGTTAATGCAAACGACCACTAACTGGGCTTAGTTTACTCGATTGCTAATATAACCACTATTTATTGTTAACACTATTATAATTGAAACATAGATTAAGCTTAGCGTTGCCTGAAACCAAAAAAGGTTTATAATTTCGCAGAAAGACTTTGATTTTGATTTCTACCTTATTCAGATCAAATAGGTATAATTGAAGCTTGTACCTGGCCTTGGCCTGGAACTCTTGAGTGGAAAGTTTAGGTGACTATTTAAGATATATTGGTACAGCAATAGCTAGGTATAGGTACCTACGATACCTACCCTCAGAAAAAAATACGGATGCATTTTATAGCCCACTAGCAGTCAAAGTACCTACCTAATTTATTGTGTCATGTGTATAAAAGTTCTTAAGCCGAATAAGCTATACATCTATAAATCTAGAATTCATGACACAAATTCTACAAACTATTTTTATATTATGAAAACAGTACATTTTCCGAAATATTCAATGCCGGTGAAATGTAAAATCATTCATATTACTGTGAACAATATACGTGATATTGCCGAAATTGTGGAAATTACATCATCCCAAATGCCATTGAATAAAATATAAAATAACACGGGAAATTATCATTACTGGCAAGTGGCAACAAAAGATAAAGAAGTTACACTCAGAATGAGATCGTATATGATTTTCAAATGTTATAGAAGTTCCTATTCACTCAGAGATTTTTGCCAATACAACTTGAAGTATCAAGTACGCAACGCAATCACGTAGTAGCGTGATTGCGTTACAAATTGATGTTAATAAAAAATGAATGCTTTAAAATGTTCCTTATGTTAACTAAATAGATTTTGATTTTCGTATTTTGTACTACACATGAACTTCTAAACACTATCGAAAAATAAAACAACTCAAATATATTCCCAGAATAAATGAATCTGTTTATAAAATGCCCAATAAAAGTTTTGTTTATATATTCTATATTTTTTAGTGACTGATGATCGAATAAAGCGAAAAACAGTGGGCACAAAGCAAAATTCCACTTCGAATGAAATATTTCTGTAGGTAATCATTTACGTGGTATGCCAACATAATTTCCAGCCGAACTCATTCACAATCACATACAAATGATTGAAACGACAAAAACAAAGTCATAAATCAAAAGCTCTGCATTATGTAGGATTAGGTACCTAACCTACATATTTCCAAACAAAATTGAAATCTTAGACGAAATTTTAGACTACTTAAAACTGACAGACGAAATACAAAAAAAAAAAATCCCCCCTCTCGGAAATAGTATTTTTGCTCTTCGATATCTGAGTGCACACGCAGCCGTTTTATCCGCTAGAGCAGCGGTCGGCAGCACGCGGTCCGCGGGCCGCATGCGGCCCATGCAGTGGTACAGATAGGATGTAGCATCCCTTAATTTTTTTAATATCTTATCCACCAGAAAGCGCAATGGCTGCTTGCCATCTGATTTTGACGAAATGAAAAAGTTTGGTAGAACTTACTAACGCCAACTAACGTTTTCATTTGTCAACAAAAAATTATGTGATATATAATTTTCTCGTCTCACAGATGAGCATTTGAGAGGCATTTGAAAAATGGTTTTGCGTGGTTATTTTTCTATATATAAAGCCCAAACATACGTAACAATTACCTAGTATACGAATTAAATTACATTTATTAAAAAAAAAATTAAAAGCGTTTATGTTTTTTCTATAGGATACATTTCTTCTATCACAGGTGTGGCCCGCACTTACTTTATTTTGCCACCTTGTGGCCCTTACCTGACAAAAAGTTGCCGACCGCTGCGCTAGAGAATAAAATAAATTGAATTTAGAACATCGTGTGCACTTTTGTGAATTCAAAACATCATTTCATTAAACCCATTTACTTCTAACTCCATGGTGCCTAATTTATCATACAACCTTTTTTTAATTTGTTAAAAACTCAGACTCAAAACCTTCTTGGTGTACATTTTTTAAAACTCTTTCTTTTAACCGACTTCAAAAAGGAGGTTCTCAATTTTTTTTCGACTTTTTTTATATGTATGTTCACCGATAACTCCGTCAATTGTGGACCGATTTTCAAAAATTTTTTTGTTTAAAGGAGTATTATACTTCACAGGTGGTCCCATATAAATTTTATTCCGGAGGAATTGGTACTTTTCCCGGCAAACTAACCCGACCGGAAACGATTTTCAAATTTTTTTTTTTTTTGGCAAGAAGTACCATCCTAGTAGTTTGTGTTTCCTCGCTGAGGTGGGATGAAAAGTGGTTGTACTGGAGTAAAAAGATTTTCACCTCGTGCTCTTTTGATTCCTTCGCTTGCTCGGTCATCAAAATTGAGCACGCGGTCAAAAAGCAACTTTGCACTCTTGTTTAACAAATAATTATTGAATAGTTCATCAGTCATGTGGTTCCCATATAATAATCTCTGCTAGAAGTTGCTGTGTGATATTGTCTATCATTACCATACTCGTTTGTGTTAAAACTAAACAAGAGTAGATTAAAAGTTAAAACATAAGCAAAACATCGTGATCCTCCTAGTTTGGAAGTCGATTCCCGAAAAACAAAGTTACCAGCGCAGGTATACACAAAATGTTTTCACAATACGTCATAACATAAAAGCCTGAGTGTTGCCACAAGCAATAAGTTTCAACAGCCGCCTTATTTACGAAATATTGAATTGCTCTGAATAAAAGTAAAGGAAAAAACTCAGGAACACGTTGTTTTTTACGAGGATTTTATTTTGAGTTCCTCATTTTTGGAATAGGATGCTTACTATAGGCTCTTAGGCGTGTAATATTTTGTAGGATACGAAGCGTACACCCTTATTGCTCACTTGAAGTAAATATTTACTGAGCCAGGTAGAAAATATTGCGTTGTTTGTAAATGTACCGAAATCTGGAGAGGAGCGTTCATTGCGATACCCGTGGTGGCGTAGTGAGGGACCCTGACATCCGTGGATTTAAATCTCCTCCAACAATGCCCATCAAGCTAAACTAAAACTTTGACACTGCTTAATATTATCCGTTGTTGATACTGGACTATAGATTTTACATATTTGCTTTTAATTTAACTAAAACTAATAATTATTTAATGTAATATTTATTTATTTAATTATTTTTTTTGTAACTAAAAGATGTAAACTTGTGATAGCACCAGCTCAAACCTTAGTGGTTTTTAGATGCTATATTCTAAACAAAAAATAATGTAAAAAAATAGTTTATAAGATAGAAAAACAAATATATATATTTATATGTATCCAGGGTTTTTACTGGATTACCTCAAAAAGTTACCTTAAGGTTTAAAGTTTCGTAACATAAATTTTGAGTTTCAGTTTGAGATAGCGTGGTGCAAAAGGGCTCAGAGCGTGTGTAAAAGTAAGACATTACTTCGTTGTTTTTAGCAGATCACTCCACCCTGACACTATTCGTATAGGTGACCGTTTTGTGTCATTTAGATCTCGCTTCCGTGCTTAGGAAGGCAGGTCTCAGCCTTTTAAGTTATTGATACATGCCGTTGGCCTTCGGGCGGTGTTTAAACTCTAGGTAACTCTAGGTACTTATGGATCATCATCATTATCCCCGGCCGTCCATTTTTGATCGCTGGCCTCTCCCATTTCATTTCATTCACAACGGTCTATCTATAAAGTCAGTATCTATGAATAACTCTCCCATATTTCTACCAAACATACCTGTAAGCATTTATAGGCTGGATAATAGAAGAACAATATGAGTACAGGAATACTTCGCATACATCGACAAATGAAATTAAAGTATTCCTTCATCTGGGGTAGACTGTGCTCGCATTCATTCGCGCATACTCCCCCATAATCATGTTAACAATGTTATCCGTGAAATCAAGGTTTTAACATCACAACGGGACGGGAACGACGAGTTACTAAAACTCGAATAAATTATCAAAATATTAAAAAGCCTAGGTAAATTCTCTTTCACTTCCTTAGGTTGATACATAGTTGTTTTATTATATTTTCCATTACTTTCTTTTATATTTTTTTCCCTTGTTATATCTTTTGCTTTATTATAGTTGTATGTTCTTATTTTTGTATTGCGTGTAGGTACGTGATATCACCCAATCAGGCCCTATCTGAAAATCAGCGCTGTTCGCATGATTGTGGTGTAGCAACAATGCTGAGATAGGGACCTTTTTTTGGCCTACACATCATGTAGAATAAGTTATTTTTTAATATTCTATTTGGTTTGTTTATTTACTTATTAATTTATTTTTCTTCTTATTTGTCATGTAATATATATTCTTCATGTTTGTGTGTATATCAGAAATAAACTTACTTATATCTTATCTTATCTTTCTATATACGACATGATGGCAACCTTCTCTTTTATCAAGCTCATACAGCTTATTCTTGGCCTTCCTCGTCCACTTTCCTTCTACTTATTCCTCAATAATGTTTCTAATCAGTCTGTTATGTGACTGCAATGTAAAAATCAGAATGCAGATATTTCATATTTTATTTTTTATCATTTAAAAGTTTTACATAATAAATGTATTTAATTATAAATAGCAACCAAAAAACCACTGAGGTTTAAACATACTTGCTATTTGAGTAGTCTCAAAATACATAAATTAATAGTTTTAATTAGGTAGGCTCAGTTACGTAGACTGGAACTGGATCACTACACCGACGAGAGCTAAACTCATAAGTAAGACCTAGACAGTAGTGACTGATAGCCACTGATTTTTTGCCACATTCATTCCACATCAGGTATTCATGAAAATACTGGCAATATTCTGGGTTATCAATTAGTAATGATTAGATTGAGGCATGGTCAAAGTACGTTAGTACAAATTAATTCCATGGCATGGTGGCCAGGCAAAAGCTAAGCTAACGACCACTGAAGTAAAAACATCCTGAAAAAAATCAGCCCCTTTCTTGCATGCAAAAAAAAACCTTGTAAAAATATTCCATTCGGTCCGCTAACTCGTTCCGCCGCATTTTAAGCAGACTTCAACATTTAAACAGTCGAAAGTTGAGCGTGTAAGTGAATCTTCGCGTGCAACTGAAACTTCTACCGCGATAGTGCGGATGAGTTCAAACTCTACATAATTAAGCAGAGCGAGCTTGAGCGTGTGAACGGAACTTTATTTTTGTTTGCGATAAATATGGAGATGAGCAGTTGGAACTAATGCTGTGGACGGAATCTGTGAGGTTTATTTATTTTTGTTATGTTCCATAAACATGTATCGTGACATTGCAGCATAATAGCAGATGTGAGTAAGCAAAAAAATGTTTTTCATAATTTCTCAGCTCGACGCATCCAGCTTCTACCAGCAGCTTCAAGCAGATACACTGATGATACAAGAAATGAAATGAATTTTATTTGCTTGGTGTGTGGTCCAAGTGTGGTTAACACAACTAGTGGGTGCCCTGCGAGTTCGTCCGCATTCTTCAATAATCAATAATCATTTATTCATTTGCTTTAAATGTAGGTCTCATTAAGGCATGCTAATATGCAAAAAATATAAACAAATGTCAAAGTAAAAAAAAAGTTTAAATAAATTAATGTAAAAAATAATAATATGTAATAGATAATCAAAATGACAATTTTTTTGTCATTTGTCTAATAACCGTTTTCATAATCTCAATTTAAAAATATTCACAGGTAGGCTTTTTAAGTCATCCGGTAATTTATAAAAAGTTGTAATGGCGTGATAATAATAGACACTTTTTTTGCAATATTCAGTCTGCAACAAGGGATATATATACAGTTTCTCTTTGTGCCTTGTTTGCCTATTTATCACATCTGCCTTTTTACTAAAATCACTGCACCTAATCAAGTTTTTTCCCCTTACAGTATGCTAGGGTCATATCCTACAAAAAAGACTCTAGGATTTATGGTTTATGCTGTGCGTTGATAATTAACTTCTTATTCCTCTACCACTTGCAATTTACGATGTCGCACTCAAACGAATAAATTCATGACAGCACCTCGAAGCGCCACCGGCGCCCTCTAGCTAATTAGAAAAATCCTTAAGCTAAAATAATTTTCGCTAATTAAATTTAACGGCCTGAGCTCCAGCTACACCTGAGTCAAATAAAACTTCATTTTTAAACGAAACTGTCTAACTAATTGGTATTTGTGTTTCTCAGTTCCAGGGTTCAGTTTTGGGCAAGGCTGTTAGGTACAGAATATATTGCTATTGCTTTTATCTTAGCATGAAAATATATTTTAGGTACTGTCTTGTATTTTCAGAAATTAGACTACTTTATCAAAGTCTAGTTTCTGTTGTTTTCTTTCATAAAAGGTTCAAAGCGCGCTTGTCCGCCAAGGAAACTTTGGACACAAATACTTACAAATATACACCTCGCAACCCGTCCCGCCTTTGCACGGGAAGTAAAGTAATCATGACCTTTCCCACCTATCCCAACATACATTGCTGTGTAATATCTCCAAGGGCAGCGTTTTCGATGAAAGCTATATCATATTTCAACCAATTTACACAAAACCTTAAAAAATACATTTAAAGCTCCTTCATGAATCACTCTATCTATTAGTGAAAATCGCATGAAAATCCGTAGTTTTTGAGTATATCAGATTGCCGCGACGTGGAATTTTGTTCTATTATGTAGTGTAGTGATAATCACACACACCACAGCATTATGTCGTACGGCATTTTACTGTGGGGGAATGCTGCAGATATCAACAACATATTTGTGCTGCAGAAGAGGGCTGTTCGTGCAATTTATAATATGGCCCAGAGAATCACTTAGAACTAAGTTTAAAGATATAAATATTATGACTGTGCCATGCCAATATATATATATATGAAAACTTAATGTGTGTCCGAAAAAATATCAAATTGTTTAAGAAAAATAGCGACAATCATAATGTTAACACTAGAAATAAAGATAAACTAGCTGTTCCTACTGTAAGGCTCCATAAAGTTAGTCAATCATTTAAAGGGCAAAACGTACGGTTTTTTTAACGAAATCCCAAATTATATGCTTAATTTATCTGTAAATAAATTCAAAAATGTTGTTAAACGTAACCTCTGTAATAAAGCTTATTATAAAATTTCTGATTATTTAGATGACAAAAAAGCTTGGGATGAAACTGTCTCCAACTCCCTCAAATACAATGTAATAGTTAATAATAAACTTTGTAAAAAACAAGATTTAAAAAAAATATAAGCTAAGCAGAGATTCTTGCCAATTCTTCTCTGTTTGGTCACATTACGAATTGGTGTAAATTCAAATTTAAAAAATTGACGTTTCAAAGTGTACTGTATGTGCTTATTATAATATAATAAACTTATTTTGATTTTGATTATTTATTTATGTATTTCTTGGCACACAAAACAGAGTAAAACCGAAACATTATTATAGATTAATAAATAATCTTATCATTGATCACTTTCGTTACAACCACTGTCTTCCCATTAAACACACTAGTGTAGTGGCATTTACGTTTAGAATTTTAGACTCGATTTCTCTCTCGATTCCTACGCTAACTTATACAAAATACATAAAAAATACAAAGCAAAGTTCCCCAAAGTAAAAAACGAACACCTTTATAAACATAAAATAGAATAATAACATCTTACGACAAAACTTTGCAACCGAAACGACAACCCGCCCATTCTAAAACGATTACAAAACCTATTTCCAACTTCAAACATCTCGAGTTCCGTTATTTTGTAACATCAAGCACTTTTACAAGTTTATTACTTAAATAAATACCCAGCAGAAACAAACCTACTGGGAGTCAATCTCGTTAAAGCAACATCGTAATGATATTTACATTAAAAATTAAGGCAGTGGAGTAAACATACGGCTGTAGATAAATTGGTAGCGAAATATTTTACCGAGTGAAGATCATAAGTGTCTCACACTCCTCAATTTCACAAATACATGGACGCCACATCACTAGTGGGCCGACTATTCTTCTTTTTCTTTCTCCTGGCATTAATCCCATTTATTTGGAGTTTGCCCTCCTTGTATGTTTTTTCCAAGTAGTGGGCCATTTCTAATGTAATTCATATAGTTTATTTCCACAAAACGGCACATAAGCATACTTCAACACAAAGTAATAAGCTTGTTGCGCCCACGAGGACACCGCAGGCTCCATGGCTTGCCTGCTCGTCCAAGGCCCCAACATGCTTTTAATTAAATGGGAAATGAAAATGACTTTTACATATTTCATGTGTAGATAAAATATATCTAAAACTGTATGTGATGATGCGGTGACATGAATTCTGTTGAAATGATACGCGAGACTTTTGAATAATAATGCACAAGTTTATTACTTTTAATAATTACAACTAGTAGCCACGGTGACTCGGAACAAAGAGATCTTATGACAGTTTCGTATGTATGAACCTGCAGTATAGAGCAGCACATAAAGCTAGAGGATGTTGCTCTTCAGGTTCCGTAGCGTCAGGTACACTCGTAGGTAGGATGGTATCTACTTTGCGTCCTTCAAACAAATTCAAAATACGTCTATATGTATTGTCTAAAATTGCGTCCCTCCACCGACATGTAGACTAAGTCGAGAATTATCTCTCTGCATAGTATGCATAGTATGTAGTCTAAACTTACCAACAACAACAATCAACAGACATCGTACGTAGTTCTGTTCCCATACTATCCTGTCGTGGATAACAAAATATACGAGTACCCACCTTCACCTTCAATTTAAATCTTTCTTCGATAGGTAGAACTTACTATAAAAACTCTGCATGATTAATGTCTAGGTAAAAATTATCATTAATAAAAATAACATGCAATCGTAACTATCCAATAACAAAATCCTGCAACTTTTACCCGTCCAATTAGAAAAATAAATAGGTTTAGCATGAGAATAAAAGTTAATTATTTTCACAGCAGAAGGGTGATTTAACATTATAGTTATTTTATTACTTTAATGTTATCAAGAACGCCCTCCGGCCAGGTGGGGTGACGATCTGCGAAAGGCTGCTGGTAGAAGCTGGATGCGTCGAGCTCAAGACAGGGCGCAATGGCGCTCATTAGGGGAGGCCTATGTCCAGCAGTGACCTATAGGCTGATGATGATGATGATGAATGTTATGAATAAATATTTTACACTCGTGTACTACTTAGCATTATGTACAATAAGTTCTTTCTCATCAGGACCTCCGCGGTCCTCTATCCGTTCACTATATGCGTGACCACCTATAATGAGTTTTACAATCGGACGCAGTGTAAACGCAACAAAAAAAAAATTGGCAATTGACAAAGCGATATTGTATCCACGCTTCCTCATCTTTCAAAAGTTTACGTCTACGATTATCATCATCATCATAATCATCCATGGCCGTTGAATGTCCATTTTTGAACGAATGCCTGTTCCATTTCCTTCCATGCCCGACGGTCAGTCGCCTTTGCCATCTAATGGTAGCCCGCGTATCCTTTTATCTCATCCACCCATCATTTCGGTGGACGATCTCTTGACCTGTACGCGTTTTTTACCAGCTCGATCGCGTTTACGTTTATGCAAATTTATATGGAATCGAGTTAGCGCTATCTAGCAAGAGACACGTGGTACTGACTTCTATCCATACAAATTTACGTAGGAGCTAGTAAAAATCCATTCGAGAACTCTTCTCGTCCATTGATTTCTATCAAGCCTAGCAGTATGACCAGCCCAACTCCACATTTGTTCAGCAATTAGGTACTGTGATCACGTCTAGGCACCTTGTTCGTGCGGTCTCCGTTCGAGGAGTCGTCTCGTCCATTGACTTCTATCAAGCCTAGCTGTATGACCAGCCCAACTCCACATACGTTCAGCAATTACTTTGATCAAGTCTCTCAATTTAGTTATCTGTCTAATCTATTCATCTACGTCTATGATAAGAATACTTTTCGTTAGTTTTCGTGATTGCGCCACTGGTTTTATGAAAAAGATCGCTTAGTATAAGACCGCCCATTGTGAAAAGAGTTAGAGAATTAGAGAATCTATACAACTATTCGATGACTTCTGTGGCGCAGTGGGCGCAGGCTCGCCTGAGACGCAGAAGGTTGCCGGTTCGATTCATTTGCAAAACAGTCATGAGGTTCTTATGATGCAACTCTGCTTAGTTTGGGGCTACTTCATGATGCCGTGTGATAGTGTAGTGTCTAGTATTCTTCATTTATTTATTTGAATTGCCGTTATCGCACCAATTGCCATGCCGTATGTTTCGAGTTTCTTCAGAAAAGGATTTCTGGTCCATCCGCTTAAAAATTAACACTTCCCTGTACATTCACGAATCTTAGCGTCGGCGTTCAGGGGTGAATAATAAAGCAACGCTTTGATACGCAGTTTTAATGCTTCAGAGTTTTTTGTGGGCTTCACGCAGCCTCAAATATATTATTAAAACGAATATAACTCGGAAAACGTTTTTACTTTTACTACTCAATTCGTACGGGCTCATTTTAAATGAATTGTTTAATTTTGAAATGTTAATTACTTGCTATGCTATCTTAAAAGTAATGTAATGTCTTGGTTGGGATGTAAGGAGTCCTAACCTTCATCTCCAAACCAACCTGACCGGAACCTGGTGTACCCTGCTAACTAACACTTATTGCTAACACCGACTCCGTGCGTAGCGCAGCACAATACCGACACAGATAAATTATCTGACTGCCGTTCGACGGGTGACTGTTAAAGGCTGGTGTTGTTGTTATTGTTGTATCCTAAAAAACTATTTTTTGCATAAAGGTAATATACAATAATACAACAGCCACAAAAGTTTATTTGCAAGTTTTTTTGTTTGTGAATTTGTTTTTTTATTAAAGTGAATTTTAAGGCTTTATTTAGTTCTCTTCTATATCTGTGGTACTGTAGATAGAGTACCACAGATTTTGATAAAAACTAGATGAAGTCTTAGAATTCACTATGTTTTTAACATCAAATCATACGGCTGATCTCTACATTCTTATGTCCAATATCATCAGTTAGAAAGGGACGCATACATATTCAAATGAGATCAAAAAGTTAATCGTACGAGGGCGCTCGTACAAAATTATATGCAGTTTCATTGAAATGCCCTGGTACGAAGTCGCAGCAATCGCATTGAGTTAAAGTATGCATCCCTTTCTAGTAAATGATATAAAATTTGATCATATATATAATAAGGACATAAGAAAGTAGAGATCAGACGTATGAGTTGACGTTCAGAATATTATAGTGAAATTTAAGACTTTATCTAGTTTTCTTCTATATCTGTGTAGAGTACCTATGTACTAACCAAAAGGATCACATGTTTTGTCATGTGTGTTGCACTGACTCCATTGTATAGTAGTCCAAGAAAATTAGTAAAATTAGGGCAAGAATCTCGGAATGAGAGATAGTCGGCTATAAACTTGTATCTAATACCTTTAAACGAGCAATTCTTGTATAATATATATATATATATATATATATTTATATATATATATATATATATATTTATATATATATATATATATATATATATATATATATATATATAATCTGGATCTCGGAAACGGCTCCAACGATTTTCATGAAATTTTGTATAAAGGGGGTTTCGGGGGCGCTAAATCGATATAGCTAGGTTTTATTAATAGAAAATGTTGTTTTATCCAAAAAAAAGCTGCTACAATATCATCAGCATACGAAAAAGACTCTTCCTGACATCTATTGGCGAATAGTATTACTATTTTTATTTTGTTGTTTTGACAACTAGGGTCATCAGACATCGAGATATTATATACTACTACTATAGAGTCACAGTCTTCAAGTGAAAACTGTCAAAAATCGTCCAAGCGTATTTGCCATAAATCAACTTTAAAATAACAAATTTGCACTAATTTAGACCTTAAGTCTAAGTAAGTAAGTTTTGGTGCAGATACTCTTTTTCTACGTTTATGCCTCTATTTATAATAACTCGATGCTATCAGCTTAACTGTTTTACTGACATAGCAACACTAAAGCTACTTGACAATAGATGATGTTGTTAAGCAACACTAAGCCAATGAATGTTTGGTTTGAGGTTAGACCAAGAAAATGAATTGTTTATATAAATTATTGATAAAATATATGTGTCTTTTCAACTCACGTGTTTACTAAAATTGCCTAATAGATTTAAAAATAAAGTTTATTTATAATTAGAATACGATTATGACTCTTTCTGTCATCTATGAGCGAGTAGTAATACTATTTTATTATTGTATTATTAAGAGGCCTGTAAACGGGCTACAAAAATTGCATGTTTTGGGCTATTTTTATCGACCAATATTGCTCAGTTTAATTAAATGCAAATTCATTTTGCAATACAAGCTGATATTGCCGAGTGTAACCATTCAAGATTCAGGAACTGGATTGCTGAGGAGTTTTATTTGTATACGCGGAGCATAATGCGGTAAGATTGAAGAGACAGCAGTGGCAGCTACAGGACGAGGCGGGGGGAGGTGAGCGAGGGAAATGAGATGCACCTAAACATCAGAGCAAAGACGAGATACGGCAATATTGCAGTGAAGTCAAAGCTGAATAAATCATTTGCAATGTAGTCGGTTAGACATTAAATGCTTGCGACAATACTGAAATATATTTAAGTAGTCCTATTGCTGCAATATTGCCGGGCTACAATATTATAATTATATATAATAGTGGCCATCCCATTGAAGCAAGAAATTGTCAAAATTGCCCGTTTACGAGCACCTGTAAATAAAAACTAAACTGTTTTGCCGACACAGCAATACTAAAAGCTACTTGACAATAGATGGCGTTTTTAAGCAGCACTAAACCAAAGAGTTCTTGGTTTAGAAGGTTTTATAAGTTTCTAGCAACTCACGTGGTAGGTACTTTACATGGGATTAAGGATAAAGATCAAGTTAATGCCCAGCTGCACAAGTTCGACAATATTGCGGAGAGATTGGAAAACGTACCGTGATTTGGCCAGCACAAGGCCGGATAGTGTATTTAAGCCTGCGATACATGTTGATGGAGCGTTGCCGAGCAAAGGCCAAGACCAACGTATAGATAGCACATTTGCCTTGCCTTGCCATCGCTCGGTGTCGCTCGCCTAGCTGGCCGAGTAAAGGCAAGCGCCAACGTGTATAGAGTTCATTTGGCGTGTATTGTCACAACTCGCAGTCGCTCGTGACCAGTCCTCTCACTTCGGAGCTGTGACGGTTTTTCTGCACAAATCAAAGGCGCTCGCCTGCGCTTGGCCAATCGCACAACTCCACAAAACTCGTTTACATTGGCCGTTTGCAATACTTTGCATAGACTTGCCGAACGTCTAGATGGTAGCTCTTTTCATGTATCAATTTGCCTACGCTCGCATTGGCCTAAGCTCGACCAACATGTTAGTATAGCGGGCTTTAGGTAACTGCTTAGCCGATGGTAATTATGAGAGAATTAAAGACAGAGCAATACTCGCACCTCATAACAAAGATGTTGAAAAAATTTATGATGATATAGTTGCCAAACTTCTTCTATAGTAATATAGTAAGTACAAAGTCTACTATAGCCATGACTCAATGAAAGGCAGTCGAATTAACAACAGAATTTCTCCACAGTGTCAACATTTCAGACTTGCCACTACACGAACTAAAATTGAAAAAAAAAATGCGTTAATAATGTTGTTTTGTTGCGTAATTTAGACGTATCAGAAGGACTATGGAATGATGTTAAACTTATTGTAACAAGTCTATGCAATCACATAATAAAGGCAAAAATTGTAACTGGTAAACAATCTGGCAAAGAAGTACATATACCAAGGATAACCCTTGACTCATCAAAAGGACAATTGAGATGCACCTTTCAGGATCATTATTATATTATTATATTATTCATTCCAGGTAGGAAGCATTAGGATTTCATAAATAATATGATAAAAATATACTTACGAAATGAATTGATTAACTGTAAAAAAGTAATTACTTGTTTTTATTAAAATGTTAAACAAAAATGCACTTGTGATTTTTTATTAAGAAACCAGTTCATATTTTCTTATTAATGTGTCGGTAAAATCGAAAAAAAAATTATTCAAATTTTATCAGTAAGTAATTCGTATTATAATTTCCAATAACACGATTAAAAAAAACCGAGCAAAGCTCGGTCGTCCAGGTACTAAACCTTTATTTGAGCACTCTAAAACTTGTCTATATTGAGTACAGTTAAACACTGCGCACACTCTGCCCTATATCTTGAAAATGGTTCAAGATATTAAAAAAATGTTTGAACAAATGTTTTAGAAAATTTAATTTTCTACAATATTTATTCAGATATAAATAGCTTAAAACCCATAGGAAACCTGATATTTGCAATAAATCGGTTTATTTACCTTTGACCTTGGAATATCTGTAGGAGCTAGCACCCTACGATAAGTAGGTTTTGAAACAAGTTTTAGAGTGCTCAAATAAAGCTATATACAAGTTTATAGCCGACTATCTCTCATTCCAAGGTGAAACTCCTAATTTTCCAAGACTGTAGGTACAAGGATACTCAAGGATACTCTAAACAGTCCATGCACTGGATAAAAATGCTTACATTATGATGCATGAAAGTTACAATGAGCGGTATTATCGCTTGGAAGCTATATTTTCAAGACAACCTTTGGATGGAGAGGAATTTTAAAAAGGAAGAACTACTGGGGTTGTTCTAAATATGAGTAAAATTACTACTTTGTTAAAAAAGAATTTTACAGTCTAAAGTTTAGACCAAATAAGAAGTTGAAAAATAAAATCCTGAAAACAAAGAGTTTAAATCAACAAAAGCGTTTTCCGTTAACTATTAAAGTCAAGAGAAATGACTGTTAAATTTAAACGGAACTGTGCAAACAAAGTTAACCCATAACAATATTTTGGAAAACTTAATTTTTACAGGCGGTGCTACCGCCGCCATTTTATAACGTGACTGCGTTTACAGCCTGAATGGGGTTATGAATTAAAAACTAAACTACCCGCACACGAGCAGCCTGTGAACTAGCTATACCCTATGCAATGCTTATCCAATACCATAATGTGTTTCGGATGTCGATGGGGCTGCCTCGCTTTTGCAGTGCCATCCAAGTTTGCAGAGGCGCGGGTCGATGGGTTCAGTATTCAGTATTCAATATTTAATGCAATCATATTACATATGTACGTGCATTAAACAAAAAACGGTTCTATGCCATCATCCGCTAGAGGACTGCTAAGCAGAGTGAGGGGCCACCAATATTATCCTGCAGGTCATAGCGGAGAAGTATAATTACTGAAATTTATGTAATAACAAAATATGGATCATCTTTTACTTCTTTTTCTTCGTATGAGCTAGTGACCAACTCTAGTGTCAGAGTTTTAAAGCCGTCCGAAGGCCTCCGACATAGCTTAACCAGTGAAAAGCCGAGACCAATCGTGCCTTCCGAAGAATGGAAGCGCTCAAATCTAAATGTCACTAAACTGTCACACATCTAAGTCCATGTTATCTGTCAATAAATGAATGAATATTTACTAAAGTACAAATGTCCCGAAGCCATATACCTAGTAAAAATGTTCATTTGGGTCGGATTGTACAAGGATTAAATACTATATTGGATAGGTCGATTTGATTGCTGAGCCAAATTTTAGAGGTCTTTGTACCTGGGACACGTGGGTTATGAATTCAATCGCATCGTCCAACTTTTTTGACTGCTTATTACAACAACCCAGATGACTGCTGCGGTCGGTCTGCCTAGCTTTAAAACCAAGACGTGAAGTCATTCAATCTATAAATAAAGTTTAAATCGATTCTTCCTTTTTATTCTAAAACAATGAAGTAATTCCATCTAAAAATAAACTTTGAATCGATCTAATCCAATTTCACACTCATTTACAGCCACAAAAGCTACAAAATAGCTTTGAACTTTTTCAATAATCCGATCGGGTTCCCCATAGCATCCCGTAGGCGCAATTATAAAGGAAACACAACAAAAGGTCACCCCGAACACTTGGAATTACAGAACAGTAGGGCCTACTCACTGGGATGTTCCAGCGTAATCACAGTATTGCGTCGCTTTTACTAGATATTTCATAACCCACTTTTTGGGTAAGAATATTATTGGTATTTGAGTAGTTCTATGCTTGAGAGGATAACCGTTCTGTTCATAACAGTGTTATAAACCTAAGATAGCTAAAATGGCGTTAAAATTATATGTTACCTCTTTTTATTAACATTGAAATGACAGAGAGAAGCTGAATTTATCGAGCATTGTCAAAATTACATTTGGTTATGAATAAGGGGGTAAAATCTGTTTTTTTTAGTTTTGTTGTGAGAAAGTAGTTGTGGGGTGTAAGGGGTTCCAACCTCTATCTTCGGAATCCAAGCCAACCTCACCTGTCTGTGATGCATCCTACTGTTGTAAATCAAACAGAGCCGGCACCAGAATTTAGCAAAGCGTAACACCAGCACAGCTTAATCCTTGCCTGCCGACGGGCGGCAGCGTCGGCGGTGAGAGAAGCTGTGCCTGCTGTGACCAACGATCTTCATAAGTGGAGGCCTATGTCCTCCACTTATGAAGATCAATAAAGATCTAACGAGGATGGTGGTGAATAAGACTCGGGAATGTTAATTTAGGAATTCAGATTTAAGCAAACACAATACGTACATCTATATTTTTCCATTCATCTACAGATAATTAATTGATTCAGACGTGACTTTGCGGAAATCCATTACAAGATATTTAAAGATAAAATATTTAATACAAATTCCGCCAACTCTCTCTGGCGAGTTTCATAAAAAACTCCACAGAAATTTGACAATGTTTCGCCTTCCCCTTAAGGCATCATCAGGATACTAAAGATTTGCTGTCTGCCTTCGGCACTCCGCCGCTTGCGCTTGCCTCGCCAAGCGCCAAACAGAAAGTTTTACTTCGGCACTCCGCCGCTTGCGCTCGGTGAAGCAACACGTCTGCGAAGTGCCAAAGGCGGACATTGAGTCTATAGTTTCCTGATGACGCCTTATGGGGAAGGCGATACATTGTCGAATTTCTGTTGAGTTTTCTATGAAACTCGTCAGAGAAAGTTGGCGGAATTTGTACTAAATATTTTATCATTTAAATATCTTATTCATCCACAGAACAGCGCAGCGTGATCACATGATCCCTGATACAGGACAGTCTGCAACGAAAAAATTAAAATTCACATCCTGTCTACTTGGCTTTAATAAAATGATTCAGATTTTTTACTGTTACATCAGGATTGTTAGGATTGCGTTTTATGTTGTTTCAGCATCTGAATGCGCTCGCTGAATTTATGTTTTTAAAACGGATTTAAAAAGTTGTGTGTTCATTAAAAATGTTGGCGGCGAAGGATGGTTGAATATGGAGATTTCTGTTTGAAAGGAATGTGCTTCCGTGCACGTGATTCATCAATTGGACGGGCATTATTTATGCGAAATATTTTTGTTTAAAAGCTCCTGACTTTAAGTGCAGAGACAAATAAAAGCTTCATATTTTAATGTGCATGATACGATACGGAATTCTACAGGTACATAGCAAAACATAGCACGGCACGGAAAACCGATCTTTTAAATTTTATTCGTTCGTTAATGTGTAACTTCAAACAGTATAAACAAAACAAATTATGTAGTTGAATCTAGGTTAACTTTTATAAAAACGAATTAACTTTTAGTCTTCTATGAAAAAAAGTCTACAATGAAGAAAAATTACTCAAAACCTGACCCAATCCAAAACATTTCTAGAAACTAGATTTATCAATTGGCAACTGGTTCAATAAACTTGCTAGGAACTTTACACCCGCTGGGTGACAGGGGTTATGGGATTGAGAGTGCACCTCCCTAATAATGTCTCCATTTCCGTGCGCTGATGAAAGCGCCGTCTCTCCTGGAACGGATTTGCACGACCTCCTCAATCAGCTATCGACTGCAATAACTCCATTGCCACCACTTCGAATCGGTTCGCAGTTTAAAATTGTTTGAAAAAGAAGTTATAGGAGTGAAACTTCTTCTAGGAAAGTCAAATAGAATCCAATACTGGACATTAATAATCAATCACCTTGATCCAGAGGCATAATAATTTTATATTTCATTCTTATTGTGTAAGAAACTGGCCTATATTTAACTTTACAAATTCGAGAAAACTTTTAATTTGTTTTTTCTGGCGATTTTGTAAACAAAAGTTTTTAAGGAATATTTAGGAAACGCTAATGACCGGAAGTTTTAATCCTTTTCGCGCCCACGGGGTTTTCAACTGAGCATGTTGTAGCTTGTAATGCCGTGTTATTAAAATAACATTATGTAAGTTTTTCTCTTAAATAATTTATAAAAATAAACCTGGAAAATTATATCAACGGTAAATTATATTTAGAAGGGTGTAAGGGATTTAATTTCCGTCTTCAAACCCAAACCAACCTCATCGGCTTGTGGTGCACCCTGCTCACTAAGAAACGAGCTCTGTGGACCAGCCGATTGCACATTAACACCGCACAGTAAAATCCCCTGGCCGCCGATGGGCAGTAGCGTCGCTGGTACGAGAAGTTATAGATTTTCCAACCCGCATGCCCAGCGCGCCAGCGAGGGGGTTAAGAGCATATTCTTATTAAGGGAGGCCTATGTTAAGCAGTGGACTACTAATTAGGCTGTTTTTGTTGTTTATTATCGGCCAATTAGATAATGAAATGATAAAACATATTGTAATGTGGTTCTATGGTAACGTAATTTTCGCCACTTAGTCAGTTTTGATGTTTTTATTTAATATAGGCCAGCTCTTGACCTCGAGGCTTGCATAAGCAAGGATGAGGTCGACGATGGGGCGAGCTTTCCCAGAAGATGCCTTTTAACTCTCTTTTTGAAGCCGTTAGGGTCGTAAGTCAATGGAAAAACAGACAGTTGTTTAATATCGATACCAATTTTTTTTTTTTTGTAATAGAATTTATGTAAAGAGCTTCCGTTTTATCTATATAAATGTAAAGTAAAATAAGTAACTTAGTAAAGTACCTACCTATTTAGGTTAACATTCTAAGAAAACAGAATTGATGATAAATAGGTACTTTAAAATTAACAATTTACCGTTAAGTCTTACCTTCTTTGAAATCACTTTGAAATATACTTATCAACATAGACTGCACACAAGCTGCCCCTATAAGAAAGAAGATATGCCCATAATCCCCATGCTGGGCATGCAGGATGAGGATCAGGGCAGCTTCTACCACTCGACACGCTGCTGCCCGTACGCGGCCAGGGGATTTAACTGTGCCAATGTTAGGTTAGGCTGCGCTATGCTGCAATCAGCCGCCAGAGCCCCGTTTGTTAGTTAGCAGGATGGACTACGTGCATGTGAGGTTGACTTGGGTTCCCGAAATGGGGGAACCCCTTACATCCCTACATACCTTCAACGAAAATAAAATATTTTTTACGTTCCATTTACAAACTTGACTTTTTCATTTCGTCTGCACACACCATGCACCATGCATCTGACAGTCGCTTCAAAAAATCCAGAATATTCGATCACTGCATGTGGGCACCGAGTACCGCTAGCAAAAACGTGGAACATGGAGAGTGATCACGACCATATTTACGGTATTTCATTCAGCATTATTTGTACGGATATGGACTTTCCAGAAATGGTCGTAAAATACGAAATATTTTTGTCTGGTATTTGGTTTTTACGTAATTAAATGTTAGGTGAAAATCCCTGTCCTTTATTTATAATCTAGGTACTGGCTAACCCGTCAGATATTGGCCATTCCAAATTCTTCAACGAAAAATTCCATGGAACAAATCTTTTCAGGTTTCCCGATTTTTGTTTTTTGTTTTAAAGTTAAAGTATCTACCTCGATACAGTCAGCAACGGAAATTGATTAACAAAATGTATTTTTCAAATCTGATAACCATGAAATTAATTCTTTTGGATGTCAATAATAAATTAAAAAGAAAAAATCATAATCTTTACAATAGATATATTTAAAGAGGTAAATTGAAAACTATTTCAAAAATGTCAGTATATCTGAAAAAAAATACTAAAAAAGGTTTTTCAACAAACCTAAGATAATCCTTACTTATAAACGCTACTTAATTTTGACTATTACTTAAACTTAGCCTTGTCACTGTTTGTACGGGTAAAAGATGGCAATAGCTTAAGCATCGGTTATCTTTTGACTGACTTTAATAAGTAAGCCATAAAAGTTTCAATCAAAAAACTTCATTTGAATAAATGTATTTGAATGCTATGACAAAGTTTACGATATCAGCGTGTATCATTTTAGCAACTGCAGGAAACTTTTTCCAACTCTTTGAAATGGTAGCTGAGTTCAAACGTATCTTTTGTACTGCATGTGAATCCTCTTGTGGTTTTATAGGAATGCCGCATTTACACCGAAATCGAGTAAAGTTCCAACATCTACCTATCACCTAAACATCTAGATACACACGTCATGAAAACAAATATTGATGTACAGAAACTTTAATTGAGACCTGATACCGTTAAAATATTCAAAAATTGATAAAGTACATATATTTAAAACAATAAGCAAAAACAAACATCTGTACCACTTTTTCCCCATTTTGTACTTATGGATATTTGCAGATATTTCTCAATACGCAAATCTATTGAGGATACCATATATGTAGTAGTTAGAGGCAAGTTCATAAATGCGTCAGAGTAATAATGCACAAAATCAAGTATAGGATTAATATGTCCCTAAATAAGCTCGTACCTCACACCACGATACAGCCACTAAGTAAGAAACCTGTTTTCAATAAAAATAGAGCCATAAAGTAAGAATCGAATAGGAAACGCAGGTTAGACAGAACTCCTTTGTCCTCTTTGCGAAAACTTTAGAAAAGTTTCAATGACTTCGAGAATGCAACTTCCGTTGAGTTCTTTCAAGAGATCGCAGACTTGGTTGATTCTAAAAGAGTTTTATTTACGAAGCTACTGTTATTGACTCGGTGACTTTATTGTTTTCAGAGACCGTTGCGGACAAAATGTATAAAGGAGGACGGAACCCAATCAAATCTACGCAATGTTTAACGTCCCCTTACCATTAAACTAGCAAATACCAGGACCAGATGCAGTAGGTCTTGCTGCCGAGATGCAAAGTGCACCACGGTACTCAAGTGAGTTACTCGTGCGCTGAAAGAGCACTACCATTTGTCCATGAATGGTACCGGAGATGTTATATCGCTCTCTACCCGCTAACCACTGAAGGATAGCTAACGTGTAAGACAGCTTAAGCCGTCAGTAAAACCGATAAAGGAGGACAGACCTAATCAAATCTACGCAATATTTAACGTCCCCTTACCAACCAATAGGTTATGAAGCAGACTATTAAACTGGCAAATACCAGGACTTGCAAACATTAGGTCTTGCTGCTGAGATGCAAAGTGCACCCAGATACTCAGGTGAGTTACTCGTGCGCTAAGGACGTACTACCATTTGTCCATGAATGGTTCCGGAGCTGTTATATCGCTCACTACCCGCTAACGACTGAAGGATAGCTAACTTGTAACCCAGCTTAGACCGTCAGTGAACCCGATAAAGGAGGACAAGTAGGAACATTTTTAGGACTGACCCAACATTATCATCGGCCTATAGCAGTCCATTTCTAGACATAGGCCTCCCCTAAATGCCACGATATTGCACCCTGTAGCGTTCGGTTTCCGAACGACACCGGCGCCACGCGGGAAAAGCGGTTTTTGACAGGTTCAAGTTGGGACTGGTCAGATGAAACAGAAAATTTTTCTGACGCGCTCGTGAGATTTTTTTCCGGTGTTTATTAAAGTCCGCGAAACTCCTTCATTCTCGATTACCTTACAATACTGCGGATCTGTGAATCTTAGACTGTGTCCTGGGGTGTTATCTTATGTGTAAAGACATTGTTTACATGTACAATAAACGTTTTCATTCTTGAAGAGTTCTTGTTTGCGTGTTCAGTTCCCTGCCTGATCTGAGGTGTAAGACAAGATATCCTCCTAAACCCTGTCCTCAGCTCGATGCATCCAGCTTCTACCAGCAGACCTGACTCAACAACTCACTCTATTCCGCAATAGGATAAACGATATAATGTAATTGAGTGAACTGGGTAAAAAAAAAAAAATTTAATTAGTTCGTCAGATAGATCAACAAAAAATATTGGACACGTAATTTTTTTTATTTAATACCTAATAAAAAAATTACGGAGATAAAGATCGTCAAAGTTCGGAAGTAGGGGTTCGTGAAGTCACGGCTAGGTAAAAAGTGTACTAAGCCGTTACGTCACGCGGAACTTCAACGCACTATATATTTGTCATTTTTTGTTTAATTGACAAAATAAAAAATACTTGTAGAATATTTTTTGATAATGTAATTGACGGACATAATAGAATTCCCTAATAGGGAATTCGAAAAGCACCTACATTGTAATTGCCTCTGACATGTAAATATTTTAACCAATAAATTTCTTGCCTTATGTCTTAGTTTTACTGGCACACGTACCCTTCAAACCAAAATAGGAATAGGCTTGGTGATAATACTTCCCTGGACAAGTCCTTTACAGAGAGCTATTCTACTAAATAATATTTTGTCTGGAGCCGAATCGAAACTAGCCCACTGCACCCCCGAGTTCAACTAGACTATCGTTTTGGATATCGTATCCTATTAAAAGTTTGACTCCTATTGACGTTCGGTTCATTACCTGATCGCGTATGGATTAAATGAGATTATATAGATAGAGATTTATATAGATGATTAAATGAGTTAATTGTATAAAATAAACTTCTCGAGAACTAACATTTAGATTTCGTTATACACATACAAGGATGGGGCAAAATTTTACCACGGTGAGGGCAACTACCTACATTTTGTAGTTCGATTTTGGTTTTGAGAAAACAATAGGTTTATTTTGAAGGAAAAAAACAATTGCTTGTTCAGATTTCTGAAAAAAATTATAGTCAGCCTAGAAAATGACATTTGTCATAAAATCAAGATGGTCTCAATCAACCGTATTTCCGAACAGAAACATTTTTCCCCAAATAAACTAAATCAAACCGTAAGATTTCGCGAAGATAAAAAAAAAGGTTTTCCATATAGTTTTCAATAACGTGGCTCGCATAAGGCCCGAGTGGCCATAAACCACTGAACTAATAGCTCAGTGGTTTATGGCCACTCAAGGGGTGTTCGTTTACTTGGTACTTGGATTGTCACCATTCTTAGTAAGGTATCGTAAAGTGGACGTGAACAAACAGCCCGTACCCCTAGTATGAATGAGTTGCACAAATGTTTCCGACATTCAATAGTTTTCTTTTCAAGCTCGATTTTAATGTAGGTATGGTAGGTAAATGGAAATTACTGAATTATATTCAAACTAGCTTCCGCCCGCGGCTTCGCTCGCGTGATACTGGGATAAAAAGCATATGTGTTAGTCCAGGTCTTGAACTATGTATATTCCAAGTTTCATCCCAATCCGTTCAGCCGTTACGGAGTGAAGCGACCACAAACATACACACACACGAACTTTCGCATTTATAACATTATAATAATGTTATATAAACTGATCGAACGACATAGGTAATGTAATACAATTTGCAATGTTTTTTACTCAAAACAGTCAGGTTATTACAGAAAAAGTAACTTGAAAATTTAGCTCGAAATCGAAAACTATGAACATTTTCGTAATAAGAAATTCGAACTAAGGGTACAGAGCACCTTAGCACGTTTGTGGAAGATCCAGTTGTGCAGCCAAGTAGTTTGCGGTCTTCACTATGTTCTGGTTCGAATAGCACAACCTAACACATTATTCTAGAATACAAGCCTTCCGCTCGGCTTCACTCTACCTGGATAATAAGGGCTACGTCAGCTCCACACGTATTGAGTCTCCACATGTCCTGTTAGTTAGGCTTAGTTAGGCTGACTAGTCAGAGGATGGTATAGGTGCAGGACAAGCCTTCTCAATCTAACCATGTCCCAGGCTACTACAGTGTCCCGTCCAATGACGATCTCCCACTCCGCGAACCCTCTCCGCACTCAATGCCTTTCTGGACGCAAGCTGGACTCCGATGTATTTTGTGGACGGAAGGAAGGTGATTTTGACCGAGTGCCTGCACTTCTGTGAGAAGTCAGTGTAAGTGTATTTTTGTTTGAAATTGCGATTTGACTTTAACTATTGAATTTGTAATAAGCGAGAAACAGCACGCGCCATTCCAACCCCGAAACGTACGTGTAGATGCGCGGGGCTGACAGTCCTATGGATGGCTCCTGGCATGTCAACGCGAAGGCAAATCTCACAGTTTTAACAGCGCATCACGTCAGTGATCAGACCCAGACTAGTGGTCCGATTTTTACGCGCCATTAGCAAGACAGTTTGATCCACAGTCCAAACCGTACAGATCGGATTGCGGTTTGGAACGCAGTCCAGATGCGCATTCCGTTCTTTACGTATGCAGGGCGCTATTGATTTTTTTTTTGAGACTAATAAAATATCTACTAATTTAATTCTGACATTGTATCTAAGATTTAAATTCAACCAAATATTTATCTCTCTCTTTCTCTCTTTCCCTGGCCCTTTCCCATTTTATTTGGGGTCGTCCCTCCGTGTCATCTATAACCAAATTAGGGATGACGAATGAAAAATTCTAATTAGTCCGTCATTTACGTTATCAAAAAATATGGGACACGTATTTTTGCTTTTGTCAATTAAACAAAAAATTACAAATATTTAGGGCGTTGAAGTTCCGCGTGACGTCACGGCTTAGTAGATACACTTTTTACCTAGCCGTGACGTCATGAGCCCCCACTCCCGAACTTGGACGCTCTTTAACTTCGTCAATTTTTATTTATTTGATCATTTAAAAAATACGTGTTTAATATTTTTTTCTTGATCTATCTGACGGACTTTTTTTTTACCCTTTTGTCATCCCTATTAGAGTAATTGGTGTAACCCGTTCTAGTTATTTAATATACTATAATAAACAATTATTAAAAAGTTACCACTTGACGCTCATCATCATCAATCATCTAGAATACTTAGATGCAAAGGCTTAAAGTAAACATTTCATAGTCTAACCAAAACTACTAAACTGAACAGACTATTTTCCGTTATCCAGGAAGAATAATATTAATCCATAATTCTAAAAGCTTTGGTGCGTTGAATTTCCTCATTATTAGACTCTGTTTACGTATCTAATAATCAAACCAGCCTTATTTTCAATTATCCTATTTACAAATGTTCTACCAATACAGAATATTACCGGTAAAATGGCAGCCATGCGAAACGCGGTTTTCGCGCGATCGCAAATTATCCAGGATAAGTCCCAGAGGCACCAGCCGAACTGACAATTACAACCGTAGCTCGGTTATTGTGGATGACAGTACCTCCGGCTATTTTTAACAAGCTCCAAAAAAAGTTAAGGCGGGAAAACATATGCCAGTAAATTGGGAAAGTAGCTGGCATAAAAGTTACGGGCATGTACGAGTAACTGGCTCACTGCGGATACATTTGAATGCAAGTAATAATTTGTAAATTAGGTGTTCAATTTTAAATTCTTGTTAATTTTTTTTTTTGCTAATTTACTTTTTTTTGCCTTTGCCTACTCAGAACTGTTTTATATAATATTCTACCTTATCATGCTGTGTACACATGCTTTGGGATACAATCTAGAACTTATTATTGTGATATTTTTATATGTTTTAATTTAATTGTGTTCCGTTTTGTGTGCCAAATAAATAAAATAAAATAAATTTACAAGTAATACTGGCATGCAAGCTGTGCCCTTGCATGCGAGTATTCCCATCGCGTATACACAGGACAGTTCGTGTTACGTCACTCGTACCTATTCTTGCACGAAACAAAAAACTCGCACCTACGTCAACAATGAGTCAGCTACTGGTATGCCCGTAGCTGTCGCCTCTGTTGATACGTTCCAGTTTGGCAACCCCTCACGGCCCTCCCTCAACGGGCATGCAAGTAAATCAAATGTTGTGCTAGCTACATGTATGCCAGTTAGCGTATACACATGACAGTAGCTCGCACATGCAAGTAGCTGGTATGCTAGTGTGCAAGCTACGGGCATGTGTATCCCCGGCTTTAAGAGCGGTACGGCAAAGCCACAATTTTTGACTAATGTAAAGAAAACGTAAAGCGTAAGTTAAAACCATAAGAGAGACGTAGACACAGACACTCCTACGGGCTTATGAACAGAAAGCTACACTTAGCACTAGGCGTTAGTTTTGACTAAGGTGTTGGGTTAGTAGAGAGTATTTATGACTAGGATTCATGCAGAACGCTTTACGCTATTATGCGAGATAGAGGTTAGGTTAGGGCATGTAGAGCTAGGAGCTTGGCTCTCTATAAGATTAGATAATTTTCTTACAGTAAACTTATTTTACATTAAATGTTTTGGTGGGATATTCTTAACATGTAAACTCTTAAAGGGTAAAGCTTGTCCGTGTACATATTTTTTACCATAGGTACCTAATCTTTGTTTTTATTATTTATGTGTACAATAAAGAATTACAGAGTAGGTATATTCCCGGCGTAGTTGTTTTACTCATTCTGTACTTATTTATTTTCTAGTGTGTTTGTATTATTAATAAGGGTAATTTACATTGTATGTGATTTTATTGAGACCCTATTTTAAGGAAACATGTTTCCAAAGCTTGGTATTGCTAAAATAAAACAAAATGAGATATGTAGTTACGTATAAAGTAGCAAAGGTAGGTAAGTAATTAAATTATCTCATTTATGTATGTACTAAGGTAGCTAGTTATGTACCCACTATAAAATTGTAATTAAAGTCAACATGCGTGAAATGTACGTATGCCACAGTCGGTTTGCAGCCTTATAGTAATGATAAAATCAGATATTCACAACAAACTGATACACGCTATCCGGAAGTCAGATCTTCAAAAACAAACAAATAAATCATCCCTACCCTGAGTTCGTTATGAATCGGACATAACCGCGCGGAAACCGGCCGATTTCCCGCCGGATCTCATTTCAAATTTCGAACAAGATATCAAATTGTCGATACGAATGTCCAATGGAACACGGGGCTCTCTAATTGGTCCGTTAAATACAAAAATAGCGATGGATGAGCGTCTCTTGAGATTTTATTTTTGTATTGGATCGGCTGATTTCATGCAGATAACCAGAAAGATTTTTTTATTTTGAATAGTGGGCGCCCCGTTAAGAAGTTTTGCCATACCTCCCTCTACAAGGGCTAATTTTAGGAAATCCTTTCCTCGCACTTGCACCCCAAAATTACTGTAGGATTTTACATTTAGATTGATATATACCTATATATAGGTATAATAAAATAGTCAAGCGTTTGACCAAATATTTGTCTTGGGTGTTTTCCATGTATGTTATGTATGTATATAAAAAAGTATTGAAGTAGTATATCAGACACGTGGTTCCAATAATACAAGCTCTGCTTAGTTTGGGCTCATCATATGATGCTATGACAGTGTTCAGAAATATTTATATTTTTTTTTCCACCTGAAACAGGTGAAGATGTGGTTAATGATGGCGCATGCTTGCCTATAATAGAAAAAAATCCAATCTACACAGAAGAAGAAAGAAAGAAAGAAATACGACCTCTGTGGCGAAGTGGGCGAAGTTCCGCCTGTGACGCAGAAGGTTGCGGGTTCGATTCCCGCTGCGGGAAAAATGTTTGCATGTTCTGCAGATATTTGTCTCGGGTCTGGGTGTTTTCTATGTATGATATGTATGTATTTACAAAAAAAAATATCTATGTAGTATATCAATCATGCGGTTCCCATACTACAAGCTCTGCTTAGTTTGGGGCTACATGATGCTGTGAGATAACGTCCAGAATTATTTATTTATTTATTTATTCAAGAAAAAAATAAAGAAAAGTATAAAGAAAGAAAGAAATAAATTAATATATAAATAAAATACATTTATTGATCCAAATAATACAAAAAATGTTAGTCTAATCATAGTGCTAAATAAAAAAACACCAACCCACTTTCCCAGGCGCGGCGCAGGGTCAGAAGGCCCTATCTGCACAGTGTTGCCATAAAATTGAACCCTGCAGCGCTGGTTAAATCTGACAAAACATAAGACAAATCAACGAAACTATCGCGATTCCACTAGAAGACCATGCATGTTGGATACATTTCAAATGTAAATAACCCGGAAACTAGCCATAAACTTCCAAGATCCTGTCGCCCCGGCACTGCCCTCTTAGGTATGCAGTAAACAAACATTATTAACTCCCATAACCGATTCGAGTGCCTTTTATGTGTTATCTCATGTGAGAAGTTTTGATATTCACGGATTTATGCACGTAAAGCTTCAGCCATAATGGTTTTAAACTTTTCTCACGCTTTTGACTTCTCGGTACCAAGGGACTGTTTACTATGTAATTTTTTTTTTACAGTTTATAGGCTTACGTTTGACCGCCATCTCACCTGATGGTAAGTGATGATGCGGTCGAAGATATAGCACGCTTGCCTAGAATATACCTATTTACTGTTCGCTAGAAGACCCCTAAGTCATAGTGATTGGAGTAAAGTTGAGTATGTTTATATCTACCAGACACGCTTTTGTGTTCTAAATAAAATATCTTTATAAATGATAAATGAATTTATTGTTTTTTAAGGTGGTAAATTATACATTGGTCTTATATCATTATCATTTGCATCTCTAGTCTACCATGGTCAGGCTTACAACATTGCTAAGGAGAAAAAAAATTATGAATCTACTCAATTAAAAATATTTTTATCACACTAGTAAAAAAAATATTTTAATTTAGAGTCAATTCAAAGAATTACAATATAAGCATGTCAGAATTTATAGAGTAAAATTAAAAACTAATAACAGAATTACAAAAGAAGCATGTCAGAAAAAAAAAATAGGTATTCGATGTCAAAATAATAGTAGTATTTGTCATTCAGAAATTAATCAATGTTACAATATACTTTTCCCTCCAATAGCTTGCTTAGTTTGTTTTTAAATGCATTCAAACTACTCTTGGAGCGTATCAAAAAAGGTATTTTGTTGTAGATAATCGGGGCCATGCAAAAAACACTCTTTTTAAGTGTATGTTTTTCTTTTTCTTTTGACTTTTCGGTACCTAGATACTGTTACTGTGTCATCGGGGTAAAGTTGTCTTGTGTACCATCCACCAACAGCCTATATCAGTCTACTGCTGGACACAGGCCCCTCCTAATAACAAAGGAAAAATGCCCATAATCTCACGTTGAGCATACTGGTTGGAGATCGCAGCGCGGAGTTTTTTGCACCGCCGATGCTGCTGCCCGTCACGGTCAAAGAATTCAGCTATGCCGGAGTGGACTGTGCTATGCCTCAATCAACCAGCGCCCCGTTTGTAAATTAGCAGGGTCCAGGGCAGGCAGATGAGGTTGGTTTGGGTTCTGAAGGTAGAAGTTAGGACACCTTACATAGCTTACAAAAAAACGGATTATTTGAATATTGATATTTCTATGATTCTTACTTATAGCAAAATATGTCCAGCAGCGGATCGCTAAAGGCGATGATGATGATGAACAGATGCCTACTGTCTTACGAAAGTGACTTAGCCTGTTGAAACGCTTCTGTGCTACCTACGAAGAACTATTATCTGTTCTGTACTCGTCTGTCAAAGGCCAACCTGTCTATTCCAGCCCATTTGCATCTGGTCTTTGTACCACATAATTGGATGAAGATGGGACCTTGTTACTCATACAAGGGCTGGTAGTAACTATCTGCTACAGTAACATCGACTTTCCCATAACCATTTTGGATCTGATTATTCACTTGGCCACTGTACAACTAAAGTACAATTACTTATTTCGCAGAAAAGAAATATTTATTGCGCCCGATAACTCACCTCTAATTACCAGCCTTCTAAAAGGCACTGGCTATTTCCAAGAAGCTACAGAAAGCGGGCGCTTTGCCAAACTTGGCAGCTTTTGAATTTTTTAAGAAAGTAGACAACGAGCGCTCGTTGTATTCGACCGTGGTCCTCACGCGTTCACGCTCGATTGAGTGGTAGTGGAGTGAGGGTTGCGAACGCACCCGACCCGTTTCCGGAGGAGGCGCCGTACCGACGCCGTCCGGTTCCGGCAGCCGTGCTAGTGTTGGGACGGAAAACTGGATAGAAATGTGATGCTTTGGAGTTCACTTGAAGTTTTGATGTACAAAAGAAGAGAAAAAAGTTTGGTTACGAGGATTTTTGGATTTATAAATATTGACTGTAACACTGCTGAACCCAATTAATAAAGGATGTGATGTTTATTTATTTATTTGTAAACTTATTGTGTAACTCAAATATTTTTTTCTCACTATGATGGGATCTTGGATAAGTGGAGGGAACTCTTCAACTATTATAGGCGTATAATGTGAGACGTGATACAAGAATGGAGTAGTAGATGTGAGCGACTAAGACTAACGCTCCATTTTTGCAAGCAGCAAGTGGCCGTGTCTAGTGTCGGAGTTTTAGCCCATCTGAAAGCCTCTGACATGGCTTGATGAACGAAAATGTCGGGCTTCATAAATACTAGCTTGTCTTCCGAAGCACGGAAGCGCTCACATCTAAATTTCAATAAACAGTCACCCATCCAAGTAATGTCCGATTCACACTTGCCGCGCCACATCGGAGCGCAGCGCAACGCGTCGCAGCGGATGAGCGAGCACGCGCCGGAGCCGCCTGACGGCTAAAATCTGTCTGGAGACTGACGGACGCGTCGAGCCGAAACAATAGCCGCGAGCTTCCGCGAGCAACCGAGAGCATCCGGCCGCGTACGCGAGTGGTCGGCGTCAAAGCTGCGTTCAAATAAGGAACGTAACTGCTTTGTGGATGTTTCAATTTCCTCTAGCATGTTTTAAAATGCGCTCCAACGCGCGCCGGTAGGTGAGAATCGAACATAACGCTACTAAGTATACAACGAGTACTTATACCATTGTACCTTTTATTTTTTAAGTTTCTGTCTGTTGTTTCTAAAGTTAAGGTGTAAAATAACGAATTTTCATTCGTTCCTTCATTATACCTCATTGAAAAAAATCTGCCTAGCCAGATGTTGAAAAAGTCTAATAAAAGAACATAAAAATAGTGTAGCCGGAAGCCATCTGAAAAATAGAACGATTACCGGAAACAATAAAACTCCCTACATCACTAGCAAAAACGCGGGAAACAAGCAAAAGAAAAAGATGGCGATTTGCACAAAACACAGCCATTACCGGGTTCAGTTCTATGCGCGTTAGTTATTTCACATTCGCACGGTTCAGAGGAATACCGGAAAAATCTTTCAAGGGATGTTCTAGTCTATTATTTGACTGTACACACATTATTAGTAGATATTTATATCACGTTGCTAGTGACGGTATTTCCTGTTAACCTTTTGGTCGCCAGTCTTTTGTTAATTAACGGACTCTGTGCCGCAGAGGGCGAAGGTACGTCTGAGACGCAGAGACCAGGTCGCGGGTTCGGCTCCCGCTGCGAGACAAATGTTTGTATGATATAGCTAGCAGCACGTAAGTCTAGCGGTGAAATTGTACAATAACTTACCAAAAGCTATAAAAGATGCAGAATCTATTAATATTTTCAAAAAGAAAGTGGCAACCTATGTTTTTGAAAATGTCAAAATATTTTAGGCCTTACTTCTCTGTAATTTATATAGAATGTCTTAGTATGTACCTACTTACTTTAACCTATCTATAATTATAAAAAAAAGGAGTTAAATATTTTTTATATTGCATGCTCATAACACAAAATGTTTTTTAAGTTAGCTTAAGTTGTCTTATTTAGTGAAATATTTGTTATTTCTTAAGACAATAAATATTCTCTAAACCGAACGAAACTTTTGCACGGGTCTCTTGCTCTCTCTCGCCTCTAGCTCCCATATGATACCTTACTTTTGACTTCTGCGCAATAACGGTCAGCGCTAGAGTTTCATGCCGCTACTTGTATTTGTACCACCTGTATTTTTATGAAATAAAGGAAATGAGAAGATCTGCTTGCGAATGTTTATCTAATGTTTTCTATGTACTATAATAATTATGTATTTACAAAAATAATTTCAACTTAGACTATTGTAATTAGAAATAGATTAATACAAGTGCAAAATGGGGTAAAGTAGGTACTTTACCCCATTTTGCATTTTATTACTTGTAGGTAAGGCAGGTGCCATACCTATAATTTAAAACACCGAGTAATGTAGCCAGCATCCAAGACGCCTAATTATTTGTAACCATTATTTACTTTAATTCCTTAATTGATAAGTAGTAAGGTTTATCGATGGTTAAATTACTATTTGATCTTGCAAGCCCTAATAGTATTATTTTTTCACTTTGTTCTCGTGCTGAACTTTTGCTTATTTACTTTTAGATCAAGAATTACACAAGTTATTATACTTTCTGTCTGGGAGCGAGTCCGCGGTTGCATGCTAGTTTATCAAAATTATTCCCAAATAAAAGTTTTTTTTATGATATCTGTGTTAAGTGGTAACCATTATCTATAACAAAAGTATTGTTTCGTAAGTCACGCATGTTTATAACGTGCCCTACGATGATCAACTTGAGTCATGAAGGTGTTAAGCCTCATGTGCCTGTAATGTCACCGGCACCCACACCCTTCAAACCGAAACACAGCACAGCTGCTTCACGGCAGATATAGGCATGGTGGCAGTACTTCCCCGGATCAGCCCATCACAAAGAACTACTTAAAAAAGTTCAGGTAGGTACAATCAGTCAAACAAAACATTAATCTCCAAAACATAACAAACCTACAAATTACAATTTCATACTTCACAGACAAATCTCACTAAAACGTACAATTCTCATCAAAAACCAATATTAGCTGTGGAATCCGTAACGAACATGGATTCAAATCCCACTGTTAAAGAAAATCCCCAATTTGTGTTCGCAGGACATTCGGCTGCCAGGGGACGTACCTATTCACCATTTAATATTAGAATTTGTAAGGGGGAGCCGACGAAATGATGTATTTTTGTAAAACTTACTTGAAGATGCAAGAAGTACCTACATGACCCACCTGAACAAGGTAGCACTCTAGTGCGAATAGCATAGAGGGATCACTTTGGGTAAGCAACACTCCGCCCGGTCATTACTTGGATGGGTGGCGACTTCCGTAGTGGAATGAAGGACGAGTGGACGAAGCGGACGATGTGACAATAAATATATTGAGTATTGAGTATTGACACTCAGGGGCGACTTCGCGAGAGTTCTGGCGAGAGCCCATGCCGGAGTCAAATATCCATTTTTATTTACATTTTAGTGATTTGCTTTAGTGATTTATAGTCTATGGACGTTTTTACTTGATGCATTCAAAGGAGTGATGGCTGCCTTCAAACCATACCTAACCAACAGATTTTGTAGTCACAAGTTTTTCGGAAAATGGTTTTGATGGAAAACGTTTTATTGGAAATTAAAATAACTGTAAATTGAAAAAAAAATGCAACTAAAAATGTGGCTTTTGTAAAGATGGAAATTGTGTTTTCAGCCAATCGAAAAAAAAGTGAATCGTTTTCGGCAGAATGAAATTCGAATCTTAAAGTATCGAATGAACAATAGGTAACCCCAGAATTGGTCACTAGCTCATACGAAGAAGAAGAAGAAGAAGACCGGAACAAAGTATTGCAAAGCATGTTTAGACGATGCAGTGCGCTGTGTCCATCAAATTGAAGGTGATAAGCCACATCATCATTATCCACAGCCCAACTTTATCCACTGCTGGCTAGGCTTCCCGAAGTTTGTATCATCCACCACGGTCGTGTGCTAGTCCCATCCACGAAAGCCTCATTTCACCAGCCACATTATTCAAACAGCAATGATGCTTTATAGCAGAAAAAAAACATCCCCATAGGTTGAAATGGCCAAGTGTAGTGTAGTTTCAGTTACTAACTAACAAATAATATCTATAGATCATGAACACAATATCAAGTCTTTTAGGCTCTAAATAAGTTGAATCTTTCTGATTGTTGGGTCAGGTGGAGTGTGAGAGCGAAAGGTTGCTGGTAGAAGCTGGATGCGTAGACAGATAAATAGCTATAGTACTGCCTCGCTTCTTCAGTGCAATAGGGATGTTTGCGGAATACCAAACCGATGGCTTAAAAGCTATCGTCCGCAAAAAAAAGCTTCCCTGATCTGCAGAGTGCGGGACAGTCACAACAGCATTCTAAAAACAACATCGTGTAGGTGTGACACCCCACTGTGGAGGTGCTTCATTATGAGGGTGATCACCTGGTCGCTCTCATAAACCTCTTTTAATCTATCATTTCATTTATTATTTACGGTTTTTGTTTTGTTTTTAAAATTTTAAGAAATTGCGTTTCTACCTATGGATTATGTTGTCTGAAATAAAATACTTTTATTTTGTTGTTATTAAAGTCTGATGATGATGATGTTGATGCATACATTTGAATACAGCGGGAAACGCAACGTTTTGCGTCTCCCGGATGGTTACCCCTTGCACCAACGAAGTTGTCACAAAGTAAAGTATGTAACCCCTAACCCCCGTCATTGACATCAAAATCCTGCCCCTGGCTGCTCTAGCAACGCCCCCAGCCGTCCGTCCGGGCCGCTATTGAATTATTAATCATGCGTCACGCGGCCCTCTGTCTCCGCTAATCTATCTTTTGTCAACGCGATCCAGGACGTGTCCTGTTACCGTCCACTGGGCTTTGCACAAAGGTGTTTTGTTTTGTGGTCAAAGGTCTGGATGTGGAATCGGAATCTCTTGAAGTACACCTATAGTTACGCTTATGCGTATAGATAGGTATTAATAATAATGCTTGACACTATCACACAGCATCACCACACCACACCACACCAGCCTATATCAGTCCACTGCTGGACATAGGCCTCCCCTAATAAAGGGGGATATACCCATAATCCCCACGCTGGGCATGCGGGTTGGGGATCGCAGGGCACAGCTTCTCGCACCACCGACGCTGCTGCCTGTCGGTGGCCAGGGGATTTAGATGTGCCGATGTAGGCTGTGCTATGCCGCAATCAGCCGGCCGCCAGAGCCCCGTTCGTTGTTTAGCAGGATGCACCACGTGCAGGTGAGGTTGGCTTGGGTTCCGAAGATGGGTGTTGGAACCCCGTACACCCCTAGCACACATCATGTAGCCCCAAACTAAGCAGACCTTGTATTAAGGGAACCACATGATTGATATACTACATAAATACAACTTTTTTTGTAAATACATACATATCATAATACATAGAAAACACCCAGACCCGAGACAAATATCTGCAGAACATGCAAACATTTGTCCCACAGCGGGAATAGAACCCGCAACCTTCTGCGTCCCAGGCTGATCTTCGCTCACATCGCCAAAGAGACCGTCATGCGTGGTTATGTTGGTTGCTCAAGTAGTTGATTAATCAGGTTATGCGTGGTTATGTTGCATTGTTTTTCCACACCAGCCTATATCGGTTCTTTGCTGGACATAAGCTTCCCCAAATAAAGGGGGATATGCCCATAATTACTTTATTTATTGTTTTAGGAACGAAAAACATTCATACATTACCTATGTTTAATAGCATTTTACAGATAAGATACCTTTATGGACAAAGTGTTTGATAATTATAATATAATTACATTTAGTATGTATGTAACAACTAAATATATTTACTTCTCCGTACTTTTTTTTATGCAAGCAGTGTTTAAATTTAAGTCATTGTGCAATTACCTTGTAACTATACTTTATGTATGCTTACTGTACTATGTACCTATATGTTGTATCGTTGTAACAGTCGTTGGTAAACAAAATAAATCAAATAAAAAAATAATAAGACCAGCAATGTGATCTACAGATACACTAGACTACAGATACATCATCATCATCAACAACCTATCGCAGTCCACTGCTGGACGTAAATCTCTCCCAAGGTTCGCCACTGAGTCCGATCCTCGGCTCTCCTCATCCACTATCTGCCAGCTACATTCCGCAGATCGTAACTCCATCTTTGTACAGATATACCTACCTACTAAATACAGTTTACCTAACAGTCCTATGAAGGTAAATATAGTAAGAAAACCCGCAGTTTGATGACCATGCCTTTCCTGTGGGTAGGTGTGGCCAAGGTGGTATCTAACCATATGTCAGGCTTTACAGCCAGCGTCACGGCTAGTAAGTAAAAACATGGTAACAATTGACGATGTATAAAAAGTCAGCGAAAATGGACAAAACATATGAAGATACTGAATAAAATAAACATTGTCATACCGAAAAAAAAGACGTGTGGCACTCGGGGACTGCCGCGGTAAAGCTATTGCATAGCATTTTGTATCAACTTATGCAATTATAATTATTTATTTATTTTATTTATGCAGTATTTCTTTTTCTTTGATATTAATTCAAGTTACACTTTTTGAGCGTGGTGACCGATAAGAAAACAATTTTTTTTCTTTTATTAAATACAAATACGTCTAGTTGCACGCACACAAACACCGTGTCGAAGACTGCCGATAAGAAACGACGTTAGACAATGCACGGCCTTCAAGCCACACCTCCGTGCCCGTCGGAGTGGGGAGCGTGAGGTTTTTTTTCGTTACGGAATTTCTGGATTCGGTCCCCGCGCTCAAGGCCCTCGATAGAAGCTATGCAATAGCTTAAAAAATTGAGGATCATCATAGCAACATCATAGCCTGAGTGCCAGCCGCTTAGGACCACAGCCGTAATAACAAAATTACCGTAAAATCATCAATATGAGCATTGGAGTTCTACTGATTTTTATGTAGTAGCAAGTATCAAAAAGTTAATGGTTTATTTGGCATAAGTGGATGGCAGGGCAGGGTATTTAATTCGTATCTAATTTCTGCCTCTTTCTTTGTGTAATCTAGTGGACAACTTGGTGTCGGAGTTTTTAAGCCGACATGACCTTCGACATGACTTTGGTAACGACTGAAGGCCGGCCGTGGCAACCTACAGCACAGATGCCACTAAACGGTCACCCATCCAACTATTGACCGGCTGGAGTGTTGTTTAACCAAGATAATCTGCTCAAAACACCGAAGTTACTCATGCCACAACCGCTTCACGTAGTTTCTAATGCTAACAAAATAATAAATTGGACATTGAGTTATTAAGCTATTGCATAGCTTCTATCGAGGGCCTTGAGCGCGGGGACCGAATCTAGAAATTCCGTAACGAAAAAAAACCTCACGCTCCCCACTCCGACGGGCACGGAGGTGTGGCTTGAAGGCCGTGCATTGTCTAACGTCGTTTATTTTCGGCAGTCTTCGACACGGTGTTTGTGTGCGTGCAACTAGAGGTATTTTTATTTAATAAAAGAAAAAAAAATATTTTCTTATCGGTCACCACGCTCAAAAAGTGTAACTTGAATTAATAAAAAAAAAAAAAAAAATGCATAAATAAAATAATTATAATTGCTTTACCGCGGCAGTCCCCGAGTGCCACACGTCTTTTTTTATAAATCACCACACCAATCAACCAATCAGAAAACAGGTTAAACATGTTATTATTGACCCTAGGGTATACTCTCCTTGCGTCAGCTTTCATATTTGTGGTCCATTAGGGATGACGACTGAAAAGTTCTAATTAGTCCCTTTCTAACTGATCATCAGTTCATAAGAATTGGACATCAGAAAGGAGAGATGAGCCGTATGAGTTGATTGTTCAGAGCATGAATGAATTTTAGGGTTCTTCTATGCTTTAGTCATAGTTCTTTGCCTTTCATCCTCCAAGTGAATAGACTAGAATAGGTTGTCGTTTGTTTCCCGCGCACGTAGCAGCGGCCATTTTGAGAACGCTGGCAAAGGTCGTAAGAGCATTCTGCCGGCCTTTAATCTGCTCGTTCATCAGGCGTTGCAAGCCGGAACACTCGGTAATTGCTTGCAAGGCTATTACGGTGATGTCTGCTTGACTACGATGATATAGGAGGCTGGGCTCTCAAACAATGTTCTATTCATGCTAGAATGGGTTGATTAGATTGGTGCCTCCGTATAGTCAATTATTTATTGCGTTGTTTATTAAAAATCCTACTTAATTAGGTACTAGTTTATCTTTCCTATTAAAATTATTTTAATAGAGGTATAGGTTACCTAACCTATTTATTTACATAAACTTCTCTGTTTACTAGTGGTAACTTATTACAAGATATTTTATTAAAATTTAAGGGTGACGTTACCGAACCGGTCAAACGAACCCATAGGGTGCCGCTTTGTCTAATATGGTTTTGTAGAAACCTAAATCAATATGAGGACAACTGTGGTCAAGCTATAAAGCGAGATACACGGCCAATTAAGGTGTTATCTGAAAGGCTTTAATTTCCATTTTTGTATATAGAACTGATACTGTACGTCCTACATTTTTTTAATTACGAAGAAAACTTACTAATTAATGTCGCACGCCATAGATGTCACCCGCGGCGGGCGAGTCAACTCGCACTTAACCGGTCTTGTTTTTATTTGTGGAAACAGAAACACAGTACATAAATGTTGAAAACCTATAACATCCGCAGTAGTTTTACTGTGTCGCGAACATTAACGCAATTAGTAAAAGATGCGTAAACAAAAATTCGCTTGAGGTATTTTTTATAGTTTTGTAGTTCTTTACAGACATAATAGATACAAAGGGTATGGCAAAACAATATGTAAAAAAGTCAAGCTTAACCCTTAAACGCTTTGAGTGCTGAAAACTCTAATAATAATCTCTAAAATAACTGCGCTGCTCTCGCTGATCCAGCTCCTCGTGCTTGGCGGGTAGCGTCATGTCTGAAACCCGCGGTCAACGTGTTACGAGTTTTCTTCCACCTAATCTATTAGTCTATGCTCATAGATTTGTTCGAAGCAAATCTATTACTAAGAGTTTTCTTTACTCATACATTTGCTGATAGATAATTTTGGCCTAACTTTGATAACTGCCTTAAATTATAAAAGGTAGGTAGATGTTGTGGTAGTAAATTGTAACCTGGTTCTTATGAAATCTTTGACCTCATTTATAACAAAACGCTTTTAAACCTTGATAAAGCATCAGTCTTTCTTAGTATAAGTGTATCTAGGTAAATATATAATTGTGAAATGCCTGGAGCCACTGGTTCCGGATATATCCGCTCTAAACGTACCGAACAAAAGGGGAACATCCTAAACACCTGTTTCCAGAAAATAAACACTATGTACCTAATCCTATTTGTATTTCACCTGCAACAGAATTTCTTTGTGAAAACAATGCGAACCGGCTGAGCACACAAACTCCTAGATTTAATTAAACAGTGTTTCGGTCGAATAGGTAAATTGCGGGAATTTAATTTCGTATGTAAATATAGTGTTTTTCTGTATTTATTGCGTGGTGCCTCTAGAAAGGAGCAGTAGGTAGCTAATAAAGCTGTTTTGTAGTTATATAGGTACCTACCAGCATACCACCGCCCTCTGCCTATATGTAGGTATTTAAAGTAATTGTTAGCGACGCGCTCATGCCTACATGAACTGACCTAATTACTATAAAATGTAGCTATGTTTGGTATACTAAATATTGCATCTACTTTTAAACCTGAGAGTACTTCTGCTACTTAGGGTAGTTTTAAGTTAAGAAAATGTGGCTCTTTGATCTTTAGCCATAGGTACTCCATGCGGTGTGTAACGGTTTTTCAATTAATATATCATTTTGGAAATTTTAAACCGTAGTTTTCGTTTGAAAAATCGTAATTCACGTAATCCACAGTGATTTACTTCCGAGTCTTATGCTAGGAATTGTCCTAACACAAGTTATGAGTCATCCCGGAATCCGCACAGAAAAAGTAATAGTTACAAGGGTAAAGTCAGAGTAACTATTGTTTCTATGCGAATTCTGGATGAATTGTATTCGAAGGCTGCCTTTGTAAATAGTATGTCATCGTCATGTCATAGTCAGTCAATACATAAGTACCCATACGTATCTATCTAGTGCACGACGACGCGACTTCTTGCAACTCAGACCTAACATTAAAACAGCCCTCTTTAAGGATAGTGTGTTTGGAATGTCCTCCAAAATCTATAATAAACTACCAGCTTACATTAGAACATGCAATGACTTTAAGACATTTAAGGCGAATAATAGGGTCTAACCTCCCTCTAGCTCGCACTATTAAACATTTTTGAAGATATAAAATCACTCAATGTAGTTATGCAAAATAGCAAACATATTAAATAGCATTAAAAAGAGTCGAAAAAAAAGGTTTTTTTTTTAACTTTCTTTTCGACTCTTTTTAATGTATGTTCACCGATATCTCCTTCAATTGTAAACCGATTTTCAAAATTCTTTTTTTGTTTTAAAAGAGGTGGTCCCATATAAATTTTATTCTTGAGAGATTATTACTTTTCCCGGAATACTCAAAAAACCTCATCCTCACTTGTAATTTGCGCCCTATGATCACAAATATATCCGTCAATTGTGAACCGATTTTAAATTTTTTTTAAGGCAAGCTATTAGAAGTGATTTATTTTAACTCGGTTTATTTTTTTATATAAAAAACTATTTTAAAAACAAGCTAAAATGCTGGCTTATCGAGCAAACATTCTACACCTATGACTTGTTCATAGGATGGAAATAACAAGTTTTTTTAACTATTACTAATTATTCTTTGCGAATACAGGATGCATGTAGTCGCTGCTGCTGTTTGTAGACTCAAGACTTCGTCACGTAGCATTGTCGTAGCATTCGTGGCGTAGCTAAAGCGTTTTCGTAGCACATACAGCTACGTGGTACGTGGCGTAGTTAAATCCGCGGATTGATTGCTACGCACGTCTACGCTCTTCCTACGTTACTTTTTACTCGTAGCAACGCTACGCCGCGCCAGGCTACGCTTTACTTTACTATAAGCTGCACTCTAAGTACCATCCCCATTGGACACCCTAGACTTCTTACTCGTAGCTACGCATGGTTTCGCTTTATTTTATGTACCTTCAACATCACAAGTACCCTGGACTTCGACAATAGACAAGCCAATAGACAAACATTTATTTACCACTTGGCACACAATACATACAACAACAGAATTAAGATAGTAGTTAAATAGTAGGTAAGCAGTATCGTCCTGGCATGTAGTTGTGTGCCACAGCAGCAAAAAGGCCTCGACTCAGCATTAATGCCTTGCCACGGAGAAGTAGCTAGGCGCTGGTATTCTGCCGAAACCTTCCCACAGTCACTAGACCCCGTGAGACCAATCGTATCATAATTAATAAATAAGGAAAAATAATATAAGTGTGTCAGATAAATATACCTATAGATTCGCTCTGTAATAAACTACATAAACGTAATTTGTGGAAATGGATAGATTTCCACTAAAATACATATAAATAAATACTTAAACCTACTTTTATACTTAGACTATAATTACTTATTATGTGTGTAGAAGTCAGTGAATGACTTCTTACTCGCAGCTATTTCTTCGTTTAACTTTATGTGCCTACATCACAAATTGATCGCCATTGAGTTCCCTATCAATGGGGGTCTCATTTTCAATCATCCACATTCTAAATTGACAGTTACTCATTCGGACTGTCCTCGGAAGTAATAATTCCTATTTCCTATGTTACCTAAAGGCAAATAACAGAAATAGTAGGTACCTTACTTAAGGGGTGATTATTCCCATTACCAGCGGTACCTCTACGGGTATATAACAGAATAGTACTCTATCTCTCTACTCATATAAAAAAAAACATGAAAGATCAAACAGAAAGGAGGCCGCAAAACCTATCCCTATCTTCATGTAGCCTTCATAAGTTAGATAAAGCCCGTATGGGGTGAAACACTTACGATAACTTGCAGTATTTTCTCCACTCCCGGGACCGTATTACGGAAGTTTCACACCGCAGAATATACTTGGATAGATGTTCGTTTACGTATAAAACTTGGATTAAAGTTACCCTTAACTTACCTACGTTATACATCTAAAGTTATAGGTGATTATTATTACTTTATTTCGTTTATTCTTAGCAGTCCGACTGGTTTTCCAACTATCGGATTAGGTATTTTATTGTTATTTTTTATTTCGCAATTATATCAGTCCACTGCTGGACATAGGCCTCAACTAATCAAGGGGGATATGCCCGTAATCCCCACGCTGGGCATGCGGGTTGGGGATCGCAGGGCACAACTTCTCGCACCGCCGCCGCGCCGACACTGCTGCCCGACAGAGGCCAGCGGATTTAGCAGTGCCGTTGTTACATCATCAGCCGGCCGCCAGAGCCCGTTCGTTAGTTAGCAGGATGACAGATGCAGGTGAGGTTGGCTTGAGTCCCAAAAATTGAGATTGGAACCCCTTACACTCTAAATTGTCATCCCCGGATAATCATTGTCCAGGGGCCTGATTCTGACGATTCGATATATTTGATTCTATTAGATATATATCGCGGAAACTGTCAAAAGTGTATGAAAATTGACATTTCTCGCGATATATATCTAATAGAATCAAATATATGGAATCGTCAGAATCAGGCCCCTGCCCTTGCTCTACGCTATGTGGGTTCGGCACTTATTTTCTTCTTCCAATCACTTCTAACAGCTGTCAAATCTGTTAAAGATTACCAAAATCTAAAATGTACAGATAATCTATATATATAAAAATGAAACCCGTTTTCCTTGGTCACGGCATCACGCGTGAATGGCTGGACCGATTTCACTAATTCTTTTTTTGTTGTATTTGTTATTATTAGGAGAAGGTTCTTACGGAAAAAAATATTAAGAAAATCTCTCAGAAATATTGAAAAATATACATTTAATTTTGCATATTTAAAAAAACGCGCGTAACGAATGTCAATGTCATTCACAGCCATAGACTATATTGAAAGAGCATTGTTTGTTCGGACACGTGGTTACTTAATTAAATTCGAGCATCATTTGTTCGGAAACGTGGTTACTTAAATAAAGTAGTGCATCATTGCTACGCTAAGGCGGTACGAAGTTCGCCGGGTCAGCTAGTAGATAAAAAATACCAATCCAACGCCGTCCTGGCTAACATCGCCGGACGAATAGACTGCCCCTCTAAACGACGCGTTCCTCCCGCTCTCGCCCCTCTGCGACAGACATGTCGTGTATATAGTACATAAAGTAAACTTGTAAAATGTTAAAGAAGATCGGTCAGTTTCATACAACTTGTGACCTGAGACCTGACCACAAAATGTCGCGTCTAGAAATGACCTATGTCCTAATTGTTAGTTCTTATTGATGGATGGAATTGAACATGATGTTCAATTAATTGCTTTTTTTTATTAAAGCTGGAGATTTTTTCTGGGTATTTATTTTATACTTTTAAGTTACAATCGATTAGGACACTGGCGCCATTAAACAAAAACTAACCAAACGCGTGCTTTGTTAGTGGCAATTTTGTTTTAGATGGTTAAAATTGGGACGAGAGATGCACAATGTGGGTGAGAGTGCGTTCAATAACCATGATTCGTTATGATAGGGCGTATTGCGATCAATATTTATTATTAATTTACTAAGTATTCCGGCTTTAATAAATAAAGTTATTAGGTATAATTTCAATACTCCATTATCAAGAATATTTTTACATAATTTGCATTTTTAGTCGCTTCCACTTATAGTCAGGTCTGAAATTACCGGCCTTCTTTCAATATGAGCCCTGTTGCTTGAAATATTTTTTTTATTTTTTATTTTTATTAATAAAAACAGAACTGGTAAGCTAAATAACCGTTTAAAGACCCGTTAGTTTCTCTGTGCTCCTAGTAGGGTATGGGCCTGAGTCACTCAGGTGTCTTCTAAATATGAAGAGCCCTGCCCTACAGTCGATTCTAATCCAAAAGATTTCCACAGAAGGTTGACACCATGCCATTTCCAAACTAAACTCAGCCAAAGCAACTCGCCTATAACAGTCACTGCCGACTGCAATCTAGAGCATTTCTAGCACGACACGCGGAGTCGCGTTTATTCAAACAATAGCTGGCGTTTAGAAACGTCAACAATGAAGACGCGCGTCATTGTCCTCAAGTGGTTTCTGCGATCTGGGTCGCGCCACAATACACGGGGGAAAATTATAATTGCAGCGGTATTCAAAGAAATACTAAAGGGGTGACGGGTGACCTCAAACTCGGAGCAAATTGTAACCATTCTGTTATGGTTTTGCTTTTAGCATTAACGCAGTGTGATCTAGCAAATGCGTTTTAATTGAATTTAAGCACAATGATCAGAGACCCGGTGGGGTGAGGTGAAAAGGGTTCCAACTCTATATCCGGAACCCTATCCAACCTCACCTGCCCGTGGTACCCTGCTGTATAACAAACGGGGCTCTGGCGGCCGACTGATTGCGGCATAGCGCAGCTTAACACTGGCATAGCTAAATCTGAAAGAAAGGCGAACATTGCTGCAGATGATATTTCTGCATGACGTTTAAAACTAATACAACGTAACAAAATTGACAGCCCGGAACCCCACTTTTTCAAGTTCCATTCAGCCATTCTAATTATGCCCAAAACTTTATCGTATGCCGTACACTCAATAGCTTCAATAAGCAATTCTCATCGGCTCAAATTGATATTTTTCACCAGTGTAAAGAGTCCTTCAAAAAAGAAATAATCTCAGCATTACACAACCCTATGGTTGTGTGACGCTGAGATTATTCCCAACCTTCTAAGTACCTAATTGAGACCTAAGTCAGTGGCAACAAATCTACACTTTAAACTTACACACACACACATAATAACACACACACCGGGGTGAGTTTCCCTCTGTGACAACCAGACTCTTACGAGACTGGGTGGAACATGGAAACTCACCCCTCACACTTACACACCTTCACACATTACACTTTACATTTCTTACACCCACAAAAATGCGTATCTATCTATATATAGTATGGCAAATAATAATGTATAACCCTTACCTATCTTTTTCTCTAAGAATACGACTGTTTAAAAATCTTGTTTACCTACATAGTACGAAATCTATTATTGGCATTAAGGTTGTCTCTTATATATTCAAAGTGCTGTTGATTCTGTGATTATAAATAAATAAAAACATCCCCTGGCCGTTGACGGGCGGCAGCGTCGGCGGAGCGAGAACCCCCAAGGCCTGCGTGGGGATTATGGTCATATCCCCCTTCTTATAGGGGAGGCCTATGTCCAGCAATGGACTGATTAAACTGCTGTTGTTGTTGATCAGACCTACACAACTTTTTAACGGTGCAAAAACTAAACGTTGATTTTACACTTCTGAAATTCTTCTCACGGCAAAAGGCTTAAAGTGAGCCAGATAAGCCTGGCACGTGTCACTGAAACAAATCTAGGTAGGTAGTCCTTATTTTGAATAGATACCTAGAATCTTTGTGCCTAGAATGTATTGTCTAATATTCAAATATTCTTTAAATCGTATACCTACATTACCTACCTATATAATAAGTTACGCTAAACTGGAAAGGTAAGGGCATAAACATAAACGGCAAGCACTTCTCACACTTGCTATTCGCTGATGACATAGTCCTACTGGCGGAGTCGCTGGAGGAGCTGCAACAAATTCTGGACGGCCTAGCATCAGCCTCGCGAAAGATAGGTCTCGGCATGAATTTGGACAAGACCAAAGTCATGGTCAATGTCCGAATTGATCAGTCCTGTCGTCGTTAATAGACACCTTCTTGAAATTGTTTCAGAGTACACATACCTCAGGCAGATATTGCAGTAGGATAACAACTTCGAGAAGGAGTCCAAGAGGAGGATTCAGCTGGGTTGGGCAGCATTTGAAAAACTACGTCGAGTTTCCTCGTCACCCATACCGCAATGTTTGAAAACGATAGTTTTCATCTTACCTAGCTCCTTTGTTAAATTGGACTGGAATCTACCAGATAGGTACATAATTTAAGTACCCAGTCTACGTAACTTAGCCTACCTAATCAAAACTATTAATTTATGTATTTTGAGACTACTCAAATAGCAAGTATGTTTAAACTTCAGTGGTTTTTGGTTGCTATACAGTGAAAACAGTGCGTCCTACCCGTCATGGCATACGGAGCCGAAACGTGGACACTCACAGTACGGCTAGTCCACCAGTTTACAGTCACTCAGCGAGCTATGGAACGAGCCATGCTTGGAGTTTCTCTGAAGCATAGAATCCGCAACGAGACTATCCAACATAAAACTAAAGTTGGCGACATAGCTCAGAGAATTAGCAAGCTGAAGTGGCAGTGGACTGGCCATATCTGCCGAAGAACCGATAACCGTTGGGGTAAACGAGTTCTTAAGTGGAGATCGCGGCTCGGCAAACGAAAAATATAACGCCCTCCGGCCAGGTGGAGTGACGATTTACGAAAGGCAGCTGGTAGAAGCTGGATGCGTCGAGCTCAGGACAGGGCGCAATGACGCTCATTAGGGGAGGCCTATGTCCAGCAGTGGGCTGCTATATGCTGATGATGATGATAATGTTATATTTACTAATAATTGATTTCTCACGCAGCGTAAGACGGCTTTTGCAAAGTAGCACATCATTGTAATCGTGTGTAAACTTTTGGTTAACATAATCAAAATAAATAGACAGAGATCCAAATAGGGTGCCTAGTGCGAGCTGTTACGTTCGTTCGCGTTTGTGATTACGCAAATTTGTATGGAAAGGAGTCGGTACCACGCGTTTCTCACTAGATGGCGCTACCTCGATTTCATATAAATTTGCGTAAACGTTAACGCGATCGAGCTGGTAAACAAGTAGGACTTAAAAAAACCGACTTCAAATAAATCACTTCTTAGTTCTTGCCCTAAGGAATTTTGAAAATCGGTTCACAATTGACGGAGATATTGGTGATCATAGGGCGAAAATTCCAAGTGAGGATGAGGTTTTCTGAGTTTTCCGGGAAAAGTAACAATCCCTCAGGAATAAAATTTATATGAGACCACCTGTGAAGTTTATTCTTTTAAACAAAAAAGAATTTTTAAAGTCGAAAAAAAAGGTCCCGACGATTTGAGAACCTCCTCCTTTTTGAAGTCGGTTAAAAACTCGCACTAGACACTGTGTTGTCACAATAAAAGCGTATTTATTTTAGCAAGACAGTTCGATCCGCAATCGGAACTGCGCGGTTCCTCACTGCCTTCAGTTTACGCGTTACAGAACGAAACTCTACGTGTGTCATGCGCCAATATGTAACTAAAACTAATAAATGAAACTATACATACAGATCAACAATGGAGTATAATAAAATTTCACAATAAATATATTAAAAATATACATTTTTAAATTAATATTTTATTTATTTAATGGTAATGATGCTATTCGTACGTATTACGTGTAGCTATTGGCTAATCACACTATGACGGGGACGTACTCAGTACTCACTATGGGGGGTGTACCTCACCCTTGTAAATATATCTCTTTTAAATTCAAAATTAAGCTGACAGATTGATCGACTAAAAACTGCTTTCCGTATTTAGCCAACCAATTTATCATTATAGTCTCCTAACTAAATATACGTAGGTATTAAAAATACTTTAAAAGTAATAATAATAAGGCAAAAGATGTACTATTATTAAAAGAAAATAATAGGTCAACTGGTATAATTATACTGAATAAAAAACACGAACCTACAACACTGTCAGTTTAAAACTAGACATGGTAACTTTACACAAAATTATAACCACTTATGACTAAGCCAAAAGAATGATACCTAGATATAACACTGTCTTTTAATCAATCTTCGTCTAAGTAAAACATTTGTTTAATGATATGTTTGCGTCAGACAAATACGACAACATTAACGTAGGTATGTCTAGTCTATACTTATAATCATACGCTTTTACAATGTCAAAAAGATGACTTAGCACCGCTTTTTTTTAAATGCGCAAACAGATTTATAACGATTTTGTTAATAAGGTTAGAACTACTAAAGTTATTGATTTATGTATCTACATTAAAGATAATGTAATTTACATTTTCGTTACCGTCTCTCGTCATGTAGAGTTACAATCATCTAAGAAAAATAAATAAAAAGTATTTTTTGATACTGTAAAAACATCAAAAACTATTAGGAAAAATTCGTTTAGTTCAAAAGTTCCTTTTACTATCATTACCATTTCGGAAAAACAAGTTTGCGCATTTTTCATTATTATTAACTAAAAAACGGATCAATTCTAAGTATTTAAATAGGTCACGTTTTTAAAACATATTAGAACACACCTGTTACTAAACATAGCTAATAGCTGCATGGCAACTATACTTGTAACGGTAAAATAAGTCTCAGAACAAACCAGCTTTGAACAACCGAAAACGATCTAGCCCCCATTACCCATTCCTGAGTACGTCCTTAAATTATTCTACATGCTCGCCCCATTCTTTAAGCACAAAATCTTTCTCTTTCGTTAAATACCTTGACGTTCAGCCATGTTGAACACAGAAAAGTTTTAACGGAAATTCGGATTATAATATTCAGATAAAGTGCTTATTTTAATCAAGCCAAATCTTTCGGATCAATAGTAATATCATAATCAAGCAGCTCAACCAATTATGATGCACTTTCACTCACAGAATACAACATTTTTGCCGCAATTCCTCATAAAGACGATTAACATATTTTTTACCCTCCAAGAATGAAGTTGGCTCTCTTTCGGACAAGTCCAATAAACGCGCTAAACTATTAGTATATTATAGCTCCCGTCAAGGCATCTCAAAAAGGCGAAGACTGCGCCCGAGTAATCTTAACTCTTAACTTCTTTAGATTTCTGCACATAGTTGTGGTTAATAAACCTGGCACCTTGCGTGAGCTGCGCGCACTCGTTCGTGAAGTGGCAGGCGAAGAGCAGCAAGTTTCGAGGCTGGACCTTCCACGCGAACCGCATGAAGCATAGAGAGTACAGACAAAGTGCTGGAACAAGAAAGTTTGACTTAATTACGATATTCTGATGGCACAGAGTCTATATTTTTTTGTTCTTATTTGTAAGATTTTTATTAAGATCTTACTGTGCAAGAATTGTTATTTAAGGTGTTTTATGATTATTTTTTTTATTTATTATGGGCCAGCTCTTGACTTGGCTTGCGTGGGCAAGGATGAGGTCGACTATGGGACGAGCTTTCCCAGAAGATGCCTATTAAGTCTCTTTTTGAAGCCGTTAGGGTCATAAAACAATTGAAAAACAAACGCTGGCAGCTGATTCCATATTTTAGCAATGCGCAAATTAAAATTAAAATTGAAAATGAATGCCCAGCCTAATCCATAAGCACTAGAGACTTGTAATTTGTAGAGTATGTTTCTTGCATTGCGTTGCATTAAGAACTATCTAAATAACATTTTATTTTTAATTATTTTATGCAATGAAGGGTTTATTCATTCATTGGCTGAAGAAAGGTTAAGTTAGGTTGAAGGCTTTTACTTTTGATTTTATAAGCTTAGCTTCCATCAGGCGCAGGCCGCACCAGGCCACATTGCAACCGAAAAATTCATCTGCTATATATTTTTAAGTAACTACGTCCACTAGGGGCGGGACTGATTCACTAGCTAGTGGAAGCAGTTTCATATAGTAAACTGCGTCCGTAGCGATACGCCTCGATGTGGCCCACCAGATGGACATATTGCTTTAGGGTAAGTAAAGGTCTCTTGGCCTGCCCTATATTGGCATGCCCTTGATTAGTCCCTGGACTGTTTAGTCGCGAGATGAATAAAACGTTTTATGATCGAGCCCGCATTGAATTTTATCCCATCGCTTATCTATTTAGTCTGAGTTTATTTGCGTTTTCAACAATCAAGTCATAAAACTAAATACTAGATTGTTTTATTTTTAAACAGCTTGATTATCAAATTATCAGCTTGTAGATTAGACAGCCATTATGATAACGGATAAGTGTTTTATGGATCAATATACTTACTGAAATGATTTATATTTACTCTACAAATAAGCTCAAATCCTATACCAAGAGATTAGAGACACATTCAATGCCCTTGTTAACAAACTTATGGAGAAAAACCTAGAAAAGGGATAAAGAGGAGAGCCTCTCAAGACCATAAATAAATCCAAAGGCATCAATCAATATGTATAACGCAACTAGGCTTACTCCATTCATGTCGAGCGTGCGGCAACAACTCAACTCTTGCTCTATGTAATGCTCACAACAGGCAGATCGCAAGAAACAAAAATGATATTTAAAAAACCGGTCAAGTGAGTTGGACTCGCGGACGTACCGTTGTATCGGAGCCCACTTAAATATTTATTTTATTCTGTTTTTATTCTATTTTGATGTTATAGCAGCAACAGAAATACATCATCTGTGAACATTTCAATTGTCTAGCAGCTATCACGGTTCATGAGAAGTAGCCAGGTAGCAGACAGACAGATGGACAGTGGAGTCTTAATAGGGTCCCGTAGGGACCCTTTGGGTACGGAACCCTAAAAATATACATATTCTTACTATTCCATAGTGGTCTTCTCATGGTCTCCTCAATAGATTTGCGTACTGAGCAATCTCTGAAGATTTTCATATTATACTAAAAATTTGCTATGTTCGTTTTGTTATTTTATTTATTTAGATCTTGTCAGTAATAAAGTTATTGAAAAAGAATTGTCAAAAACAACAACAAACAAAAAATTATTCAAAAACAGCTAGATCGGTTGACGAATACAAGGTAGCTTAGACCTATAATTTTTTTTGAAAAAATCATAGGCTGAAAGTGGTTCAAACCCCATCTTCGGAACCCAAGCCAACCTCACCTGTCCGTGGCGTGGTGCACCCAGCTAACTAACGAACGGGGCTCTGGCGGCGGCTGATTGCGGCATAGCACAGCCTAACACCGGCACAGCTAAATCCCCAGACCGTCGACGGGCAGCAGCGTCGGGCGGGCAGAAGCTGTGCCCTTGAAACCACAACCACATGCGCAGCGTGGGCGATATATAAAATATAATATATAAAATCTGGATTATTAAGAACCGTTCCACATTTTTATTTAGATTAAAAACTGTTAAGTCATGACGTAAAATTAAATGTTCATGCACAGATTATGACCGCAGACCAAAGTCATCGCTGATAAGATACCACGAGTGATCCCGCCAAATGTCTCAACTGTTTGATAACAAACTTATTAAATTACTTTAGGTTTTGTTATGTATAGATATTTGTATTTGACGACCTCTGTGGCGAAAACAGTACAAGGTCTTAATTTACTTAATTTCCGGCCCATATAAATAAATACATAATACAATATATAGGTACCTAAAACTATTTATGTCTGCGACATGTGACGCACTTGCGCGTTGTCGTACAGTCGCCCGCGAAAACGACAGACAAACCAAACTCTTCCTTAGTAAAGGTCGAAAGATTTTCGGTCGGAACACGAACCACAAAAGATTTAAAATCATTGTGGCGCGATTCCAACATTTCGACCCTTAACTGCAGATTGGCCTTTCTTTTCACATATTCCACGATATCCTCCACCTTCGTTGTATAGTGAAGACGCGACACGTAGAGCAGCGAAGGCAAAGGTCCGCCTGAGACGCAGTAGATTGCGGGATCGATTCCTGCCGCGAGACAAATGTTTGTATGATCTCCAAATATTTGTTTCGGGTCTGGGTGTTTTCTATTACATCAAACTCTAATATTATAAATGTGAAAGTTTGTGTGTGATTGAAATATCTAAGTAATAACCAGTCATGAGGTTCCCACAAAGCTAACCACTTCCACTAAGCTCTGCTTAGAGCTAGATGATGCCGTGGTGATAGTGTCCAGTATTATTTATTTATTTATTTACGGAAAGAGTGTTTTACTTTATTTCGTTTTGAAAGTGAACGTGAAAATAACTCTAAACAGTACGCACATTACAAAAAAAAATACGATTCAAAATGTACTGTCATTTTGAATCGTATTTTTTTTTTATTTACACCAATTCGTAACGCGACCAAACAGAGAGTTTATCATTGGTTGTCGTCATCCCTATGTGTATGTCAATGTCAATATCAACCTATATTTATTAATGGACAGTATCACACAGCATCATGTAGCCCCAAACTAAGCAGAGCTTGTATTATGGGAACCACGTGACTGTATACTACTTTAATATACACCTTTTTTGTAAATACATACATATCATACATAGAACATAATTATTAATATCAACGGGATATTTACCATGATTTGTGAGTTCTGTTATTTCCCGATATTTGACGCAGTTGCATGCGCCATGATCACGGGAGAACTGAAGTCTGTGCGAGTGGGTAGTTATTGGCAGACGAAACGATCTACCCTCTTTCTCAGTCTTTTATTACGAACGACACCCCTACCACTGGTCTCAATATTTTAGTTGATAATAATAATTATGTTCTCAACCATAATAGTTTCAAAAGTTATATCATACATAGAAAACACCCAGACCCAAGACATTCAAACAATTGTCCCGCAGCAGGAATAAAACCCGCAACTTTCTGCATCTCAGCCAACAATTAAGAAAATATAGTGCAAAAACCCTACCTGTTACTTCTTGTATACTTTAGACTGCTGAATAAAACTCTGAGTAAAGCCATGGGAATTTACTAGTATTCATTGTATTAGTAGTGGCATTATCTAACAGTCTCATTTCAAGGTTGTCGCCAAGAAATGTTTCAATGGAAACAGATAGTTGATAATAAATCACTCATGTTCAAGTTAACTGCCCTATTGAAGTCAATAGGCAAGTGAATGACGCTACACACTTAACATAAACTAGTAGCAGTTATTTTGTAGCAGTTTAGTGGTTTATTTTTGCTATTTGAGTTTTTAGTTTTGTTTAGTATTTTTCGAACTTTCACAAATATTATAACATAATTATTATTGTTTAACGGGTCTTCCTCACGTTTTACGTTATTTATTTATTTTCACGACGTTTCGATCATGTTGCAATGATCGTGGTCAGTTGCAACTATCGTGGTCATGGGGACCTTCCTCCAATTTTAACACATTTATTTATTTTCCAGAGCTTTCATTCATGGTCACAAGATGACTGTACTGGAGCTATTTTTGCTAACTTAGTAATAAATAAAATATTTATTATTTATTTATTTAAATATGGACGAGCAGCTTGATGCTGATGGGTCCATTTCGGGCAGTGTTAAAAAATTAAGTCATTGTTTCTGTCACTTTTTTATCACTTTTTGATTTATTCATAGCCAGATGTGGAGCTTATTTTTGAAGTTGTTTACTAAAGTAGCCGATACAACATCTTCAGATAGCATGTTCTAATTGTGAACCACTCTGTAAGAAAGTGATGTGCAACTGCGGTGTTAGTAGAAACTATCATGAGTCCAAGGCGGTGGCCTTGAGATGATATTAAATTGAGATTTAGAATTAAATTGAATAAATCCCCTTGAATATAGAAATAAGAACAATGACATTTTATAAAACCTCCCTATTCTTTTTATAGCTGGCCTCATTTTGATGGATTTGAGTGAATAATCAACCTTCCAACTTTTGTATAGCCTACGTGGGCCATTTAGTTTTTTGTTTTTTTATGGATCGATGGATAAAAGCAGAAGCACTAGAAAATTATTTTGGCTTCCTGTTATCATCATCATCAACCTATAGCAGTCCACTGCTGGACGTGGGTCTCTCCCAAGCTTTGCCACTGAGCCTTATTCTCGGCTCTTTTCATCCACTGTCCAGCTTTATTCCTGTTAATAGCATATTTTAGGGTTCTGAACAAAATAAGTATTTGGGGACATAGCTACTTGTTATGAGAGTCTGGACATATAATCTATTGATAATGCAAAAATTGCAATTTTGAAATAAAAGTTTGTCTGTGTATAGGCTCCATAAAATGATGTTCTTCATAGTTACCGAAAGTCATTTTTCCACTAATGAAGCTAGGATCCTTCATAGTGTCCGCAATGGCTGCTAGCGGGATCCCCCAATTGGCCACTGGACCCCAAAAATGTGTGCTGAAATATGAAAGTAGGCCAAATTAAAATTTCTGAAATCAGTTTTTCTACATGAAAAATGATTAAAATTGTAAAATGTTATTTACCTCATCAAATACTGCCTGAATTCTTTGCTCTTTAGCTGGTTTAACATATTCTTTATGATTGAACTCATTTTGTCTGTAAATAAACATATGTTTGAAAATGTAGCTATACTTCAGTACCTGATTATGGAGCCCTAAAAACAGTGCATGCTCCCCAAGAATGTTGTTTCATGAAATAGTTTTTTAAGCATTTAATTCAAATTCTAGATAGGTAACAATCAATGTTAGATAATACTGTTTCTATGCATGAATTAATTATAAAATATGCTTACCTTACCGCTAATAGATGTCAAGGTTAAATTGGTTCTTCACAAGTAAATTACCCAAGGATTTTATGAGATTTCACCAGATTTTAATACAAAGGTGCTCACCTGTGGCTTAGTAACAGGTTGTTTCAATAATTTTTATTATTTTAGCCTAATTTATCCACAAGAAATCGTCCACTTCCGTCGCGATCCAATCAAATTCAAAATTTGTCCATGAACATGAATGAAAATGTCAAAGTCAAAGTCAATGTCAGTCACTTGATACACGATGTCATTTTTGCGTTTCGCTATTGCTGCTATTGAAATGTCGCGATAGGGATCGCGGTAAATTCAAATACTAAAGAATAAAAATACCTGTTAATTGGCTACCACCCCCCACCGTCTATATTATTTTAAGATTCTAATAAGATAAGATGCAATTAAATAAACTGAATACTGAATAACCGATGAATTGACCTTTGCTTAAATATTTTTTAGAGAAAAGTCCTTATCCTAAGCACCAGGTACTTAAACTAGTCTGTGCCAATCAAAAAGTAAAGTACTAGACCATAAAGGAAGTACCAATCACCGTAGCGTTTAATTTATCTATGCCAATCACTATGAAGCATGTCAAAAATCAAAAATAAACATTTTAGCACAAAACCCAACAAATTACCTATTTGCTCACCTCATCAAAATAACCAGTAGATTCCTGCTTCAGCTACACAATAATCAGTCAGGTTACCTCTCAATGAAAGTGGAATTAACTAAAAATGAATAATTTGAGAGGGTCTACCGATGGGCTTTTTTCGCATGCTTGTAATTTTATACATGCTCCTCTATATAACCATCTATTTCTGTTTGGTGGGAGCCCTAATCTATGCAAGAAGCATGATTATCAGCCGCAAGTATGTTGAGCCAAGGTATTGATTTGATCACAGCTTTTTTTACTTACATGTCCATAGTCCGAATTTTTAATTCTTTTGGAAAACGCAACGCGCCAAATGGGTGCTGTCTCGTTTTCCCTTTATTGTTACAATAGAGGGGCAACGAGACCAAGGCGCGTACTTGACGCGTTACACTTTCCAATGAATTAAATGACCGACTATTAGTAGGTACCTATCGATTTAAGGTTCCTGCAAATAATAGGACTACAGCCCCCTATCCATAACTTTATAATAAGCCGGTACCAGTCTCATCTATTCAAAAGACCACAAAAAAGTCTAACTTCTATGTTTGGACTTGTCTTTCGCTTCATTTTGGTAGTTAGTATATAACATAATTCATTTAAATTCCAGCTACCCTGACGGAATCTACGCAAGTCAAGAATAAAACACAAAAGTTACAATAAGTTTTCACTTTATGTAAAAAAAATGCAAAAAGGCACAAAATGGACGGTATATAAATCAGATCATCAGTCAGACAGTTATACAAAATAAGTACTGGATTAATATAAATGTGCTAAAATCTACTCTGTTTTACTTAAAATATCTTAAGAATCAAAAGGCACAATGGAGGGACTACAAAGATCATAAGTCAGACAGTTATACAAAATAAGTATGAAGTACTAATAATATATTAATTAACTGGTTTATTTAAAATACGCATCTACTAACTTCGTTCTCGCCAATCAACCAGTCAGTGAAATAGAACAAAGGCTTTGTTACCAATACCAATGCTGATATCGCCAAGCGAACAGTAATCTTTTATTGGTTGATACATGATTGTATTTGACCACTGACCAATCAGAGGCAAAATGGTAATCTGTCCAACTGGCTAGGGATACGCATAAGCCAGACGCAAAAAGCAGGGCATAGCAGGTTACCCATATGATACCTTACTTTTGACTTCTGCGCAATAACGGCCAGCGCTAGAGTTTGGTGCCGCTACTTGTACGCGATCGCCCTATAGAGCGCGTGTGATAATTCAAGGTGTAAGGGATTCCAACCTCCACCTTCTAAACTCAAGCCAACCTCACCTGCATGTGGTGCACCCTGATAACTAACAAACGGAGCTCTGGCGGCGGCTGATTGCGGCAGAGCGCAGCCTAACACTGGCACAGCTACATCCCCTGACTGCCGATGGGAAGTAGCGCCAGTGTTGCGAGAAGCTGTGCCCTGCGATCCCCAACCCGCATGCCTAGCGTGGGGATAATGGGCATATCCCCCTTCTTATTAGGGGAGGCATATGTCCAGCAGTGGACTGATATAGGTTGTTGCTAAAATACTACTGGATTATCTGACAACAGAAAAAATAGCGCTTATAAAGATAATAAAAACGTTTTTACAAAAGTCATTGAAAAAAGCGAGGACATTTTAAAACGGAATGTACATTACAATCTGCAGATTGAACCATTGTGATTAGTCTTTTGTTCTTACATACATAAACTTAACTTACTGTTATCATAACTAAATAAAAAAGCTCAATAATATTTGAGTTCATAGCTGCTGTAGCTGCTTACAAAAAAATATATATAACCTCTTATAAGCCGGAACGCAGACCCACGTGAGATATAATAGATTTTCTAATATTTAGTATCCAGTCATACAAAAGGTTTTAAAGTACAAAATATGTATATACCGCTTCAAATATCAATGGTACTTGTTTTCTCAAGTAAATAATCTAATATCATACAAGCTACCAATAACGTTTACAAAACAAATTGCTTACCTCTTAGTTACAAATAACCTACATACTGGACGGAACAAAATAAATTCAGAAAAATGTAAAAATAATACAAAAACATTTAAAAAAACAAATATTAAAAATAGATGCTTGCTTAGATTGTTACACATACTAGATAAAATAAAACTATTGATTTAATAACTATGTATAAAAATAAGTAATGTTATCTGAAAGTTTGTAAAAATAAAGCTCAACAGTAAGTATATAAAACTGATATGGCTATGTATAAAACGATATAAACGTTATACGCAGTGCGTTATTATACCATAATATGCTGTAATATAATAATAATATTTTTAAACAGTATCTGCTTCGAATACGCCAAATAACAGTCAATATTGCAGTTCCACAATTCTGTCACGCGGTGTTATCGGCTAACCATAGATATTTTAACGCTACTAAAAGATCTATGCGGCTAACTCTAAAAAAATGCAAATAGAAATGATTGACACCAATCCTGTTTCTAGTTTAGTTTAGTTTAGTTTATTTATTGCAACAAATAACTTATTGACTAGTTCTACAAAGGGGAATGCCGAGAACCCGTACCAATTTCGTCAAAACCAAACGTATCCCATAAAATTTGTTATATTTTATAAATGTCATTAACATTTTCTTTAAATTTACACACCGACGGGATTAATAATCAAGTAAAATATTTTGTTAATTTGGTTTCCGCTGCACGCCACCGTTACACTGCAACAACCATTGTTACTATGGCAACTATAGTTGTTACTGTTACTATGGCAACAACCCTCATTTTTAATTATTTAGACAGTAGAATCGACATAAAACTCACTTTACGTCTTGGTACCGAGCGCGATACATCAGCCGTCTGATGTATGGCGCTTGACATTTCTTCCGTCGAATCCATGGAAATTCAATGAACATCAATTGACAAACTGTGACAGTTTGTTAAAACAGGATCGGTGTCAATAATTTCTGTTTACAAAAGAGTTAGCCGATCACCCCGTTGATCCTATTGTATCTTACTTCTTATTGCTTCAAAGTATATACCTAGGTACCTATTAGAAATAATTTTAAAAATATTTAAACACCTTCAGATCTTTTCTTAGTACTTCAGATCTATAATTATATTAAAAAGTCAGAGGTCTACTTGACCAACTGAGTAGCTACCAATAAAGTAATTACATGAGATTTTTACGAATAACCTGAGAATTTTACATGCATAATATTTTTAGCTGCAGTAATCTTAAAGCTGCTATATCCATGTCTAAGGTCCCCTATACTAAAAATACATTTGACAATTGCTTCAATTACAGTCGCTACAACAGCACAGCGCATTTCACTTATACTCCTTAAAAACCAATCCCTTTGCTTATACTACTGCTAAAAATCATATAGAAAAACGGGAATTTCATAGTCAAATCTGTGAAGGCAGTGCTACACGCGGAGGGACACATGACCATGATGTTAAGTGGTAACCATTACCTATCACAAAGCATTGCATCGTACGTCACGCTTGATATATATATGCATCGCCCTGCGGCTTTTAACTTGAGGCATGAAGGTGATAAGACTCTTGTGCCTGTAATTTCACCAGCAAAGCAACACAATTACACACCCTTCTAACCGAACAGAGCAATGCTGCTTCACGGCAGAAATAACCCTGATAAAGACTCTTATCGACTGTTGGTAACTTTGGTTTGAGCGTGCTTTACAGCTCCGGTACTATTCATGGATAAATATTAGTCGGCTAAGCTGTTATTACAAGTTAGTTATCCTTCAGTGGTTAGCGTGTAGTGAGCGACATAACGGCTCCGGTACCATTCATGGACAAATGGTAGTGCGTCCTTAGCGCACGAGTAACTCACCTGAGTACCGGGGTGCACTTTGCATCTCGGCAGCAAGACCTACTGTTCGCAGGTCCTGGTATTTGCCAGTTTAATCGTCTGCTTCATAACCTACCGGTTGGTAAGGGGACTTTAAACAATTCGTAAATTTGATTGGGACTGTTGGTAACTTCAACAATCCTACTAATATTATAAATGCGAAAGTATGTGAGTATGGATGTATGGATGAACGCGAAAACTACAGAACGGATTTGGATGAAACTTAGAATAACTTTCTATCCCGGTACCACGCGAGCGAAGCCGCGGGCGAAAGCTAGTACTTAATATTTTTAAGTTTATTGCTAGCATAACTTGATGTTCTTGTTTTGTTGTGCAAAGCTGGATGGCGTCTTTTGTAATTTTATTGTGTTAAAATTTTATAAACTAAAGTTGTGAAGTGATTAAGGCCTAGACCTAGGCACACGACCGATTTTTCCACCGATTTTTTGTAGATCAGTTAGGGAGGAGCACGTCATGGAAAGAACGTATCGTAATTGCGCCCAGTCCTGAGCTCGACGCATCCAGCTTCTACCAGCCTTTCGCATCGTCATTCCACCTGGCCGGAGCGCGTCCTACACTACGTTTGCTGAGCCGCGGTCTCCACTCAAGAACTCGTTTACCCCAACGGTTATCGGTTCTTTGGCAGACATGGCCAGCCCACTGTCACTTCAGCTTGCTAATTCTCTGAGCTATGTCGACAACTTTAGTTCTATGTCAGATAGTCTCGTTTCTATCCTTCAGAGAAACTCCAAGCACGGCTCGTTCCGCTCGTTAGCTCGCTGAGTGACTTAAAACTGGTGGACTAGCCGTACTGTGAGTGTCCACGTTTGAGGTGAGGTTATGACGGGTAGGACGCACTGGTTGAAAACTTTCGTTTTCAGACACTGCGGTATATATAGGTGACGAGACTCGTAGTCCCAACATAAAAATTCCCGTTTTCCAATATGAATTAGTTAATTCACCTTAGTTTCATGATTAAAATGCTAAAAAAATATTTGACCAGACTACCGCAACTTATAAAGCAGCCACAGTATAGTGATAACGGTGGCCAAACTGCTCTGTATCCCGGCCGCACCGGCCAATCTACACTTGAACATGTCGATGCGTGTTTGCTTATCTGAGATGATGTTCTGGAACTCCGCCTCTACTATCTGTCCGTCGTAGTATGTGATAGGATCTTCGAACGGGTACTCGTAGCCTTGGAGACATTCACATTTGTAGCCTCCCACTTCGAAACCACGGCCGAGGATCGGTACACACTGAAAACAAAGTATTAATGGATTATAGTGTTAAGAAACGTTAACCGTAAAGCTATTGGTTATTGACGGCCTCTATGGCGCAGTGGCGAAGGTCCGCCTGAGGCGCAGAAGGTTGCAAGTTCGATTCCCGCCGCGGGATAAATGTTTGCATGTTCTGTAGATATTTGTCTCGGGTCTGGGTGTTTTCTTTGTATGATATCTATGCATTTATATGTTTAGTATATCAATCATGTGTTTTCCATAATACAAGCTCTGCATAGTTTGGGGCTACATGATGATGTGTGATTACCAGTGATCGGAATTAGGTGAGCTAAAATACCTAAAGTTCGAAAAATAACAGAGACTAAGTGGAGACGCCTTGCGACTAAATATTTTTCCGGGAAAATTTTCCCGGGTTTCGAGAAATTACTTAGGTCCATCTAAAATTAATACAGTAAAATAACAATCGAATTAATTTCCTCTTCTTATTATTGATAACAAGAAGAGGAAACGAATTCGATTGTTGTAAAAAACGGTAAGCACGATTTTTATTGTTTTCAACAAATAAAATGAACGATGTAAGTAAGCGCGGAAGCTAATGTGATTTATAAACCAGCTTTAGTAAATAGCTATAGTAATAAAAACATTTATTTAAGCAAGGGAATAAAAAAGCCATTTTATAGTTTTTGTACCATTTATTCATTTTGTACAGATAATGGAACTCAAAATCAATAATTAAGAAAGTAACCAGTCCTACCTAAGATACACAGTCGGAACTCTAAACATTATTTCCATTGATGTTGAATTTGTCCCTTAATCTGAATCGCTAACGTTTTCATCATGGACGGAGTATAAAGAAATATCTTCGTCCGGAGAATTAAAGAAAATCATTAGGAGTTTTTCCATATTATCTATTTTCAAACGATTTCTTTTTGTACTTAAAATCCATTTATACGTAGAGAAGGACCTTTCAACATCAACTGAAGTTACAGGTACATATTTATAGAATGACAATAATTCATTTTCATTATCTAATCCTTTATCTATATTTTCACAAATGTCTCTTAATGCATCTAGATCGGGATTTCTGTCCATAACGTTTTCTAATTTTTGTTTTACTGGTTCAGAAGAACACCAGCTTAGAACAATTCTTGCTTCATCAAAAATATGGAAAGATTCCGTCAACAATAAGTTAGACTTTTGCAATTTTTTTAATGAAATTTGAATTATTTTAAAATATTCGTCAATGTAATCTAAATCAGTTTTTAAACTTTCTTTTCCTAGGACAGTTTTAGCATGCCTGATAGACAAAGAATCAGAACTTCTTAGAAGTCTTACAATAGTTTTTATTTCTTCGTAATATTCAGCATAATACGAAGCTGCTTCTAGCCATGTACCCCACCTTGTTATGACAGGTTCAGGTGGCAATGGCAGGCTCGGAAATTTTTCCCTTAACAATTTTACTCTATTAGGAGCCTTTAAAAATATTTTTTTTACATTTGAAATTAAAGTATCCACATCCGCATATTGTGTCCGTATTTTTTCTGCAACGCGGTTAAGAGCGTGTGCTAAACAGGTAACATGTATCATATTTGGCAAGGAGTTCTTTAACATTCTTCCTGCTTTTAACATATATGCTACGCTATCAGAACATAAAACTAAAACATCTCCTACTTTGTCTTCATACGAGTCTCCCCACATATTTTCTAGGCATCCAATCACAAAATGAGCTATTGTCTCTCCATTTACTTTTTCTAACATTTTGCAAGCTATTAAAAATGGTTTGTTTGTTGCGAGATTTAAAGGTTTTACAAGAAAATTTACAATATAACGACCTAAATAGTCGGTAGTTTCATCTAGAGATATCCAAAGTTTCTGATTAAGAACATGGTCATGGATTAATGCAATTTTTTTTTAAAAAACTACGTCTAAATAAACCTTTCTCAATAACGATTCATCGGGAATCCTTTTAACATTTGTACATTTACAACACATATATTTCATTAAAAAAGTTTTAAACTCTGGTCGATTTACTCGTGACCAGGGTATGTTACACAATATAAGAAATTGTATTAAATCTAAATAAAATTCTTCGTTCACTTGCCTAGCAGTACCTTGATGTTTTGGTCCGTCAATATGCCTCTGTATATTGCTTTTTTTGCATACAATAGAATTCTCACATTTAGAACAAAATATCGTGTTGCTAGCGGGGTCGTGGTACAATTCGGGGTGATCTCTAATCCACGACTGTACAATCCCGTCGGTAGGTTTGGTCGCCATTTATTTGCTAGTTGCGTTGAGGCAGAAAAATTACTGAAAACAATGAGACAAATATATAGTTTCTACACTTTTCCAGGGACGTCTTCGCGTAAAATATAGTTTGATGATAGAATTGCCAGTAGCTCCAACATTTGTGCACGAACTCAAATATAAAACACTGAATAAAATTCCATAAATAAATAGTTGCATAAAATTGTTTGAATTTGGTAAATTTATCAAAAGCAGTCTAATATTTAGAATGTTTTAAAAGTGTAGTACAAATCAAAGACTTACCAAGTAATTTGATTGCCGTAAAGCGCAGTAAATTTCTGGTTGCAGTAAATCGTAGTCCGTAAATTCAAGCCAAGGTAGATAGGTACAAGTAGTGATATGGTTGCAATAAATCGCAGTCCGTAAATTCAAGCCAAGGTAGTTATGTGAAGCAGATCCAATAATCGATACGAAAACAGGTTAATAAAATATTCACGAGTCTAAGATACACACGCTGCCGAGGTAACTACAGAAGTGATGCACGCACGCATACAAGTTATGACGCCGTTTGGATGCAAAACACCCTCACCCTTCAACCCTTTTGTCATTGTTTACTTAAACAATGATTCGTTTCCCAGAATAGCCAAAGCATGCTGTCCCTTTCTTAGCGTTTGTTGTTGTTGTTTATCACTGGTTTGCTGTGTATTGCTACAAACACTTAAAGGGACAGCATGATTTGGCTATTCTGGGAAACGAAAACATAGGCGAATCCAGTTTTTTACCTGAGTTAATAACAAAATAAATCTTATTGAAGTTTGTTAAAAAGGAAAATTAATTCAGTTAGTTTTCTGTATGAATAACATTAATATTAAATGTACTTAACTGATATCCTAAAACTTGGAACAAATTCCCAATTTCCGGGAAAGATTTCCCGGAAAAAAATGTTAATGGTAAGGAAGTCTCCATTTTTTTTGACTCTATTCTTTGAACTTTAGGTAAATTAGCTCACCTAATTCCGATCACTGGTGATTACGTCCCGCATTATTAATTATTATTTTTCACCGAGGATCGGTACAAACTGTAAACAAATATTTATTTGAAAAAAAAAACCCGACTGCATGGACAGGAAGTTTTTAGTACTTTTTAGTTCATAGTAAATTGAAAATGGCTTCTACAGTCGCCATATTGGATTTTTTAAAATTTATTATAGGGTATGTCATTCTTGTGATCTAGACAAATCCAACGACACCTCATTAGCCAAAATCCGTGCAGCCGTTTGTGCTACAGCGACCGACAAATAATATAACAAACATACATACACCCTAAAAACATAACCTGACTGAAGAGAACTTCAGTCGGGTAAGAAAGTATTATTGGATTGCAGTGTTAAGTAACGTTAACCGCAAGTAATTTTTTTCATAAAGCCAAAAACTAAAGACAGGCTTCAAACAAATTGATTCTTAGGTATATTTTCTTCAAAGTATTTTTTTATGTCTGTCATTTAATAGTATCCGTCATTTATGCACACACATACATACCCTGTCTCCTGTACTGCATTCTCAACAATCCACTCTCTCCCAATTTACCTTAAAGAACTCTCTTCTCTCTATCTGCCCAAGATCGACCTTCCCGTTCCTAGCATTACCTACGACTTAAGACCCCGGAACACAACACCTCCTACACTGACTCATTTACAGTGTCTGCTATACGTCTGTGGAACTCTCTACCAGCAGATATTCGTAGCTCTCTCTCCTAAGGAATCTTCAAATCCAAACTTTATAATCATTTTATCTCTCTACAAAATAGTCAATGAAAAAATTGAGCTTCTAGGTATTATGTACTTTAAGTAATTTATGTATGTTTATGATATTTTAGTTTTTGTATGTAAGTTTGTTTTTATCTTTAGTACCTATGGTTTAGGTTTCTTTTTTTCGGTTTTTCTCTATCTCATTTATTATTATTAGTTATGTTATAATTTTCTACAATTTCATTAATAAAATTTGCAGCACTACCAATCTATCTCCACACTACACAAAGGTTATCTGGAAGAAAATGCTATTTAGCATTAAGTTCGCCTGTGTTCTTGTATTTTATCTTGTGCAATAAAGAATTTTCTATCTATCTATCTATCTATCTATGCACCTATTTGAAAAAAAACGATTGGGAAAGCATACTTCCCTTTTGGTCCCATTTAAATTTGTAGAAAAAATACAACCCTTACGATTAAGATGATCCTGTTATGTCCCACTGCTGGGCAAAGTCTTCCCCAGAATCCCTCTAGTCATTTCGATCTTTAGCTATTCGTACCCACGCTCTATCGAAGGTGTTTAGTTCATCCCGCCATATTGTTTTCTCAGGGCTCCACTGGGTTGTTATGTTAGCCTATGAGCCATCGCGCATGCGGCAGACATGACCAGCCCAGCTCCATTTAAAAGGCTTATTAGATCACGCGCTATTCAGTTTGTCTTAAGTTCAATTCACACCTACCGGCGCGCGTCGGAGAGCATCGAAGCGCATTTTAAAACATACTAAAGGAAATTGAAACATCCACAAAGCAGTTAAGTTCCTTATTTGCATGCAATATCTACTTACGGATCTATTTATGTCAACGTTTGACAAAGCTCAAAGCTGCGTAAATTGCATGCAAATAAGGAACTTAACTGCTTTATGGATGTTTCAATTTCCTTTAGCATGTTATAAAATGCGCTCCGATGCTCTCCGACGTGCAAGTGACGGAGAGCATCGGAGTAAGACGGTAAGTGTAAATCGTACATTAGCAAGACTGTCTTACACTTAGCGTAATATAATAAGAGTAAGCCGCTAACTATGGCATCCTATATTATAACGTAACTAATGACGCTGTCAAAAATTAACAACGAGGCGTGTCGAAAATTTGACACTTTTCAAGGGAAAACGAAGCGTAGTAACGGTATATTATTATAGGAACCGGCTGTAAGTCGGTCTTAGGCTTGGCTTACATAGCTGGAGGCTCTGTCGCACTTATCAGTTCCCTTGAAGGCGTTGGGCATGTAGAACTTGTCGGGGCACTGGTTGATGTCGAGAGACATAAGGGACATCGTCACCGCTACCACGCCCCTAAAAACACAGGATACAATAGAAATACAAGGATTCAGTTTCACATTATTAAATTATAGGCTACAGTTTGTTAAATATAGTGATAACCAATGATGATCGATGACGAAAACCAATTTGGTTTGCCAAAACAACAAAAGCCACCATCTTTAAGTATCGTCAAAGTAAATTCATCATCATCAACCTATAGCAGTCCTCTGCTGGACATAGACCTCCCTGATGAGCGCCATTGTACCCTGTCCTAAGCTATGCATCCAGCTTCTACCAGCAGCCGACAGCAGATCGTCACTCCACCTGGCTGGAGGGAGTCCTACACTACGTTTGCCGAGCCGCAGTCTCCACTCAAGAACTCGATAAACAAGTTCAAAGATTACTAGATCAAAACTAAACTATTTTCCGATGTGATAAATATATAGGCGTAATTGACAGTTTAACCGGCAAATAGCTTATTATGACGTTACTTGAAGTTTTCTTTATGGTACCTGAAAATGGAACAAGCACATGGCCCACCTGGTGTTAAGTGGTAACCATTACCCATAACAAAGCATTGCATCGCAGTTCACGCTTGTTTCGAACGTGCCACGATGCAACGCCGTGCGTCCATCACCTCGAGGCATGAAGGTGATAAACCTCATATGCCTGATATTTCACCGGCACCAACATCCTTCAAACCGAAACACAGCACAGCTGCTTCACGGCAGAAATAGGCATGGTGGCAGGACATTCCCGGACAACTATACTACTACTGCAAAGGAAAAGTTTTTGAAATAGGCTCTAAGATCAAAACAAAGTGTGTTCCTTCACATAAATGCCAATCCACCACCACCAAACCAGCCTATATCAGTCCTCTGCTGGACATAGGCCTCCCCTAATAAAGGGGGATATGCCCATAATCCCCACGCTGGGCATGCGGGTTGGGGATCGCAGGGCACAGCTTCTCGCACCACCGACGCTGCTGCCCGTCGGTGCCCAGGTGATTTATCTGTGCCGATGTAGGCTGTGCTATGCCGCAATCAGCCGGCCGCCAGAGCCCCGTTCGTTGTTTAGCAGGGTGCACCACGTGCAGGTGGGGTTGGCTTAGGTTCCGAAGATAGGGGTTGGAACCCCGTACACCCGTATATGCCAATATACATCTTGAAACTTGACAATACTCACTTGAACTCCAGCTTGACCTTCACACTGTCCCATCCAAAGAAAGGCGCCGCGTAAGTAATAACCCACTGCTTGACATGCCCGTCGCAGTCGTAGTAGGGTCGCGTCCAATGGCCGTGCTTGATGCTCGCCGCGCGGTAGTACGTCGGGTATCTCTCATAACGCTTCAGGTATTTGCCCAACACATCATCCCTTATCTTCATCTTTAGGAAGTATTGCTCGAGACTGTCGAAGTTAGTGGACCAGCGTTGCTTCAGGAATTGGAACCATGGCTTGTTTGTGTATACTTCCTCTGGAAAATAACAATAGCAAGTCATTTTCACACACACCAAGTGCTCGGCTCTATGACACAGCATCATGTAGCCCCAAACTAAGCAGAGCTTGTATTATGGGAACCACATGACTGTAAACATGAACATTAGTTTCGTAAATATATACAAATCGTACATATAAAACACCCAGACCTGAAAATATCTACAGATAATGCAAACTTTTATCCAACGGCGGGAATCGTACCCGCAACCTTTTGCGGACCTTCGCCCACTGCGCCACTGAGGTCGTCAATCCTATAGCTCGAAATAAGCAGAGCTTGAACTCTAATAACAAACTCGTCTTTTAAAATATAATGAATTTTTTATAGTGAATTTTTATTTTGTCAATTCTCTTGAACTCAGAGATGAGATTTGAGTATTATAAGTACAAGATACAAAATATTTATTTGCATAAAAAGTGTAGGTAACATTAGGTCTTAGGACTAGTTATTAGAAGTACAGGACTTATTTACCCTTTTCAGACATCGCAAACTTAGTTGGGTAGAGGGCGCTTATTGTCAAAGCAACAAATACTTTTGTAATGAACTACTTATTACCAAGATAATTTAATAACCAGCCTCAGATATCTCCTATATTTTTTTCGACGGCCTCTGTGGCGCAGTGGGCGAAGTCCGCCCGAGACGCAGAAGGTTGCGGGTTCGATTCCCGCTACGTGAAAAATGCTTGCATGTTCTGCAGATATTTGTCTCGGGTCTGGGTGTTTCCTATGTATGATACATATGTATTTACAAAAAAAAATTATATATGTAGTATATCAATCATGTGGTTCCCATAATACAAGCTCTGCTTAGTTTGGGGCTACATGATGCTGTGTGATAGCGTCCAGCATTATTTTATTTTATTATTTTTATATTGGGTATCAAATCAACTATGAGTACCTACACCAAAATACAACACCCATACCCGAAACAAATCATGTAAAGACTTGTACCGCAGCGGGACTCGAAACCCCTTCTTACGCCAAAGAATAGGAAACATCCTTTCAAAAAGTTCGCCAACGATATCGACGGTCATAAAATGGCGAACATCTTTTCAACAACAGTTTCGTACAAACAGTCATAAAATGGGGCATGTCTCCTCAACTCACCCGTTTTGTTCAAGCGCGCCAAATCCTCCAGTTTAAACTTCCTCGTATTCAACTCAGTCTTGTAAGCGAAAGGCGCGAAGAATGTTCTATTCGTGAACTTGTTTCTGTCCCAGAATGTACCTATAATTAAACCACATAATAGTGTCAATTTTGAAAATCTACTAAACTTATCGTAGTATTATAAAATCGTAGTAGCTATCTAACTGTGACAGTATGAGGAAATCTGAAACCAATGCAGATACTTACAGAGAAACTGTCTTAGGAATCATTTTACTCTATTTTTTGTAAAGATTATTTTGGTTCGGTTAAGCGTGAGTATTTCCTGAAAACACTCTATAGATGGAGAAACGAAATTACTTTCAGTTGGTTAATAGTTGGTTAATAGTAATCATGGCTAGTTTTAGCAATATTATTGCCGATTTCAGGTACCGGAGTCTGTAGTATCACATAACGGACAGTTTCTTGCTTAAAAATAGCGCAGTGCGAATCGCATTTACCCTGTTATTGATTGATGACGCTCGATAGTTGTTTAAACTGCTAGTGAGCACACTGGCACTCCGATGCATGAAAATTATCCCGTTTCTTGTTCTAACGAGGATTGATTGAACATGTATACCTGCGGACCAAATCTTGGAGTCTCCGAGAACCACCGAGAGTGTCTCCCCGAACATCTGGTCCTCCGTCAGCGGCTTGTCGGCCACGCGGTTACCGCTGAACACCTCTTGCGGATCTGACACCTACGCATTACAACTTTATTATAATGGAGCTTTTTATTACAAGCTAATCAGGACTGAGCTCAATGCGTAATGTCGCTCATCGGGGGAGGCCTACGTCGAACAATGGACTGCTATCCCCATAACGGCATTCAAGTATTACGTAAGCACTATAGGGGGCCCGGGGGTCTTTGCTTTGCTTATTTTTGCTGACAAAGGGAATAGGGTCACGATTGGTGATTACATCAGCAGTAGTTTTTTTACACATTGAAAACACATGGTATATGTTTGAAAACGAAATGCATCTTTAGGGATTCCCACAAAATAATTAATATATGGTGTTGTTAGGACAAGCTAATGTGAGCTGAGGACAGGGCACAATGACGCTCATAAGGGGAGTTCTATGTCGAGCAGTGGACTGCTCTAGGCTGATGATGATTAAATCTGAAACTTATTTATCATCGTACAGTTTGGCCGAGTTTCTCAGCAGAACTCAGAAATAAATTTTGAAACTATCATGGTTGTGAACATAATTATGAATATCAGCGGGATATTTACCATGATTTATGAGTTCTGTTGTTCCACGATATTCGACGCAGTTGCATGCGCCATAATCACGGAGGAACTAAAGTCTATGCGAGTGAGTTACTGGCAGACGAATCTATCTACCCTCTTTCTTAGTCTTTTATTACGAATGACACCACTACCACTGGTTTCACTGTCAGTTCTAACTCGATCACGACATGGCGGATGCAACTGCGTCGAAATATCGGGAAACAACAGAACTCACAAATCATGGTAAATATCCCGTTGATATTCATAATTATGAACTCAGAAATGTTAACAAAACTGAAAATCTATAGATGGAAACTTTTCCTTCAGTTTATATTCTGTTCGTAGTGTCATTTCGTGACCTGGGTGCAACTACGTATAAAAAAATTAGAACGAAATAGGGACAGATACAGATGGTCGCCTTTAAACTAACCATGTGAAAAATTGTGCCTAGAAACCCACATTTTTCACATTTTTTTTTATATATACACCTGATTTTGTAATTTTTTTTGTAGTGAATTTAATATTGAAGTTTTTTTTTTTGTTTCCTTATCGGAAGAATAAAGGCCGTCGGTCGGCGGTGCGAGAAGCTGTGATCTACGATCCCCAATCCAAATGTCCAGCGTGGGTATTATGGGCATATCCCCAGTTATTCGGGGAGGCCTTCCAGCAGTGGACTGAATAATCTGGTGTTGTTGTTACCTGTAAGAAAGCGCTGATGAAGTTGGCCAATCTCACGGCCATTTTAGCTTGATTCTCCAATTGCTCCTCAGCGCCGAACGCGATGTCTCCGTTGAGGAATAGGTCTGTTGGCTTGTATCTGTGCAAAACAATATGGTTACAATGTTACGTAAAGATACCTGTGAAAAACTAAGTTAATAATTATTAATTAAAAGTAATTTATACATACGTAATTTATAATTTATACATATAATTTATACGCTGACCGAGTGGTGGCCGAGAGTTGGTTACAGGAATAGGGGCCGTCCTCCAGCGAGATGGGTTGGCGATATTAGAAAGACTGTCGGCGGCACCTGGTTCAGAATAGCGCAGGATCGAGGCAAGTGGCATAATCAAACGAAGGCCTATGCCCAGCAGTGGGTCGATAAAGGTTGAAATGATGATAATGATGATGAATTTATACAATTTACTCATTATTGTAGGCCTATGGCGACCAGTGAACTCCAGCTTGATTACACAAAGCAAGAGGCATGAAGATGATAAGCCTCTTGTGCCTATAATTTCACTAGCACCCACACCCTTCAAACCGAAACACAGCACAGCAGCTTCAAGGCAGAAATAGGCATGGTGGCAGTACTTCCCGGACGAGCCCTCCACAAAGAACTATACTACTGAGACACATACACCAGGTATATTTGTATCAAATAGAGCATTTCAACACTTCGTAAATGAAACTTACTTAGAACAGTTATGAGGCTGCACTCCTCTGATGAAGTTGAGCACTTCGAAGACATTCATCCTCTCCGTATGCAGTGCCTCAGGGCCGCTCGTTGAGTTCACATACTCATAGTACTTGTCCATGTAGATCGCTCGTAGGAACGGATGGGCTTTCTCCCATTGCACTGGCAGACGCTGGACCCCTAGGATTTGAATTTTATGGTTATATGAGTTGTCAATAAATAAATAATTTACTGACACTATTATGTGGTTTTTTAATAAATGCTGGACATCATCACACAGCATCGTGTAGCCCCAAACTAAGCAGAGCTTGTGTTATGGGAACCACATGATTGATATATTATTATGCATAGAAATACCCAAACCCGAGACAAATGTCTGAAGAACATGCAGACATTCGTCCCGCGGCGGGAATCGAACCCGCAACCTTCTGCGTCTCACACGGACCTTCGCCCACTGCGCCACAGAGGTCGTCAATTGATGTCAGTGATAAGGTCTGCCTACCTATCTAAGTCGAAGTGCCCAAAGGCAGGGTTCATGTATCAGATGTACAGATTCATGTACAGAGTCAAGCAATAAATGTATTGAGTATAGAGTATTGAGCATCAACTTGGAAAAAATAAGTTGATAATGCTGGACATCATTACAGAAGGTCAAAAACCCCTAAAGTAACCCAAAAACAATAACACCTGCATATTTAATCCACAGCTGGAAATAGACATTTCATTCAAAAAGAGTCATTTAACTATCTTTATCGTCAGTCTGAGTCAATTTAACTATTTTCATCGTCAGTCAGAGTCAATTAACTATCTTTATCGTCAGTCTGAGTCAATTTAACTATTTTCATCGTCAGTCAGAGTCAATTAACTATCTTCATCGTCAGTCTGAGTCAATTTAACTATTTTCATCGTCAGTCAGAGTCAATAAACTATCTTCATCCTCAGTATGAGTCAATTAACTATCTTCACACTTGATGTTTATTTTACGCAAGTTGAATAAGCATAGAGACACTCACAGCCAATCCTCTTGCAGTCGAAGTTGTTGTAGTACTGGTCGGAGGTGGCTCGCTCGACGACCTCGCCGAGGTAGGGGCGGCGCACGAGTGCGGGTAGGCGGTGCCCCGGCGCGCAGCGGCACTGGTAGCCGCCGCGACGGAAGCCCCAGCCGTGCAGGGGCTCGCACTAATTAACGTAATTCTTCGTTAAGGCTAAGGGTCAAACCTCCCTCTCGCTCGCACTATTCAACATTTTTGAAGATATAAAATCACTGAATGTAGTTATGCAAAATAGCAAACCTTCACGGCCTAGAAAATAAAAATACAAAGGTTCAGCAAGAATTTCATTTTAAACCCAACACGTTTTCCTACCAAAAACTTTGCACCAAAATTGATCACATTGGTACCAGTTTTTTGGTAAGAAAACGTGATAGAATCAAAATGATATTATTGCTGAACCTTTGAATTGTTATTTTCTAGGCTGTGAAGGTTTATTATTTTGCATAACTACATTCAGTGAGTTAATATCTTCAAAAATGTTGAATAGTGCGAGCGAGAGGGAGGTTTGACCCATATAGTTGCCTTAAAACCATACGTAATACTTATTTAAACAACCGCGGCGCGGGGAGGGATGTATAAGTCAGACACATTGCTCTTTTTCCTCGGCCCAAACCTCGCCGTGCTTTCCTAAAGCTGTACACTCTCGTCGAGAGCGTCTCGCGAGAGTCTCGGCCAGGAAGTCTCTCATTGAGAGCATACCCTGTACATCCTCTCTCGAACTATTCTAACTGTTGTCATGCCCATCAGGGTCCATAAAAACTTACCATATACCTTACCACCTGTATGCCTACTTACTAATGGAGACAATGAACATATTGAGTATTGAGTACACACTTGTTCAACTCGTTCAGAGCCAACGAGAACCTTTGACGAAAACCGACACGCGCCCGAGAGCGACTGAGACGAGGACGAAACGAGACGAGAGCACACTGTACACACTCGCTCTCGGCCTGTCTCATGATGTCTCGACGAGAATGTACAGCCGCCATAAGGAGGAACTGCTAGTTGCAGACAATTTTAGAGAGATAAAGATACGTTAGATACAGAAGCCAAGCTTAAGATTTGTCAAAGGGCAATGAAACAGTATCCTCAGATACAAACGCACTGCACTGAGCGAGTGTGGAATAGCATATTGCGTTCAATTACTGGCATTGCTGACGTGAGCAGAAAAGCAGCTCGGCTGAAATGAGACTGGGCGAGTCATGTTAGCCGGATGTCTCCAGATAGATGGGCAAATGTCATTACATCCTGGCAGCCCGATGGAAGACGAGGTCGTGGTCGGCCAAGAAAGCGATAGCGGGACGAGCTCGAGGCCTTCGAGAAAGGATGGTAGGATATCTCGAAGGGTAGAGATGGTTGGCGAAATGGTTGAAAAAAAAGAGATACGTTGTTAGAGTTCTATGCATGCACTGATCAATAAAGATGTTTTGTTATTAAGGCATTTGCCAATGATAACGCAGGACTGGAAAAAATTACAGAGAAATGGTCATACACAATAGTGAGTGGTTACCGTTTCCCCCCCGTAATGTTCCTAACTAGGCAGATAGAAATATATTTTTTTCGAATAAATGCGACTAAATGGACTAGTGCGTTGATAGCTTCCATGTTGATTTTAATAGCACATTGTTTTTAAATTCTTCACTTGTTCTAACCATGCTATTCCATTGAATTAACATATTAACCTGACTTGTTCATTGTTTACGACAGGTGAAGAGTCATGGTCTCACTATGAATGAAGAAAGTAGATGGCACAGTTATGACACTGCTCAAGTAACTAGTTGTAAATGACAAATGTAAATGGAATCCCTTTCCGCAATTGGACTCCAGTTGGTGCATTGTGCGTGGAGTAACTGGTTAGATTAGACTCTGTTTAGTAAACATTGTTAATTCACTTGTGGAATTGCAGTTAGGAAGCTAGATGACTAACAACATTCAAGCCATTCACGGAAGCTTTACACTTTAAAATAAGATTGCAAGTACTCACCTCAGTCGTTTCCTTGCATCGCGCGGTCGACGCGAATCGATTCGGTCGATCGTTGCCTTGACTGGACGGACACTGGTTTATATCTATTCGATCGTAATCCATTTCCATAACTACAGCTGCCGTATATCTAGAAAAATTATGAATGTATAATAAATATTTTTTTTATTATTATTATTTCTTTACACACAATTTGGCCAGGCATTTCAAGCATTATTTAATGCGCCTTATAATTCTGACACCAACAGATTATTAGGTGAATTAAATAATACTTGTAATTTATTACATTTAAAATCATCCCACTTCCACTACCAGCCACTGTTTTAAAACATAAAGACGATTTTTTTTTGTAGACCATCATTTGCTGTGAAGCAGCTGAACTGTGTTTCGGTTTGAAGGGTTTCACGTTCCGGAAAAATTTGATCTACAATGCAATGCTTTGTGATAATGGTTACCATTTAACATCAGGTGGGCCATGTGCTTGTTCCATCTTCAAATAGTATAAAAAAAAAGCTAAATTAACAGGATGTAACAAAGACTATAATTTAATCAAAATTAGAGATCAGATCCCTAATAAAATTGCAATAATGAAAACAAAAATTTTGCCATATTACTTATGATTTCGCGTGCACTGAGAAAACTATTGATGATACATAAAAATTATGTACTACATGATTAAAGTACCTACTCATTATTTTATACACTGGGGCATTTATGTAAATATAATAGTTTCACAAGTATAAACGCGAAAGAAGTTGCGGGCGAGTTAGCTAGTCTTTAACACGGACGATCCCAAAAAGACAAAACTAATTTATGTATGAATGCATGCCATACCATATCTGAATACACTTAGAAGAGAGGCTACCTTACCAACAGGTATTATTTTGTGTTCTTACCTATCAAAACTTGTAATTGGTTTCTATATCAAAATGAAAACTTTGTCAGTGTAACTCTACAATGTATTGATATTTAAGCTGTTGGCGTTCCTATTAAAATAAATAAAATAAAAAACTTGATTTATTAATGACACCATATCAAATCACAGTATTACAACACCACTATTATTAAAAGCTGAATTAACATTTCTCACACAAGTGATCTCCATAACAGTGTGATTTATTATCCATTGTATTATGTCCAGTAAAACACCACATTCAAAGGCTTATTAGATTATGCAGTATTTAGTCTATCTTAGTAAGACTGTCTTACTGACTAATTAGTCAAGACTGACTTAGTGGCTTACTCTTATTACACTATGCTAAGTGTTACTAAGACCATGGTCTTAATAAGCCTTTTATGTAAATTGGTATATCGAGCTCAGTAGCAAAACATGTAGTGAATCAGAGTTTTTATCAACTACCCCATTAGCACTAAATCAACCTTATTACTGAAAGAAGGTTTGACAAGTACCCACATATATCAGGCACGGATCCAGCTCTCCAAACAGGTTGTGGGCACAGCCACTCAAAAATCAGCCAAGTCCGTGTCGGAGTATGAACTTGCTCATGATCGATTTATTGCACTGGTTCTTAACATGTTTGTAGTTACGGAACCCTTTCAGAATTTCAGACCCATCACGGACTCCTTTCTAAGGCAGTTGTTAGAAAACAACCGGGCCTGTTGTAAATTATTAAGTACCTATTGACCTAAATAAAAAGGTGATTAATTTATATTACGTTTTATACAAATAACAAGAGGCTGAAGTTGAGCCATCTGGTTCGCAACGTCTAACCAAGTAAAAAAATCTAATTTATACATAAAAACAAACCAAAGGGCTCAATTTGTAGCGTCCGTCCCTGAGGTTATTACATCAAAACATCAAGTTCAATAGACCGTGAAATTGTGATGTCACAAGTCTTTTAGGGTTGTGGGCATCCCCATCGTGCCCACAACGGTGGATCCGCGCCTGACATATATACAACACATCGTTACTTACGTGGGGTACTGACTAACCACAGAAACCAGCTCACCACTCAACTGCAGGGATCTGGCAACCTACAATTCTCCAGGCTGAAGAGACAAACTATCCAAAGTCTAGCGGATAGATTTGCAGAGAACTAATGAGAGAAAGACAGTTGGTTGAATCTCTCTAAGAACAACCCAAATTTCAAATCGGATTTTTGTTGTGAAAAACAGATTGCAAAGTAGCAGCATATAAAATTTAAAAAAAAAACTTACGTGGGGTATTCAATATGTCTGAACTGGGTGTGACGAGGGTATATGTCGGCGACTGGTGAAACAGCCCCAACCAGCCATTTGTTCAGCCTGCCGCAGTCAAAGTATGGACGGGTCCAGTTGACTGGGCCGGGAACCTGCAAGTTATTTAATACTGGTAATTAGCATGCATGACCTCAAGTGATAACCAATTGATATACCAATTTATCTTCTAAAAACTCTGTACACTTTGAGAATTAAAGGCTGAAGATAAGAAATTGAATTAGCATATATGCATTATGATTGACTCATGCAAGACAACAATACAATGATACCAGCCTATATGGACAAAGGCCTCCCCTTTTAAGAGATATGCCCTTAATCCTCGCACTGGGCATGCAGGTTGAGGATCGCATGACACAGCTTTTTCACACTGCCAACACTACTGCCCATAAACAGCCAGGGGATGTAGCTGTACATTTGTTAAGCTGCACTATGCCTCAATCAGCCGCCGCCAGAGCCCTGTTTGTTAGTGAGCAGGGTGCACCACGGACAGGTGAGGTTGGCTTGAGTACCGAAGGTGCCATTACCATTTAGGATTGCGTACTAGCACAGCTGCATTGAGAAAACCAAACGTCCTATATGTCCCTATTGTCAGAACGAGTTACAGGCAAAATGCATTTTTGATCAGAGCAAGTTGCTCGTTCAACTCCTTGGCTAAAGCAAATATTGATTTAGATTTATTTAACACCACAACGAGTAAGCTTAAGAGCTTACTAAATGATAATTTCTTTAAACCAAAATACTATAGCATAGGAAGTCTATGTAATCTCTATTATTTTATTTTGTTGTCTACTTGCTGTTTTTCATACCTATTTATGTTAATTATTTGTGGAAACTTGTAATTGGCCATCAGGGTACATGTAGCAACATATGTGTGGCTGCATGTATTTATTATTATACTATTGTGCTCCCACTCAGCTGTAAGTTTTCCCAAAACTTTAAATATAAAATAAAATAAAATAAAATTTTGGGTGAAATTACAAAAGTCAAGATGAGGACAGGGCGCAATGGTGCTCATTAGACGCCTATGTCCAGCAGTGGGCTGCTATAGGCTGATGATGATGAAAAAAGTTAAGCATAGATGTTGTGGTTACAGAATAATGTTTTTTTCCTATTTTTTGGGGACTTTGAGTCGCATAGCATCTGTGTAAATTCCTAGCTTAATAGATTGAGCATACAAACTATTTTTGAGATAATATAAAACAAACCTCATCATTTCCAGGCGGTCCATGGAATGTAAACGTCTCATTTGTGTTATTTGCATATCTGATTTCCACCTGATAAGTAGTCTTCGTATCATGCCTTTTCTCAACCTGGTCAGGTAGCCACAGCTTGTACCACTCATTAGTGCGGTAGAACTCTGAAGTATAATCCTTTGACAGACTGTCATGGTCGAAGGCACCGAGATCCTCAATAATAAAAGTGTTTAGAGTAGAGATCTTTTGTAAGTGAACAGGATCGTTGAAATCGTCTGCTCGGTATGCCCTTGGTGCGAACCTCGGCATAGTCTTATTGAAGAATCCTCTGTATGATGATGTGTAAGACATGTTAGGAGAGAAGTAGATTGAACTAGCGTTGATTAGAGGGTTAGAGGATATATCAGCTACCGAGGATAGGAAGTAGTACATCATACCAGGATCGTATGTATCGTTGATTGCAGGCCGTATGAACCTAGATTGGAGGATGTAGCTCCAGAAGAATGCTCGATTCATAGCCATGTTATGAAGATGTAGCATAGCAGTTCGGTTTGGGAACACGGGGTTGATGTTGATCTCTTTCACGTCTGGATGGTGGGATACGGAATCCTCTGGTAAGTATAGGTCATCTAGATGGCTTATAATGCAGTTATCGAGGTTTATCTTGTCCATTTTTCCACGGACTTCGTCAAATGCATCGCGAATTTGCCATTCGTACTGGCCGGCCACACCCCACAGCAAAAAACATAGCGAGATCGCTATTACGCTGCTATGTAAGGTCTCCATTTTAATCCTTCACGTTAAATAGGGTAATTGGAGTTTGTTTCACACAGATTTTATTTCATTTTTCGTCTATTTTCAGCAAAATTTCAAAAACAAATCTCACAACAGGTGTTGTGTTTTGAAAAGCGTCCACACGTTTTTTTGGGTCCTGATATTGCGCGGCCTGATTATGCCCAGCCTGATCATCCATGTACAAACAAAACAATGCAAAATGTCCACCAAAAACTGGCTGTGAAAAATCAACACGTGACGATTATGTACGCCCTGATTAATCACAGCCTGATTATTGATGCACATGCTCCTGATTGGTCAACTTTTTGGGCAGCCATCGCTCGTTTGAAAGCGTCAAGTAAAAAACTTCCATAGATTAAAAATCACTAAAATATCAACGACAATTGAATATCCACAGACAATAAATTGAAGGTTTGGTAAGGGTGTATACAAACGGACAACAAACAACATAAGCACCTTGGAAAAAACCTGTGTTTGTAAACATGCCGGGAGGGCATTCGTTCCTTCTAGAAGTTCATTCATTCTTTCTAGGTTAACAGAGTAGAGGTAGGGTACATACTTCGACTTATTTTACTCGAAGGGTACATAATTATCACGTACAAAAAAAAAATGTTATTTTGAAAAAGTTTAGTAACTTACCTATAAGTTTTCTGAAGTTTTCTCAACTAGTTTCTAAGAATATGGTATAAATACGTATATTAAACATTGGTACATAATGTTAATAATAATAATGTACATACGAGCTTACCTATCTCACTTACTATATTGGGTATTTTTTTAAACTTGGCGGCAATAGGGGTAATTGCCTGAAACACATACATAGATATTATGACCTTTTCAAAACTTTTTAAGGTAGTAGGTACTTTTTATGTAATTAGGTTACATTGAACGATCGCAAGAGTGTCATGTGTTCACTAATTAGGCACAGGGCGTAGACCATGCATGGTAGTATTCATTAACTTTTTTGTTGATATCCAGTTAAAAATCGTAGATTTCTTTCCTGGGGGGCGCAGAAATTATCAGATCAAAAAAATTCGCAGCTCGCTCTGCTCGCCGATTACGTTACCGCCTTTAACTTCTATATGGAACATAACTACGTACTAAAATGTTTAAATCCATCTTATAAAGCTTGCAACAGTGACGTATTATAACACAACAGCGATTATATTAATTAAAAAACTGCTGTTCGCTCCGCTCACCTACTTCATATTTTACGTCTGTTGTAAAATAAGGGGTACAGCTATCGCAGCTTGCACCGGGCGCGTAAAATACTATTATGAAATGATTGTGTCCATACAAAAAAAAGTAATGGAACGTTACGCGGTGTCCGTCATGAGATTAATTCACGTTTTTTGTTAATTATTCAGATTTGTAGCTATAAAAACTATGATATGTTTTTATGATAGTACCAAAAATGACAAATTTCACTAAAAACTTAAACACTAATATCAAATAAAAATAAATTGGTGAACTTACAAAATACTTACTATTCCATGAATTACAGTTCAATATCCATCGAAAAAATTAGGTTTCATTTTGACGCAATCGCTTAAGCATTGGTACCGAATGCCATACATCAGACAGCATTGTCCTTTCATATAGCATTATAGCATATTTATATTCGCTCCGCTCGTTGGAATATGTTTTTGCTATTGCCTAATTCATAGTACTCTGGAAACTAGGTCAAAATTACCAAACACAAAAATTGCCCACCCTTAAACGAAATACTGTATCTGCGCCTGAATTTGCCACTGCATAATCAAATCATTCATGGTTACCTACCTATAATTAGACTACAATCAATAAGGTACTGGGTATATATAGATAACTACTTACTTATGACTACTAATGTAATAATAGTACCATTGAGTAAGTCAGTTGGTCAGTCAAACCCCATCTAAAACCTACTTAGGTTTTCCTTGTCGAAGCTAACTACATAGTTTAAGTACGTACAAAAAGATATATGAGTACGTACTATTGGTCTACCTAAAACAAAATAGGCCTATTACCTAGGCCAAGGAGTTTTTATTTGACGCTTTGAACAAAAATCTGTGCCTAGTGTATTTTATGTGTTCTTGGGATTTACTGTCGACTCAAAACTTCAGTGGGGACCACACATTACTACCCTTTCTAACAAACTTAATTAGGTCTGCAGCATATGCTATCCACACAGTAAGTCAACTAAAAGCGCCTACACACGATCTTAAAATCAGAGACAATATCGGGAGAGTGGTGGGGAGCGCCCTAGATAGCTCCATTGATCGCCTCGTGAGTAGCCAAAAAGTGATCAGTATTATTATTATTATTATTAACTCAGAAATTGGTTCGGGCGCGCTCACGATTATCGTCTAGGCAGCGTTGTCCGTGCGTGTGTAGTGAAATCGAAACCGATTTCACCGCAGTGTGCGTGCGACTGTAGTGGCGACTGGACGTGTTTTTATAAATCAATTTTTATTTCGTGCGGCGATATGGCGAAGGAGAAGTAGCAAGAGGTCTGAACGAAAATAATTGATATCTACAAGGAATTGTAGTACATATGGGACAAAAAACATAAAGAGTATTTATATCATATAAAACTTTCAATATCAATACTTTGAAAGTTTTTAAAATCAGCTGGTTCTAAATGTCTCATCACGTTGATGTGAAACATGTGACTCAATTCATGGCGTTTCATCAACCACCTCTTAACCCAGGTCTTCCTCTTTTGTTTTGGTCGCACCGTAGCAACAGCCAGAGCGATGCCAATTTTTTGATTTTTTGAGAGTGTAGACGGCATCTTGGATCGACGAGCGCTTTGCTTCAGGGTAGGTTACGTACTAACTGGCAGGGACGTGTGTAGAGTAGTAGCCGATTTCATCCCCACTACCACTCTCCCGATATTGCCTCTGATTTTAGGGTTGTGTGTAGGCGCTTTAACAAATACCGCCACAGCTCACCTCGTAGCTACATTCATACCTTCATGACATATGGCATACTCCTCTGGGGCAGAGCTGCAGGGGCAGAATCAATATTTGTACTTCAAAACAGACCTGTCAGGGCTATCTACAAGCTTGGCTTACGAGTTTGTAAAAAAAAAACTTTTTAAAACAATTAAAATATTGACAGTGCCTTCTGTAAACATTTACACGTAATGTCTGCTAGTGAAAAATTTGGACAAATGAAAAGGCTTGGAGATAGGCATATATGTACAATACAAGAAATAGAAATAAATTGCGTGTACAAAAACTAGATTAGCTAGAGTAAATAGGTCATTCGACAACAAATTACCAGATGAAATAGGGTATTACACTCATTTTTCAAATAGGATTTTCTATGAATCCTAGAGTGTTATTACACAAAATAAAATGAAAATTTACAAAAGTTGGAAAAATGTTGCAAAGAAAGGGTTAGTGAAACAAAAGGAAGAAATATTTATACTTTTATACTCTTTGAATGCAGAAAACCAAGCACAGTCGAATTCGAAACAGCGACACACCTGTGTCCATTGATATATATTGTTACTATCGCCTGTGTCACCTAATCTTGGGCTGTTTATGTTACCGATATGATTGATGAATAAAATAATAAGTAGATGTTATTTCTCCTGGCAACATTTTTAAACGAAATCCGATTTCTTTTCTGTGACATCGGTCGATCAAACTCAAAACTCTCTTCTCTTTGGATCAAACCAGCGTTGCCAGAAGGCTACATTTCTTACATTTTTCGTATCTTTTGACTTTTTGGGGTGGTAGGTGTGGGCAGATACTGGTTCAGATAGGATGAAAAGTAGAAACACGTAGATAGATAGTCCAGTTCGCATTTAATGTCCAGAGCCACAACACAGGTTACTGAATTGAAGGAATTGAACACACATACATAATTGAAGAAGCGTAAAGTAGGTACAGTAGAATTAAGATAGGTACGAAACAGGAATATAGAAAGTTATAAGCACAGGTAGATACGCGAGATAACAATGGCACAGATCAAAGGTGCGCGCTGTAGGTTCCATTCGACTGAGGCAGCGATTCCGCGCTCGCAAGGGGCGCGGGGTCGCTGTCAGCTGTCAGCGGGGTCAGCTGTTAGAAATATTGAAGTAAACATCTTGAAGTAAGAAGTATGAACATAGAACGCTAGTATGAACTATAAGCAAGTATGAACGGAAGGTATGAACAAGTAATGAGGTATGAACTATGAATGTATGTGAATATTAATGTCAATAGATATTAGATAGGTTAAAATTAAAATCGTAGCCTTGAATCAATTGACGGCCGCCTGGCCTGGTGGTTCACTGAGTGCCGTAAATAGGGCAGGGTTGTGGCACAGGGCGCAGAAATGACCAGAGCAGGACCAAGTTTTGGGTCTTGCATGGTTAGTAGGTACATATTAATAATACGGTTAATATTTAGATATAAATCGTAGTTTTCTTTTTTATATTTTGTATTCACCTTTGCAAGAAAAATTTCGAGGCTCGCTCCGCTCACCAATTCGGTTGTGAAATGACGAATTAAAATACAATCGCGTTTTTATTTTGTTACAAAAAAAACGCGGCAAACTCCTCTCACCGATTTCCTTTTCTTCATCTACTGTTACAGTTACCTAGGTGTTGAGGAAATTGCAAGCGTTTTCTTTATTATGTTTCTTTTGTAAACCTATAATTAAAATGTTCGTGGCTCGCTACGCTCGCCGATTTAATTGACGGTTCAGAATCAGCTACTTTTGTTTCCTAGGGGTATTAAGATTGATGCGTAGTCAGCTACGCACTGTAAAGTAAAGTTATTTATGATACTAATTGCTCTTACTCTCCGACTCCATTGGGTGTTCGGTTCAGCTTACAACAATCGGCCATGGCATCTCAGGAACCAAAGCCCAATAGCAAGGTGACGGATTCGTACCATTCGTTCCATTTTTGACTGTAGATTAAATGTCAAAATATGAAAATAAAACTTCCGATGTGTCACAGTTAGATTTTTTTTGGGGCCCCCCAGATCCTCGGAAAATGACCGAATAGATACATTAGCGTATCTATTCGGTCATTTTCCGAGGATCTGGGGGGCCCCAAAAAAAATCTAACTATGACACATCGGAAGTTTTATTTTCATATTTTGACATTTAATCTACAGTCAAAAATGGAACGAATGGTACGAATCCGCCTACCGACCCTAAAAACATGTAATTAGATAAGATAAAACTGCAGATTTCACACTACGTGGAACTATCAAAGGCATTGAGAATGTAATTTAGAAATTAAGCACACATTAAAATTTCATTTTTAATTTTCGTACTGACGACAAAGTGAACGGAGCGTGCCTAAAGACCCTTTTATTGCCTACAGTTTTCGTCCGCCCACCACCCAAGATGATTTTCTGTTTCTTGAATAGCGAGCACAAAATAGTTTTTGGGAAATTCTCGATTAATGTCAACGAAAAAATTTTGAAATTTTGATAAATGTTGCTAATTTCTGTGAAGCTATCGGCAAATATCACAGTTTCAGGCATTATGCTCGTTCAGGAAAACAGACATTAGTGTCGATTTTGTTGGTCACTTTTCTAAACTTAACTAAATTTGGCAGCTTTAAAGTTATAGCTATCCTTATCATTTACACCTATAAGAAAGGGATATATCACTTTTAGCAATGTCAAATTAGTTTAGTTTAGAAAAATGCACAACAGAATCGACATCAGTGTCATATAAGACGATAATGTAACTTTTGTAGCAAAAATGTAACATTTCAGGAAATGAAACGTAACTTATGACTCAAGGGCCCTGGCAGCAATGAATCAAACATGGCGGAAAAAGTTTTTCGTTGTGTTTAGCTAATGAAATGAATTTTAATTGTTTATGTCTGGGCGTTCAGCATTACCAAAGACCCAAACCATTATCTTTAGATTTCCCAAACCTGAGAAAGAAAATTTTCTTCGGTAAGTCGTCATTTATTTTATTCCGCTTGAAATAGTTAAGTGAAGAAACGGAAAATACTTCTAGGTTCTTGTTTTGTTGCAGTCTTTGTATCTGCTGAATCAATATGTCCTCGAAACAGTGAAGGAAAACATCGTGAGGAAATCGGCATGCCCAAGAATTTCATTTCTATTCCATTAGAACAGAGATGGGCGTATCTTTGTTAGCTTTCTAAAGTCCTTTCAGACACAAGTTTCCATCTATTGTTTGTCATCCATCATAGTACTACACTTTACAATGTTATGAAATTATTCATATTTATGTCAATTTTATCAATAATAGTTCCTTGCGCAGAAGGGTCAAATAAAAATTACATTGGCTGTTTTATTAATTGTGATAATAAATACTTTTCCAGATTGTATCTTCAGCAGGATCATCAGCTGTGTGCTGTGCCTTATAAATTAGTAACTGATCAAATAAGAAGTAAATTAGCTTTACCAGACAACGAACAAGAGGTAAAATATGATGTATAAATTAGTTGTAAACTAGTATTTTACTGTATTTATAAACAAACATTTTAGTAGGTAAAAGTTTAACAAACAAACATACATTTCCATTTACTTCCAGATTATGATGATACTAATAATTATATTTTTACTCTCATTGTTTTGAATTTTACATTATCTGTCAAGTACACTTGTGTACACCATTTCCTTTTTTATCATTAACTGTCTTCATACTTTTTTTATTACAGACCAATGCAGAGCTCTTAAACTATTCTCTGCTACAGCTAAGTGAACACAAGAAAGCTCTGTGGATTGCCTTATCCACATAGCCGGTGTCAATATTCCACTTGGATTTATTATCTGGACCCACCACTCATGAGCCAAGCCACCGAGCGGTAGCACGGTGCTCATCGGTGGCTTGAGTGCAAAAAACATACAACAACAACAACAACATCCTAAATCAGTCCACTGCTGGACATAGGCCTCCCATTATAAGAAGGGGAATATGCCGATAATCCCTGCACTGGGCATGCGGGTTGAGGATCGCAGGGCACAGCTTCTCGCACCATCAATGCTGCTTCCCATTGACCCTTGAAGGGACGTAGCTGTGCCGGTGCGTTATGCCACAGTCAGCTGCTGCCAGAGACCCGTTTGTTATCAGGATGCACCATGGGCAGGTGAGATTGGCTTGGGTTCCGTAGAAGGAGGTTGGAACCCCTTACACCCTTACTACAGTGTTTGCTATATCTTGTTAACTATAAGTTTTACAAACGTCATTTTCATACAAAAATATAGGTAACACAGACTTTGTAGTAAGGTGTGCTTTTGGGTTCAAGCCATGTTGCCACTCACACTTTCGCCCCTTTACTGATCAGTAAGGGTGTGTTGATCATGTACAACTTACGATTACCATGAAAATAATTTCATTACCATTATGAAATCCCCAATCTTTATATGATAGAGATTCTATTGTATTATTTATGAGTATTGTTATTGACTAAGACAAAATCATTAATGTAATTCATAATAATATGTTTATTTAACTTTCTGTAGTTTATTTTCTTTCTAGGGACTCATCTTAGATCTTATTCTTCAATATCTGTTGGGCTAGTATAGTTACGCATATATTTTGTATAATTTTTAAAAGTTATAAATTCATTCTTCGTTTATACAAATAAATAACTTCTGTTATTTCGATTTCTAGACTTTTTTATGTTGATTTTTTTATATGAATGCAATGTCTAATAATAGGATTTAGGGGTTTAGATTAATCGGTTACATCTTTACCTACACCGTGTTATGAAATACATGCATGTAAGTTAAGTACCTTACCTGCTATTTATATCACTACTATAGTAAAAATAAATAAAATATAAGTTAAGAAAATAATTCGTTTGATTTTACAGTTCAAAGGTACCTAATCAGTCCTACCTAATAACCCAAATTAACCCTCAGTAGGTAGGTATAGATAGATGTACCTAGGTAGTAGGCTCAACGCCCACGACCGATTTTTTGTAGGACAGTTAGGGAGGGGAGCACAGAGTGTATACCAACCAGGTTGGATCGACGAATGAAGTAACGCCATAAGAGCTCAAATGTTGGAATTGGATTGTACGTAATTATATAAGTATTTTATATTCTATTACTTTTTTGCGTAAAGTTCATAGTTTAGGAGTTAGGACACTTTCAAATATCAATGAAATTTTATTTTTCTGGATTTAGAAAGTAAGGTCTTATGGGCTAAAATGGTTCGAATTGAATTCTACGTATTGATATAAGTATTTTATATTCCATTACTTTTTTTCGTAAAGTTCATAGTTTAGGAGTTAGGGCACTTGCAAATATGTATGAAAATGTATTGTTCTGGATCAATCCTGTACGTATTGATACAAGTATTTTATGTTCTATTACTTTTTTTCGTTAAGATCATAGTTTAGGAGTTAGGGCACTTTGAAATATATCGTATGAATATTTCGATTTCTGGATTCATAAAGGCCTTATGAGCAAAAATGGTTGGAATTGGATTCTACGTATTGATATAAGTATTTAATTTTCTATTACTTTTGTTCGTAAAGTTCATAGTTTAGGAGTTAGGGCACTTGCAAATACATAAGAAAATTATTTTTTCTGGATTCAGAAAGTAAGGCCTTTAGGGATAAAATGGTTGACAATAGATTATACGTATTGATATAAGTATTTTATGTTCTATTACATTTTTTTGTAAAGTTCATAGTTTAGGAGTTAGGGCACTTGCAAATATACACATGCAGCCTATGGGCTAAGTACACTCAAGTGGCGTATGGCTCCCTCCGCGTCCAGTTTAATAACGCGTTCAGAGCGGTATTGGGGCTGCCCCGCTACTGCAGCGCCTCCGGCATGTTCTCGCAAGCACACACCGATTGTTTTTACGCCACTATGCGGAAGAGGTGTGTATCCCTCGTGCGAAGGACGCGGGCCAGCACCAACACCGTCCTGGCGATGATCGCCGGACGAATAGACTGCCCCTATATACGACGATGCTGCGACAGACATGTCGTGTATAGGGTCCTTCATTCATCATACCTATACAGGCAGTTAACTTGGCGACGGGTCGCCAACGGAAACAGGAACGGAAAAAAGAGTGAGAGTGGGAACAGGAACAGGTACTCTACATATGACTACATTACGGGGTAGGTAATGTAGTAATATGTAGTATATTTACTTTTTATTCCATTCATATTTAGGATTCCGTGTCAAATCACCAGGCTTGGGAAACATTTCACATGAAAGGACATACGTAAAAAATTAGTATACACGCAAACGAAGTTGCAAGCGGGTCAGCTAGTACATAAAATACTCATATCAATACGTAGAATCCAATTCCAACCATTTTTACTCTTAAGGCCTTACTTTCTGAATACAGAAAAATATATTTTCATTTATATTTGGAAGTGTCCTAACTCTAAACTATAAACTTTTAGAAAAATAGTAAAAGAACATAAAATACTTATATCAATACATAGAATCCAATTCCAACCAGATTTGCTCTTAAACTTACTTTCTGAATCCAGAAAAAAAAAATTCATTGATATTTGAAAGTGTCCGAACTCTAAAACTATGAACTTTACGCAAAAAAGTAATAGAACATTAAATACTTATATCAATACGTACAATCTAATTCCAACCATTTTAACCCTAAAGGCCTTACTTTCTGAATCGAAAAAATAAATTTTCATTTATATTTGAAAGTGTCCTAACCCCTAAACTATGGACTTTACGAAAAAAAGTAATAGAACATAAAATACTTATATAATTACGTATAATCCAATTCCAACCGTTTTCGCTCTTAAAGCCATACTTTCTGAATCCAGAAATTGAAATTTTCATACTTATTTAAAAGTGCCCTAACTCCCAAACTATGAACTTTACGAAAAATAGTAATTGACGTAAAATACGTATATCATTACGTACAATCTAATTCCAACCATTGTAACCCTAAAGGCCTTACTTTCTGAATCGAAAAAAGAAATTTTCATTTATATTTGAAAGTGTCCTAACTCCTAAACTATGGACTTTACGAAAAAAAGTAATAGAACATAAAATACTTATATCATTACGTATAATCCAATTCCAACCATTTTAGCCATAAAGGCCTTACTTTCTGAAACCAGTAAAATAAATTTTCATACATATTTGAAAGTGCCTTAACTCCTAAGCTATGATCTTAACAAAAAAAGTAATAGAACATAAAATACTTATATCAATACGTAGAATCCAACTCCAACCATTTTTGCTCTTAAGGCCTTTCTGAATCCAGAAAACAAAATTTTCATACATATTTCAAAGTGCCCTAACTCCTAAACTATGAATTTTACGAAAAAAAGTAATAGAACATAAAATACTTATACCATTACGTACAATCTAATTCCAAACTTTAAATCCTTAAGGCCTTACTTTCTGAATCCAGAAAAAATAATTTTAATTTATATTTGCAAGTGCCCTAACTCCTAAACTATGAACTCTACGAACAAAAGTAATAGGACATAAAATACTTATATTAATACGTAGAATCCAATTCGAACCATTTTTGCTCTTAAGGCCTTTCTGAAGCCAGAAAATGAAATTTTCATACATATTTCAAAGTGCCCTAACTCCTTAACTATGAATTTTACAAAAAAAAGTATTAGAACATAAAATACTTATATTAATAAGTAGAATCCAATTCCAACCATTTTAGCCCTTAAAACCTAATTGTCTGGATCCAGAAAAAATAATTTTCGTTTAAGTTTGAAAGTGTCCTGAAACTTCTAAACTATGAACTTTACGAAAAAAGTAATAGAACATAAAATACTTATATCATTACGTACAATCTAATTCCAAACTTTTAAATCCTAAAGGCCTTTCTATCTGAATCCAGAAAAATAAATTTTCGTTTATTTTTTGAAAGTGTCCTAACTCCTAAACTATGAACTTTACGAAACAAAGTAATAGAAGATAAAATACTTAAATCAATACGTTTAATCTAATTCCAACATTTTGTCTCTTATGGCGTTACTTCATTCGTCGATCCAACCTCGTTGGTATACACTTGAGTTTGCCATGAGGTTCCCCCGATTTTTTGTAGGACAGTTAGGGAGGGGAACCTCATGGCAAACTCAAGTGTATACCAACGAGGTTGGATCGACGAATGAAGTAACGCCATAAGAGACAAAATGTTGGAATTGGATTGTACGTAATTATATAAGTATTTTATGTTCTATTACTTTTTTTTGTAAAGTTCATAGTTTAGGAGTTAGGACACTTTCAAATATAAATGAAAATATATTTTTCTGGATTCAGAAAATTAGGTATTAAGGGCTTAAATGGTTGGAATTGGATTCTACTTATTAATATAAGTATTTTATGTTCTAATACTTTTTTTTGTAAAATTCATAGTTAAGGAGTTAGGGCACTTTGAAATATGTATGAAAATTTCATTTTCTGGCTTCAGAAAGGCCTTAAGAGCAAAAATGGTTCGAATTGGATTCTACGTATTAATATAAGTATTTTATGTCCTATTTTTTTTTGTTCGTAGAGTTCATAGTTTAGGAGTTAGGGCACTTGCAAATATAAATTAAAATTATTTTTTCTGGATTCAGAAAGTAAGGCCTTTAGGATTAAAAAGTTTGGAATTGGATTGTACGTATTGATACAAGTATTTTATGTTCTAATACTTTTTTTGGTTAAGATCATAGTTTAGGAGTTAGGGCACTTTTAAATATGTATGAATATTTCGATTTCTGGATTCAGAAAGGCCTTATGAGCAAAAATGGTTGGAATTGGATTCTACGTATTGATATAAGTATTTTATTTTCTATTACTTTTGTTCGTAAAGTTCATAGTTTAGGACTTAGGGCACTTGCAAATACATAAGAAAATTATTTTTTCTGGATTCAGAAAGTAAGGCCTTTAGGGATAAAATGGTTGAAAATAGATTACACGTATTGATATAAGTATTTTATGTTCTATTACTTTTTTTCGTAAAGTCCATAGTTTAGGAGTTAGGACACTTGCAAATATACACATGCAGCCTGTGGGCTAAGTACACTCAAGTGGCGTATGGCTCCCTCCGCGTCCAGTTTAATAACGCGTTCAGAGCGGTATTGGGGCTGCCCCGCTACTGCAGCGCCTCCGGCATATTCTCGCAAGCACACACCAATTGTTTTTACGCCACTGTTTTTACGGTCGTGGGCGGAGACGCTTAGCGTCTCCGCCGACTTTTCCACCGATTTTTTGTAGGACAGTTAGGGAGGGGAACCTCATGGCAACCTCATGCACAGAGTGTATACTAACGAGGTTGGATCGACAAATGAAGTAACGCAATAAGAGACAAAATGGTTGGAATTGGATTGTACGTAATTATTTAAGTATTTTATGTTCTATTACTTTTTTTTGCAAAGTTCATAGTTTAGGAGTTAGAACACTTTCAAATATAAATGAAAATATTTTTTTCTGGATTCAGAAAATTAGGTATTAAGGGCTCAAATGGTTGGAATTCGATTCTACGTATCGATATAAGTATTTAATGTTCTATTCCTTTTTTTCGTAAAATACATAGTTTAGGAGTTAGGACACTCTCAAATATATATGAAAATTTCATTTTCTGGATTCAGACAGTTACGTTTTAAGGGCAAAAATGTTTGGAATTGGATTGAACGTATTGATATAAGTATTTTATGTTCTATTACTTTTTTTCGTTAAGATCATAGTTTAGGAGTTAGGGCACTTTGAAATATGTATGAAAATTTCGTTTTCTGGATTCAGAAAGGCCTTAAGAGCATAAATGGTTCGAATTGGATTCTACGTATTGATATAAGTATTTTATGTCCCATTACTTTTGTTCGTAGAGTTCATAGTTTAGGAGTTAGGGCACTTGCAAATATAAATGAAAATTATTTTTTCTGGATTCAGAAAGTAAGCCCTGTATGATTAAAAAGTTTGGAATTCGATTGTACGTAATGATATAAGTTTTTCAGTCACTATTTTTTCTTGTTTAGTCACATCCTTTACTACAACCTATGTACAATAAAATTCTTATATAGTAACTTAATTGCTATAACTGTGCACCAGGAGTGTTCTCACATAATTGTATAGAATATAGAGCTCTTGCATTTTATCCCTAATTTAGTTTCAGTTTTTTAGTTTACAAGAAACTTTATGAACACATGTTTCAAATAAAATTTTATTTCATTAGAAACCTAGAACCTTTCAAAATTAATATACAATTTGCACTCATGCAAAAAATCTTTTTAAATATTGTATTGTCATCACATTAACCATGTGTGTTGCAAATTCCAAAGTGTGCTTGATTAAAATTTATGTAAAAACTATCATTACAGGATTTCACTCGAACAGACATTTCACATATGAAATTACCTCTAATAAGAACGTACAATAAACAATAACCTACATCTTAAATTTATATTTGCAAGTGCCCTAACTCCTACACTATGAACTCTACGAACAAAAGTAATAGGACATAAAATACTTATATCAATACATAGAATCCTATTCCAACCATTTTTGCTCGTTAAGGCCTTTCTGAATCCAGGAAACGAAATTTTCATACATATTTCAAAGTGCCCTAACTCCTAAACTATGAACTTTACGAACAAAAGTAATAGATAATAAAATACTTATATCAATACGTAGAATCTAATTCCAACCATTTTTGCTCATAAGGCCTTTCTGAATCCAGAAAACGAAATATTCATACATATTTCAAAGTGCCCTAACTCCTAAACTATGATCTTAACGAAAAAAAGTAATAGAACATAAAATACTTATATCAATACGTACAATCCAATTCCAACCATTTTTGCTCTTAAGGCCTTTCTGAATCCAGGAAACGAAATTTTCATACATATTTAAAAGTGCCCTAATTCCTAAACTATGACCTTTACGAAAAAAAGTAATAGAACATAAAATACTTATATCAATACGTAGAATCCAATTACAACCATTTAAGCCCTTAATACCAAATTATCTGAATCCAGAAAAAAAAGTTTTCATACATATTTCAAAGTGCCCTAACTCCTAAACTAAGAACTTTACGAAAAAAAGTAATAGAACATAAAATACTTATATAATTACGTACAATCCAATTACAATTGAGCTCTTATGGCGTTACTTCATTCGTCGATCTAACCTGGTTGGTATACACTCTGTGCTCCCCTCCCTAACTGTCCTACAAAAAATCGGTCGTGGGCGGGGAGCCTTACCCATTAGCCTAAGCCAAATTTAAAGTAGCTTTTGTGCATGTCACTGGCCAAACAGCGGCATTTGTGCGACCTGTGGTTTATGAGTTATTGCAGATGCCGCTGGAGTAACGTTTTGCAGATTTCCGGATCTTCGAAACGGCTGAACGCACAAATATGATTTTTTGTGAGCAAATGCGTTCTAATTTGTGCCTATTTGTGCGGTAGTTGTTTTTCCGAAAAAATGCAAGATGATTAGACGAGTTTTTGTGAAAATTGAAAATTGCCTCTAGCTCTTGAACTACTAGTGGAAAGCACTTTATGATTGCATTGGCTGATGCCTTTATGGAATATACATCTTCTGACAATATTTTGAAACCCTACACCTAATTTTCGACGAAATAAATCAATTTTACAACAGAAAATTGTTTACTAATTTCTAACCTCAAATAAGGGAGTTGTAAGGTTGTAACAAGTTATCAACTTTCATGATTTGCCAATAATAACTAACAATATAACAATAATATACAAACAACATATAACTAACAATTTAACAATAATCCAGTGCCGAAAATAAGGCCACTGGTGCCTCGGCACATTGCGCAGACCATGCATGGTAGTATTCATTAATTATTTCGTTGATATCCAGTTATGAATCTTAGTTTTCTTTTTGGGGGGCGCAAAAATAACCAGACCAGGACCAAGATTTAATTAATAGGTTGATACCCAGTTATAAATCGTAGTTTTTTCTTTTCTTAGGGGCGCAGAAATGACCAGACAAGAACCAAGTTTTAATTATTAGGTTGATATCCGGAAATAAATCTTTATATTCTTTTCTGGGGGGCACAGAAATTAGGTACCAGACCAGGACCAAGTTTTGGGTCATGAAAAGTAGTATTAATTAATTACTATTACTTTGATATCCAGTTATAAATTGAGTTGTCTTTTCTTGTGGGGTGCAAAAATGACCAGATCAGGACCAAGTCTTCGTTGATAATTATATCCTAATACATATAGGTAGGTTGGTTGAAATTCAGATATAAATCGTAGTTTTCCTACCTCTGATAGAAAAATTTCGCGGCTCGCTCTGCTCGCCGATTTCGTTACCATCTTATGGTTGTGAATGGTACTTAACTACGCACAAATATTTTTAAATCAATCCTATAAAGTTTGCAAAAATGACGAATTACGCACACACAACACAATAGCGCTAGTTAGAATGATAAAAACAGATTGCGGCTCACTGCGCTCGCCGACTACATTTTTTACGTCTGTTGTTGTAGTTTAAAAATGCCATCATTTTCTTTATATTTTTTCTTTTGTGCACAAAAAATTTTACGGCTCGCTACGCTCGCCGATTTTATTTCTATAATAAGTGAAGGGACTATGCACTGAGAAGTCAACTTTGACTTCATATATGCTGGAACGCGAGATATTTTTTTCTATTGTGTCTGGTATCCAGACTTTACAATTATAGAAGCTCGCACCGGGCGCGTAAAATGCTATTTACGGCACTGACTGTGTCCATACAAAAAACAAGTAATGGAACGATATCCTGTTTCCGTCATGAGGATCATCCACAGTTTTTGGTTAATTATGCAGATTTGTTGGTATAAAAATCAATATATACTATGTTTTTATTTTTATAGTATAAAAAATGACCAATATACAAAGGTTTTAGTGAAAAAAAATTGCGGCTCGATTCGCTCGCCGACTTCATTACTGACTTTTGCATTTACAATTTCCTATGAAAATATAAAAAATCGCAGTTATCTTTATCATGTTTTGTTTGTAATCATAATAATAATTATTATTATACCTAGGTATAATAGCACATTCTCTGCAAATAACTTTTTCGCGGCTCGCTCCGCTCGCCGATGGAAGATAGGTAAGTGCAATGCCAAACACCAAAATTGCCCCCCCCCCGAAACGAAATCCTGTATCCGCGCCTGTCCCAAAGTACTTAGGTAAGTTACCAAATCAATCATAAGATTTGCAAATATAAAAGAATAAAATAGTTTACAAAATTTGGTTCTTTTTTCATAACGATAATTACAGGTTTTTTTTTATACACTAATATTATCATTGTGAAAGTTTGTGTGAGTGTGTGTAAGTATGTTTGTCCCCACTCAACATGAACGGATTTGGATGAAACCTGGAATATACCTAGTTTAGTGACCTGTATTAACACAAAGGCTTTTTATACTGGTAGCAGCAAAGCCGCAGGCGGTATCTAGTTACAAGTCGCAGGTGTTATCTAGTTACAATTACATTTAGCAATCCAAACCCCAAACTAATGTTATAAATGCGAAACTCTGTTTGTTTGAAAACTTTATTGCACATACTTAAAAAATGTTACCAAGGGTGGGCTTAATGCCGTAGGCATCTGTCAATCTGTCTGTTAGTTATGTTTCTTATGCCTAAAGAGCTGCAATAATTTTAATGAATTTTAGTATAGACCTAGCTGGGACATTGGAGAAATAGAAATAGAAATAGAAATAGAAAATGTTTATTTGAAACAACAGTTTACAAGATAAAAGTTCAGTTAGTTCATACATGTTAATAACATCGCTGTTGCAAAAAGGCCCTAACTCAGCATATTGATAGTTGTAGACGAATACCTACAACAAGCGCTGGTCTTCCGTTAGAACCCTTTTGGTGACGTCACGAACGGACGTACGTACATACTAGAAAAAACTAAATATATAGACTTAAACTAAAACTTTATATATAGAGGTTATTAATAAAGTATTTATAAAAGAACATGACGAAAAAGAAAGAAATTAATGTACCTACAAATAAATTTTAAAAAATTCCATAGAAAATGTATAGTGTACTTAAAATAAGCCAAAACTACAATAACAATGAATAAATTGTATGAAAACTATAGAAATCTAAACAGAAACATGATGCATTTTTATATCATATAATGAATACTTAATTTAATAAACATAATAAATAAGTGATACCTATAAAAAAAAAAACAGTAGTAATACCTATCAAACGGAAAGTTCTCAACAAAGAAGTTTAAGTTTATGAACAATAAACATTATATTATGATACATAGGTATAGACAGGATAAAATGATATAGTTAGGAAAGTAATGTTTAAGTAGATTTATATTCTAAGATTATCCAAAATAACCTATTCAAATGTTTGTTTATAAAGCAAAACTATTCTAAGTAACAGGAGAAGCACATGGTGTATTCTGTGACATGGTCTAATTTTAGCAAAAATAAAAATGAAAGGGTTGAAATAAGAAACTGAAAAAAATGGAAGAAACCATCAAAGGCTGGCCTCGGAACTGCTGGGCCTAAGGCTGCAGTGGGAGGATCCTCCTCACAGGGCATGCAGAGTCTAGGAGGGCCGCCTCTTGTATTTGACTTTTGATCAAGCTGCCAATCGAAAGCCCAAGAAATATTGGTTGCGGCTCTTCGTTATCAGACTGTTCATAGATTCACAGTTCACAGATTATTAGATTATACATTTTTATTATTAAATTAAAAAATGAAATTTTATTACATATTTTATGAAGGTAAAAATTTTTGTAATGTGGAGATGTATGATTGTTTCCCCTACATACAAAAACAGGTCTATAGCACTAGACCAAGGATAACATCAACATGTTACCATAGCTGCAGGCAGAATATAGTTATACCTAATACTAGACATTTTCACATAGCATGTAGCCCCACGGTAAGAAAGCTTGTGTCACAAAAAATCACTCATATTACAATGTTCTGGTGTCGAAAGAACTTCCTGAACCTTCATTCACACTTTCGAAAACATACACCATAGAGATGCTCTAGCTCCTTGATCCTCTTCGAAAGGCAGTTTAGGGACAACCCTACAGCCCATGCCCCGCCTTCACGCTGTAGATAACGTATTTGTGATACGTAAATATAGTTGAGTGGTACCCGCTTTGCTGCCGGGATAAATCCTGTTAGCACTGCTGCTCTGCACTACTAAAAAGTACATTTGCCCTTGAAGTAGCGATGTGAGCTGGCCTCTCTTAGTACGCGCCATTACGCCGTCTACTCAGCTCATCGCATTCAATTTCTGCCAGCAACCTTTCGTCACTCCACCTGGGCGTCTACTAAGAGGGCTGGCTGAGACGCAGTTATCCACTCTTTTACACCAAAACGGTTGCCGGTTCTTCGCCAGAATGGCCATCCCACTGCCATTTCAGCTTTGTCGAATTTCTTTAGGTACAGCCGGTAGCTAGGGTTTGCATAGTAACTTTGCAATCTAATCTACTATTTTATGTTATGTAATGAATTAGATTGACGAAATGACCAATGAAATTGATAACTGCGCTTGGTGCCTTTTGTTTTGTTTTGCTTTTTTGTTTGTATTATTAAAAACATCGGTAAACATTTAGTTCTAGCCAAAGTGCACCGTATACTCATTGGCATTGTGAACATGAACATAGCACTATCCTAGTCTATTCTTGGCACCTCGGGTAAGTACTGTAAACGAAGCTTAAGTCTCGTCGATGGCATGTGCACGGATGATCAGGCTGTGCATTCCATGGGTGTGAAAAATCAGCACGTGCAAAACATGTACAGCCTGATCATCCATGGCCAATTGTGTACATGGATAATCAGGCTGTGAATAATCAGGCCGCGCAATATTGGCTCCCGTTTTTTTGTTTAACTTTTAAGTGTTGCCAGATTGTCAGTTCGCCACGAAAAGTAAACTGTATAACTGCAATTCTTACACAGCTGAATAAAATCTGTACATTTAAAGTTAACTGCTACATTAACTTATGTATGTATTTAAACAACTGTTTAGTATATCAATCATGTTGTTCCCATAATACAAGCTCTGCTTAGTTTGGGGCTACATGATGCTGCTTGGTGATAAAGTTCAGCATTATTTATTTATTCAGCATTCTTTAAATGCAGATTTTAATAATAGCTACTCATTAAAATATTGAAATTCTGAAATGGATAAAGTAGTGTATTTATCATGCCTACAATAAGACCTACTTTTACACTGCCTTTGCAAGAAATTATTTTCTATTCATATATAGAGTCAAGTATGTAGCTTAAACCAATTTATTTCATTTCACTAAAATTCACTTAAAATTTCATTTCACTAGAGTGGACTTTACACTTGAAACTGAAAGTAGAACTAGTAAAATACGCCCTCATAATATACTCTACATACACTAACAATAACAGCTTATTAACATACTTCATGAGTATAATAATAAATAACCTAACCTGTACCAAACACTGAAAATCCTAAAATGTTAATGCCGAATGAAACTGGCAGCACTATATCTTCCTCTTCTTTGTCAATGTCATCTTATTTTAATGTGTCCCTGTTTGTGTCAATGTCATCTTAAATTGTTGTTATAAGTTTCTAACCTCAAAAAAAATCCCCGAATTTAATGGATGGATTCTAGTGTAAATAAATAGTTGATTTCGTGTAATTTCAACGCAAAATCATTAGCTTACTGGTCATAATGGCTGGGACTTTATTCCGTGAGACTGTATAACTGCAATTCTTACACAGCTGAATAAAATCTGTACATTTAAAGTTAACTGCTACATTAACTTATGTATGTATTTAAACAACTGTTTAGTATATCAATCATGTTGTTCCCATAATACAAGCTCTGCTTAGTTTGGGGCTACATGATGCTGCTTGGTGATAAAGTTCAGCATTATTTATTTATTCAGCATTCTTTAAATGCAGATTTTAATAATAGCTACTCATTAAAATATTGAAATTCTGAAATGGATAAAGTAGTGTATTTATCATGCCTACAATAAGACCTACTTTTACACTGCCTTTGCAAGAAATTATTTTCTATTCATATATAGAGTCAAGTATGTAGCTTAAACCAATTTATTTCATTTCACTAAAATTCACTTAAAATTTCATTTCACTAGAGTGGACTTTACACTTGAAACTGAAAGTAGAACTAGTAAAATACGCCCTCATAATATACTCTACATACACTAACAATAACAGCTTATTAACATACTTCATGAGTATAATAATAAATAACCTAACCTGCACCAAACCCTGAAAATCCTAAAATGTTAATGCCGAATGAAACTGGCAGCACTATATCTTCCTCTTCTTTGTCAATGTCATCTTATTTTAATGTGTCCCTGTTTGTGTCAATGTCATCTTAAATTGTTGTTATAAGTTTCTAACCTCAAAAAAAATCCCCGAATTTAATGGATGGATTCTAGTGTAAATAAATAGTTGATTTCGTGTAATTTCAACGCAAAATCATTAGCTTACTGGTCATAATGGCTGGGACTTTATTCCGTGAGACCTTAGATGCTTTTTATATAATGTTTTAGTGATGTTTTACCTCAGGAAATTAAATAAACTTGAAACTTTTACAGGATCGGTGTTGAGCACTTCATTATCCCTATATTCGGAGTATTCTACAAACTTGGTGAGTATAAACTCGTCATTTACTTTACTTACAATATGGTTAATACAAATAAATTAGTTCAACTTCTGTATTCCAACAGTTATGGTCGTAATTTTTTCCCTATTATCATTGGTCAAGATCCACTAAAAATAACCTTAATTTGATGAATGTATATGTATTTCAGAGATCTATTCACACAGCAGCAGTATTCTATGCCGCCCGTAAGGGTACAAGAGCGAAAGCCCGCGCAAAGAAGGTCAAAGTTGAAGTTACCAAAGTTGGTTTCATCCCGCACAACAAGAGAGGCAAAGATAAGCAAGTATCCTAATTTTATTTGATATTATTTTTAGAAATTTCATCCTGAAAGGGCCTTATTATGCATTAAAAATAACCCATTTTTACTCTGTGTGGGCCTCAGAGTAAACTATCTCGGTGCTCACAGTAAACTCAAGTGCACAAATCTACCTGCTTTCTATTCTATGCCTACCTTTTAAGGGAGGCACTATTAAATATTATTTTATGTTACCTTTTTATATAATTAGTGAATTTATCATTTGACTGCTTTGACTTAAAAGTTTTTTTCACAACTCTAAGGTATTCCACACCTGAGTAATTGATTTTAATTTAAATTTGATTCTAAGAAAAGGGTCTCATCAAGGGTTTTGATTGACAACCAAGTGATCCTATAAGGGTTCCCTTTTGCTTTCCAGGTATGGAACCCTAAAATAATAACCAATATTTGAAAGGTGTTTCCAATAATTGGTAAACAATTATTGGTAACCAATGATGCTTAGTTTTCTTTGATAAACTCTCCAACATTTAACATTTCTTCAAAAAACAACTAAGCATTAGTTTTCACCAACTGTCATGATTCCACTGCTAACAATAAAATATTTTCAGAGTAACGGTTGTAACAAACAAACACGCAGACGACTGGTACAAGCTCTTACCCAAAGACAATGTCTACCCTCTTCAGTACAACTGTCATGATGTCACTGCTAACAATAGAACATTTTCAGAGTAACGGTTGTAACAAACAAGCACGCAGACGACTGGTACAAGCCCTTACCCAAAGACAATGTCTACCTGCTTAAGTACAACTGTCATGTTGTCACTGCTAACAATAGAACATTTTCAGAGTAACGGTTGTAACAAACAAGCACGCAGACGACTGGTACAAGCCCTTACCCAAAGACAATGTCTACCTGCTTAAGTACAACTGTCATGTTGTCACTGCTAACAATAGAACATTTTCAGAGTAACGGTTGTAGCAAACAAACACGCAGACGACTGGTACAAGCCCCTCCCCAAAGACGATGTCTACCCACTTAAGTACTACAAATGGGTGGTGTACACTGCCGAGGATGCGGTCAGGGCACACCAGGAGACTCACCATCCAACTATGTATAACCAGCCTAATGCATATATTTACGCACAAGTGGAGTTTGACATGAATGCTGCTAAAAAGGTACATAATAAATTTGGACATTTATTTATTGCTTCACATGGTGGATGGCATAAACTTCGGGAGTCTTCCAGCAGTGGATAAAGTCGAGCTGTGAATGATGATTTGAAAAAGTATATAAAACAGGTTGGGGCAAAATATTACCTCATTAAGGGCAGCCTTTTCTTTTGTAGTTAGAAGGTTTTGTTCTGAGGAAAATATGGGTTTATATTGAAGAAAAAAACAATTGCATTTTCTGAATTTTGAAAATGTTCAGTAGACGGCCTAGAAAATAACATTTAATTTAAGGTTCTAGAACAACAAATTTGAAAAATTTCAGCTCAATTTGTTTAGTTGGCATCTAGGAAGAGTTTAATTTGTATAAATAAAAGGAGATGGGCATAATGGATAAGGCTATGATAGCTATGACAACAGGGTGATTGTTTTATTAATAAAAAAAAATCAAATTTATGTTAAATTTGATTTTTTTAAAAAAAAAAAAAAAATCAAAAAATCAAATTTATGTTAAATTTGATTTTTTTTTATTAATAAAACAATCACCCTGTTGTCATAGCTATCATAGCCTTATCCATTATGGCCATCTCCTTTTATTTATACAAATTAAACTCTTCCTTTCAGAACGGGATATTAATAATTGCAAAATCATAAATACAAACTTCACAGTAAATTAGGTCATTAGGTTTTTTTTTATAACCACCCAGAAATCCTACCCGCAGCAAAACTGACACAAATAGACAGTAGGTTATTGGTTTTTTTTATGACCACCCGGAAATACCTCCAACAGCAAAACAAACACAGATAGACAGTAGGTTGTTAGGTTTCTTATAACTATCCGGACATCCTTCCCGCAGCGAAATTCACACACTTAGATTGTAGGTTATATTTTGAGTTGAGTATTTGATATCCACATCCACATCAGCCTATATCAGTCCACTGCTGGACATAGGCCTCCCCTAATAAAGGGGGATATACCCATAATCCCCACGCTGGGCATGCGGGTTGGGGATCGCAGGGCACAGCTTCTCGCACCACCGACGCTGCTGCCCGTCGTTGGCCAGGGGATTTAGCTGTGCCGATGTAGGCGGTGCTATGCCGCAATCAGCCGGCCGCCAGAGCCCCGTTCGTTGTTTAGCAGGGTGCAGGGTGTATTTGATATGAATTTGGATTATTTTTGGATAGTAGTATAGTAATAGAGTTTTTTGTCGAGGGCGTTCGGAGAAGTACTGCCACCATGCCTATTTCTGGCGTGAAGCAGCTTTGCTGTGTTTCGGTTTGAAGGGTGTGGGTGCCGGTGAAATTCATATTCATGCCTCAAGTTGATGGACGCAGGGCTTTTCATCGTAGAGCATATTCCAAAAAATGTGATCTACAATGCAGTGCTTTGTGATGGGTCATGTGTCCTTCTTCAAGTACCATAAAGAAATATACAAATAGCATTTTTTATTTGCCTTCAATGAATACCTTTTCAGAACCGCTACGTAGACAGTTTCACTCGTCTCTCGCTGTTGCCGAATCCGTTCCCTCGAGATGAAGAGCGCACCGTGATGGCATTCTGCAAGGGCGCGGACATGGTGAAGGAAGTGCAGGACGCGGGGGCGACCATCGTCGGTGGATCTGACCTTATCAAGAAGATTCAGGTAGATAGCTAGATATACATATCTTTATTTAAGCTTGATGCCAACGGGTACAACACACGCCGTGCAGGGCAGCTATCGGCTTTATCGCGGACGATGGCAAACTCTGACAAACTAACCATGTCATGGATCCGTCGGTCTACAACCGGCTACCCAAAAACGTCACGGAGGCTCCTAGCCTAATCACGTTTGAATCCCGCGTAAAGCGCTGGCTTATCGAGCAGTCATTCTATACGTTCGATATGTTCACTAGCTTAAAAATTTCCTGATTAATAATAATTGTATTACCAGTTATTTTTTATTTATTAGATATTATATTTTTATTTTTATTTGAATAATTTTTTATTTACTTATTTTGATTTTATTTTATTTTATTTTAATTTAATTTAGTATTTATTTCTTGCGTTGATCATGTGTACAAACTTTGTACAAACTTATACCGAAAAAGTGACATGTACAAAATTATATGAATAAAATGAATCTGAATCATTTAAAAGTTTAATCTGGCTGCTTGGTTCCAAGTCACGTCTCTCACTATGCAACAAGCGGCTAATATATAACAGCATTCTAAAACACATATGGATCTACAGGCTACAGATATGGAGTACGACCTGCAAATCCAATTGGACTATCATCCGACGTTGCCAAACAAATCCTCCATGTCATATCTAACTCACCGTGGTACATTACCAACAACGAAATTCATGAGTACATAAAAGTCCCAACTGTTAGAGATATAAATAAGAGGGAAAAATTACTTGGTGCACCTGAACCATCACGTCAACCCGCTAGCAAGAACGCTTGTGGAAAATCCTGACAACACAAAGCATTTAAAGAGAACACTGTCCTGGATAATCTGCTGCCAAAGGAAGGAGAAAGGACTTTTGAGTCTTGCTAGATCCGTAACGCCACCGCTATCCCACTCATCCGCTTGTAGTCAACGAACTGATTGTGGATTTAAAATGGAACAAAAAAGACGTGTGGCACTCGGGGACTGCCGCGGTAAAGCTATTGCATAGCTTTTAGTATCAACTTATGCAATTATATTTATTTATTTATTTTATTTATGCAGTATTTCTTTTTCTTTGATATTAATTCAAGTTACACTTTTTGAGTGTGGTGATCGTCTCGATTCGTGCGAGCTTCGTAGAGTCGTACAATACGTCTAGTTGCACGCACACAAACACCGTGTCGAAGACTGCCGAAAAGAAATGACGTTAGACAATGCACGGCCTTCAAGCCACACCTCCGTGCCCGTCGGAGTGGGGAGCGTGAGGTTTTTTTTCGTTACGGAATTTCTGGATTCGGTCCCCGCGCTCAAGGCCCTCGATAGAAGCTATGCAATAGCTTAAAAATCTTTATTCGGCTCATACAATTACAGTACAGAAAATACTGTACTGTAGAATAGAACGAGAAAGAAGAGATACACCTCCGCCAGGTCACTACTTGATTGAATGTGTGACCGTTTAGTGGCATTTAGTGCTTCGAAATGCATGTTATGATTGGTCTCGCCTTTTCCAGTCGTTAAGCTAGGTCGGAGGCCTTCAGGTGGCCTAAAATCTTAACCATTAGAACAGAATACAGAGAGGAAAAACGTGAGATGCCGGTCCTTATTATTATTCAGGCAACCAAATGCAATGCAGTATTTTTTTGCCTTCATTTGGCGAAAAATATAGGTACATTAACAAAAACAAACTAAAATGCCGCGGCTGCTCAAGGACACTTTCGTTCCGGGCAGAACGCGGCAACCGACAAACGAACCACGCTCGCAAGGCCGGCGATGCGTAGGTATATTCTGCGGAGTGAAAGAGGCCACTAGAGTCACTAGCTCATACAAATAAAGAAATATATTGTGTGACGTGGGAATAGGTTTTTGTATGTGTACGAATACTATACTTATGAGTTTTGACACGATCGAACATTCACACAATCGTCGATTATTCAGTTAGTTTGTTCACTCGGTAGCCGTATTGACTTGCGTGCGTCAGAAACTGCTTTTAACGCGAGCACGCGAGTCAAGAGACGAGTGACGATGCGAGTGACGAACTTGCCGTCCTCAATTGCTTGTCACTCGCCTTGTGTCGTTCACCTCGCCAACATTCTAGCGAATTTGTTAACGCGGAGTGAATGTGTAAATACGGTGTGAGATAACAATTACTACTGATACTGGCGAAATTGTGGAAAACTACCCGAGAAGCCATTGAATAAAGAAGTGAAATTATTTTTATAAATACTTTTTAGGGTTACCTCAAGAGGAAAAAAGTAACTTTATAGGATCACCTTGTTGTCTACCTTTCTGTCTTTGAAGACATGCGTTGTATTTCCTCTCTATTCTTCACAGGAAGGCACAATTAAACTCTTCGAGTACGACTACATCATTGCCCATCCGAACATCATCACAGAACTGGTTCCCATCCGTGGTCTGATGAAGAAGAAGTTCCCGACTCTGAAGGCTGGCACCTTAGACACGGACCTTCAGGGGCTGGTGAAGAAGTTCGCTGGCGGTGTCCAGTATCGAGTGGTGCGAGATGAGAAGCAAAACAATTTCGGGTCTGTTGAAGTGGCGGTTGGGAAGGTAAGTAGGATAAGAAGTTATGAATGAACGAATGAATGATAATTTATTTGCCAGAATAAAGGTATCTACATTGGATGTATGTCTCAATATTATGAGCGCTACATTCGACTTCTAAGTCATGCTAACATTTCTTTGAGATAGACGAATATAATTATTAAAATTATTTGACGATAGATCAAACAATAATACGAAAACTAATAATTATTATTATGATTTCATGTAATACCTAGTCTCTTTAGAATAAGTAAAGATATAAACAAAATTTAAAAAAAAACAGTTTAAAATAATTAACAATCCAGAAACTAAAAAAAAACATAAGTACGAAGAATGTTATGATGTAATAATATAAATTTAGTATATTAAATGGAATATATATTTTAATGAAAAAAATTACAACTGGCTTTGTGACATATGTTTTTATATGCGTGATGACTTCTTAAATTGCAAAGGAGAATGCCGTCTGCGGGGTGATCGGCTAACTCTGTTGCAAACAAAAATGATTGACACCGGTGCTGTTTTTACAAACTTTGACATTTCATCCGTCGAAATTCAATGAACTTCAATTGACAAACTGTCACAGTTTATTAAAAAAGGATCGGTGTCAATCATTTCTGTTTGCAACAGAAATAGCCGATCACCCCGCTGATGTATGGCGCTCGGTACCAAGACTAAAGTGAGTGCGTCAAAAAAATCTCCAATAAGTTTTTAGTCGATTCTACTGTCAAAGTAATTAAAAATGAGCATTATTTCCATAGTAACACTTTACATCAATGTTTGTTGCCATAGTAACGTATATATAATTGGTTGTTGTAGTCTAATGGCGGCGTGCGGCGGAAACCAAACCAAGAAAATGTTAATGAAATTTATAAAATATAATCAATTTTATGGGATACGTTCGGCTTTGACGCAATTGGTACGGGTTCTCGGCATTCTCCTTTTAAATAGTTATTTTTTATTATTACATCATAAGCATAACATTCTTCATAAGTTTTTTTTTGTTTTGTTTAATTATTTTAAACAGTTTTTTTTATTTTGTTTTTATCTTTACTTATTCTAAAGAGCTCATAATATTGCTCATAATTACATAGGTCAATCTAAATCAATCAATGTCAGGGCGCAATGGCGCTCATTGGGGGAGGCCTTTGTCCAGAGCCTAACTGTGGACTGCTATAAGCTGATGATGATGATGATGATGAGGCCAATCTTTCCTATATTCCGACGGCCTTCCTTCTTTCCTTCTTCGTATGAGCTTGTCGCCAACTCTAGTAACTAGTGGTCTCCTACTAATATTAAAAAGCCGAAAGTTTGTAACAAAAGGTGTAAAATGAGATATTTCTGCTCCTCTACGTCAAAACTAGAGTCTGTCAAACGAAAGTCGATACTCGATTTCTTTCGTAACTTTTTACGGACCGGACCACTGAACTAATTGCACCGGCAAAGAAGACTGGAGCAAGCCACGCAATGAGCGCTTTCTAGTTAATATTTTATTAAGATTGTATTCTTTATTTTCAGCTCAACATGGATCCGAAAGAGATTGCCCAGAACATTGAAGCCTTGCTGAAAGATCTTCAATCCGCCCGCCCAAAGAGAGATGGCCTATTTATAACACGGTAGGCTCATATGAATCGGCTGATCTCAAAGCATAGAGGTGGAAGGAACCTCCATCTTCGGAGCCTAAGCCAACATCACTCCCTGTGGTGCACCCTGCCATCTAAAAAATGGGGCTCCGTCTATATAGTCTGGCTATTGACGACCTCTGTGGCGCAGAGGGCGAAGGTCCGCCTGAGACGCAGAAGGTTGCGGGTTCGATTCCCGCTGCAGGACAAATGTTTGCATGTTCTGCAGATATTGGTCTCGGGTCTGGGTGTTTTTTATGTATGATATGTATGTATTTAAAAAATAATTATATATGTAGTATATCAATCATGTGGTTCCCATAATACAAGCTCTGCTTAGTTTGGGCCTACATGATGCTGTGTGATTCCGTCCAGCATTATTATTTATTGCGGCATAACACAGCCTAACAACGGCACAGCTAAATCTCCTGAATACCAACGGGCAGCAGCGTTGGCGGTGCGAAAAGCTGTGCCCTGTGAGCCCCAACCCACATGCCCAGCGAGGGGATTATGGGCACATCCCGCTTCATATTACGGAAGGCATATGTCCAGTAGTGGACATAGGCCTCCCGTAATAAGAAGGCAATAATAATAAGTAGGATTTGTTGTTGTTGTGGGGTGTACGGGGTTCCAACCCCCATATTCGGTACCCAAGCCAACCTCACCTGCATATGGTGCATCCTGCTAAACAACGAACGGGGCTCTGGCGGCCGGCTGATTGCGGCATAGCACAGCCTACATCGGCACATCTAAATGGCCACAGACGGGCAGCAGCGTCGGTGGTGCGAGAAGCTGTGCCCTGCGATCCCCAACCCGCATGCCCAGCGTGGGGATTATGGGTATATCCCCCTTTTATTAGGGGAGGCCTATGTCCAGCAGTGGACTGATATAGGCTGGTGTGTGGGGTTGTTGTTGTTGATAACCACATACCAAAGCTCACAGCTCTGCTATCTGAACCTGTTCACTACAAACATATTTTATGCTGTGAACCTAGATGTTATGAGTATCTATGTTATATTTATCAGTCTGGTATGGGTATAATCCACGAGCTATCAGAATGAGATGGAATCTTATCAAAGTAAATCGAAATCGCGCTTTCGGAACCTTCCATCCCATTTTAATAGCACGCGTTCGGATCAGTTGAGCATGTGTAGGTAATGGTTACCACTTAACATCAGGTGGGCTATGTGCTTGTTCCATCTTCAAGTATCATAAAAAAAAAATGTGAAATGTTCCTTATAATTGACTTCACTTACTTCAAGTCTGGCAAAATTTGCTTTCCTCTGTCAGATTGTTAAATTCAAATTCAAATACAAATTATTTATTTGCACGAACATAATGTGAGTACAGTCAGGTCTTAAATAAATATTATTCTATTTAATGTCCTACCTTATTCTAGGCATGCAAATATTCAATCTTAATAACTACATAGATATAATGTCAAACCAATATTGATATAAAATTATTTCAGCCATCTTATATACGAAAATAATAAGAATAATAATTAGGGTCCATTGGAATAGTTCATAAATTCATTCAAGTCATAGAAACAATTGTCAGCAAGCCATTTAGTTAATTTTCTTTTAAATAATATAAATTGTAATTCTTTAAATGAGTTAGGTAGTTTATTGTATACCCTAATAGCATTTATGTTAGGGTTTTATGATTGGAGGGATACTTCATTTTTTATTAAAAGCTTTTTTTGAACGACTTTGTCAATGGATAAATAGCCGTGAGATGAAAAGGGCTGCTGCAGGTTTGTATCTCCTGCGAGGCAAAATAGTTCTGCAGACAGGTTCCTGATAGCCGCGATCTTGATCGTAGTGTCTAGTCAAGGCTGCTGGGTTTTATGTTATGTTATTGGTAACTAATAAAGAAGTTGTGAGTTGAGTCGCCAAAGAGAGACTTATGTTAAAAAATATATAAGACAGAAGAGGAAAGATGATCGGAAACTTTATAAGCAACATCGTAGAGGGTAAAGTTGAAGGAAAGAGGGGTAGGGGAAGACCAAGGATAAATAATATGAGCCACATTAAAGAGAAAGTAGTTGTCATGTCGTATTGGGAAGTAAAGGAGGGCTGCTTTAGAGAGAGGCAGATGGAAGGAGCTGCATCAGTTGACGACAAGAGCACAGCTATTGAATAAATGATGATGATTAGTAACATATATTTAGGAAATTTCATTTATTTTGTTTCAGATGCGTTCTAGTCAGCCCACCATCGCCAGAAAAATTGAAAATAGATCCGTTTGTGTACGTCGACCGCACGTTGACTAAAGAAGTGCAGAATGACAGTGATGATGAAGAAGAGGCAGTGGCTGCCAATGCGTAAAATAAGTGTAGTTTATGTTATATAGAAAGTTAGAATAAATATTTACAATTAATTATTAGTGTTTCTTAAACTATACCTATTCATGCCTCATTTGGATTTAGGAAGGAGATAGGTACCTACCTGCGTTACAAATCATCATCATAATCAGCCTGTAGCAGTCCACTGCTGGACATAGGCCTCCCCTAGGACGATTTAGGCCCCCCCTAATGAGCGCCATTGCGCCCTGTTCTGAGCTCGACGCATCCAGCTTCTACCATTACAAATAATGGAATTTATTTCCAATAATAGTCATATTCTGTCATTTTCATTTGCTCTTCATGTTGCTTCCTTTTATATTATTTTTATGTGTACCAATTTTTTGTAATATGGATTTTATCTGTCTAAAATAAATTTTTATTTTTATTTTTTAAGTTCGACCATAGCAAAATAGCTGTTGAGATTGTGCAAACCATACAAAAATCCTAACTCTGGTGCAAACATCTCCGTACCAATTCTATTCTGTAATGATTTAGGATATTTCAGACAGACTTTACAATAAGTCTGTCTGAAATATTCTCAGAATTTTGGCCAGTGACAAAGCATTATTTTAAACCTACGATGTCTTAATGGCCAAATTTTTTACGTCTACGATACGAAAACTTTTTCTCTAGGTAGTCTTCGTTATCTCGAACCTTTGTGGTCCCGCGGCAATCAATCCCGTATCTCCATGTCGATTGGTTATTCGCCTGTTGCCTAATAAGGCCGTCGATTATTTAGTTAGATGTAAGTATTCAGATAACCGATTAATTGAGCCTGGTTGGCTTTAACGAGAATCGAATCTGTTAACTCGAGAGGGTACTGCACCTGCGTACCTGGGACTTGGGAGACCACCCGTAAGAGCTGTAGGTACTCTATAACGAGAGCGTCTCGCGAAAGCTCGTTAGAGTAGGTATATTGTGCTGTGCGCGAGAGTTTCGGCCGAGAAGCCCGCAGCTTTGAGATAAATGTCAGTAACAATAAATATCAATGCCCCGCAAGCTTTATCCACACGTAGGTATTCTTAGTGCGTACAGTTCACGTCTAAGATAGATAAGAAGACACGACAAAGGTATAAGGTTTTTAGAAACTCCTCTGTAATGTCTCAACATACAAATACAAGACAAGCTAGAAAAATTATTGTAATCCCTTGGATGGAGCTGTGAAAATATCAAACTTTTAATTCTACAGAGGTAATTAAAAGATACGGCCGTTTATGCCGCATATTTTGACACTCGCTTGTGAATCAAAACCTATAGGGTATTTCCCGATGATCTAGTATAATGAAATTTGTCAAGAAACATTAACATATAGCGCAAGTTAATGAAAAAACGTCCAAACTGTTTAGTAGATACATAAAAAAAAAAAACATACTACCCACAAGTTTGTACGGATCCCTGGCGCAGTTGGCGAGTGCGCACTTGGCCGGTTTTTTTTTCATGACGGAACTCGCGAACTTTCGTTGGCATTAGCATCAAGTTGGCATTGGCATTGACAGTTTGGTAATGTCAAAATGTGTCAACAAAGAAAGTGCGTTCAAAATGATCTTCGCGTCGCTGTGTTCATGCATGATGTGTTTGTTTTGTTTTTCGCGCGCTGAGTGAAGAGAAGTGAAAAAAACCGAAAAAACACAATCCTTATATAATAATCAAAAATATTTCATTATTCTACAAAAAATGTGCAATTTATGTTCTTTTGTCTAATAAAATTAAATAGGTATGTAATAATGTCATACAATTTTATTTCGGAGAACTAGTTTCCGAACGCATTTTATAGGGGCGTAAAAATAATCCGCCATTTTGTCCCTCTTGTCTGACAATTTTATGAAATAAATTCATTGAAACCCGCAAAAATCTAAACAATCCCAGTGCCTAAGTGATATTTATGAAACTGTGCAGTGTTTTCAGAGTCTGTGATATTTGTGTCTCCAGATATTTTTGTTTATCTCCGCTGACTTGACATTTTGTAGTTGACCGATTTTGACGTCGATTTGTGGAGCTCTCTCTTGATAAATCAAAATGGGCACAAGAGAGGACGAATACGATTACTTGTTCAAAGGTAAATACAGTGAAAGTTGTAGAACCGTTTAAACCCGTTCATTTGTATCGTGAAATGTAATTCATCACTAAAATTTGGGCCCAATGGGTTCATTGTTTCATTTCTGTATGACGTAGAATAAAAACTGTTTCAGTTTTCCCTTTGTTTTCTATCACAGCCCGTAGCTCTAACAGTTTACCAGTGGCATATCCAGTAGTTTTCTCATTGGAGTGACCAAAACAGATGCAATAGCATGTTTGTTTTATTATCAGCTGATTGATCCGTAGTGATCGATTTTTTTATAAAATTTCGTTGTTAGTGAGTCACCTCTCAACCTAAAAGTATGATCTAATCTTGGAAACATTACTCCAGCTCAGAAATAATTTTAGTCATAGTTTTATGAATGAAAAGATGGTGCTAAGACAGTTTCTTTGTTTCAGTTGTCCTCATAGGAGACTCGGGAGTGGGGAAGAGTAGTCTCCTCTCACGTTTCACTAGAAATGAATTCAATTTAGAGTCAAAATCTACCATTGGAGTGGAATTTGCCACAAGAAGTATAGAGGTAAGTCTGTGTTTTATTAATATACAGATACCTTTGTCATCTTCATTCATACTTATCTGTGTCTTAGGAAGATGAAAATTGTGCTTTTAAAGAGAAGCTTTAGCAGCTGTAACATAGAGTTACCTAGCATGGCTACTAATTGACATTGTTTACAATTAGGTACTTTAATATCTGTGTTTTATGAATTTTCTTAAATTGTACTGTTGTAATCTTTCTTAAATAAATACTTATACTTATTCAACTGCATCATTCATCTTCTTAGTTTGCAGCTAGATGATGTGTGATTGTGTTCAACAGTATTCTAAGGGCAATTTAGGAGATAATTGAGATGTTTGTATTTAAATGAACGAAACAAAGTTTCAATAAACCTATAACCCGCTTAAGGTCCTAACCAACGAATAATATGAATGCTTATTTTCTCTTACTAAAGATTGTGTACTAGGGTGAATATACAAATGTTGCAAACACAGTTCTTTACAAATTTCGCAAGTGACTGTTGCCCGAGATAGGCTTTTTAAAACAAACCTGCAATACAGGTCACCAAAACACAACTAAAAAGTGTCCATAAACCCAATTTCTTCTTAAATAAAACTCCTTTGTCCAATTAAATAGGGTCAATTGAGTGCTGCATACTCCCAAAATTAGTACTCATTGAATACCAATGTGAACCTACTGCTACAAATGCTGAAATGGCGGCAACAGGTGCATGATATGGTCACCCTTAATTAAGGGTAGGTATGGGTTAGTTATGGGAACCCATAGTTGATGGATGCAGGGTGTTTTCATCGTAGAGCATGTTCCAAAAAAATGTGATCTATGTTGCAATGCTTTGTAGGTAATGGTTACTTAACATCAGGTGGGGTCAGGTGTATGTTCCATCTTCAAATAGCATTAAAAAAAAACTGTCCGATCAGCTACTGCTTCTTCAAGCATGTCAGTGGATAACTTATGTTTAAGTAGAACTTTGCCAACTTCACTCCGACGTCTGTGGTGTTTAAACGGCCATCCCTTGTTCAGGTGGTAGGGCAACAAAGGGGTGAACAAGCAAGTGAGGTTAGGCATTGTTTGAATGGGGGCCCCACAGTCACATTGAATACATGTAGTTTGAATGGGGGCCCCACAGTCACATTGAATACATGTGTAGTGTAGGGTCACAATAGCTACTATAATTTTGTTTATCTATGTATCTTTTTGGCAACCCAATAAATAAATAAGCATTTGAATGGTAGGAACAGCAAGTAGAACCATTATTTCATTGTGTGTATTTTCCAGTAAATAATTTCCAGTGAATGTAGTAAATGTGGCGCTCATTAGGGGAGGCCTATGTCCTGCAGTGGACTGCTATAGGCTGATGATGATGATGTAGTAAATGTACAAATTAATCATGCTTGCTTCCAAAACAAGTAATTGTCAGCCTTTGTTTTACTGTGACTTTTAGTTAAAGATCCAGAAACCATGTGTTCATGTTACCCTTGAAAAACAATGTGACATAATTACAATCTATGTTAAGACAGAAACCTTAGAAATGTAAACAAAAGATATTCAGTAATTAAGATTATTTGTGTGAGAATGTGATTTTACTACTGAAATTCAAGGATTTTAACAATCAATATTATTCAGTATCACTGGCTGGAGTGTTTGCGGCATGGCTTCAATGTTCTTAGCATATCACCGCTAAAGCCTTGTCACTACTTGAACGGGTGACCATTTTGTGGCATTCGAATCAGAGTGCTTCTCTGTGGTCCTAGCTTTTTCAGTTGTTAAGCCAAGTGTCGGAGGGTTCAGAGAGAAAAAAAAAACTCGAGATTCCAAAGTTGGTGTTGAGCTGAGGACAGAGTGCAACAGCGCTCATTAGGGGAGGCCTATGTCCAGCAGTGGACTGCTTTAGGCTGATGATAATGATGATGAAAGTTGGCCACTAGTTAAAGATAAACACAACTTTACTTTAATTTTAAAATCAAACAATCAATCACTAGATGAGCAGATCAATAATTCCGTTTGGATTAAATATAGTTCTATAGAACTTGTTCTGTTTAAATTTTCAAGGTTCATCTTGAGTTATTAAAAGCCTGTATCTGCTGCTGTCTATAAATCATTGTATTTTTGCGATCATTGAGTCAATTGGCGATGTTGAATCAATGTATATCAATGCTTTGTGATGTCATATCAGACGACTATTGTTGCTAGCCTATGCTTTGTTAGAAAAACAGTACCTACCTAAACCTATATGTAATGTAAACATACAACAGGAATTTAACATGCCATTATTGAATTCAGTTAAGTGATTATATGTACTGGTCAGTGCATCCTAACTCATAAACTGAATTGTCTATAAAAACTATACCTGCTATTGTGCCTTTCAACTTTGAATTCATGGTAATTTAGTTGTATAATGTTTTGAACACTTATGTTATTAGGAATTAGGATTCCTATGGGACTGACATAGTTGTCATGTGACTCAAAGTCCCCAAATAAAAACAGAAAACTAAATAGAAACTACCCAGCGTGAAGCACACTCCAGGCTTTGTTTTCAGCTTTAAAACCAGTCTGTATCACTCTGTATTCAAGAACTCATTCCACCGTAATTGTGACTCAAGTCCTGCAAACCTTAGCTCAAATTACTATGTAGGTATAGATTGGCCCCTGATTAAAAAAATAATGCTGGATACAACCAATTATCACACAACATCATGTAGCCCCAAACCAACCAGAACTTGTATTATGGGAACCACATGACTACTATGAGTACTTATATCAATTTTATCGTAAATATATTAATATGTAGAAAACACCCAGACTTGAAACAAAAAAAACCTAACCCACATCCTTTTGCATCTTAATCTGAGGTCGGCCTTAGCCTTAATAAACGGCCTTAATAAACCAATATCATGGTTTATGAATGCCTTAGTGGAATAGAAAGTATGCTCTTAAACTGCTCTTAACAGGAATAACTCAAATATTCACTGTGGACTAGCTTTTTGGTAATTCTTAATTCCATAGACCGAGTCCTAGAAATGATAGAAACAACAATTTCCAGGTAGACGGCAAAACAATAAAGGCTCAGATATGGGACACGGCGGGGCAGGAGCGCTACCGCGCAATCACGTCTGCATACTACCGCGGGGCGGTCGGCGCGCTTCTCGTCTACGACATCGCGAAGCATCTCTCGTACGAGAATGTCGAGCGGTGGCTGAGGGAGTTACGCGATCACGCCGACCAGAATATTCTGATTATGCTTGTCGGTAACAAGAGTGATCTCAGGCATCTTAGGTGAGTTTATATACATTTTAATTTTGCTTTGAGTGCTGAATAACAAACCCGTCCGTGTGCACTACCCCTGGCCTCGGACATCAGTCATCAGAGGCCAGCGGTCAACATGCTAGTGTATAACGCTTTGAGTGCTGAATGACACTACCTTACGTGTGCAGTACCTCTGGAACCTCGGTTTTGGCGCGGAGCGTCATGTCCGAGATCAGGGAGGATGGTTTAGGTACTTATAACACATCTAACTAACCATTCCATGGCACTACAACATCCTATGCAGTGACACCACAAGAGTGAGTAAAAATTACTGCTGGATTCTTCTTGAGGCTTCTGGTAGAAGCTAGATGCGTCGAGCTGTGGATAGGGCGCAATAGCGCTCCTTAGGGGAGGTCTAGGTTCAGCCGTGGACTGGATATAGGCTGATGATGATGATGCAAACATTAATCTAAAAAAGGAAGAAGCATTGAGTACTTCCTCCTTACCAATTATGAAAACACATTTCACGAAATTAGTGAAAGATGTCTTCTCAAATTTTAGAAAGCTAAGCATGCCAGTTCCCACGTAAGTTCTTAACGTTTTATCATCCTGATCTCCACACGATATGTTACATTTATTGTCTTATGCTGCGTGTATCGTAACGAAGCAATGTGCGTCAAAGCATCGTGTGTTTTGCGCGAGCTATCTCTCTGTGCAGCGCGAACTATCGCGACGATAGCCGATAATGGATGCTCACATCTGCGTGTATCGTATCATTGCACGCAGCTTCGTCGCGTCGCGATAAACATAGTTGCTGTCCCAGCATTACGATAATGTTTTTTCGTTAAAAAAATATTTTACTAGGAACCCACTACAAGTCCGACAACAGTGTTTTTTAGAAAGAAAGGGGGTGGTTAAATCAAATGACCTACAGTGTACTTTACTATGTTTTGTGATTAAACAAAGCAGTTTGTGATAAAATGCTGGTATTGCTTAGTGAGTCACGGTGATGTCAGCAATGTGTGCAGATGACAGTAGTGTTAAACAGGTGTTTCATCTGATTTTAACATTCATTCATGGAAATGTTCCACCTATACTTATGAGTATCAACATTTAAACTATTTCTTTTGAATAATTCCTTATCAAAATTTTCTTTTATGAAATTTAATTTTAACTAAACTCTATAAAGAATTTGAAACACTCTTAAAAATCATTAATTTTTAATGGATCAACATTTTTATTTTATTCAATATTTTTTTAGGACTTTTCCTTATATTTTTGCAAGAACAAGTCATTTAACTCTTTCTTTATCTAGATTGTAAAAGACTTGATGGCCTCGCTGGCGTAATTTAAATAGCCGGCTGAGTCGCAACAGGTTGTGGGTTCGATTCCAGCTGCGGGACAAACGCCTGTATGATCTGCAGGTATTTGTTCCGAGTCTGGCTGGTGTGGACCATGATGTAATCATAGTTCCTGATACCTACGACACAGGAGATAAATATTAATGCGTGGTCAAGGCTATGTACAATCGTCATAACGGATCTTGTATCTTCCTGTGAAGTTAGGTTTAGCAAACGATTCTTACAATCCTAGTACAATCCGACACACACATAGGAACCACTTCGCTACTTGCAGACAACTTCAGAAGGATATAGATACGTTGTGTGAGTACTGTATGTAGGTATGGGAATGTTCAATATCGATGATAGTGTCATCTATAGTGGGGATAGACGTTACAACAGGGAGCAAATGCAAGGAAAATACGCCCCCTAGAAATAGATTTATGTAGAAATGGTTTACTTTCTAGAAATATAGTTGCAAGGTTCTTATGGTTTATGGTACAGGATTCTCATATTTCACCTAATACATTTGTTATGCAAAAGGAGAATGCCGAGAACCCGTATCAATTGCGTCAAAACCGAACGTATCCCATAAAAAATATTATATTTTATAAATGACATTAACATTTTCTTTAGTTTTACACACCGACGGGATTAATAATCAAGTAAAAAAATATTTTGTTGATTTGGTTTCCGCCGCACGCTGCCATTAGACTGCAACAACCAATGATATATACGTTACTATAGCAACAAACATTGATGTAAAGTGTTCCTATGGCAATAACCCTCATTTTTAATTATTTTGACAGTAGAATCGACTAAAAGCTTATTGGAGATTTTTTGACGTACTCACTTTAGTCTTGGTACCGAGCGCCATACATCAGACGGCATTCTCCTATTAATATAATTGTCATGGAACTCTATCTACACTACCTAAGATATATCGTCACGTTACGACACACCACACCTTCATACATGACAGACAGATGTCGTGAGTCATCCTTAACACATTGCGGCTTCCAAACATGACGCTACGCACCATGCCCGAGGAGCAAGTCCTACGGCAGGTGCTCCGTTGTATTTTCAGCTCTCAAAGTGTTAATATGTAATATATGACAACGTAGTTCTTAGCAGGGAGACTGTTGATTGAAGTATTGGTGTAAGTTGAGGTACACAGGGGCCCAAAATCTAATAGTGTATTCCTTTGGCTGCCTTTTACGGCCTCCAATAGATGAATGTGTTTAAATGCCCTGGACATATAAATAATTTATATTTATACGGTAATGGGCTTGCAACCTTTCACTTGTAACACTCAACTGCTTGCAAAAAGTGGACATGTACAGTTTCGTGCAATAATATGTATATACGTTTTTGAACCGTTCCCTATAAAGATGAATTATTCTACGAGTGCATTGTCATCTGTTAGCGCTTTCTTAGTTTGGCATTGTACAAAATTTTATTACTATTAATTATTTCAAGTCTACCTTTTTATCTTCGTAGTGATAGTCTCCTCAATAGACTTGCGTATTGAGCGATATCAGAAAATATTCATAATGCGATGCAAAAAGTTTGTAAAATTGAATTACAGTTTAATTGTTTATTTTAATTTTCAGATCCATCCCAACGGAAGAAGCGAAGGCGTTTGCAGAACGGAATGGACTTAGTTTTATTGAAACATCGGCGCTCGACTCCACTAATGTGGAACCAGCATTCCAGAACATTCTAACTGGTGAGTTTTCCTTATCAGTTCACACAAAATAACTTCGTAGGCACGTAAGCTCAGGGACCTAATTTACTAGCCAGTTGCACACGGAAATGGTTGGCACTTTATTTGCAAACTTTTTCACATTTCATCTCTCGAAATTCAAAGAAGGTCAACTGACAAACTGTCAACGTTTGTAAAACAGGACTGGTGCTTATCATTTATGTGGGCAAATGAGTTATTAAATGCCGCCTCTGATCGGTGCGGCTAAGTTTTCTGACCGCCTAAGGGCAGCAGCGTCATCGGCGTGGTACAGGCGGTACCAAAAGCTGTGTCCTGCGATCCCTAACCTAGCTTAGAGTTATAAGCATATATATATCATACGAAGAAGAAAAACAAGAACAATGTGTATTTTGTATGTGGTTCCCATAATACAAGCTCTGCTTAGTTTGGGGCCACATGATGCTGTGTGATAACGTTCAGCATTATTTATTTATTTTATTTATATCTCTGAAGACTAGCCAAAGGTATAGTTATTTGGCTCTCTAGCATGCCTTTGGTTGGGTTGTTGACCACTGTTGAAAACTATATCAATACTTGACCGAAACGGTGGTCGTGTAGGTATGTGTATTTTAATTTCATGTGACCTTGAAGTTTGGAACCATAATCGAACCAAATTCTCCCGTAGACTGGGTATGTAATGTACATATATGTTATTGCATTTCATGGGTCTGACACAGCAAACGCTGACTCACTTTCCAGTCTCCCCACACGGGTCAAACTTCAGTAAATAGGTTACCAGGTTATCGGAAACTTTATTTTTGAAAAGGGTCGCAAATAATTTGGCGTAATGTTACCCTTTCAAACTCTGAAGTGATCCTGGCCGAAACTTATGGGCGATAAACGAAGATCTTGTCAATTTATAATGTGCTTCGAGCTTGAGTTTGAACTACTTTCTATTTTACTTGGAACTTTCTTTATCAAGATTATTATAGAACACAGACTTAAAACGCTCTTGCTTGATCTTGCTTGGTGGCCAAAGTTGTCTCGAGTATTTCGATTTTAGACCACATGCATGAAGCATGGATAAAAACAAGACCAACATCTCATCATTATTAGCGTGAACCGGGCAGGGAAATGCTTCATCATCATTATCATCAGCCTATATCAGTCCTCTGCTGGCCCCAATGAAAGCCATTGCGCCTTGTCCTCAGCTCAACGCATCGAACGGGAATCGCAAAATTTCGATGACCTTAAAATCAAACCTACCAAATTAATAATAGCTATCGCAAATATTGTAGTTTGTGGTGAGCCGTACTAAAGTAGGATGTAATACCGACTTCCTGGGTCCGGATCCGGAAGTCGACCAATGGAATTTTCGTTTTGAATAATTTATGTGTGCATTACCACGTGCTCAAAACGTGAAATATAACATCTTGAAGAAACCCGCGGCTCCATACGTATTGACCATGTCTTTCCTTTGGGTATGGCCAATAAGCTGCGAGGAAGGTATAGGTGTTGGGCAAACCTACTCCATCTACCCATGACACAACAGCGCGCGTCCCGGTCAGGGATGGAAAATGGATTTTTGTGTATTTTAAGTGTTTCACTTCAGGGGAAATCCAAGATTTTTATGTGTCTCAAAAATTTCGAATCAGGCAGGATTTGAACCCGCGACCTTCCCATAAATACCGGGTCGCTCTAACCAACTACGCTATCGAGTCATCTCGCCTTGTCGTAATTGTCCTGCTTATGCCTTGGCGCTTACGTGACTGCCCGAAAACATCTAAAATTGATGCGAAATCCCAAGTTTTGTAGTAATGTATTATTTTCACACTCACATAAATGGTCAACTGATAAGTAATAAACAACAAAAACTTAAAAAAGTATAGATAAAAACTGCGAGTCAATGTCCGCCCACAGCAAACGTAGTCCTGACGTCAAATCTATTTTTAACTGTCTGAGGTCAATAACGGGTCTATGGTGCTTTGGTTATGGGTTAATATGGGGTCATTTCCCTTTGCGTGACACGCGTCGCTAAAGGAAGTCCTGACGTGTAGCTATTCTGATCAGATATAGGTAATGTGTCACATAATGAGTTATCAATAGATAATGCACGTGTCCAATTACTTTACTAAAGATAGATGAATAATTATTTATGGTTTTGATAGGATTGTTATAACGTTGACTAGTGAAATGCCGCCTAGGCTTTCATCTTCAATCGTTCATTTCATCATTTCTTCCCATTGCAGTCCACTGCTGGACATAGTCTTCAACTAAAGAGCGCGATTGCGCCCTGTCTTCAGCTCTATGGATCTAGCAGATTCTAGCAGGTCGTCACTTTCCACAAAAACTTTTACTGCCTACGTGGTATGTAGGTAGCAATCAATCAATCAAATCATATTTCTTCTTGTTCTTCAGCCTGTATTGGTCCACTGCTGGACATAGGCCTCTCCCAGTAAGCGCCACTGAGCCCGATTTTCGGCTCTCCGCATCTACCTTCTGCCAGCCACCTTCCGCAAGTCATCGCTCCACGTGGCTGGGGGGGCGCCCTACACTACGTTTGCCAAGACGCGGTCTCCCCTCTAGAACTCGCCTACCCCAACGGTTATCGGTTCTTCGGCATACATGACCAGCCCACTGCCACTTTTTTTTTTTTTTATTTTTTTTTATTTATTTATAAGCTTGAGCTTGCTAATTCTGTGGGCAATGTCGATTACTTTGGTCCTCTATCGGATAATCACTTTACGGATTTTATCCTTCAGAGTGATCATATTTACAAGTTCTTTATAGTTCAAATTAGATCGGCACATTACTATTTCTAGTCTAGCATGTATATATTTAAAGCTTTAGACATAATACATAGTTTTGATTACAAAATTAATACCATAAAACACAATTCAATGTAATTATGGGAAGATTAGATCAGGCCCACTTCTGTAAATCCAGTGAATCCAGCCACAAAACCCACTCTGTTTTATTTCAAAACAAAGACTAAAGATTTTAAACCTAGACTGGTTTAAAACTGGTATTTTGTATACAAAATGTCAGATTTAAACTTAGACTATCTTTAGCCTTCGTTTTGGAATGAGGGGGTATTTGTTTTGTGACTGGATTTCAGTAAAACTTTTAAAGTTCACCCCTACAATATGACAACAAAACATCATCATCAACAATCAAACATCAGCTAATTGACTATTGTACCATACAAGCAAACTTGCATCTTTCTGATTCAAATTATTCACTAAACAATCAGAGGGCTTACCACAGGTTTTTATAGTTTACGAAAACTTTATAAGTTTCGGTATCTTTCCATACATTTTCAGTACAGCGCCTCTAGGGAAACGTGCATGAACTACGAAAATGTATGGAAAGATACCGAAACTTATAAAGTTTTCGTAAACTATAAAAACCTGTGGTAAGCCCACAAGTTATATAAGTTTCGGTATCTTTCCATACATTTTCAGTACAGCGCCTCTAGGGAAACGTGCATGAACTACGAAAATGTATGGAAAGATACCGAAACTTATAAAGTTTTCGTAAACTATAAAAACCAGTGATAAGGCCTCTGTCCGCATTCAGACACAAAGGGCGCGCGTTCTCGCTATAAATATTATCATCAAGTTAATAGTTTGGACAATTTATCAATTGATTGCCTATTAAAAGCATTATTTATAATTTATCAATCTAGTTGTACTAGTATACTATACAACGATGAAAACACTGACTCATTTCACTAACTAAAATGTGTCTTCTCGAAGTGTTTGCATGTGAGTAAGATGACATTGTATGTTTGCAGAGATCTACAGGATCGTGTCTCAGAAGCAGATGCGCGACCCGCCCGAAGGCGACGTGATCCGACCTGACGCCGAGCCGGCCGACGTGCGCTCTTCGCCCGACGTGCGCAAGCAGTGCTGCCAGTAACGCACGGTACGTCTCACTCACAGAGCGGCACATATCGGGACCCTCCGCTGCCTTTGGTGCCTAACAACATAAACAACACCAGCCTATATCATTATAGACAGGCCTCCCCTAATAAGAAAGAGGATATGCCCATAATCCCCACGCGGGACATGCGGGTTGGGGATCGCAGCACATAGCTTCTCGCACCGCCGACGCTGCTGCCCATCCGCGGTCAGTGTAACTAGTACCTATATGTGTGTCGGTTTGTACTAGGATCGGTCGAATCGTTTACCGAGTCTTACTTCAGAGGGACATAGATCCCTTGTCACTATTGTACGTACCGCTTTGGTTTCCCTGTCATTGAGTAATAAGACATTCCTGCATTTTTTTTAGTTAACCTGCATCATTCCTCTGCTGGGCAAAGATCTCCCCCAAATTCCCGAATACAAATTATTTAGAATGTCAAAACCAAAGAAACTTAGCTAACTGAGGCTCGGTCACGTAGTGAATAAGTATTCATATCATGGGCATACAATTTTGGCCAATGAGTAATAAAAAGCGTGGATTTAAAATAATGCTTTGTCATTGGCTAACATCTTTCATTAGCCTTGATACTTCAGGTACAATATTAAAAGATATAGAAAACATTTGTTTGAGTAGGAAAATGTAGAAAAATAAAGAATAGTTAAGTGCTTCAATCTAATAGGAGAAATAGTGTCACAAATAGGTCGCCACTCAGCATAATATGCTGCAGAAACATGAAAGCAACTGGAGCGGTGGTTTTCAGTGGCGCCACCGTGCAGAGCGCAGCAGCAATTTTCGTGATCGCCCTACTGAATATTATAAAGAACTGTTTGTGACTCGAATTTTGTCCTTTTCCAGAATGTCCAGTATAATTTCGGAGCGTGAGCGAGAGAAACGGCTGGAGAAGTAACTGCAATCATTACGAATCATTCCCAGAACAACGGTGTTCACAACATCGAGTGTTGCCAGCGCGACAATATTCTCTTTGCTGTTTATTGTGCTGTGATACGATCTACTGCTTACCGCGTACGGCGATGCATTATGCCTACCCGGCCCGGTCACGGCGTAGTAGGGGTAAAACAACCCCATTTATTGGTGTTAATATTTTTTTTACTAAGGCCAGTATTTTGTCATACAACTGGCGATCAATTTGAGCAATATTTTCATCTGGCAACACGAAAGCGGTTAAGAGTGGCTCATGTAGATAGCTTTGTGTAATTTATGATATTTAGTGTCTGAACGAAAGAAATCCTAATAAATTAACATAATTGGAGACAACTAAATATAAACACGAGTTAGTATACATGCTTTGGTTATAGTGAAAGCACCTTATTGATTTGGCGCTCTAGTGATTACACATGCCTGTGTAAAGTATACCTAAATTACAATATTATTTAGGTTTAAACGTTTTATTTGGACTTAGTAGGTAATTCATAATATATCTATTTATTTAGTAAATTAAAAAGTCTATAGCAAGTTAACTGGTGGTCCATTTTGATTGTACACTGTGATTACGTTACAAATATGTTTAAAACTCGTTTTAAATTCAATGAAATGATTGCAACTAGCCTGATGGGAAAGCACACGTACATAGACTAGCTTCGTTTCGTGAACGTTTTTATACTGCGTGTTTCTGTTTGTACGACAATATAAAGAATTACCGTAAAAATATATCAGAGTAAACTAGTTGTTTGATGCAAAAGTAATATATCTAATAAAATTAAGTAGACAGTTAATTATTCTCATAGACATGGTAGAGTTTACATTGATGGAAGTTTCTTAGTACTGCATAATCTCGCCGGCGCGTACAGGCATGTGAATGATTGTCTGTCAGTCATTTTTTTTAACACGTTGACAGCTGACCTTGGGCGCATAACGTCCTACAGTAGGTACGGCGGGGTGTTATTCAAAACTCTAAGCCTTATACATTACCATCTTATTCATAACAGTTCCATAAACCTCAGTTAGATAAAATTGCGTAAAAATATCATGTCACCGCTTTATTTACATTTAAATGACGGGGACAAGCTTACTTTATCGAGCCATTATAAAATGACATTTCGTTATGTATTAGGGGGTAAGATTATTGTATTGATATGCTATACCGAATACATGTTCTATAATGTCGTACAAACAGAATCACTATCACTAGCTGTAATGAGGATAGCTTTTTTAAATGGTAACTTGTTAATTTACTGATATTATGTGCCTTCAGTGGACGAGCTGTATGTTTCTATTAAAGCTTTTATTGTTTTCGCGTCATGTTGAAGTTAGATTATTTGTATTTATATCGCTGCGTCTCATGGATAATGAGCATTGCCGTTGAATAATCGCATAAAGGGACTCGCACAGCCGTGACCGGGCCGGGGCAGTCACGTGCTATTGCCGACGCAAAACGGACTCCTCGCAACGGATTTCAGTTGCTTTGTATAGATTCTTGAAAAGTACGTTTACGGATCGACATTAATCCTTAGGCCGCGATCACGAAGTCAGCGGCCGCCGCCGCTTCGCTCCCGCTGACTTCGTGACCGCGGCCTTACAACCTGGGCCTGATTCTCAAGAATAGATATTATGTCATGTCACGTTAGATATATATTGCGAAAACTGTCAACACTGTATGGAAATTTGATAGTTCTTGTGATTAACCCCCTTACTAATGAACGCTACTCAACGTTAACCAATGCTTAAAGTTAGTCCTGTCACTGTTTGTCATTATCCAAAGTAAGAGATAGAAATAGCCTAAACATCGTTTATCTTTTGAAAGATGTTCATAAGTAAGACCTATAATATCTAACGTGACATTAATATATATTTCCGAGAATCAGGGCCCTGTGTGGTGGTATGCCATTGTCAAATATATTTGTCCAAATGTTAGTAATCAGTCATAAGGTTCCCAAAATAAGCTCTGCTTAGTTTTTAGTTCTAGCTAGATGATGTGTGATCTTATATGTCTAGCATTATTTAAAATATTATTTGATCAAAGATGGATTATGAATTCGTCATTCAGAATTATGATAGTTCTTTATATGAAGCAATTATCAAAGTTTTATCAAATCTTGGACAAAGATTTGACATTTGACTAACATTTGACCAGTGACGTACCCCCATAAGCACATTGTATGAAACAGATAAGGGCCGATCAGAAGGTCTGGCGCCGATCAATAAACACGTACTCAAGTGGCAGGTCGCGGCACAGATGTGTAGTCCTCAAGGATTCAATACTCACTCCCACACGTGTTGGCCTTTTTATTGTCAGATGTTTCACGGTACTAGGCCGGGGCGACCGTAAGGTGGATTCTGAGGCCTTATTTAGTAACTCAGTTACACATCGAAATGGTTAGCATCGGAACTTAATTTGCAAACTTTGACATTTCATGTGTCGAAATTCCAACAACGTCAATTGACAAACTGTCAAAGGTAAAACAGGACCGGTGCTTATCATTTCAGTGGGCAACTGAGTTACTAAATGCGGCCTCTGGGCCCCGATTCTTGGGAATAGAGATTATCACACTAGACATATTTCGCGAGAACTGTCAAAATTGGAATTTTTACAGTTCTTACGACATAAGTCTGATGTGACAATAATCCTGAGAATCGGGCCCCTGGTCGAAACTCTCAGTGAGATACGGTGTTCGTTGTATCTAAAATATGTTATTGTATTATGGTCTTAAATATGCATGGTTATTTTTTTAGTGCCTATCTGTAATTACTTTATTAAAGACAAAGATAATAAATAAAAATATAATGTAAATTCTGCTGTGTTTTCGTCAAACTTCATGGTTTAGTTTCTTGGTAAATTTCCACATAATTTAATCCTGACTTATAAGTAGGCATATAAACTGTTCGCTTTGTCTAACGATACCTACATATTATAAAACAAAGTCCCCCGCTGCGTCTGTCTGGCTGTCTGTTCGCGATAAACTTGAAAACTACTGAACGATTTCATGCTGTTTTCACCAACAGATAAGAGTGATTCATGAGGAAGGCTTTATAATTTGTTAATGTTTTGTGTTAATCGGTTGAAATTCGACAGTAATTGTTTGAATACGTAGAAAAAACTCAAGCCGCCTAAGGAGCTTTCATCGAAAACGCCACTTCCCTCTTTTGAGATTAACAAACAACAAAACAATGTATGGTGGGATAGGGCCATATGCTTCTACCGAAAGCCGGGAGGGGCGCTAGTGTTAATATTTCTCAGGCTAAAGTCTTTGCAAGTTAGCCCCCTTCAATTACTAACAGAGCAATGTGCATCCAATGCTCGGCGGGCCATTTTCTTTCGCAAGCCGACCTTTGAACACTTCGTCATACAAGAACATCCAATCGTCTTCTCTATTACTCCGAGCATAGGGCATAATTTTCGCACAAATTAGTTAGCGCCTGTGCCAATGTTGCACAGAGATGAGGCGAATCTCATAGCGCCTGTTGTTTGGTCGCAGCACAGTTTGGGTCGCAGCATGGTCGCAAGTAGATAAGTTACAATTCCGGTTTCAAGGTCGATGACTTGTGATTTTGTATCTCGTGTGTTTATTCGTTTCCAGTGAGCCGGTCGCGATACCCGGTGTTTATGTAAGTTTGAATCAATTTATCTTTTGGCTTTATTTATATTTTTGCGCTATCTTAGAAAATAATATGTATACCTACCTTAGAAAATAGGATGTGTGCTGCGTTTTGGTTTGAATGGTGCGGGTGCCGGTGTGGTGCCGGTGAAATTACAGGCACAAGAGGCTTATCATCTTCATGTTTGAAGTTGATGGACGCAGGGCGATGCATCGTAGAGTACGTTCCAAAAAAAACGTGATCTATGATGCAAAGCTTTGTAATAGGTAATGGTTACCACTTAACATCAGGTGGGCCATGTGTCTTGTTCCATCTTCAAGTACCATAAAAAAAAACTAAGGTTTACGTTGTGTATAACTACAAAATTGTGTCATAAAAATCTTTAGTGATTAGATTAATTTAGTAGCGGTACCTAACAATTAAGTAGGTATTACCTATCTAGGTAACCTAAGTGAATAAATTACGTAGCGTGTTTATAGTAATTATCACAGGATAGCTTTAAAAAGCAGAAGCGTTTATTGTTTGTTGGTTGTATTTGAAAACTATGATTACAATATCCTTACAACCTTATTTTCAGAATTCAGTTTCAGAATGGCAATAGATCTTTTCTATCTTCCTGGGTCGGCTCCGTGCCGTATGGTGCTGCTAGTGGCAGCAGCGTTGGACATCCAGCTCAACTTGAACCCCGTGGACTTGCGGGCTGGAGAGCAACTGAAGCCTGACTTCTTGAAGGTAGGAAAACACTTTAAGAGTAGCAAGGGCTTTTGTTAACTGGCTGGAGACGTAAGCTGGTAGGTTTTTTTGGAATTAACTAGGGCAACTAACTTCCGTAGAAGTAAAGGTAAAAGGGTAACTTATAGGGCAGTGCTGACACACGATTTGGTTTTATATCGGAGAAAAGTTGTCCGTGCGGTAGATCAACTTATAAGTGCACTAGACCGAAAGTTTTATGCAAATACGGAATTTAGACTGTCATATCCTTCAGGTGTGATTGTCAGTTGACAATATCCATATTATCAATAATATATATAATACTCTAGTTTTGTCAAGAAACGAAAGGTCCGTACATAATCAAGAATTCAAGAATCGAATTCAAACGTGATCATGACATAAGCATAGTTTTGTTTCTTGACAAAACTAGAGTATTATATATATTATTGATAATATGGATATTGTCAACTGACAATCACACCTGAAGGATATGACAGTCTAAATTCTGTATTTGCATAAAACTTTCGGTATTATGTACGGACCTTTCGTTTCTTGACAAAACTAGAGTAGGCTAGTTAAGTAAACGAATGCGCTATTTTGATACCACTTGAAGCAGTGTGGTCGGGGATTACGATTGCACACATTGATAATTATTATGATTAAGATTATAATGGTCGTAATCTCCACTAGGGACTGTGGTAGAGCCAATGAGATTTATGAAATTAACCTGAATATTGGAAAACTTCTCAATTATTTGATTGAGAGATATTGAAATTAACCTAAATACTGAAAAGCAAATCGCTATTTGAGATTGTCTCAACTGCTTGAGATCTAACATTAATCCTACTTGGTAATCCTACTCACATTATAAAAGCGAATGTTTGCGCAATGCTTGTCCCTTCACGCCAAAACTAGGAACGGAATGAATTTGCACAATAAGTAGTATCCGTGTACTACGCTAGCGAAGCTGCGGGTGGAAGCTCTATTTAAATGAAGGCGAACTGTGAAATGTAAAATGTTTTTTTAATTCTTTGTTGTACACAGAAACAAAAGACAGAAATAAATGTACTTAAATTCTATGATATATTACAAAGGCCAGGCCCTGACTGACCCCACCTAACACTGAAACCCTGGAGTTTTCTTACAGCAAACCTTTGGGTAAACAGAGATGTTACAATGAGAAAGATCGACATGTACATAGGTATAAAATAAATTTGAAGAATTATATTATAACTATACCTAACTAGGACTTTCATAACATTTGTCTGTCCATCACAGCAAAACTACTGAAATTGTGCACAAAAGCATCTACTTCTAAATCTTGAATAACATACAGGCAGTAGTCGGTTTTGTATCTTTATCCGGGATCACGAGGGCGTAGCTAGCATTCATATAATTTTCACAGATAAACCCACAACACACGGTGCCGACGATCGTCGACGATGGTTTCTCCCTGTGGGAGTCCCGTGCCATCTCGCGGTACCTCGTCAATAAGTACGGAGCAGACTCCGGCCTGTATCCTGAGGACCTGCAGACCAGAGCCAAGGTCGACCAGCTATTAGACTTCGATATCGGTTCCCTGTACCCGAGTTTTGCAGCTTATTTTGTAAGTAGAACCTCGTGTAATGCGGGTCTTGTGTGCTGAACGCAGTTAACGTATTAAATTCCATAGGCAACCTACTTAGCACCGAAAAAGTCCCGCTGATTGATTAAAAAAACAGTTGGTTTAGAAATCTTAATAATAAATTACGTGTAGGAAAAGTATTTAGTGCGTACGCGACACATAAATATCATACCTTGTTTAGTGATGAGTTCAAAGGTCTAAAAAAATCCTCTTCCCGTAGGAATGGTATGGCACGTCTAAATGGGTATTTTTTAGACGTGCCTTATTAAAATTTTCGGAGTTTTTAAAAATACCCCCGAAAAATAACCCCGAAAAGCGCTACTTTAATTTATCCATGGCTTAGTTAAGTTATTATATTTATTTAAGTTACTGTTTGATAACAATGAATATTTTAAGCATTGTTTATTTTTGACACATTTTTTTAAGCAAGGTCACATAGGTTTATCTTGATTATTTTAGTATCCTCCATTATTTGGCGGCGAGAAGTTCGATGAAGCATTACTCAAGAAGCTCGAGGGCAAACTAGAATTCCTGAATTCATTCCTTGAGGGTCAGAAATACGCAGTCGGATCGCAGTTGACGCTGGCAGACTTGAGTCTGGTTGCAACAGTCTCTACTATTGACTTGGCGGGTGTAAGCTTGGCGCCCTACTCTAATGTTGCAAGGTAACTATTCGCCAATAGATCATGAATTTCAATTTAAATATTCTATATCTTTTGACACGTGGATAAGTCAACAGCCAACCAGCCAAGTGGAATGACGATTTGCGAAAGAAGCTGGATGCGTCGAGCTGAGGACAGGGTGCAATGGCGCTCATTAGTGGGGGCCTGTGTCCAGCAGTGCTGGATGATATATGCTGATGTTGATGATTATTATGTCATCATCGTTATTCTCCTGCTTTTGTCCCACGCTAGGAGAGGTCGGCACTTGTTTTCTTCTCACTCACTCCTATCAGCCGTCAAATCTGCGTCCACCCCTTTCATTCTCATATTTGTTCATGGCTCATTAGAATTTATATTATTGTTTGCCATATAATCGGCTCTAAACATCCGGAAGACTTTCCTAATTCACTCTCAAACGAGGCAGAGCTTTTACTATGGGTACATACTAGAGATTAGGTACTATTAAACAAGTATGGATATTCATAAAACAACAACTAGAACAAGAGCCTATTCAGTCCACTCCTGGACTCCCCTATATCTATATGTATAGACCCATGTATGCGTGTGTTTTAAGAGAGTACTCTCACATTACTCTTAAAACACGCAGAAACAAAACAAAGAACAATAACCATCACACATGGTTGACGCGACTTGAAGAGAAGGCTGAAGGCAAGAGCTTACCAACTGAGCTATGAAAACATTAATAAAGTAAATCGGACGTATATTAACGATGCAAACCTTTGCCTTTAAATGTTGGATGCTTTTCTTTTGTTTAGGTGGTTTGAGCTGGTGAAAACTACCGCGCCGGGCTATCAAGAGGCCAACCAGAAAGGCCTCGATGAAAACAAGAAACTCTTCGAATTGGTGAAGGCCAAAACAGAACTGTAAAGCTGAAATTGTGTATTTTGTGTATAAATGCTTGATGCTGATAAGTTTAAGTCGTAAGTAAATAAATGATATCAATCTACGCAACTTTGTTTATTTCTTAGTTAACAGATTTTTTATAACCTCAAGTAAAATACCTAACCTCAGAAGAAATAGTCTTCGAGTCCCATGCCAAAACAGAACAGAGGGCTAAGCCTACTTACTAAACCTACTTACTCAAATTAAGGGCATTGAGAATGCTTAGATATGACATAACGATTGGCTTAAATTCTTTATTACGCTTTCGATATTTCAAATTCATTATTGCACTACGTAAGTTTGTTATTCAACAACAAGACTGATATATACCTAGGTAGGTAGGTAGGTTCTACAAGAATATAAACGCTGCTTGTTTGACCGTATAATTGCATTATGGCCGCTCACTTACACAAAGACCATACGCCTCCCCTATAAGAAGAGGGATATGCTCATAATCCCCACGCTGGGCATGTGGGTTGGGGATCGCAGGGCACAGCTTCTCGCACCGCCGACGCTGCTGCTCGTCGACGGCCAGGGGATGTAGCTGTGCCGGTTTTAGGCTGTGCTATGCCGCAATCAGCCGCCCGCCAGAGCCCCGTTTGTTAGTTAGCAGGGTGCACCACGTGCAGGTGAGGTCGGAACCGAATTCCGAAGAAACCCCTTACACCCCAGTTTGTTGTTCAATTTTGTTTTTTTTGTCTGGCTAATGTCAAGCGATGCTAGTCTTGGCTTATCGCCCAGGTTTAAAGTAGATAATAAATACAACTGAAATATTTAAAAATATTTATTTTGTGCCTTAAAATATAACCTTAAAGTAATCCAGTTACAAACAGTGTTAAAAACATAGCTCCACTTGCACCAAGGAACTCTACCAGCTGGAAACATTCAGATAAATTCTCGGTGCAAGAAAGCCATAGTGCAGTAGCAATTGGAATATAAGTCTTGTGAGATTGACATAAAGTTACTTCTTCATCATGTTGTTGACTAGTGCTTTGAATGCGTCCAGTCCGTCTTCGTTCGCCTCTTTGTATCCTGGCGCGGTCTTCTTCACGTTGTCGTACCATCTGGAACAGAGAAGAAGGCTCTTATTAGGACAGTTTTTATGGTAGCTATTGCAGTGGAAGTAATAAACACATTGAATGCTGGGATTAGAAGAGACTTAAGGTGACGATACATGTCAATCCTCCCTCTCGCTCGCACTATTCGACATTTTTGAAGTTTTAAAATCACTGAATGTAGTTATGTAAAATAGCAAATCTTGACGACCATGTTGAATCCAACACGTTTTCCTATCGAAAAATTTGTACCAAAATTGATCAGATTGGTATAAGTTTTTTGGTAAGAAAACGTGATAGAATCAATATGATATTATTGCTGAACCTTTGAATTGTTATTCTCTAGAATGTGAAGCTTTGCTATTTTGCATAACTATAGTCAATGATTTTATATCTTCAAAAATGTTGAATAGTGCGAGCGAAAGGGAGGTTTGACATGAATAGTGGCCTTAATGCAATGCAAAAGAAACTGTATTGCGTCGGCCGCCCATTTTCCCATGCTGGTGGTGGGGCCCCACCACCGTCTATCGTGACAAAGCAATGCATGTCAAAGTTTCGTTAGTTGTGCACGAACTACATAGCAGCAGCGACAATAGCCGATAATGGGTATCACATCTGCGTGTATCGTATTATTGCATGAAGCTTCGTCATAATAAACACATGTGCGGCTCCAACATTAGTCTAGTCTGCCTTTTCCGCAGCTAATAATGATCAACACATGCGGAGTTGATACCGATAAACAGATAGTAGTTTAGTTACAAAAAAAGAGAAATCCAAGCTCATGGGTCAGAATTTTTTACAGAACTTAATTGCAATACTTAGTGATTTTAACTGACCAGGAAGAAAAATCACACAAACAGATTTGCGCGCGGATCAGCAGCTTTATTGAGACTTTATACTCGACTTCAACTTGGGTTTGGACTTTCAAATCTCAGACTGAACTTTCATTGGCGGAAATTCCTAAGTGATGTCGAATTCCTTCAGTATGACCGCCCATTGTACTTTGATTATTCCTAAGCGAGTACAAGAAAGAGTTTTCTATCTCTTATGTCGTCATATGTGCTGTTCAAGCTACGGCCAGCCACAAACGCCAACATTTAAAAAGGATCGCTTGGATAAGCTTGCTAGTTCATCTTATATTCTGTCTCTAGAACTGGTAGAAGTTGCTTGAATGCAAGCAACCGATGAGATGTAAGGAGTTTCAACCTCCGTTGTCAGAATCCAAGCCAACCTCACCTGCCCGTGGTGTATAACAAATCCACCATGTTCACAACTAAATACGGCATGGCACAGCCTCACACCGGAACAGGTAAAATCCCTATCCGCTGACGGGCAGCAGCGGTGGTGCGAGAATGTATGCCCTGCGATCTCCATCCCTTGCCCAGCGAGATTATGAGCATTTCCCCTTTTTTGGGAAGGCTTATGTCCAGCAATGGACTGATATTTACAGGCTGGTGTGATTATGGTGTGGTGGTGACAAGTGATCAACATGTGGAGACGAAACACAATTTATAAATAAATAAATAATGCTGGACGTTATCACACAGCATGTAGCCCCAAACTAAGCAGAGCTTGTATGGGAACCACATGATTGATATATTACATCATTATTATCATCATCATCAGCCTATAGCAGTCCACTGCTGGACATAGGCCTCCCCTAATGAGCGCCATTGCGCCCTGTCCTGAGCTCGACGCATCCAGCTTCTACCAGCAGCCTTTCGCAGATCGTCACCCCACCATATTACATACTTAGATATATAGTTTTTTTTTAAAACATACATATCATACATAGAAATCACCCAGACCCGAGACAAATATCTGCCGAACATGCATGCATTTGTCCCGCGGCAACGAACCCGCAACCTTCTGCGTGTCAGGCGGACCTTCATCCACAGAGCCACAGATGCCGTCAATTTGAAGTTGTGCTACCTCTTGATGTTGTTGTATTTCTTGAAGTCGATATCAGCGGCCTCGAAGCTGGAGACACTGGCGATGAGGCTCAGGTCGGCGATGGTGAGGCTGCGGCCGGCCACGAAGTTCTGACCTTCCAGGAACTTGTCCAGCAGTTTGAGGGCGTCCTCGATCTTGGCGAACTTCTCCTTGTCGGCCGGCGCGCCTCCGAATACTTGTGGGTACTGGAAGTTGCAAGTAGAAAAGTTAAGGGGCTGATACTTATTTTAGTCCAGTTAGGTATAGTGTTTGGCCTGACAACGGGCAGTGGATCGAAAATATGGCCTACGTGAGAAAATAATTGGTTATTAACCTTGACCTAGATTTTAAATTCGTTATAGCAAAAATGAGCATGTAGGTGCCCATTTTTGCCAATGTAGTTACCAATTATGTGACAAGCATAGATTTAGTTAAAGAAAAATCCTAACTCTTTGGTGACAAGTTGCAAGCCACTTGTTGGAAACACTTTCTTCCTTCTTCATATGAGTTATAATAATAAGTTATATGAGTTTGTAATGATCATTTGGTGAGCAGAGTTAGCTGTCGGAGTTTTTAGGCCATTTGAAGGTCGAGGCCTTTGAACGGCCATTAGTTTATACGGAAGCCACGCCGAGCTAAAACTGTCCGAAATACTGGGAACACTACAAACGTCACACAAAACACCTTTCGCCGATACAGTCTTCATCACTGATCAAGTGGTAAGTCCACACAACCCATTAGTGTTGGTAACATAGTTATTCTTGATTCATTAATGTTACCAACATTAGTTGTTACTAGTTATTGTAGTCTTGAGGAAAACAGTTAGTAGGTACTAGGTACTCTCAATATTTTTTTTATAATAAATAGAATTGCGTTTGACTACATGTCACCTGATGGTTAGCGAAAATGTAGTCTACGATGGAGCACGCTGGCCTAGAAGAAACCCGTTCAATAGAGACTTGAACACACCAAGCTTATAATTAACGGGGAACAGACATTCGGGTAGGGTGTTCCACTCCTTGGCGGTGCGCATGAAAAAGGTTGAAGAGAAGCGCTTTGTGCGTATATAAGGTATTTCAACCATTTAGCGATGTCGCTATGCAGAGCGCCTGGTTGTACGGTGGTGAAATGGAGCTGGTGGAATCAAATTGTGCATTCCTCGGCACACTCTCCGAATTCAACCGTTTAAAAACAGATTTTAGCAGTAGTAATGTAAAGGATACTTACAAAGTATTCACTGAAGGCCTGGTAAAGCGTGCCAATGTCGAAGTAAAGGCGCTGGTCGACCACGGCGCGCGCCTTGGGCTCCTCAGGGTAGAGCGCGGAGTTGGCTCCGTATTTGTTGGCGAGGTAGGATATGATGGCGCGTGACTCCCAGATGGAGAAGCCATCATCGACCAGCGTTGGGACTGTGTGTTGTGGGTTCAGCTGTGGGAAATATGTTTATGAGCATTATGATTCTGCATTGCTTACCTTCATAAAAAGTTTGACCTAGAACTACAAAATGCAAAGTTTTATCTTGATCTGTTCAATTTTTTTTTTTAAATATCAATAAAACTTACTTATTATAGACTTATTCTTGGGGGATCGCCTTGCTAACTGCGCTACGAGATCAACTCCTCGTCCTAGCAGAAATTCTTTGGATACAAATCTGTTCCGTCGTTAGGCGTTAGGTTACAAACATCCAATCCCTACCTATAGTCAGTGCAGAATGCAGATCTTACTTATCACTTCCTAGGGTGGTGAAGAGATACATAAGGTTAGGTAGGCGGTACTCAACACACTATTATCTAGGTACTATACCTATTAGCTTAGTAAATGACAAAAATAAGGAAGTCATTGTTGTTTACGTTGAATGAAGGAAGTTTTTGTTACCTACTAATTAATATTGGCTATTAGTTTATGATTGACGTTATGTACTTACTACCTACTATACCTACCTACTAGCAAAGTTTACTACCACTATTTCTCTGTTTGGTCGCGTTACGAATTGGTCCTACCTAAATTTAAAAAAATACGTTTCAAGTGTATAAAGTACACTTGAAACGTATTTTTCTTAGGTCTTAATTTTGACTTTGACTTTGAATTTGACTCTATTCAGAATTATATTACGAAACTCGGTATCATTGTGTTCTCATCTTTATTATATCGGCCTCGCGTATTCATCTACCAGTTTTTATTCCGAACCAAAATTCCAAATGTTTCTTAATTTTACCAAGAAAACGAATAAACAAAATAAAAGTGTAATTTCTGATTCCAAAAAATAACCGGAAACACCGGAATTTTGAAATCACCGTGTTTCGAATCTGTAGGTGTAGTTTCGGCGCATTGGCTGGCATGGTAGTTGATGGCAGGTAGATATAATAATATACTTAGGTAGGTACAGTAATTTGCTGCAACCGGTTCCCAAGGTTACCGCGGTGGAGACAGACCACCGTAAAAACTTTGATTGTGCTTCAAGTTAGAAGTTTTTGCTATGGCATCAAGGTGGAACCTTCACTGGGTTAATAGGTAAGTGGGCGGTTACCACCCGCTCATGCTTAGCAGCTTAGCTAGGTAACTAAGTCCTCAGAGTCGTATTTATTTTTAGACTTTACCATAAGTGCTGATGCTGAACAAATATTAGCACTTACTGTACGTCCTTCCTTAACTATGGCACTATACAGGGGCTTTATTTTATGACCAAACCTTGGAATAAAATGTGTTGGTGTTCTTCATTTTCCGATGCGACCTCAAAACAAAAATTCTTGAAAACCTCAAAACTACTTTCGTTCGAAATTCCCTATTTGTTGGTAACATGACTAGGTATTAAGACTTAACTTTTGTTGTAGTTGTAAAATTGTAGTAAATATCTAAACTTTCTATGCATCTACGAGGCTTATGTTGCGGACCAATAATTTTAAGATCTAAATGTTACCTACCAAATGAAAAAATAAATATTATGATTATGATTATGGTAAATACCTTCTATACAAGCCGTTAAGTTACCACTGACTCTTTTAGTAGGTACCTACTTACCTACTATATGACTGATAGCAGGTGATAAGGTGCTGGTTAAGTACTTTGGTATTAGATAGATATCTTGTTTGACAATGCTCGGTAATTCCCTCCCTAACAAGACAACAATCAAACAGACTTGTCCCCATAAGGGTTCAACGCCCTCGTACCTACTGCAGTATTACATCATCGTCGTTAAACTCCATCCAATCTATTCAAACGTCCTTCAATTTACTTCATAGAAAATTATACTTTGCTGTTTCAGATACAAAGTTGGTAATAACTTGTAGGGATTGGAATGAAGTCCGGTCGGAAATGCTGGCCGAATGCCATCATAAATTCTAAAGATACGTATTACAAAAATGTTTCCATCCAGGTCCATACTACTTAGGTAGTTGAGCTTTAGATAATCTAAAACTGAACCTAGAAAACTTAGTATAGCGATTTAGGTTAACAATTATTTAGTTTTTAAAAGACCTTTTAAAGACCTCAAATGTGGCTTTTACAAAATATAAAAATTATCACAGAGAAAATGTAAATCAAAAGAGTTCAACGTGCTCCTAAAATGTTAATGTCCTAATTATTATTTTGAAGGCATTAAATCTTAATATTTATCAACTCAATATTTGTACATGTTGGTATTATTATCTACTTGGTATTATTATTTAGCTGGTTTAAATAAAACTGAAGCCTTTTATGAATATTCAAATTCATTCAAATAAAAGCTTTCACCTTTGATAAAAGTACACTAATGCCCTACATTGAAAATTGCCCTCCCTTTATTATGCTCGAATAATCCATTATGAAACCAGTAGGTAGAAATGTTTTTGTAATATGCTGCGACTGAAAAAATACTTTTTTGTTTGCAGCAAGGTACGCAATTGGTATCCTTAGCAAGTACTTACCTAGATGTAAGTAGGTACTACTAGCTAGGTACTGCCCATAGACATCTACAGATTCAATTCATAAATAATTTCTCACAAAGAAAAGACCTGTCATCGTCGCATTCCCATATCTTTTGACAGTTCTATTTAGATTAGTTTAATAATGTTATCTTCGGTGAAAGTCAAGGTCAAGGTGTTGAATGCGAATATCGTCATTGTGTCATCATCTTAAATAGTAGGTATCTACTACCTACCATAATTTTAACTTGGCAGATGTCTTTAAGGCGACTATAAGGGTCAAACCTCCCTTTCACTCGCACTATTCAACATTTTTGAAGATTTAAAATCACTGAATTTAGTTATGCAAAATAGCAAACCTTCACGGCCTAGAAAATAACAATACAAAGGTTCAACAAGAATATCATTTTGATTCTATCACGTTAAACTTGTACAATGGGGGTTTACTTATATCTTCACTTCAACATGCAATTGCTATACCTATTTGTAAGCACCTGAATTATTATTGTTTGCTTGTTGCTTGTGGGATTTGACTATCTTGAGATCAATATCGCATCCTACAGTGATGCGATTTTGATAATAATGGCGGTTGCGCATTCTAAATTTCTTATTTAGGTTAGAAGTGGTCCCCATATTGGAGGTTAACATATATGTCGAAGTTTAGGAGCCATTTGTTTGAGGTCTTTAAGGGGATATTGTCCTTGATAATCACGCGTAAATTGCTTGTGGTTTAGGGTATTTGATTCCATAAACAAATAAATAAATAATGCGGGACGTAATCACACAGCATCATGGTAGCCCAAACTAAGCAGAGCTTGTAATAGGAACCACATGATTGATATACCTACCTACTACACATATAATTTTTGTGAATACATAGGTACATATCATACATAGAAAACACCCAGACCCGGCACAAATATCTACAGAACATGCAAGCATTTGTCCCGCAGCGGGAATCGAACCCGCAACCTTCTGCGTCTCAGGCGGACCTTCGCCCACTGCGCCACAAAGGGCGTCCATGTCCTAAATCTTACCTTCAAGTACTCTGGTTTGAGGTGCTCTCCGTGGTGGAGGTCGACCAGCTTGAGCTCGAGGTCGAGGTTCAGCGCCTTTGCTGTCAACAGCACCGCCCTGCAAGGAGCCGAGCCGGGCACGTAGTATAATGTGGGGGCCATGGTTCTGTTGGCAAACCAAAATGTCGGGTAAAGGATTTAATTTCACTTAGGTACCTTACTATACCTTTCTAAAAAATCTATTATTTTTAAAGGGGCTCCTACTCCATACCATTGCAGTGACTAAAACTGGGCTCGTCATAATACATAGGTACAAACCATCATGTTATGTACCATTATGTGCAATAAATAAATGAATATGAATGAATGAATATTACTATGAATATGAATGAATATTAATAGAATGAATATGAATTAAAATGAATATGAATACTTGTGGTAGCGATGGGCAACTCGGTTAAAAACACAACTCGGATAACTCGGTTTGAAAAAATAAGCAAACCGGTTTGAAACCGATTCAAACCGATTTGCATCCAAATCGAATTAGAGCTTACAAAACATATGGCAGATGGCACTGAAATTGTATTGACCGATGTGATTTAGTTAGATCGAATGGTTCGGTATGTACTATGAACGTAATTGGTTTATTTTTAATTATTATCTTCTAAAAAAACGATTTTTCATGAATATGCCGTCGAGTTATAAAAATTAAAGAAAAAAAAATGTTTTTTGTTAAAATGAGTAACACGTTTAATGAATAATGAACACAAAATACACAAATCAACATGAGTGATAATACCTTAGGTATTTTTATTGTGGTTGACATACATCAAATATCAACTACCCGTAAGTATGTGGTAAATTTAAATAAACAAATAAATATTTAATTTGTCTGTTTTTTTGCTTTAATGTAAAGCTCATATAAAGTATAATAAAACAAAAATTTAATTTTTCTCAAAAGTGGTTTAATTTTTGAATTATTAATTTATTTCTGTGTTATTGGAAAAAAGCGGGAAAATTATTATTTTCGTGTTTATTGCTCATTGCCATGTGTAGGACTAAGAGACCGAGTAGGAAGTTAGATTTCAGTACTAGATTACATTTTGAATCATGAAAACATTACAAAAAATAGTGTGAAAGAAAAATATGTGAATTGGTCAGGCGCGACTCCTCACGCGCAGTATATTCTATGTAGCGGCTAGTTCGTATCGTAGTTCGTTCGACTCGACTCGACCCGAAGACGCACGAGGCACGAACGACACGACACGCGGCGCGACGGCAAGCCTTTCAAACCGATTTGATCAAACCCTTGAATAGGTTTGACTCGTTCGATCGTCAAACCGATTTGAACCGAGTTGGTAAACCGAGTTGACACATCGCTAACTTGTGGCAACACAGATTAGGGCGGATACAGCCTGCTTTGTGAGTACATAGATAACCTAGGTAAGGTTACAATATTATCGTAAAAAATCATGACAAATGTTTAAAATCCAGCTCTATTCAAATGTTAGGATAATACTTATACCTGAAGACTATCATTATGTTATCTGTGCTTAAGGATTAATAAGCCGCGGGTTTTTTTTTCGAAATTTCTATTCATAGGACGTGTTTCATTTAAACTGTCAAATCTTACTAATTTACAAAAAACCTATTCTACTCCATGTATTGGCAGGCGGTAGTTACCAATCTAAAGGAAAGGTATTTCCAAAGATATGTTACGCCGTAGGTGCTACGTCAAAAATGGGCCAAACAATGTTCTGTGATATTTTGATTAGCACATTGCTTACCAGACTTTTCGATAACATTCTAATTACAGAACAACGATGGCATTGAAATGCTGTGACTAAACTGGAAGGATTTTCCACCAGTAATCATTGGCCTGACTCAACTATTTCCTATTGAAAGTCAAGGACAAAAAGCACATAAAACAATTTTTGAAAAGTTTCCGTAGTTATAAAGGTAGGTATAACATATTAGCACATATTTCGTTATCGATGATATCATGACTAAGCAAATAATAAGATAAAAACAAACGTATACACTATTTTATCATACCCACCACGATGGTATAGTAGGCACCTATTCAAAGTGACAGATAAACCCAAGTACCTAGGTACCTACCTACTTACCAATCTACATTTTATTAACCAACTACAAGTATAATTTTCTACATGAAATGAATAAACTAACGCCCGCATCACGCCAAAGATATGTTCAGATTTTTACAGTGCGACAAATATTTGCATGTTCTGCAAACCTATGCTAGCAAAAGGTAAGTACTCGTAGTACCCACGAAGAGATAATTCAGGTGCGAAGTCAGGACAGGAATGGTCTTGTAAGAACGAAACAGTCATTTTCTATAGAACATAAAGTGAGCTGTACCTGTACCTGCTTGCTAAATAGACAGCACAGTGCTCCCAGCTGTAAGAAAGCTAGGCATATGCCTGAAAAGTGCTTGAAAAGGTGAAGCATATGCCTGAAAAGTGCTTGAAAAGGCATCTTGCAACAGGAAAAGGTACCCTACGGCTTCGTTCGTTTTACTTAGCAGGATCGTTCAAACAGAGTTTCTTGCCAATTCTTTTCTGTTTGGTCGCGTTACGAATTGGTGTAAATATTCAATAATAAATAAAAATAAATTGATATAATTGTTCATTTTAATTATGTACTAAAAACCATTTTCATAAAGGTTTTATGTTAGTATTTTTATGTAGGTTTTTTTAACTATTAGAATGTAAGTAGGTTTATTTAAATAAGATAAGTAGGTTTAAGTTAGATAAATTATAAATCTTCAAATTTATCTTATCCCCTTTAAGTACACATGTAACTATCCTTCTCGTTGTAATTTCTCTTCATACCCAAAGGTTTGCTGTAAGAAAACTCTTAGGGTTAAGCTCTCCTTTGTACATAGCATTTAAGTATTTCTTTTTTTGTATTATGTTTCTGTTCCAACTAAATTAATGTTTTTTTTTACTTTTACTTTATTATACTTTAATTTACCCCTTTCACCCCCACGGATAATGCATAATAATCTATCAATGCAATCTTCTTCTTCGTGAAGTAGCCAACTCTGTTATCGTAGTTTTTAGGCCGCCGAAAGACCCCCGCAATGAAATGAGTAGTTAATCTAACGATTGTATGAAAGTATGCTTGGTAACAGTTGTTGTTTGTCAATCTGCGTGGGAGCAATGCAATGTCGAATCTTGCGTGCCGATCAAGTTCACTAAACCAGAGCACTCTCCACCTTTCACTTCATTTAACATGGAGGCATTTCTTGTAATGAAAGTACAACGAAAGTGTACAGTAAAAAGCTCAAAAGTCGGAAATGGGGACAAAGGGTGATGGATCGGTGGCCGGAAAGTTGGCAACATTATTTCCGAACAAATTGGGGCGTGTAAGCTAGCACAAAGATCAACAAAACAATAAAATGTTATTATGAGCCTGCATTATCCCACTGCAGGGCAAAGGCCTCTTCCCTCCTTCCACTCCTCTCTACTATTGAGTGCTATCCTGGATCCCCCGCCAAGCCGTCCAAGTCCAAATTATTATAATTTTTTTTTATCCGCCCTGTTGGGCAGGCTAAAGTCTTTTTGACCATACAGCCAATTCTGTCGTATTTTTATTTCTTCCTTATTAAGCCGTCCAAACAAAACAATACCTACAAGATATGTTTTTTATTTTTTTTTAAATACAATTATGTTACACCTACTTAACTTTTGATATATGTACCTACTTTTCTTACGTACCTACCCTATAAAATAGAGTGATGGAACTGTGGGTGAAAATAAAGGTCTTCGCACATTGCGTCGACTCAACTCAGAGAATGGTATTGATATGTAAGCTTTATGTTATGTTTTTTAAGAATGAATTTGTCAACTTGTAAAATCAATATTGACGACGCGTGGTCCACGCGTTGTTCACCTATTGACGTCACCGACCTGTTTGACAAATTAATTCTCAAGAAACTTATCATAAAGCTTACATTTCAAATTTTCAATGCCATACTGTGAGTTGAGTTGCAGTTGAGTCAGCGTTGAGTCAATGTAATATGCGCAAAACTTAAAAGAACTAGGTATGGACCAAAGAGGTAGGATATTTTTTTCTTTTGTATGGACTAATAAAACTAGATTTAAAAAAAAATTATGTACCCTGTCTGAATAGAAAAAAGTTTACAATCTACAAATATTTTGTCGAACTTAAACTTAGGTTTGAACTGCAACAAACAAACAAACATCACGACGTAACCTGCTTTTTATTAGGGTTCCGTAAAAATGACTTTCTGACTCTCAATAAAGATATACCTATTTTATAGGCATATTAATTAGATAGACATAAAAAAATCAAGAGATAAGTAAAAACTACGGAATGGGTAGAAGTGATTGGAAAACCCAATGAGGTTTTCAAGGCAATTTTATGATTGAGGAAATGAGTTGTTAGGTAGTAAAAAATATCAGAATGCAAATTCGATAACTGCCTACTAATAACTACGTCTAAAGTACTACGTGTCTAGTGTCTACTTAAATAATCGATTCTTATATGCGAAAGCACATAATAAGTACCTAATAGCGTAGTGGCTCTGACTATGTTGTATCACGATTTACGGCTAAACCAGAACTGATTTTACTATTTTTAATAAAACTTTGTAAGGCAGTAAGTAGGTTCTCCAGGTCCGGGTTACAAAAACTGCTTGATCAAGGCTCACAAACGTAGGCAGTATCGGGAATCCTAGAGCAATATTGCCACCAACCCAGAGTCCTCCGTTATTTGTTATTTTAAGGAGTTGTGCTGGCTGGGGTTAGTTTAGCAGGGGGAAATGCACAATACATCCTAATGCGGCACGTTCGGGGTAGAACTTCCCCTCCCCCCCAACTTCTAATTAGAATTAGAAGTAGGTTAGGTACTCATCGTCTTAACGCATATTACGAGCTGTTTACAAAATGTGGATTTATATTGGTTTAAGTGGTTTAAGTGCAAAATATGTTTAGCTAATCTAAGATTTAACATTTAAATAAATAAGTATAGAATAACTTAGGCTTACTTACCTAAGTTATTCTATACTATCCTGCTGTTTTTTTTGTAGGATTAAAAAAGTACGCATGAGAAACCGCGCGTAGGTAGGTAAGGTACCCATACAAAACTGGTAAATATGTAATGTCGAATTATGTATAAAATAATAATAGGTTACATAACCGGTTTTAAAAAAGGTACCGTAATTTAAAAAATCTTTGCTTGGATAATTTAAATTATTGTTTTGTAATTTTGTTTAATTCATTCGGACATTATAAAAAAAAAACTAAAAAGAAAATGATAGTAGAGCACTCTAAATTAGTACTTTTCTATTCCACTTCTCATATTTTTAAATTCTTGGGGCAAATAGGTATTTCATTATCTAAGCTTTTAAACTGAGCACACACACACACATCACTAAAGCTTTTGGTTTTTGTATAGGACAGGATGAGCTTCTAATCTGCATGAAACTAGTGTTTCTCAACGGAATAAAAAAAAACTTACGATTTTTGGCAGCCGATTTTTTAAACCAAAACAAGCACAAGCAGCACAGCGTACAGTCAACGCGAGAACCAGCGACTGAATAGCGCGAGAGGTGAGGTCAACGGTTTTATAGCAGGCGGCCGCCGAATGACGCGTGTCGAGGACACGCACACAGATTTCACTCTAAAGCTGCTAGAATTAGCGACTACATTGCTGCGAATACATCCACCATTATTTTAATTTTTGCTGAAAATTTCTTATTGGTATTTTTTTTTAATTTGTTTATTTAGATACACATACACATTACAATTTACAATACAACTATTTAAAAAAATCAAAATTAAACATTTTTGAAAAACACACGACGACGGTTAAAATGTAATTGAAAAAGGATGAAATAATTTAAAAACCCTCTACTTAAAAAATAAATGTCCCTATAAACTTAATAAAAAACCCAAGAATATCCGTCAGAGGCTGCCATTAAATGAACTCTAAAGTTTTGCAGTTATAAACAACGTGAATTGGAGATTTTTTGTGTGCGTTACTCCAGCGGCATGTTGACTCGGATCGGGATGAAACTTACAGAAAAATTAGAGCACTATGTCCTGTAAATGTGCCCCAAATATTAAATTTGTGCCTATTAAGGTTCCAGAGTTATTCGAGAAAATAAGATGCCGCTGTAGTAACGCCTGAAAACGTTACTGCAGCGGCATGGTTTTTACCCATTAGCCTTAGCCAAATTTAAAGTAGCTTAAAAGATAGCTTATATTTGTGCATGTCACTGGCCAAACAGCGGCATTTGTGCGACCTGTGGTTTATGAGTTATTGCAGATGCCGCTGGAGTAACGTTTTGCAGATTTCCGGATCTTCGAAACGGCTGAACGCACAAATATGATTTTTTGTGAGCGAATGTGTTGTAATTTGTGCCTATTTGTGCGCTAGTTGCTTTTCCGAAAAAATGCACGACGTATGAATTAGACGAGTTTTTGTGAAAATCGAAAATTGCCTCTAGCTCTTGAACTACTAGTGGAAAACACTTTATGATTGCTTTGGCTGATGCCTATAAAGAATATACATCTTCTGACAACCATCTTGAAACCCTACATCTAATTTTGGACGAAATAAATCAATTTTACAACTGAAAATGGTTTATTAATTTCTAACCTCAATTAAGGGAGTTTTAACAAGTTATCGACTTTCATGATTTGCCAATAATTAGAGCGCATATCCAAATAGAAGCATGCTGAATTTCAGCTTTCTAGACCTTCAAATTAATGATTTACAACTGAAAATAACAAAACGAGGTCTCTTAGACTGTTATCCGACCAAATACGAAAGGTCATAAAAAAGCGGCCGTTCAGTACTTCGAGACTACATTTTTAAATAGGCAGCTTTGTCATGTTTACGTTAGGTACACTTACGTAGACAAGTTTTAGTGTGGGATAAAGGCACCTGTAACAATGATGCTGGACAGCATTTATTACAACCAATAACATGTTACATGTACGTACTAATAGCCCTACGCCCGTACAACAATAATTAGTTAGGGTTTTTTCAAGTACCTAGGTACACTAGGTTTTTTTACTACTAAAAAGGTACTTTCGTTTAAATAATACTGTATAGTTTTGTCATCGATTTTGACTACTTCACTCTCGTCTCATTGGACGAGTATTAGATTCGATTGTTTGATCAGACAATATGAAAGAGAGCTGATGTCTAACATGGGAAAACTGAACCGATTCAGTGCGGAAGGCGCCGCAGCGGTTTCATAAAAATCTTTTTATTCAGGCGTATGGCAAATCCTAAAATGGGATGGGGTAGAGGTGCATCCTCCCTCGTTCTTGAGGTGCGATGTTGTGCCTGTGTGGTAGTTCAATTTTGAGATTATTTAAAGGGGTACCAGGTAAATAAAAATATCTATTTCAGAATAATCAACAGCTTTATTCTTCTAAGGTAGGTACAGCAACAGAACTTAAATTCAAGATAATTATTTCATAATAACAACTTCATACAGGCCCGTTATTAATTTATTATACTTGTAGACCTTTGATATCCTTTTCAAAAAACTATAACAGTTAGGTAATGAATAATGTGAAAACAAAACACTGATAGGAAGGTTTAATTTAGATTTTCATTGAAATATTCTATTTCCGTTTATATTTTAGTATACAGGTGAGGCAAAGTTTTAGGTCATTGAGGGCAGCCACCTTTTCGTTTGTAGTTAGAAGGTTTTGTTCTGAGGAAATTATAGGTTTATTTTGAAGAAAAAAACAATTGCATTTTCGGAATTTTGAAATAATGTACAATCAGCCTAAAAAAATAAATTAGTCGAAAATAAAACAAGTGGGTCTCAATCGAGTCTATTTCCCAACAGGAACTCTTTTCCCAAAGTAACTAACCAAATCAAATCGTAAGTTTATGTATGCAATTCGAACATTTGCTGGGAAATGTTATGTTCTTATTTCATATTGTTCTTTTATTATGTGTAGTACCTATACGATGAAGAAATTAATATTTATTATTAACTAAAGCTATTAATAATTTATAAAATCAGTCTCAGTAGAGCATAGGTTGACAACCTGTTAATTGTCTATTCATTTTAATAAGTAAAGGCTTAAGGTTTATACAATAGAATAGGTACCTACTCAAACTGTTGAACCAATTTTAATGAAAACGAAAACTATGTAATTCAATTTTGTGTAGCAATAATTAATAATATTCTATTTTGTGTAACAATAATAATGATTAAATTTTAATAATTTAAGTATAGTTTATGGTAAATTGGTGTAATTTATGGTTAGAAAAGAATGAATTAAAAGATATTGTAAGTATCTAGTTCAGAATCATGACATTGTAGGTAGACTATCCAATTGAGAGAGTACTGCTTCCTGTAAAAATAATAATTAGGTATAGTCCATGGTATATTGCTATAATGAAAGGTAAGAAATTAATTAATTAAAAATAAATTATAAGTAGGTATCTAGTGCAGGATCATGACATTTTAGGTAAACGATCCAATTGAAACCAGGGCTGCTTTCTGTAACAATAATAATTAGATATATTTTATGGTTTAGTATAATAAATACCACAATAAAATGGTCTGGCTTTGTTATGGAAGATTATTTTTTATTTAGTTTGTTAACTGATAACCATGATTTTTTTTTAAATCGTCCATTTTGGATCCTAATAACTAAAACAATACCCATGCAGGAAATTCGGAAAAAAATGTCCGCCATCTACACCCTCGATTTACACTTAGCTGCTCCCACATAAGGTCCAACCCTGTTGCTTGTAGATCCTAGGGCCTAGTACGAGTTGCACAATTCGAAAACTTTTATAGTATACTATATCGAGCTTAATTTTGCAGAACCTTTTTTCGTTCATTACCTCACCGTTTTGAGTGATAATTATTGCAATCTGCAAAAAGATTACATTACCTACGTTTTTCGATCAGCATCTACTTAAAACCAGTTGCGTAATTTCTAAAAAACGTAATTTAAAACGTTCGAGTTGTGCAACTCGTACTAGGCCCTCTGATCGAGTGATTACCTTTATTTTAAAAGTGAGCATATTATAGCACTTTGAGGAGCTATATCTCATAAGGTCATCGAATTAAAGGGGTAATTGAAATCAAAGAAAATAATTATTAGCACCCAAAACGAATATCGGCAAAAATTCTCAAACAGTTCAGTAGTTTTGGCGTGAAGAAGTAACAAACATCCCTCTAACCTGGGTAGGTAGGTACATTAAAAGTGTCTATTACGACCTACATACATAAGCATTATTTATTTTATTAAAATCATTTGTGACCATCGAACTAGAATCTTTGTAACCTGATATGGATGTAATTGTCTGAATGAATTAACGTATTTTTAATTTAATAAGTAGGTATCTATGTGTAGTTATTTAGATTCTAAAAGTCAGGAAGTAGGTGATCATAGAGAAAAGTTGTTCCTGATGATAAGATGAGAACAATGAGATACAGGATTTATCCTAGTTCAGGCACAGTTTAAAATATTTACCTACCGATCTTAGATCATAGCTTTAAGAAATTAAATAAAGATTTTATCCAAATAAATTACTTACCTTATTTTTCTAAGATGGTAGGTACTCACATAAATCCTCATGTGTCGCGGACGTGTCTTGGTCGTGGCCCATAATTTGGCAAAGAAAGACACACGCACCCATACACAATAGTACAAAAAATAAGTAGAATCAAAACTATAAAGTGGTCCATATCCTTCGTCAATAACTAAATCAATCACCAAACAAACACGACAATTAACAAAACAACATGGACGTCCATTCCGTCTAAATGTATTATCTTTTTGACCAATCGACGCGGCTGGACGAAAGTAAACATTTAATAATAATAATACTGTGCTCATGCGCACGCAGCCACTCAAACATTACGGTCATATTAATAAGGTTCAGACTACTTTGTTTTGACTGTCATATTCGATCGTTCAGGTAGGCCAGGCACGCGCGTCGTCGGCCATCTCTTTCGCACTAACAGGGGACTTACCCAACCGACATTTGAAGTGATTCCAACGCTTGGGAGGGAGCGAATTAAACATAACCAAATATTGTACAGCTCAATAATCCATGTACGGTGGGCCGAGAAAGTGGTTTACCACCCTACGGTTGAAGTTCATAAACACGTCATAAAACAACAAGGCTCATTTTCCCTTGCAATTATTCTGACAGTTATTAATGCTCTCTTTATCATTCATTGTAATGCCTTGTGTCCATATTTTAAATTGTCGCTTCTTATAGCTAACCCTCGTATTTGTCTAAAAATTATGCTTAGGGTGCCTTTCCACCAGAGATGTGCTATGCAGCTATACTGCAAGAATGTAAAAGCTAAGCTACGAAACTTTGTGACCGTTTCCACTGATGCTAAGCTATGTAGCGGTGCGAGTAAGATGTGCTATGAAGATGCGTCGCCACAAAGTAGCTGCGCGAAGATTCGCAGCTCGAGCTATGCGATGTATCGATGGTAGGGAAGGTGGTGAGGTGAGGGCGCAGGCATCCATAGCATGCATCCATAGCACGCATCCATAACACACATCCATAGCACGCATGCTTCCATATAAAAAAACATATCTTAGTTGAATCCGTTTTCACCATTGCTAAGCTATGTGCACCAATGAATATGATTGGTGGATATCAAATGCATCCAAAGCAACATAGCATAGCACATCTCTGGGGGAAAAGCAGCCTTATCCGGTGAAAGGCGAATTTTGAGCCAAATTTTCTTGTCTTACATTTATATTTATCAGTTTAGCTTAAATCGACAGGTTAGATTGAAATAATCCTAACTTTACTTGCAAATAGTGAATGCACAAAATGAATGAAATAAATCGGCAAGCGCAGCGAGCCGTGAATTTCGGTGATTTTTGGTGCACATTAGATACAAGACAAAGGAAACAGAGGCAATTTTTTTTTAACACCTAGGTAACTAAAACAAAAACTTGATAAACAAAAAATGAAAAACATTTTTTTTATTAATCTAATTAGCTGTTGTGGTCTAATTCGTTGCAAACTTTTTAGAGTGGGTTAGGGTAGTTTCGACCTTCACATCCTTATTGGTTAATATTTTAGTGCCTAGTACCATTAAGAAACATAAGCGTGCAATAAATGAAAACGACGAGTGGAGCGAGCTCTTGAAGTAATCGACACGAAAGACTTCGGTGAAATCCTTCTTCTATCTTGATCTATCTTGATACAGCTCTTGTCGAATCTCAATTATAATAGTTTGTTTATTGAGAAAGGTAAAACGAAACGATCTTACCTATGTTACTCCCTCATTCACATTGCAACCTTCATATTTTTGCGCTAATTTAATTATGTCACCATAACACTTGTTAGCTCTACTCAGTACTTATGTTTAGTGATAGAACTTGACAGTCACTGGTTTAGCACACACGGTTGAGTTTAAAGATATTTACGACGTGTATTGCCTCTTATCGAAGGATCAAATAGATATACGGTATCTGGTTGAACAATACAACTAGATTGTGAAATGGGTTCAGTAATGCAATAACTTGTTAATTATCGAAACTATTTATGAGTGAACGGAACTCTACACTTGATGATAATGATAGCAAGAACGCGCGCCCTAAGTGGCTGAATGCATCCCTGGTGGCTGATTGATTTACTAATAGTTTGAATAAAATGAAATGATGTAATAAATTAAACTAGTTCGCAAGCACTGCGCCTTTCTACTGAACTGACCCAGGAAGATGCACGGTTGCTTATACCATATCTACATAAACTTTATTTTGACTATGTAATTTATGAAGTTGACACTGCATTCATGCAAATGAGAAAGGAGCATTTTTATTTATCACTTAAAGTATTTCCGCTGATAATTGCAATCACGAATAATAAAATAAATTAATTGACCACTAAGGCAATACTTAAATCTAAAGATACCATTCGTTTTACCTTTTATTATTCATTACCAAAAGCTAGAAATATTACAAAACTTATATCCGTGTTCAGCTACAAAAAACAGACTAAAATAATTTAAAAAACTTTAAGAAAAGTAGTACTCAAAGTTAAAAAAAAATCATTTTCACATACCTTTTTTATTTATAGAAAAAACATTTTGATTTTTTAATAATTTAATTATTGAATGTATTAGACATGCCTATGATTGTTATATTAAATGTGTATCTAAATCGAAATCTAGTCATATTTTGTATTGGTTGTACCTACATGGGTTTAAAGGCTGTGGTTTTATTGGTTGTGTATCAACCGGATGCGTTCGGTTCAAGCGAACTCGACTCGGCTCGGCTACACTCGGCTATCCTTGGAACACAATACACACAATAGTAGGGTACGATAACGCTAATATTTTTAACTTTATGTTTATAACATAATGAAAAATTAGTAGATAACAAGTAAATGTGGCTTATTTTGGGAACTGAAAAGAAAAATACCGTGGAGCTGCTTTATGATATTATATATTTAGATATTATATTTGATGGTAAAAGGTACCTACTAAGGTATACTGTAGGTACGTAGGTATGCTATTTATGTACTTACATACTTAGATACGGCTATGCCTTATGCTCCTGTCTACATATAGCATATATACTCATTTCAGAAGAAAAGGACGTTTGACGTACCTATCTTCTTTCCAGCTTAAATTTCCGAAGGCTTATAAGGTAGGTACCAAAATGAGTAAATAGGTTCCTACGATATAGTGCTAACTAGACTTCTTTAGAGGGAGCAGATACGTTTCTCGTAAGAATGTAGCTACGTAAGTATGAGTGTAGGTACAACATCATAATCATCAGTCATCAATGGACTTTGATAATATTAAAGCATGCATAATAAATTGAATTAGTTTATATTCAATAAAACAGGAACAAAAAACTTCAATTACCTTATGTATCGCTTACACCGCTGTCGATTCACTTCATGGTTAGGCTCAACGCCCACGACCGATTTTTCCACCGATTTTTTGTAGGACAGTTAGGGAGAGGAACCACATGCCAACCTCGTGCAGAGTGAATACCAACGAGGTTGGATCGACGAATGAAGTAACGCCATAAGAGCTAAAATGTTTGGAATTGGATTGTACGTAATTATATAAGTATTTTATGTTATATTACTTTTTTTTGTAAAGTTTATAGTTTAGGAGTTAGGACACTTTCATACGTACTATTCATATTTACGTACAATCCAATTGCGTTACTTAATTCGTCGATCCAACCTCGTTGGTATACACTCTGTGCATGAGGTTCCCCTCCCTAACGGTCCTACAAAAAATCGGTGGAAAAATCGGTCGTGGGAAAGATATTAAGATACATTGTCAACAAACATTCGTTCATTTCGTTGACGACAGACCACACATAGACATAGATATAAAAAAAGCTGACGACGATAGAATGACTTTGGATTGATGCCCTCAGATCTTGCTTCACACTCACGTAATCGATTGACGAGTTCTTGTAAATGCAGACCGTACTAAGAATGCGTGATAGGCACAGGCAAGAACGAGGGAGGACAATAAATAAATGAAACTTATAACTGGTATCGTGTTTTAAAAGAGGTTTCAAACCTCTCCCCTCACATATTAGGATTTGCCATACGCCTGAATAAAATGATTTTTATGAAACCGCTGCGGCGCCTTCCGCACTGAAACGGTTCAGTTTTCCCATGTTAGACATCAGCTCTCTTTCATATTGTCTGATCAAACAATCGAATCTAATACTCGTCCAATGAGACGAGAGTGAAGTAGTCAAAATCGATGACAAAACTATACAGTATTATTTAAACGAAAGTACCTTTTTAGTAGTAAAAAAACCTAGTGTACCTAGGTACTTGAAAAAACCCTAACTAATTATTGTTGTACGGGCGTAGGGCTATTAGTACGTACATGTAACATGTTGTTGTAAAGGTTGTAATAAATGCTGTCCAGCATCAATGTTACAGGTGCCTTTATCCCACACTAAAACTTGTCTACGTAAGTGTACCTAACGTAAACATGACAAAGCTGCCTATTTAAAAATGTAGTCTCGAAGTACTGAACGGCCGCTTTTTTATGACCTTTCGTATTTGGTCGGATAACAGTCTAAGAGACCTCGTTTTGTTATTTTCAGTTGTAAATCATTAATTTGAAGGTCTAGAAAGCTGAAATTCAGCATGCTTCTATTTGGATATGCGCTCTAATTATTGGCAAATCATGAAAGTCGATAACTTGTTAAAACTCCCTTAATTGAGGTTAGAAATTAATAAACCATTTTCAGTTGTAAAATTGATTTATTTCGTCCAAAATTAGATGTAGGGTTTCAAGATGGTTGTCAGAAGATGTATATTCTTTATAGGCATCAGCCAAAGCAATCATAAAGTGTTTTCCACTAGTAGTTCAAGAGCTAGAGGCAATTTTCGATTTTCACAAAAACTCGTCTAATTCATACGTCGTGCATTTTTTCGGAAAAGCAACTAGCGCACAAATAGGCACAAATTACAACACATTCGCTCACAAAAAATCATATTTGTGCGTTCAGCCGTTTCGAAGATCCGGAAATCTGCAAAACGTTACTCCAGCGGCATCTGCAATAACTCATAAACCACAGGTCGCACAAATGCCGCTGTTTGGCCAGTGACATGCACAAATATAAGCTATCTTTTAAGCTACTTTAAATTTGGCTAAGGCTAATGGGTAAAAACCATGCCGCTGCAGTAACGTTTTCAGGCGTTACTACAGCGGCATCTTATTTTCTCGAATAACTCTGGAACCTTAATAGGCACAAATTTAATATTTGGGGCACATTTACAGGACATAGTGCTCTAATTTTTCTGTAAGTTTCATCCCGATCCGAGTCAACATGCCGCTGGAGTAACGCACACGATTTTTTAACGCTATGCTTACACCCTTAGGCCTTGCCCCTACAGTACTACTACTGTAGGCCTCAACTTTCTGTCAAATAATTTAGCGCGGTACGAAACCATGAAAATGTTCTGATACGAAAAAGGTTTAACTGAGTTTCCGCTAAAATGTTCCAGTCACGAAAAGCTACGTTTCAAGTTTCTGACAAAAATGTTGCGCGGTACGAAAAATGGAAAAAGCTGTGGTTCGGTCACTATTTAGCCAAGGTTTAGCTGTTATAATTTAGCGCGGTCGGGCTCCTGGACCTTAAGAAGTTGATCACAATACTTATTTGTATTTACGATGAAATTTAAAATAGTGATGGTCTACCATCACTATTTTAAATTTTAAATTTCAAAAAATATAAAAAAAATACAAAAAATACAAAAAATAATATAAAACACAGATTACAAAAAAACACAGATTAGTAGAAATAAAATAATATAAAACACAGATTACAACTAGGTAGTAACATAAAAATATGTGCATACTGAAAATATAAGTAGGTATGAGTCAGTTTGATAAAACAAGTGGAATATTGATAGAACTCAATTAAGTAATCAATAAAGTTCAAGGATGTATGTGGTGTATGCACTATTGATAACAGTGCGGAATAAAACTAAACCTAAAACCAACCCAGAGGCCCAGACAAACCTCTGTCTAGGCCTAAGTATATTTAATTAAAACTAAAAATATTTTATCACTTCTCTTGCTCAAAAAGTGTATCATAATAGTGTAGCTTAGCGGGCCTAAAACTCGAGTTTAATACCTCGGGCTAAAAAAGTATTTTTTCTTTTTAATTTTTGTCTAAAATCATCAGCCCGTACAAAGCATTCGTTCTCTTACATAAAAACTCGACTTCTTGGTGCTCCGTCAATCTTTTTTTTTTAAATAGAACCGTCTTGGTGATTGTTTATGAAGGTTGATTAATTTTGAATAAAATTTCTGAAAATTGTTTAATTTTGAATTATTTTATTTTCTCGCAATCGAAGTGAAAAGTAGAGTGTTTTAGTCGGGCCAAATCCACCCATTATAACTCGGTCTTGTCATCCCCTCGCTACGCTCGGGAGTATAACAACCTCGTATATAATGGGATGGTTTAGTCCCTTGTAAAACAATCTACTATATTATAACATTAAGTTATAATGACATATAATTAAATAGACGAAAAAAGACGTTTGGAAAAAGGAACTACATAGGTAGTTCTACATAGTAGAACTACAAAGGTACCGGGAAGCAGAGAGAAGCGACGTTAGAGATTTAGGACCGTAGTTCTAATGCTCAATACTTCAATAGAGCTGAATAAATCAAACATTAATTAAGTTTAATAAAGTTTATTGGCAATGAGATTATTCTATGATAACTATGCTGTTTAACTGAAAGTTTATTTCATAGAAATAGTTAGTTTCTTTACAGAGGTTTTAAATTCTACAATAAAATGAAGTTTCAACATGAACCCTGTTGAACCCCAATGCTTTTAGCATTGCCAAATAGAGGTATTTATTAGGTTTTTCAGAGTCTTAAGCTGAGCTTAAAGACAAGCTTGTGTTTTGAGACTAAAAATAAGGAATAAAATTACGACATGATCTTATAAAATTGTCAAAAACTGAGGGTTTGGTGTCGCTCATGTTTGTTTGAGTAAGCTTAGTTCTAGAATATTGCGGGATATAGGTACCCTCTCTACGTAATGAAACTCTCATGTCATATTAAGAGTTATCTACCCAGGTAACTGTTAGGATGGGTAGACAATCAAAAGTCAAAAGTCAAAATTCATTTATTCAGTAGGAACTGTATAGTACACTTTGAAACGTAATTTTTTTAATTTACCACCAATTCGTAACGTAGGATTTTAACGTCATTGTTTTTAATAACTATTACATTGTTTTTGATGGAGTTGAAGGCAGTTTCATCCCAAGCTTTTTTGTCATCTAAATAATCAGATATTTTATAATAAGCTTTATTACATAGATTACGTTTAACTACATTTTTGAATTAATTTACAGATAAATTAATCACATCATTTGGGATTTTGTTAAAAAATCGTACAGACATCCCTTTAAAAGATTGACTAACTATATGGAGCCTTACAGTAGGAACAGCTAGTTTAATGGAATAAAAGTTCCGGCTTGGGTAACCTAATGCATGTGTCAGGTTTGATAAGATTAACCCAAGGTTAAAGTACTTAGTACTCGCCTTATATTGATAGGTTTTTTCGACAAAATATCTATGACGTTTGTTGTGAATGAACATTTCCAAACTTTACTGATAATGCTAACATTATTACAACGTTTTCATAACAAAAGTATCTAATAAAGACAAATGAGAACTAGAACTGGCCACTGACGGGCAGCAGCGTCGGTGGTGCGAGAAGCTGTGCCCTGCGATCCCCAACCCGCATGCCCAGCGTGGGGATTATGGGTATATTATTATACCCCTTTATTAGGGGAGGCCTATGTCCAGCAGTGGACTGACATAGGCTGATGTGGATAGAGAACTAGAACTCGATATTTCTCACTACCAACCATGGTTCCGCTAGGGACCACTTGGGGTCTCATCCAAAGTGGTTGGATAAAAAACTTATAAATACCTCTATTTAACATTACAAATATTATTGTGATGTATGCAAATATTGAAAATAGTAATGTAACATTTACACTTATTATTGTGATGTCGTCTCATCACATCACAATAATAATTGTAAATGTGATTGTTTGTATGTGTGTATGTTTGTCCAAAAATAGAAACTCTTTGGTTTGTCTTCACTCAACTCATTAACAGCTGAACAGATTTGTCACCCGTTCTGTTGAGAAAAATTTATATTGTGATCTAGAATTACATATAATTTTTAACGGGATCACTCGAGCGAAGCCGCTAATTAAACCTAGTTCATTTATTCTTGTATATAGTTGGTAGGGACCTTAGACTGCTTCTTAGGCAAAGCAAATACAAATAAAGTAGATTCATAAGCTCTAAATAGGTCAGGGGCCAGCTCCGCGGTCGGCCTTCCTGTGGCCGTTGCCTTCAGGAGTCAGGTGACCAGCCGGCCTCCGTGCAAGGAGGACGACTACCGTTCGGGTCCGCTGCTCCTAGCTTCCAGGTATGGCTTCAGTCTTCAGATGTACGACATAATACTATTTACATAGTGAAATAATTAAAAACTTGCACGGCTTATAAGCTGAACTCAAACTCAAATATATTTATTCAACAAGCATTGTAAAGTACCTACACTTTGAATCGTATTTTTTTAATTTACACCAATTCGTAACGCCACCAAACAGAAAACAATTGGCAAGCAATTCTGCTTGATTTTTTCTATATTTTTTTATATATGTAAATGTATCCATAATTCACCTGTATTCGTGCATTTCATTTCCATTAAGTAAATGAAGTTTTTCGAATTTAAAAAAATTGCACGGAACCTTTCAGTAAAGTAGCCGCTTGCACTTGACAATTTGTTTATTCTGTGGAAGTAGGTAACTTTTGAATTTTTCGTAGACTGGAGTGCGTTGAAGTCTTTTGTAGGTGCATTATTTAGCACTGCGTAGCATTCGTAGTCTCGTAGACCTACGTATTCGCAATTTTAAATGGAGTTTTAAATATAGGTGTGTGATATTTAGGTAGCCTATCTTTAAAAATAATATTTGTTTACTTGTAGGTGACACAAAGCTTTTTTTTGAGCACTCAAAATTATTTGATACGTACAATTTCAGAAAATATATATTTTCTTGTTGGTGCACCTTTACATCTTTTGCATAGATTCTTTGCTCTGCTTGTAAAAAGTCTACGGCATAGACCTTCGACCAAAATAAATTTAGTTTTTGTCGAAGGCGTAAAATACACGGACTCTTTCTCAGCTCGGACTATTATAAGTCGCAGGCGTAGACTACACGTACCGAAATGACTCTTTCTCAGCTCGAACTATTAGAAGTCGCAGGCGTAGACTACACGTACCAAAATGACTCTTTCTCAGCTCGAACTATTAGAAGTCGCAGGCGTAGACTACACGTACCGAAATGACTCTTTCTCAGCTCGAACTATTAGAAGTCGCAGGCGTAGACTACACGTACCGAAATGACTCTTTCTCAGCTCGAACTATTAGAAGTCGCAGGCGTAGACTACACGTACCGAAATGACTCTTTCTCAGCTCGAACTATTAGAAGTCGCAGGCGTAGACTACACGTACCAAAAGGACTCTTTCTCAGCTCGAACTATTAGAAGTCGCAGGCGTAGACTACACGTACCAAAAGGACTCTTTCTCAGCTCGAACTATTAGAAGTCGCAGGCGTAGACTGCACGTACCAAAAGGACTCTTTCTCAGCTCGAACTATTAGAAGTCGCAGGCGTAGACTGCACGTACCAAAAGGACTCTTTCTCAGCTCGAACTATAAGAAGTCGCAGGCGTAGACTGCACGTACCAAAAGGACTCTTTCTCAGCTCGAACTATTAGAAGTCGCAGGCGTAGACTGCACGTACCAAAAGGACTCTTTCTCAGCTCTATTAGAAGTCCATTGCCGGATAAGCCCTCCCATCGCTTTGCAGGTAGGTTCCTAATATAATAAAACAGTACCTAATTACCAACATAATTGATTTTAGTCTCCTTTAAAATAAGGGCCTAAATTATTTGTTGAAATAGAAACCTCACTTAGTAAAAAATAGATACTGATGTTGGTTAACTTGATATTCTACAAGACAAAATATTTAGTACAAATTCCGCTAACTTTCTCTGACAAGTTCCACAAAATGCATACGCATGCACCGCCCTCCCGCCCGCAGATTAACTTAATAAACCTAGGTAGGTGGGTAGGTATAGTATACCTATGAACCAGTAGGTATGTACAAAAATAATTTATCGTCATTATCATCATCAGCCAGCCTATAGCGCTCCGCTGCTAGACATTCCAGTTCCCCCCAATGAGCGCTATTGCGTCTTATCGCGACGCATCCAGCTTCTACCAGCAGCCTTTCGCAGGTCGTCAGTTCATTACTCCCTGTAGCTGGATATTACCAACAGAATTAGTTCATCATCATCATCGGCCTATAGCACTCCACTGCTGGACATAGGCCTCCCCGAATAAATAAAGAATTTTGGGGGAATATGCCCATAATCCCTACGCTGGTTATGCGGGTTAAGGATCGCAGGACACAGCTTCTCGGCCATTGACGCTGCTGCCCGTTGTCGGCCAGGGAATTTAGCTGTGTCGATGGAGACTGCGCTATGCCGCAATCAGCCGGTCGCCAGAGCCCCGTTCGTTAATTAGCAGGGTGCACCGTGAGCAGGTAAGGTTGGTCCGGTTCCTGAAGATGGTGGTTGGAACCGCTTACACCCCAGTTCATCATTTGGAATCATGACGACCTCTGTGGCGCAGTGGGCGAAGGCCCCGCTGAGACGTCTTAACTAGTCTTAATTAGTCTCACAAGGTTTAATGGCTCTACACGTGATGGATTCTTCAGAATACCAGCTTCCACTGCTAAAACAGCGGATATAATGCTGAGTCGAAGCCATTTTGCTGCTGTAGCACACATCCCACCATGTTTTATGTTCACTGTTTCTCTATTTTGTTTGTTACGTTTTTATTTTTTTTGTGTTGTGTGTTCAGTTGCAAATAAATATATGTATCTTTATTATTTGTATCTTTATTTAATAAATCTATTAAATCTATTATTAAATCTAAATGCCTATGTCTATGTCTAGACGCAGAAGTTTGCGGGTTCGATTCCCGCTGCTGAACAAATGTTTGCATGTTCCGCAGATATTGGTCTCGGGTCTGGGTGTTTTCTATGTATGGTAAGTATTTAACAAAAAAAGTATATATGTAGTATATCAATCATGTGGTTCCCATAATACAAGCTCTGCTTAGTTTGGGGCTACGTGATGCTGTGTGATAACGTCCATCATTATTATTATTAATTTAGGAGCTTCGGTCCCGCGATTGAATCCTGACTACGTCCATGAAGTGACCAGGCTCTGGCCACTTCATGGACGCCACGATCCGTGACGGCCGGCGGGACAATAGAATAAGTGCAATAATTAATAGTGCTAGAGAATTTGGACAGGTTGCCTTGCCCAAGGTCACTTAGTTAGCTGGCTAGATTAAACTAAGGGTACCTTTCCGTTCTTGGTGATCTACGCTCAGAATCAGAGTTTGACTGGAGGTGTTCGTCCTAAGGGGTGTAAGGTGTATCAAACCCCATATTTGTAACCCAAGCCAACCTCACCTGCATGTGGTGGACCCTGCTAGCTAACAAACGAGGCTCTGGCGGCCGGCTGATTGCAGCATAGCGCAGCCTAGCACCGGCACAACTAAATGCCCTGGCCGCCGACGGGCAGCAGTGTCGAGGGTGCGAGAACCCAACCCGCATGCCCAGCATGGGGATTATGGACATATCCCCCTTTATGAGGGGAGGCCTATGTCCAGCAGTGGACTGATATAGGCTGATGTGTCCGTCCGAAGGCTCGTTCCGAGTAGGCCGAGTAGTAGGTACCTACTTATCATAACTCATGGACTTACTAACTAACTAAACTTCGGACTCCAGATATTGAGATAACAAAATCTAAAAAACCACAATAAGATTAATACATTGATTCAAATTATATGTTCAAGAAAACTCATATTGTTATCAAAGTAGGGATTTCCTAAAACAACAGGCTGAGTTTTCCCAAGATTTATATCGCGAAATGTATTTTATCTAACTAAGTACAAGATAAAGGAACCTATCATGATTAAAATACCGGCTATCTTTATGTGAATGATTTTAATTTGAACGTTTATGTAGATGCTACAATATTGCATACCACTCCTTACAATGTTTGCATACCGTTACAGGTCAGGCATGTTGTCATACAACAACAAGAACTAACAACAACAACTACTTTTTTACATCCTACTTACTTTATAAATGTAAATCATCATTTATTTAATAGCTGTGCTCTTGTCGGCGCAACTGATGCAGCTCCTTCCATCTGCCTCTCTCTAAAGCCTCCTTTACTTCCCTATACGACATGACATCTACTTTCTCTTTAATGTGCCTCATATAATTTATCCTTGGTCTTCCCCTCCCTCTCTCTACTTTACCCTCTATGATGTTGCTTATAAAGTTTCCAATCATCTTTCCTCTTCTGTCTTCTATATTTTTTAACATAAGTCTCTCTTTGGCGACTCAACTCACAACTTCTTTATTAGTTACCAATAACATAACATAAATAATCGGCTCTAATTAGAGCCGAGCTGAAGAAATTCTACACCAGCATAATAATAATAATAATATGTTTTTGATGTTTATTTGTGTACATAAGTAGTATTAAGTGTAATTATAGTAAAAAATGTATTTTAGACGAGTTTACTATTAAATAAAGTGTCATAATAATAATCCTGGACGTTATCACACAGCATCATGTAGCCCCAAACTAAGCAGAGCTTGTGTTATGGGAACCACATAATTGATATACTACATAGATTTTTTTTTGTAAATACATACATATCATACATAGAAAACACCCAGACCCGAGACAAATATCTGCAGAACATGCAAACATTTGTCCTGCAGCGGGAATCGAACCCGCAAACCTCTGCGTCACAGGCGGACCTTCGCCCACTGCGCCACAGAGGTCGTCAAAACCCTTAGACCGCAAAAAACATTGTAGGCCATAATTTATTTCTTAACTACTGTTGTTTTCTTTTTTTTTTTTGTTAATATCATGTACATACAATATAAAAATATTATTTCTTAATTTTGAGTTAATTTCTTTTTGAAGTCAGTAAAATTTTTTTTAATTACTTTTTATTTCGTAATTTTTAGTTTTAAGTAACCTAACCTAACCGGGACAGTTTCGGCTTCGGTTACGACCAATGGCCGAAATGGACTAACTGTTGTGTATAACACCTACCTACTACCATGTAGGTAGCCTTACCTACCATCAAGTACCAACCTGGTACTTAACAGCTAAGAGCTAAACGCCGCTCCCCACAATTAGACTTCTTCTGAATTGCAGCAATAGGTAGGCACTTAGGTAGGTAGGTCGGTAGGTACCTATGGAAATCGGCCTGTGTGGAGAAGCACCAGGTACCTAAGTACTACCTAATTATATTCCGAGAGAAATTCCCAGTTGTAAGTATACATAAGACCAGCTTAACAGCCACCACCATACTAGCCTATATCAGTCCACTGCTGGACATCGGCCATGTCAGTCCATTGCTGGACATAGGCCTCCCCTAATAAAGAAGGATATGCCCATAATCACCACGCTGAGCATGCGGGTTGGGGATCGCAGAGCACAACTTTTCGTACTGCCGACGCTGCTGCCCGTCTGCGGCCTAGGGATTTCGCAATCCCATTTTTCCTACATGCACTAGAATTTGACCAATGTTTTTGAGATTTTCCCTGTAGCTCCTGGAGGTCACACTTAATGATACGTATTTAGTCCATATCTTGAAAACTGCTGAACCGATTTTGATGAAACTTGCACTGTTCCCTAAGTTGAAGTAAATGTAAGCTAATAAAAAAAGAATGGTCAAAATAGGATAAGTAGTTTCGGATATATGCGTGGACGAACATACATACATACATATCTACCTACCTTTCAAATGTTGTATATTTGTTTGGAAGCCCTAATAGATTCACTTCAGTGAATTTATTGCAATTTCAATAATATTACATAAAATACGTATCGAATTGATAACCTCCTTTTTTTGAAGTCCGCATTAAAGGGATACACTCTGATTTAGGTGTTTTATTTGAGTAAGTATATTCAATATGAAACAGTAAATAAAAAACAAAACCCTACACTAAAACATTAGGTCACAATAAAAACATAATCAAATATCTTGGTCACAAACACAAAACTACGTATAAAGTATTATTTTATATTAAAGTTAAAAAAAGAAAAGGCACAGATTAGGAAACAAGGTGCTCAACAATAATTTTAAAGTTCATCCACTGTGTAGGTACCTACAGACACTTCTCCAAAGGAAAAGACTTTAATGTATTTCCAATCATCCGCACGGAACTACTAAAAAACTATTACTTAAGTACCTATAAACTTGCTCTACTATTTTGTCATTTAGCATTTTTTCATCACGAGAAATAAGAAAACGGTAAAAAAAGCTAACATAGGACATAACCTAATATGATATTTTGTTTAGCAAAATTTGTTTGACAAAATTTATATTTAGTATCAATAAATCTGCATGAAAACAGCTTTCCTATGATAATGATAGAGACAAAGTATTTTCAATTGCAATTGAAAAAGTTCTAAGCTAAGTAGACCACTTACAAAATGTTTGCCATAAGGCGAAATTCTGGCAGAATAATGGCAGCACAGCAAATTGGTGACTGGCCAAAATGTTCGGAAAAGAAGTTCGTATTTATCATCATCATGAATACGAACTTCTTTTCCGAAATAGAACTACTATGTACATTAAGTACTTACAATTGACGGAGATATTGGTGATCATAGGGTGAGGATGAGGATGAGGTTTTTTGAGTTTTCCGGGAAAAGTACCAATCCTTCAGGAATAAAATTTATATGGGACCACCTGTGAAGTAAACTCTTTTAAACAAAAAAATAATTTTGAAAATTGGTCAACAATTGACGGAGTTATCGGTGAACATACATAAAAAAAGCCGAAAAAAAGGTTCCGACGAATTGACAACCTCCTTTTTAAATAAATAAAATAAAATAAAAATAAAAATCATTTAATTAAGGTTAAAAGCCCAGAAAAGTAGAAATCATAATACATTATGAATAAGTAGGTACATACTAGAAAAAAAAAAAAAGTCAAATAAAAATAATAAGGAAAATGTCAAATCGTTTTTGAAGTCGGTTAAAATAAATTGTAAACATAACCACTGACTGATTGATTAATATTCAAAAATAAAAAGGCGCACAAAGCTGACCGCAAAGTACGGCTTGCACCGCCCCTCGCATGCTGCTGCCCCTCTTGGCCCTTGGCCCCTGAAGCCTATGATGATATATTGAGTAGTTGCAAGCGTGAAAGCGTGAAAAACACACTCGCATACGCATTAGTAAAATTAGTTAGGATAGGATTAATTGAGATTATTCCAATGAACCTACAACCCACACGCGATACCTCTATTGTAAGTTCGTGAAGAGCAAGTTATCTTACAGATTCCAGATGATGCTACAGCATCAGGTCACCTGATCTTGCAATCAGTGATTCCTTTAGAAAACCTCAGCAGCTATCGCGAGTTCAATTAAATAGCCCTGCCTTTCCAGATCATAGTGCTCAAAACGCGAAAGTCTGTTAATTATGAATTGTGCTTTCAACACTCAAAGTAAATAATCAATATTTTTTTTGCTTTTGAAGCAGACGCGGGTGCAACGTTCAATTATCACGGGTGCAACCCGTTTATCTATAGTGAATTTATACGTCATTCTGCTTACGAAACTACATACTGACCAACTTATGAAATCAAACAATATTACATATTACTAATTAATGCACTTAATCAACAATTTGAATAATTCCTTTTAAATGTTTTTACTGTCATAAAAAAGGAGGTTATCAATTCGATACGTATGTATGTAATAAGTATTACTGGAATTGCAAAATATTCACAATTTGAATCTATTAGGGCTTCTAAACAAATATACAAAATTTAAGAGGTATGTGTTTGTCCACGCATATCTCCAACTTATCCGATTTTGACCATTCTTTTTTTTAATAGCTTACATTTACTACAACTTAGGAAACAGTGCAAGTTTCATTACAATCGGTTCTGCAGTTTTCAAGATATGAACTAAATACCTAGTCTTGCCATAAATATTGCCACGAAGAAAAACATTTTTTATTTTATTGCAAATCATATTTATTACTTTTACAGTGTGTTAGTTTATTACATAAATATTATAAAACAATTTAAAATATAAAAAGCTTATTCGAAGTGGTATCCATTGGCTGCAATACAGTCCTTTAAACGTTGAGGCCAGTTATCAATAGAAGCACGAACTCTTTCCATTGGAAAATTCTTCACTGCAAATCGTATGGATTGTTTTAGGGACTCACAATTAACATGGCGTTTAGAGCAAGCCGTACTCTCTAAAACTGACTATAATCATAATCCAGCGGATTAAGATCAGGACTAGACGACGGCCAGTCTTTAAGAAAGAAAGAAAGAAAAGAAAGAAAGAAAAGAAAGAAAATGAATTTATTTGCAACAACTAGACTTACATAGACATACATTACAGAGTAAAACAAAGGTATTAAAGTGACCGTAAGCCCGGACGTCACAAAAGGGACTCTGACTCAGCATAAGCTGGCTGGCTAGCAGGCTAGCAACCAACGCTGGTCTTCCGTCAGAGCCAGACGTTAATGTTACGGACAATCTACCCACATAATAATATTAATAAGTATACATACAAACGGACAATAATAGTTAACATACAACATAATTCGGACAGGCTGAATCATAACAACATAAACTTATTACTACATAGCCAAAAAACGATTACAACAAAAAAAAAACTATTTTCTGGAAAATTCGAAAAACTTGCTGCTGCAAAAAGATGGAACAAAAAGATGTGAACCAAAAAAGGTAAATTAATTTATAAAACAATTTCACCACTCTACTATTATATATAATCACGCTTATAAAATACTTGTGTCGTGACTGAGACTTCCCTGTTCCTTCTGATGGTCAAACAGGAATTTCTTTAATTTAATTCTAAAACCATGTACATTTTGCAGGTTCCTTATCGGCGGGGTATGTTGTTCCAGCACTTAGAAGCCGCATAGCGAAAGCTACCCCTGAAACAGGCAGAGCTATGCCGCTGTGTCGCGAGTTGCTTCGAGCACTGGCGAGAACCACAGTATCTAGAGCTAGAGGACCACGACAACTTCTCATAAAGATACGACGGCGCCTTATGCTTCATAATACCGAACATAAGGCACGCAAGGTGCAGTTTACGGCGGTGCATCATTTTTAAAATGAGATGTTTATTTAAAAACGGTGTTACATGACCTCTCAACGGAATATCAAAGCAGAAGCGGGCGCAGGCATTTTGAACACGCTGAACAAGTCTTTGCGTTCTAGAGAGTAAACGAGGCCCAATAACTACATCAGCATAATTTAATTTTGATAGCACAATAGACTCCACAAGACGGATACGCAAATCAGTACTAAGATACGGTCTCAATCTATATAGAACTTTCAGTCTATAGAAGCAGTTCCTAACAGATTCAGCAACATGCTTCTCAAACCGAAGGTGACAGTCCATCTGTAGACCGAGATTCCGCGCTTCGTAGACACGCTCGACTGGTTCACCCATTAGTACCACATTTTGCGTGAGGCTGAGACGATCCAAGTGATATTTAGTACCAAAAATCAGGTATTTAGTTTTAATCGGGTTTAGTAACAGGCTGTTTCTTTTTGACCATAGAGCTATGTTAGACAAATCCTTATTAAGATTTTCTATGGTACTTTCAATATCTGAAGGTTTGCAGGAGATGTAGACCTGGATATCATCAGCGTAGATATGAAAATTACAGTTTTTAATAACAGTTTGTACGTCAGCAGAGAAAATTACAAAAAGAAGAGGCCCTAGAATCGATCCCTGAGGAACTCCTTGTTTGACTGGCAGACAGTCAGAAAAAACGTCGGTACCGTCATTACGAATTATTTTCGTGCTCTGGAAACGGTCACTAAGATAACTATTGAACCACCGTAAGGCATTCTGGTCAAAACCATAATAAATTAATTTAGACAGCAGTAAATTTATATTTAAGGAATCAAGTGCCCTAGAAAAATCCAGCAGAACGAGCAGAGTACATAGCCCTTAATCTTGTGCACACAGTATCTGATCACAGACATCGAGCAAAGCAGTTGTGGTACTCCGCCCTTTCCTAAAACCCGACTGTACATCAGGCAGAATGCCATTCCTTTCGACATACTCTGTTAACTGACAGCTTATAACTTTTTCTAATATTTTTGATAAGCACGGCAGTGTACTTATGGGTCTGAGCTCATTTAAAACAGTTGGACTTGTTATTTTAGGCAGAGGCAATACAATAGCCTGTTTCCAAGCATCAGGAAAAACTGAGGAGCTAATAGACTTATTGATTAACAAAGTTATCGTATCAAGTGCATCAGGTAAAGTCATCATTAGCATATCTGATAAGATCCAGACCTACTGCTTTGGCCTTGAGGCTACGTATTATTTAGTACGTATTATTTATTTTAGCTCTGATGAAGTCCGAAACGTTCACTTCCAACCAAGACTGCGTGGACCGAGTTTTATGACCCGTCGCCGAGTCTTGTTGGAAGGACTTGGTTATTGAACATGGTGTTGTTATGGGGCTTAACTACCTTCTCAAGAATGGTATTTTGATACACTTGTGCCGATGTTTTGATACCTTTTTCACAAAAATATGTCTCTGTCACTCCTTCATAGCTAACACCCCACCAAACCATCACTGAAGTCGGATAATGCCCACGTTGCACTCTGTCGACTAATTGGGAAGCTTCCTTAGAGCTTCGAGCATAAATACGGTCATTTTGTTTCTTAAAATGTTGCTAAATTATAAATATTTTCTCATCCGTAAACAAATTTTTTCTGTGACCTCCCTTTGCGTACCGCTTCAGTAGTTGTTTCGATTTTACCACCCTATTATTTTTTAAATTATCAGTTAAAAAATGACCAGTGCGTCTCTTATAGGCTGCAAGTCCTAAGTCATCTTTTAAAATACGTGACATGGTTCTGGGTGCTATTTTCATGTCCCGAGATAAAATCTTTTGCTTTCGGACAGGATTTCTTCGAATTCTTTCCCTTACTGCTTTGACCACCTTTTTCGTACGAAAATACGTGGACGGCCAGATGTTTTTCTGTCACAAACAGAGGAGGTCTCATTGTACCTATTTATAGCCCGATACACAAACATTTGATTAATACCAAGCGTATGGAGAGTTTTAAAAATTCCATTTGGCTGCATACCAACTTTGTGTAATGCAATCACAGCGATTCGGTTCTCTTTAGCACCCCACTCCATTTTAATATCGCAAAATATTGTACAATGTACCTGTTGGTGCTATTGGCGCCAAAATTAGAAAAGTCAATGAACAATCGTATAAAAATAAAAATGACAGATTCCAAATTCAATTTTTTTTTTAAATTTTAACAGTAGGTATTTACTGCCAGACTAGGTATACGTATCATTAAGTGTGACGGCCAGGAGCTACAGGTGCGTTGTCAAAGGGAAAAATCTCTCAAAACCTTGGTCAAATACTAGTACATTTTATTGTTCCATTTTAAATCCGCGATCAGTTGTTGGACTATAAGCGGATGAGTGGTATAGCGGCGGCGTTTAGGATCCAGACTGATCAGTCTTTCTCCTTCTCTTGGCAGCAGGTTATCCAGGACATGCGTTCTGTTTAAGTATTTTCCACAAGTGATGTTGCTAGCGGGTTGGCGTGACGTTTCAGGCGTTCTAAGTAATTTTTCCCTCATAACTGTATTTCTTCGTCAACAGTTGGGACTCCCTAAACTCGTGGATTTCGTTGTTGGTAGTATACCACGGTGAGTTAGATATGACACGGAGGATCTTCTTTTGGCAACGTTGGATAATAGTCCGGTTGGATTTGCAGGTAGTACTCCATATCTGTAACCCGTAGGTCCATATTGGGTTTTAGGATGCTGTTTTAAACTAGCCGCTTGTTGCATATTGAGATCCGTGACTTGGGTCCTACCTAGCAGCCACTTCACTTCACTTCTTTAATATTTGGCTTCTGGGATAATTTCCATAATAATATTGTTCATAATAATATGAGGCAACGTAATACGGTTTATAAGTCCAGTCGTCCAGTCGTTCAGTCTTCAGTCCAAGCAGCCACATTTGAAGCGAATAAAAAAATCATCAAAAAACATCACTGTCAACTAGACATTTACTTAGCAGTGTCAAGTCAAAAAAGGTGTCAATTGTCAATGTCAAAATTATAATGGCTGGATTCGTTGTTCGTCGGATTCCAACTTTCTTTTCTTTTCTTTCGTAAAAGTTACAACCAGTTTTCCCTGCGTGATGGTGTAAAATTAGCTTCAAAGTTTTAATTGGTACATAGATAACGTAACCATGTCATCTAAAATGGGTGATAGCAGTGACTCCGAAGAGTTTTATGACGCCGAAGAGTTCACACCTATCAAGGGTTCCAAGTATGTGAATCATTTCACTATTACTTATTTATTCCTATAACTTCTTCAATAGGAACATAATGTGGTTGCTTTCAATAATACCGTTGCACAATATTCGATAATCACGGAAACTATAACGATTACAAATGATCAAAAACAGATGTTCAAAATTCAATCATCATGGTAGCTTTATTTACGTCCTTGGCGGCCTAGGCTCGCCAAAACTGTTGTGCTTCGATGCGGTAACAACAAGGCTTTATAGAACAATGAGTTATTAGACCAAAACAAATATTCACAACACTTATTGACAAGAAAACAATGGCATAACTTTAGTTCCATCGCTGGCCATAACTGGATAAACTACATTACCTTTAATATATCGAACTATACTCCACTTCAGATACGCATCGCATGCTGAATTAGCATGTATAATATCAATTATGTATGCTAGTGTGTTATCTAATACCATTTCAATGCGTCGTGTGGCAAGAAAGCACCTGTTCTTAGTTTTGAAGTGAACATTTCTAAAACGATGTTAAATTCTAGTAACAGTGAGTAAGTAACTTTTCACTTAAACAGAATTATTAGGCATTTGCTGGTGTAGGTAGGTACCTAAAGTGCTGTAAAAAAAGTTACTAGTTTCTTTATTATAATCATTTAATTTAGGTTGTGTCTTGAGTATCCTAAAAACACTATTTATATTTAAAATCTGTTTTTATTATAATTATTATTATTTAACTATAGACAAGCAGCTTGATACTGATGTGTCTATTTCAGGCATTGTTAAAAAACAAAGCGAATTCATTATCTGTTACTTTTTTTTATCACTGATTAATTTAGTCGTAGCTGGATGTTGAGCTTTTTTTTAAAGCTGTTTACTGAAGTAGCCGATACAATCTACTCCTGTTACCCAAGAAGTAATTATGTTCTTCCAAGTGGCTACTTTTTAAACATATACAATGCGAATTGAGCTGTGGTAGGAATGTTAGTATTACAAGTTGGGAGTTATTAATATTACTGCATGTATTCATAACTCCCAGTATTAAGTAGATATTTAAAAATCTATGTTTTACATATATTTTCCTTTATAAATGGTTGTACCAAGTCCAAAGACCAAAATAAATAAAATAAAATAAATTTTATAGGATGTGTAATTATAAAAATTGACACAAGACACTGGAGAACAAGTGGCAAAAACATTGCTCAGCATTTATTGCACCGACTTTGAACACTTTTCAAGTGACATAAGGTCTAAATTAGTGCAAATTTGGCATTTTGAAGTTTATTTATGTCAAATATGCTTGGACAACTTGTCAGTTTTCACTTGAAGACTGTTACTCTCTAAAGTGTTCTATATAATTATCTCAATACCTACCAGTGTTAAATTTTACATACAATTAGTATTTAAAAAACTAAGCTACAGTCATCTTCACAGAAGATCCTCACTATGCAGGAGTATAAGCATCTCAGACTGTGTGGATGGAGCCGAGACAGACAAGAGCCCCCCGGCCAAGCCAGGCCCAGCCAAGGTAGATCCCGTAGCTGCTTCAAACGCTCCCATTATGACTGAGGACACAGATACAGAGGACGACCGGACTACCGTTAAAAATGTTTGTACCTACAACTTACCATGTCTGTTTCTGACTTATGTAAATCTTTAGCGAAGAGATTTCTTTACAAATGAGCATACTAAATAACACCATTTAATCAAAAGTAAGGGCTAAAAAAAAGTTCATCCATGTCAGCAATCTTCAAAATTATTGTTTTTTAACAACATACTTACTCACTCATGTCACTCTTATGGTCATGCTGGATGATGTAAGTGTCACTTCTTTAATATTTGTGAATCCTGAAATCCTTAGCCAGTGACTCACGTAAGTCAGAAAAAGCACATTGAAACTTTGCACATAAAAATGACTCATTCATTCTTTATGCAATGGCTTCTGGTATAATTTTCCACAATTTCGCCTGTTTAAAGTATCTAAGCGCATTGAAACTTTTCACTTAATAATGACTCACGAATCATAACTACAATTTTTTTATTATTTTTATTTAGTTCTTAACTGCATTGTATAGTTATAGCTACTATTACTGCGTCGTTCTGTAGACAGGGTGAAAAGACGCTCATTAGGATAGGCCCATGGCTAGCAGTGGACTGGTAAAGGCTGATGATGATTACTGATTATAGGGCTTGCATTAACCTCAATAGCCGCTTGTAATTTGACCCTTAAGGTGGCGGTGCTCTGTTCGCTGGGGCCTGACGCTAGTACTATGTGCAAAAAGAAGACTCTATGATAACGCAGTGTGTCATCATCATCACCCTATAGCGGTCCACTGCGGGACATAGGCCTCCCCTAATGGAGTCTGTACCAAAGAATACAGTAAAACAAATAAAATGTTCCTTTAAACTTTACAAGCATCTAGTAGATCTTTTAGGCGGTAGTTTTAGTACAGTTCAACAGTAAATAATAGTCACAATGGATCCCTCTGAAGGCTCAGCAAATGATTCAACCAATCTTAGTACACCCACTACCACACCAGCCTATATCAGTCCACTGCTGGATATAGGCCTCCCCTAATAAAGCCTAGGGGGATATACCCGTAATCCCCACGCTGGGCATGCGGGTTGGTGATCGCAGGGCACAGCCTCTCGCACCACCGATGGTGCTGCCCGTGTCGGTGGTGAGGGGATTTATCTGTGCCGATGTAGGCTGCGCTATGCCGCATACAGCCGCCGCCAGAACCTCGTTCGTTGTTTAGCAGGGTGCACCACGTGCAGGTGAGGTTGGCTTGGGTTCCGAAGATGGGGGTTGGAACCCTGTACACCCAAATCTTAGTACAATCTGACCCAAATATAAACTGCGTCGCTGCTTGCAAGTTGCAGCCAACCTGAGAGAGACATATATCGTGGCTATTGTAAACTCAGTTATAATATGACACATTCAATGGTTTTGTTGTTTGTGATCAGGTGGTACAAGGTCGGCGGAGGTTTCAGGAGCTCCGGCGATGTATGCAGACGGAGGAAGAAGATGAGGGGGTCATGCCTGACCCGTCAGGGTCCATCGACCATCAGACGTACACACTGGAGCACCCCTTTAAGTAAGCTGATACCACAATCCTATCATCAGCCTATAATACCATGAGAGCGAAGCGAAACGTTGAAGCTATGGTTATACCGCTATCATTGTACCACTCCTTAGGCTACGGAGACGAAGTCAGTGGGCGCGGGGCGGCGGCGGTGCGAGGAACGGCGCGTTTCATTGGATAGATTCAAGGCCTGCGCAGACCGCGACGGCATGGCAAGGGATTCCCAATCTATCGAAATAGAAATACGATGAATGAAGAATGAAGGGATTTCAATGTTTACCATGAACATTTCATTGGTAAACATTGAAATCCCTTGCAATGCCGTTCCGGTCTGCGCAGGCCTTTATATGGAAGTTGTCTCGAAGGCAGCGTGGAGTGGCGTACGAGCAATGTGCGTGCGTAGCGGTGTAGCGGTGCCCGCGCGTCTGCATTAAAACAACGCTTTAGCGCCGCGCGATCTGCCCGCTCGAGACTGGGTTTGTGTGGCCGCTCCGCTCCCCGCGCCGCTCCCCGCGCCGCCGCCGCCCCGCAATCGCTGACTTCGAGACCGCGGCCTTAGGTATGTGCGCGGCGCGGGGAGGGACGTTTATGTCAGACACATGAGATTTGTTAATTTTTCCTCGACCCCCACCTCGCCGCGCTTTCCTAAGGAGTGCTACAGCAGTAATGGTATAACTATAGTACAAAATAAGTTCCACCCCCGACGGCCTCTGCGGTGCTGTGGACGAAGGCTCGACTGAGACGCAGTAGGTTGCGGGTTCGATTCCTGCCGCGATGGAAATTTTTGTATGATCTGCAAATATTTGTCTTGGGTCTGGGTGTTTTCTATGTATGTATTTACAAAAAAATGTATATCATCACACTAAAAATATAAATGCTAAAGTAGATAGATAAGATAAACTCTTTAATGTACACCACAAAAAAAAAACAGTATTCAGGATAATTTGCAATTTAAAAAAAAGGTACAATATACAGTCTTATATTGATGAACTCTGTGGTCGAAGGTCCGCCTGGGACGCAGAAGGTTGCGGGTTCGATTCTCGATGCGGGACAAATGTTTGCATGTTCTACAGATATTTGTCTAGGGTCTGGGTGTTTTCTATGTACCTATATGGTATGTATTTACATATATATTGCTAAAGGCGATCTCTTTCAGATTACCTTTTATGTAACTAATATTGCGTGTGTTTGAGTAGGTTTGTCCCTACTCAACCATAGTTTATGGAAGGAAATAGTTTGTGACCTGGATTAAGACAGAGTTTGCTTTTTATCCCGGTACCAGGCGAGCGAAGCCAATAGTCAGTAATCAGTCAAGTGATTTGAATACAACAAGCTCTGTTTTTGTGGCTATTTGATGCTGTGTAATAATAATGTTCAGCATTAATTTTTATTGTAAAAATTATCGTTGCCACTTCAATGACTGAATTTGACCATTACAGAATAATATCCCACGACACAATGAGCCTACAAAGTATGACATCATTGGGAAGAATCGGAAGAATACTTAGTGGGGCTGCAGAATCTCAGTGTAAGTTCATTGTTTATTCGACGCACATCCAACGGAGGGAAATTATTATTTAAATGCCTCCTTTACAATGTCGAGTTTGGCATCCCATTTTGGGAAATGTATTCCTATTGTAAAGTTATGTTTGCTTCGTATGAGCGAAAACTTAATTCTGGAATATCCTAGCTCAGCTTTTAAGGTCATTCTAAGGCCTCTCACACTAATATTGTAAATTTAAAAGTTTGTGTGCTTGTATGTTTGTTACCACGCAAATCCGTAATAGCTGTATGGATTTGAATGGAACATGGAATGATACATAGTTCGTAACCTAGATGTATGTAGGCCGTTGGGGTAAACGAGTTCTAGAGTGGACACGAGATCAGCCTATAGCAGTCCACTGCTGGACATAGGCCTCCCCTAATGAGCGGCATTGCGCCCTGTCCTGAGCTCGACGCATCCAGCTTCTACCAGCAGCCTTTCGCAAATCGCCACTCTAACTGGCCGGAGAGCGTCCTATACTACGTTTGAAGTACAATGAAAATAAATTACGATAGAACGATGAGACCAAAAAATAACTGCGTCAGCGATCGTCTCCTTGAAATAAAGTAGTAAAAACTCATTTATTTCACCATAGGAACATATAGTACCCTTGGTTACGTCAATTTGTAAAATTAGGCATGAAACACAGAACTTACACCAAAGAATTCAAGTAAATAAATTGTTTATTTGCAGTAAATATACGTGAATCGGCACATCATCCCTCGGCCTCATCGAGAGAGCCGTCGACGATATCGGATGAGCACTCGGCCGCCGAGATTCGACCGCAAAATGGTACGTTTGAAGTCTCACTGCGGCGGCCGAACACGCCATTAAAAGACATTACATTAACCAGATGGACCAATGACATCGTCAAGATTGCAGGTAATCGGTGGATGGAGAGGGATTAAGACCGTTCTTCGTGGAATTCCAGGGAATTCCGTTCTTCGTGGAATTCGTTGCTTTGCTCGTTATAGCCAAATAGGTGCCGCTATTGCGCCGAGCGGGGTTAATGTACATCATCATCAACAATCTGTAGAAGTCCACTGCTGAACATAGGCCGTTCAGCCCGCTCGGCGCAATAGCGCCACCTATTTGGGTATAACGAGCAAAGCAACGAAAAGAATGAGATCTCGGATAGGAGGAAGGGAGAGAGGAAGGGGTCCGATGTTGCCCGATTGAAATGTTAGAGTGTCGCCGCGCGGAACACACTGAGAGCTGAGGGCTTAAATGTTTATAGGCAGAAAAAGGGGCAAAAATAGACTTGTGAATGAATATTTGCAGATCATATAAACATTGGGGTGTAAGTGGTTCCATCCTCCATCTAAGCGGAACCCAAGCCAACCTCACCTGCACGTGGTGCACCCTGCTAACTAACAAACGAGGCTCTGGCGGCCGGCTGATTGCAGCTTAGCGCAGCCTAAAACACCGGCACAGCTACATTCCCTGGCTGCCGATGGGCAGCAGCGTAGGTGGTGCTAGAAGCTGTGCCCTGCGATCCCCAAACCGCATGCCCAGCGTGGGGATTATGGGCATATCCCCCTTCTTATTAGGGGAGGCCTATGTCCAGCAGTGGACTGATATAGGCTGTTGATGTTGATGTTGATATAAACATTTGTCTCGCGGTGGCAATAGAACCATTTCCGTCTCAGGTTACTTGTAAACAAAAAAGTAGGGCAATAAACTTGCTTCTCGCATCACACCCACTCCACCGCGACCATTTCCTCTGTCTTTTGTAAATTGTTTATGTGCTGTCTTTATTGTTGTAACTAACGCTTCCCCTATCTAACTCTTGCAGTGATATCTATGGCGGAACCGGATGTTATAGCAAGTACCAAAGCAAACAGTCTCAAACAGAACCGGAACTCGTCCGCGGCGGTCGCCGTTTCCGGTTCCAGTGGCGCCCCGCAACCTGTGGCGCCACCTAGGAAAAAGAAACGAAGTAAGATGTGTATTGAAGAACCATGCTCAAGTCTTCACTTGAGATATATTTTGAAATTTACAAAAAATCCTACTAAACTAAACGCGAAAGTTTGTGAGTATGTTACTCTTTCACAAAACTACAGAACGGATTTGGATGAAACGTGGAATATACATAGTTAATGACCTGGATTAACATATAGGCTACTTTTTATCCCGGTACCACGCGAGCGAAGCCGCGGGCGGAAGTGTAATAAATAACGCTTGACAATTTCACACAACTTAAGCCCTAAAGTAAGCTCAGCTTTTATTATGGGAACCACATGACTGATATATTACATAGATGTATATGTTTTGTAAATACATTATCATAAATAGAAAACACTCTGACCGAAAACAAATATTTGCAGTATATGATGCAAACATTTGTCTCGCGGCGGGAATCGAACCGGCAATCTTCTGCGGCTTTTCCACTGCGCCACTGCTGCGGTCATCATTTACATTGAAAACTCTAAAACTTACGTTTATTTCGTACCATTTCGTTCGCATGCCACGAGACAGGTTGCAAATCCATCGTCGTTTTTATGTGAACAGTAACCTGTTCAAAACAATTGTTGTTTTTTAGGTTTCCGTATCTAAAGGGTAAAACGGGACCCTATTACTAAGACTCCACTGTCCGTCTGTCTGTCACCAGGCTGTATCTCATGAACCGTGATAGCTAGACAGAACCCAATCAAATCTACGAAATGTTTAACGTCCCCTTACCAACCAATAGGTTATGAAGCAGACGATTAAACTGGCAAATACCAGGAGCAGATTACAGTAGATCTTGCTGCCGAGATGCAAAGTGCACCCCGGTACTCAGGTGAGTTACTCGTGCGCTAAGGACGCACTACCATTTGTCCATGAATGGTACCGGAGCTGTTATGTCGCTCACTACCCGCTAACCACTGAAGGGGACTTTAAACACTTCGTGATAGCTAGACAGTTGAAATTTTACATATGATGTATTTCTATTGCCGCTAAAACAATACTAAAAACAGATATACGTAAAATAAATGGCCTCCATACAACAAAAGTGTTTTTCTTGGCGTTTTTTTTGCTCGATATTAATAATAACAGGCAGACGCTTGAAATATTCACAGATTATAAACTGAGGGGGGCTCCCATACATGTATAGATAATGTTACGGGTTCGTGCACGAGTCGACTCTCACTTGGCTGTTTTTTTATTAAAGTAGTGATATGTTTGTTACAGACAGACTGCACGGCTCCCAGTCGCTGAGTACAACAGACGGAGACAACCTCAGCATCTGCACGGGAGACACAGACATCGACGATGAAATGCGGCTCGCTGCGCTCTCCAGGGAGAAACCGAGACTGCAGGAACTCATAGTCGAGGTGACTACATCACCCTAATATTATAAATGAGACAGTTTGTGTGTGTGTGCTATTAAAACCAAGGCTTCATTTTACTATTCCTATTAAATAAATAATAATGTAGGACGTAATCACACAGCATCATGTAGCCCCAAACTAAGCAGAGCTTGTGTTATGGGAACCACATGATCGATATACTACACATATAATTGTTTTTTTAAAATACATACATATCTTACATAGAAAACACCCAGACCTGAGACAAATATCTACAGAACATGCAAACATTTGTCCTTTAGCGGAAATCGAACCCGCAACCTTCTGCGTCTCAGGCGGACCTTCGCCCACTGCGCCACAGAGGCCGTCATAACGACTCTTGAGGCCGTCAAGAGTCGTTATGAATCGTAAAGTGTAGACAGTTGCAATTTTAAGATGGTCCTCACACTGGTGCCTGTAGTGGGTCATCTTGCGACTCGAACATCAGCATTGAAAATCAGCATCGATCAACGCCAATGTCTAAATTAATGCTAGTATGTATGTATTTACAACAAAAAAAATATATGTGTAGTATATCAATCATGTGGTTACCATAATACAAGCTCTGCTTAGTTTGGGGCTACTTGATGCTGTGTGATAACTTATTAAATTATTTATACGCATTATTTAATTATTTATAAGCCCGCTGATAGACTGAAAGACAGACAGACAGCCCTATCATATAATAATATGATGTTATTAGTAGAAAGGATAATTGGATATTGAAATATATCCTGAAACTGACAGGAAAAACATTCACTATTTATATTAATTATGTTAGACAGGGAAAAACAGACAACTAATACACCATAGCCTTTCAGAGCTCAATAGTCAGCCATTGCATCAACAATATGAAGGACATACGAGTACATCATAATTCAATTAATTTGGATCAGTGATCTATGGATTCATTCTGTTGTTGTTTATCGAAACTTTCTCGCGTAAATATTGTCTTATCTATTCAGCTATATACAATAGTGACATCGTATCTATGTCCCTCCGAAGTTCGCTCCAAGTAGCGAAGTAGTCTGCCCACTTGATAACAGAAAGTGGGAGTTCCAAATGTTTGGACACTAGAAACTGGCCAGCTAGCAGCTTCTCAAGAGTTTGGGCTTATAGTGTTTGCGCTAAGTTCTCAGTATCTCAATAAACTTACTCATCATCATCATCATCATCATCATCAGCCTATAGCAGTCCACTGCTGGACATAGGCCTCCCCTAATGAGCGCCATTGCGCCCTGTCCTGAGCTCGACGCATCCAGCTTCTACCAGCAGCCTTTCGCAGATCGTCACTCCAACTGGCCGGAGGGCGTCCTACACTACGTTTGCCGAGCCGCGGTCTCCACTCAAGAACTCGTTTACCCCAACGGTTATCGGTTCTTCGGCAGATATGGCCAGCCCACTGCCACTTCAGCTTGCTAATTCTCTGAGCTATGTCGACAACTTTAGTTCTATGTCGGATAAACTCGTTACGGATTTTATCCTAAACTTACTCAGTTCCTATATTTTGGTATTGTACTAGGATTGGTTGAATAGTTTTCTGACCCTAACTACATAGAGACATACAGCCGTGACATCCTGTACATCGTAAGAAAATGCTTCCTCTTTCTTGTCTTCCTTCTTGGTAATTCAACAACAACACCAGTCTATTCAGTCCACTGCTGGACATAGGCCTCCCCTATAAGAAGGGGGATATCCCCATACTGGGCATTGGAGGTTGGGGATCGCAGGACTCAGCTTCTTGCTCCTCCGATCCTGCTGCCCGTCGGTGGCCAGGGGATTTAGCTGTGCCAGTGTTAGGCTGCGCTATGCCGCAATCAGCCGACCACCAGAGTCCCGTGTGTTAAACAGCAGGTGGCACCACGGGCAGGTCAGGTTGGCTTGGGTTCTAAAAATGGAGGTTGTAACTCTTACACCTTACAGTGATTTGGTAGTTTGTTAGTGGTCAACTCTTGTGATGGAGTTTTTAGGCCGCCCGAAGGCCTCCAAGATGGTTAAAGAACTGAACAAGACCGAATCAACATCTTAATGTACCTTACGAATCACGAAAGCACTTGTATCCAAATCCATAAACGATCATTCATCCAAATGGTGACATGGCTGAGGTTCGATGAGGTTTGGCTCGACTCAATTTAATTTCACCCCGTTTAGTAGTTGTTTAGTTTAGTTTATTATACTATCCGATAGAGATCTAATATGCATACAGAAACTCGTCATGAACATTTGTAATATGCATAGAGAAACTCGTGATGTATTGATGTGATATGCATAGAGAAACTCGTGATGTATAGATGTGATATGCATAGAGAGACTCGTGATGTATTGATGTGATATGCATAGAGAAACTCGTGATGTATAGATGTGATATGCATAGAGAAACTCGTGATGTATAGATGTGATATGCATAGAGAGACTCGTGATGTATAGATGTGATATGCATAGTGAAACTCGTGATGTATAGATGTGATATGCATAGAGAGACTCGTGATGTATAGATGTGATATGCATAGAGAGACTCGTGATGTATAGATGTGATATGCATAGAGAGACTCGTGATGTATAGATGTGATATGCATAGAGAGACTCGTGATGTATAGATGTGATATGCATAGAGAGACTCGTGATGTATAGATGTGATATGCATAGAGAAACTCGTGATATATAGATGTGATATCCATAGAGAAACTCGTGATGTATAGATGTGATATGCATAGAGAAACTCGTGATGTATAGATGTGATATGCATAGAGAAACTCGTGATGTATAGATGTGATACGCATAGAGAAACTCGTGATGTATGGATGTGATATGCATAGAGAAACTCGTGATGTATAGATGTGATACGCATAGAGATACTCGTGATGTATAGATGTGATATGCATAGAGAGACTCGTGATGTATAGATGTGATATGCATAGAGAAACTCGTGATGTATAGATGTGATATGCATAGAGAAACTCGTGATGTATAGATGTGATATGCATAGAGAAACTCGTGATGTATAGATGTGATACGCATAGAGAAACTCGTGATGTATTGATGTGATATGCATAGAGAAACTCGTGATGTATAGATGTGATATGCATAGAGAAACTCGTGATGTATAGATGTGATATGCATAGAGAAACTCGTGATGTATAGATGTGATACGCCGACAGGCGGCGGCATGCAGCTCTGCGTGTCAGCTGACGGCGCTGCCGAGTCCGGCCAGCACCATCGAGTCCCTCACCAGAGAGTTCCAGGACTCGCTCGAGCTCTCGCACTCCAAATACGGTAATACAACACCATTTTTTGAAGATTTTTTACATCATAATTTATCATTGCATGCATTTTTTAATTATTTTATAGTGTTTTTAATTATTTGTATACATTAAATTGCACGCCCTTAGTTAGAAATATATTGAAACCGACTCATGAGACTGGGCAAATAAATAATAAAACTAATTAGTCCGTCAGTTTGATTAACAAAAAATATTGGACACGTATTTTTTTATTTATTTAATCAATAGAAATTAACAAAGTTATAGAGCGTCAAAATTCGGGATTGGGGGCTCGTGACGTCACTTTATGTAAAAAGTGTAATTACCCGTGACGTCACGCTGAACTTCAACACGCTATATCTTTATCATTTTTAGTTTAATTGACAAAATAGAAAATACGTGTCCAATATTTTTTGTTATTTTAAATGACGGACTTATTAGATTTTTTTGGGCATCTAGCCTATTATGTAACACCTTTTGTAAAACTGGTGTTTCATGCAATAAATAATACTTTAAGTTACTTTAACACCGGCCTACATCAATCCACTGCTGGACCTAGACTTATACAAGGGAGATATGCCCATAACTCTGAGGCATTTAGGTTGAGGATCGCAGGGCACAGATTCTGCAGCGCCCTAGCTACTGCTCATCGGCAGTCAGGGAATTTAGCTGTTCCGGTGTTAGGTTCCGCTTTGCTACAATCAGCCGCCGCCAGAGCCCGTTCGTTAGTTAGCAGGTTGCACCACGGGCAGGTGAGGTTGACTTGTGCTCCTAACGTGGCGGTTAAAACTTCTAACTTGCTGCTAGGCTGTTAACTTGGTCTGAGTTTTCCTACATGGCGATATATTGCTTTTTATAGGCTTTCGGGTTATAGCCGAAATAAAAACTCCGACATCAGAGATAGCCATTAGCTCATAAGGAAAAAGTAAGGTACCTTTGGTGCTAATGGCTAATGGCTAAAGTGCTAATGGCTAACTCTGATGTCGGAGTTTTTATTCCGGCCAAAACCCGAAAGCAGCGCCATAATTTGATTCCTCTACTCAATAATGTAACTGAATTTGGATGTCTGATTTACGGTTTGTCCTAGTACTCACTGCTTTAGGCCTGAGTCTGCCTCGACTGCCTTACTCCAAAAACGATTTTTATAATCGATTTTGATTTTAAAATGCTCAGAATTATTCGCTATTTCTTGGAAAATATACGTAATCTTCATTTTCAAATTGATATCGTTCGTTCCATCGTATCTGAACAACGCAAGTTAAGTCGTTCGACACAATAGACTAGGCCCTAGCTAGGGCGCTATATCGATTATCATTTGCAGAGTGGAAACCCTGGGCACAACTTTGAATTTAATTCAGAGGAACTAAGATTAAAAATACTATTCATATACGAAGAAACATTTATTTGGTATAAATTAATCTTAAAGTCAAATCCTGGAACCTAGTTATAATTATATTCTCCTGTTAGTAACTTCATGTGTATTTTTCTCGTATTTATGTATAATGTTTATATTGGAAAATTCACTGGTTTAAGATTTATTAATATGTATTTTTATTATTGTTTCGACCAAATAAAATAAAATTTTAAATTCAAGGTTTCGACTGAGTATAGTAATGTTGTGTTACAGCGAGCGACCGGTCGATCAGTATGTTCGAGTCGCGAGGCGGCGAGAGTGGTTCGGTTTCGACGCGGCCGCGCCCTTCCCTCGACCACGCCACGGCCAAGCTCACTGTCAACGGTGAGGATAGTAATTATCATAAAACCTTTTGTTTCCTAATCTTTTAACTTATTGATATTACATTGTTTTTAATTAGTTTCATTTATAGTGTTAGTGTCTACAATACATCGGTTGGGAGAAATGAACCTGATTCATGAATGAGTAAATTCGTTTTTACGGAGATACTAATTCCAACGCCAAAATCCCATGCCTTGCCGTTAGCCAATTTGCGCCGACCTCGATCCTGAGAATCGGTCTCCCTCCCGGTCTTCCGACGCTTTCTATACCCATCCTCGGCACCGCTCGACTTTTAATCCGCTTAATCCGCTGCAGTAATGTACCATTCACACGGCGTCGTATGAGTGTTTTTGTCTACGGAGGATCATCGAAAATTTCGTCGATGCATTGTGCGGCTTATTAGTTGAGGCCTATGTTCTGCACTGACTGATAATGCTGCTGGTGGTGACGATTGTGCGTCGTCATAGACTATCGCGTTTCGTCTTTGCAATACAGTGTTGTAGCCTCGATGTTAGATCTGGACGCTCCCGTGCATTGGAAGGCACGTTATGATGTCACTCCGGATTTTTCAGTCGTTAATCTTTGCCGGACTTTCGGGCGGCTTCAAAACTCCGAGCAGAGTTGGTCGCTACTGATCTTTCTATGAAACGTTTTGGTGCATATTCTTCTTGTAAGGGGAAGCCTAATAATTTACATTAATACTACCATTACTTAATGTTATAAAAACCTATTGACCCTTTTTAATATAACGTTAAACATTGACATGTAAATTTGTTATTTACCAATATATTGATTATTCCTGGTTATTATTGTTGTTTTTTATTGATTTGGGCGTACAACGCCCCACATTTCTGTTGCTATTATTATGCAACAACATTGTATTTTATAATATTACATAAATCATAATCTAGTACATAAATAACAACTTGCGTTTTGTATAGTATTACATTAAAAAAAATATATAAGATTAATTAGTTGAAATAAGAGTTAAGAAAATGAAGTTTTGAGCTATATAAATAACTTGTTATGGTTAAAAACTTGACTTCCTTCGTATCGCAGCTAATGTTATAATATATCTAACATATCACTTATCATTACTACAAAATTATTAAAATATATTAAAACTTATTAATTAAATGAATTATTTTATAAATATAACTTTTTATTACTACCATTACAATTATTGCAATTTTTTTTATCGAATTAATTCAATTATATAGTACAAAATAAATTAATATACGAACAAGAACCGCAATGACATCCAAATCTCGTCTCAAGCTTAATAGTCCAGCTCAGCTATAAGTAATATGCAAAAAAAAGACAGAGCACTGTCCGTAGGCTGGTGTTGTTGTGGAACTACGAAGAAGGAAGCGGAATTCCATAGACGTATGAGTGATATCCATATCTGCCGAAGAACCGATAACCGTTGGGGTAAACGAGTTGTTGAGTGGAGACCGCGGCTTGGCAAACGTAGGATACCCTCCGGCCAGGTGGAGTGAAGATCAGCTGTCGGCTGCTGGTAGAAGCTGGATGCGTCGAGCTGATAAGGTGCAATGGCGCTCATAATTGTAAAAGAACATTCGCATCTCTTTTCGAAAGCACAAGATATATACTCTAGATGTGTAAGAAATCCAGAGAGAATTGTCCTCTCCAAAATACCTAGAACAGCGCTCTACCATAATAATAGTTTTGTTATGTGTGAACGTAAATTCCTAATAGCATTAAAAATCTTCCACTAAGAATGTTTATAAGAAAGTTAAAAACCTGGCTCATCGAAGAATCTTTTTACAGTGTGACCGAATTCCTAGATAGATGACTATTTTATGTAGGTATAGAATCTATGTAATTTTATTTAGTTATTATTCTTGACTTTTTTGCATGCTGTGTATACGGTGAAGTATGTGAAAGCGTTAATCATAAATATTATTATAAGACCATTATTGTACCATACTTCAGGCAAAATAAATCATTTGATAAGGGGAGGCGTATGTCTGGCAGTGGAGTGGTAGAGGGTGATGGTGAGTGATGTACATTGCAGGCGAGGGCGGGGCGCGTGGCGCGCGGCTCGACGAACGTTCGCGCCGCGCCGCGCACTCCGGACACTCCAGTCTCGGCTCCACCACCAGGTAACTAACACACAACACACACCCCAACAACATTCACAAATATCTCGAACGGAAGACCAGCGCCGGTTGCTAGCAAGTCAGCCAGCTCATGCTGACTCGGAGTCCCTTTTGTAACGTCCGAACTTACGATACTTATAATACCATTATTTTACTCTGTAATGAAAGTCTAGTGTTGAGCAAATAAATTCATTTTCTTTCTCTCTTACTTAAGGATCACGAGCACTATTCAACATTTTTGATGATATAAAATCACTGAATGTAGTTATGCAAAATAGCAAACCTTCACGGCCTAGAAAATAACAATACAAAGGTTCAGCAATGATATAATTTTGATTCTATCACGTTTTCTTACCAAAAAACTTGCACCGATGTGATCAATTTTGGTGCAAATGTTTTGGTAGGAAAACGTGTTTTGTTCAACATGATATTCTTGCTGAACCTTTGCATTGTTATTTTCTAGGCCGTGAAGGTTTGCTATTTTGCATAACTACATTCAGTGATTTTATATCTTCAAAAATGTTGAATAGTGAGAGCGAGAGGGAGGTTTGACATGTATCGTCGCCTTAACTATTCCAGCCTAAATAAACACACAGGTGCGGTAACTTTAGCATTCAATTGTCGATCGCTTTTACATGTAAGCCATGATGCGACCTGAAGGTTTACCCCTTTTCAGCAATCTCATAAGATAAAAAAAGCCAATAAAAATAACGACCATTCCATCAAAAATTGATACTTTTTTTAGCGGAAATATAAGATATTATTCAGCACAGAGAATACAATAAGTAGGTAGATACAGTAATCACAACGGATTCCCTCTGAAGTCAGGCTCAGCTAACGATTCCACCAATCCTATCACAATCCGATAAAAACATGGGAACGTTGCTACTAGCAGCCAACTTAAAAGGGATAAAATACATTCCGGTGTCCAACCAGTTCTAAAAAAACACACAAAGGTTGATCATTTGTACACGTAGGAAGTTTTCACATAGGTGCCAGCCTTGATGGATTAAAGACGGCTGGCTGCAACTTAAGCTTCACCCCTTTTCGGCAAAGAAAGACCATTCAGCCAAAATAGTGTTTGTAACCATTTTTGACGGAATTAAAGAAAGAAAGATATATTTATTTCACCCAAAAAAATTACAGTAAATAGTAGTGAGCACCTAGTTAACTATAATAGGTTAGGTATGATTAAACTTGGATGACATAAATCTCAAAAAATAGGTAGCTCGATATGAGTAACATACTTTGAACACTGGGTAAAACAGGACCCTTACCCAGCATAGGCAGTATTAGAGACAAAGCTCAGATGCCGCGCTGGTTTCCAGTTGGAATGGTCAGGATACGTACCTAAGTACATTGATACATTATCCGGCTCGAAGGACCAAAAAATGTACGATCTTAGGACCGCACATTAATTTATAGTAGCTGAGGTAAGAGTGCACCAAAACATTACAGTAAACTATCTCCGCTAGCAATACTGTCACTTTGGAATGTCATACATTTGATATAATAAAATAGTAGCTAGTAAGTTTAAGGTACATTATTGCAAAAGTAATAGGTAAGTCAGTATTTCACATAACAATATTTTTCCATTTCTTCTTGTCATTGATAAATTCTTCTATTTTATAATATGCATTAATCGTCAGGTGCTTCTTTACAGTGTTTTTGAAAGCTCTGTCATTTAGGGTAGTGATGCTTTCTGAAAGTACATTATAAAATCCGATACAATTAATTAGTCTTATGTCCATCTCTGTGGCGATGCGACTACATCGCCGTTCAAAAGGTTTCTGTGTGGTGCAGACGCAGCGGCGGCGCGGACGGTGGCGGGCGGCGGCGTTCGTGCGGCGACGAGGCCGAGCCGGGCGACGCGCTCACAGACATCGAGATACTGGAGCGGGTCACCGTCCTCAACCTCGACACAGGTACTGGCACAGCTCACAGGTACCACAACAGTAGCAGTGGCGAAGCAGAGGCCCGCGGAAATCAATTAATAAGTTCAGTAATATGTTCTTATCCGGCTCGAAGGACCAAATAGATGTACGGTATCTGGTTGATCAGTACACCTAGATTGTTAAATGATTCCGCTTTTAGTATGGCAATTACTTGTTATATTATCCAAACTGTTTCTGAGTGAACTGTAAACTTGATGATGATAATGATAGCGAGAACGCGCGCCCTTGGTGGCTGAATGCGGACTGATTGATTTGTGAATAATTTGGATAAAATGAAATGTTGTATTTGATTAAACTGGATGCGCTGCGCCTTTCTGATGTCCTAGGAAGATGCACGGTTGCTTGTAACAATAAAAAAAAATATTTTCGAGAGATACATAAACTAAATGCTCGCTCGTTCTGCTTTGTTGTGCTAGGAATTCAATATGACACCGCTTTATCCCCTCTGTTAGTAATCTGCTATTAGTCTCTCCGTGGTCGAAAAAAGATAACGGACTGCGCGTTTCTTACGAGTTACCGATACTCGGTAGCGACTAGCTGCGCGGGAGCGCAGCGAGCAGGGAACTCCATTTAGGCTCAGCACGGGCGTAGCCAGGTTTTAGTGATGGGGAGGGTTCAAGAAAATAAAACTAATAAAAAGTACATAAAATAACCAATAAATTTATTCATAAGTACAATATGTAATAAACAGATTCAGAGAAAACTTCTGGAATAGAAGGAATCGGGGGAGACCTTTTTCAAGCAGGGGGATAATATAGGCTAAATAAAAAAATCTTCTGTTCTTCTTTTTAAATATATCCACTACGTCATTCGCATCATTTCGGGCTAGATCTAGCACTTTTTACAGTAGGTGAACTCGTTTTATGATGATTTGGTCCGAAAAGACAAATCTAGTCTTTTTCGTATTGTGATACAATACTTCGATAATTCGGACGGTGCCTACCAAGTTATTAAACAATGCGCGCCATATATATCTCAGGAAGAGACAGAAAATGTCAATAAACCAAGAAGTAACCATAAGATCTAGTAACGAGAACATGATATAATATAAAATAAGATCAGGGAGAGAACTAAAGCAACCAAAACATTTGTCAAATTATTACATAGAACCAGTAAAATGAGAAATTATATAAAATATATAATGATTTTGGAAGATTTCCATTAAGACTCAGATTTTTAGCCCTTTTCATGACCAAATTAGCTATATCCAGGCCTTTCTAGCTTGTCAAAATGCCTTTTTTCAAAAACTAAGGTGTTAATACTGGCCGTAGGGAATCGCACACATTTTTTAGTGTAATAGTTAATTTATTTAAATTTTATCTTAACTTTTCACTGGCTAGGCCCGTGAGGCTCAGCCAACTTGCGCGAACGGTGTCTAGTAACCTATGTCTTACAGAGCACTTTCTAATAACCCGACCACATTATCGCCTTTCGTTGATTCGCATATCGTCATCTAACAATAGAAGCCTTACATAGCGTCTTTGTCACGCAACGCGACCCTCGCTGCGGCGCGATAATGTAGGCTTTGTGATAGGCATGATTTGAGATCACACTAAGCGGGTTCCGTGCGTAAGGGGTTTGAATCTCCATCTTCGGAACCTAAGCCAACCTCACCGGCATGTGGTGCAGCCTGCTAACTAACGGGGCTCTGGCGAGCTGATTGTGCATAGCGCAGCCTAACGCCGGCACAGCGTCGGCGGTGCGAGTAGCTGTGCCCTGCGATCCCCAACCCGCATGTCCAGCTTAAGGTTTATGAGTAACTTTTCTTAAGCAAGCATAAACTCTGCGCGCCGGTTGCTGAGTGGTGATTTCTTTTACGAGCATACATGAGCAGATACTTAGGCAATTGCTACTTATGTTGTTTACCCCTCAATTGTGTTTTTGTATACACACTATTGAAACCGTTGTTGCCGATTTAGTTCTAGTTTTACTTCTCTCTTGTCATAATATGTTTCAATATAACGATGTATTTGTACTGTAGGTGTCATATAACTTAACAGTTATAAATCACTCCATGAATGCTTACGCTTTAGTTAGTTATTATCTGTTGCTATACGTGAGGACTGAGGACATAGAGGCTTTCTGTTATTATTTTAAGATTTCCATTAATGTTAAATTAGCTGTTGGTCTTCCAATTAATATATAAATATTTAAAAGCTTATTAAATTACTAGCGGTCCGCCCCGGCTTCGCACGGGTAGTTAATAAAAAAATCTAAAATTATAACTTTTTACATACACACATACACCCTTTATTTCTTGATAATAAGTATTGGCTTCCCTTCCGTACCCCCGTAACGCTTATTTCATCGCTTTGCTGCCTAGCTAGCCGAGCGGGGTAAGCGGTGACATGACCACGCAACTTTTTTCAAATACTTACATTTTTAAACTCGTATATCTTTTGAATGGAATGTCCGAATTGAATGATTTAAAAAGTTATATAAAGTTATTGAAACAGACTTGAATATAAATTAATTTATTTTGATAAGGATTAATACCGAGTGACAAATAAGAAGCCTTTTCCAGTGCCGGCAGTTCAATATTTTTTTTTAAAATAAATTATCACTTATTGTGACATAACTATAATAGCTAGACTTATGCTGTCGCGACACTTTTTGTAGATTATGATGTGTTCTAAATAGTCGTAGTACATTATTTTGTTCTATCATCAATAGTTTTCGCAGCGCACGCGATGTAAGGAATTTTTTAAGTCCTTTTTTTTTACACCTCGGGTTACATTATTGAAATTTTAGTAAGGAACCCTAATTTTTTTGAAAATATAATATAGCCTATAACACCCGGGGTAGTGTAGCTACCCAACGGTGAAGAGTTTTTTAAATCGGTCCAGTAGTGTCGGAGTCTATTCAATTCAAACAAACAAACAATCAAATCTTTCCTCTTTGTAATATTAGTGTAGATAAGTGTAGATTAATCTGATTTTATGTACTTGTTACCTAAATAAGTACATAATAATCAGATTAGCAGATGAGAATTTGTTTTTAATGGCTCTGTTTTGTTTAGGTTAGCAACCTAATGTGGTTGTTTTTGTAAATTTTTAGAAAGTAATCTGTAAAAAACGGCGTGGGCTACATTATTACACAACATTGTCTTGTTATACCTGCTTATTGTATATTTATAACGTAGCTGTTTTTTGTTCCAATAAATAATAAAATTAGACCACTTAGTATTCATTATAGTCTGACTTAGTAAGACTGTTTTACTGACTAATTTGTCAAGATCGTTTTATACTAAGACCGACTGAGTGTCTTACTCTTACACTACGCTAAGTGTAAGACAGTCTTACTAGACAGACTGAATACCGCGTGCTCTAATAAGCCTTTCAGGGGAGGCCTATGTCCAGGAGTGGACTGATATAGGTTGGTGTGTCCCGCGCTCGAAGTAATGTAGCTTTGGTCCCTCGGAGGACTGGCCCCATAGAGTGACTATCGTTGAGTCATAGAGTGACTCTGACGTGGTTGTGTTTCAGGCGAGCGTGTACCGCTGAGTGTGGCGGAGCACAAGCTGCCGCAGTGCATCAACCCGCTCAGTCTGCACATCATGCGGCTCACCTCAGAGTACATCGCACGAGCTAACGACGACGACAACGGCAGGTGAGTGTGTCGCAGTGCATCAACCCGCTCAGTCTGCACATCATGCGGCTCACCTCCGAGTACATCGCACGAGCTAACGACGACGACAACGGCAGGTGAGTGTGTCGCAGTGCATCAACCCGCTCAGTCTGCACATCATGCGGCTCACCTCAGAGTACATCGCACGAGCTAACGACGACGACAACGGCAGGTGAGTGTGTCGCAGTGCATCAACCCGCTCAGTCTGCACATCATGCGGCTCACCTCAGAGTACATCGCACGAGCTAACGACGACGACAACGGCAGGTGAGTGTGTCGCAGTGCATCAACCCGCTCAGTCTGCACATCATGCGGCTCACCTCCGAGTACATCGCACGAGCTAACGACGACGACAACGGCAGGTGAGTGTGTCGCAGTGCATCAACCCGCTCAGTCTGCACATCATGCGGCTCACCTCAGAGTACATCGCACGAGCTAACGACGACGACAACGGCAGGTGAGTGTGTCGCAGTGCATCAACCCGCTCAGTCTGCACATCATGCGGCTCACCTCAGAGTACGTCGCACGAGCTAACGACGACGACAACGGCAGGTGAGTGTGTCGCAGTGCATCAACCCGCTCAGTCTGCACATCATGCGGCTCACCTCAGAGTACATCGCACGAGCTAACGACGACGACAACGGCAGGTGAGTGTGTCGCAGTGCATCAACCCGCTCAGTCTGCACATCATGCGGCTCACCTCAGAGTACATCGCACGAGCTAACGACGACGACAACGGCAGGTGAGTGTGTCGCAGTGCATCAACCCGCTCAGTCTGCACATCATGCGGCTCACCTCAGAGTACATCGCACGAGCTAACGACGACGACAACGGCAGGTGAGTGTGTCGCAGTGCATCAACCCGCTCAGTCTGCACATCATGCGGCTCACCTCAGAGTACATCGCACGAGCTAACGACGACGACAACGGCAGGTGAGTGTGTCGCAGTGCATCAACCCGCTCAGTCTGCACATCATGCGGCTCACCTCAGAGTACATCGCACGAGCTAACGACGACGACAACGGCAGGTGAGTGTGTCGCAGTGCATCAACCCGCTCAGTCTGCACATCATGCACCCTGCTAACTAACACACGGGGCTCTGGCGGCGGCTGATTGCGGCATAGCGCAGCCTGACACAAACACAGCTAAACCCCCTGACCGTCGACGATGCGAGAAGCTGTGCCTTGAGTGCCCCAACCCAGCGTGGAGATTATAGGAATATCCTCCTTGATATAGGGAAGGCTTATGTCCAGCAGTGGACTGATATAGGCTGGTGTTGAGTTCCTGCCAGTCGCGCCAGTGTTGCCAGCGACAATAAGCGTGAACACTGCATCCATAGAAACGGTAATTTTGAGTTTGCTCATTTGAGCGGTCACGAGCTGATGACCGATGGTTTGCGGCCAATTTTGCAGAGCTCGAGCTAGATATAAATGTAAGTAAATTCCGTAGCAAAAAATTTAATTCAATCTCGACGATTCAAAGTGATTTATTTATTTAAATCTTTATTAAAAAACATACAATTGGTGGACTTAATGCTAGAGAGCATTTACTAGTGATTCTAGGATCTTACTGAATATACAGTTATGACTTTCACTTCATTTCAGTCAAAAGTCAACGTATTTTCCAGTGAATAATATTATCCCGAATAATAGTTTAATTCCATACATGTAGAATTTATCTAACTCAACTATGTCCCGATTATCAGGTAATATCATAGCTCATTTAAACGATGACGAGCATAGTTTTCTGCCGATTTTGCAGAGCTCGATCTCGACAATGCTGTCTCGACGATTCAAAGTCATTCTAGGATCCTACTGAATAGACAGTTATAATATGACTTTTGACTTCATTTCAGTCAAATATCAAAAAAATACCCCCTTATTCATAACCTAAATGTGATTTTATAACGCTCAATAAAGTAAGCTTGTCCCTTTCATCTAAATGTAAATAAAAAGAGGTGACATAATATTTAAATTGTATTTTAGCTATCTGAGGTTTATAGAACTATGAATAGGAGGGATAGTATTTTCCATTGTAGAATCTTATGCCAAATAATAGTTTCATTCCATAATATAGAACATGTCTCACTCAACATTAAGATTCCCTTGTGCCATGTTTATCAGCTAGTATCATCGTCATTACAATATTATAGTAATTTATCAAAATTAACATTTGCAGCCCTCCGCCGAAAGTTAAATCGAGTTGGCGCAGACGACTCTCGATAACGCTGTACGCGTCGACTTTCAACCTCTTGCGGAAATCGTCGGAGCTCCGCGCTAGTTCCAACCTCTCGCTCAAATATAGGTTTTCATACTTTATAATTGGTTTTCAGTACTCGTCGCTAGGTGTTGTGAGGGGCTAAAATGAAAGCTGTGTTCAGTTGATATTAAATTACTGTGGTGTAGTGTAACGTCAGTTATAAGAGTTTCATGGTTGAGCAGATCTCCCCAACCCAGGTAAAGGGTAAAAAGGTCTTAGAACTGAACTTTAGACATAATTTCGTCGCTGATTTTGGTAGTAAATATGTCCCTTTAGACCTCTTTTGATAGCGTGGTAGATATGTCCAACACTCCCACTTATTTTGTGTCTGTGTGGGTTATTGAGATGAACCCTGACTTCCGATCCAGAGGTCATGAATTGGTGAATGGGTTCGAATTTCAGCCGTGTCAATGGATTTTACGTTGTGAAAAATGTATATTCACGCATTGCCACGAATTGCATTAAATGTTTCGAAAAACAGTGAAAGAAAACATGAGAAAGCCATGGTTTTGTTGGCTCCACACGAATGGACGAATGATTTCGTCTGACTAGGATGGTACTGGGCAAGCCTACCCTATCTAACCATATTCCAGGCACTGCAACGTCCCGATCACTAAGTAAAATGTTACCACTTGACACTGTTTAAAACATGAATACCGTTTCTACATTTGAATCTAATCCAGATAAGATATGTATAGATAAATCTTGGTTAGAGGGAGTAAGGCCTAAGTAGAAAGGGATGTGGTCATTTGCTGACGCCAAGAGGCAGCTAACCAGCCAGTTTTTATGGTTCATCCCTAGGAGGGTTATTTTCGGGTTGTATTAGTTATTTCTTTCCAACCCCCACTGGATTAGGATCCAGGCCTCTTTCACATTGGGGGTTTCTATGATGGGTTGGCTTTTTATGATGGGATGGTTTAATGTCATTCTTAACCTTTTAACCCTCGTCACTTTCCCGAATTGGGGGAGACTTCGCTTTTTATTTACGTATAGTCGTGTAAATTACCATCACTCCAAGTCCTACTTAAATAGATCCGTTTCTAAGTAGCTCGTACACTAAGTAATTTTAGTTATATTAAAATTGATCAGTTAAGCTTCTAGCCCGTACGCACCACACCACAGTAATGTAATTTCGGCTTAGTTCTTTAACGTGTTTGTGTTATTTTGTGGATATGGATACAATATAATGAAAGGGATTATATTTGCCGTCATTTTGTCTGTTATGCTAATGAATTTTTACTTCATGGACCAGCTTCTTATTGGCAATGTCAATGCATAGCAATTCTACTGTTTGTTGCTACGCGTGTACACATGGCTTTACTGGAGGGGTAAGCAGAGATACTGGACTTACCCTATTGATTCATTGTCACTCCATTCTTCAATTCGCTGGTTTTGGTTATGCTGTGATGTTGCTGCAGTATGTGTTATGAACTTTATAGTGAGCGTACGATAGCTCAAAAGCAGGCTTACCAGAATAATGATGATTAATGACCAGAAGCGCGATCACGAAGAATACATATTAAAAAAGTATTCTTCTAACTTAAAATTTAGCCCAATGAGAAAGCGACGCTTCAAAATAACGCTTTGTCATTGGCTAAAATACTCTTCCGATATGTCTGGTTGTAATATAAGTAATCGCTCTGATAATGGTGAAAATTATAATTATAATTTTGCAATTTTAAAAACCTGGGTAAGTGGGTAAGTATCGATTGTAATATTCGTACTCCCGCTACATTAAATTTCCAAACAATTGCCAACTGAGCAATATCCGATATCCTTCCATTATTATGAACAAGACGAGAAAATTTTCATTGGTTTTCGGTGTGGTTTAATAAGTAAGGCGCTTACAAACGAAGTATCGGCCGGTTCCTATAATATAACGTTACCGATGATGCTTTGTTTCATTATCATCATCATCATCATCAGCCTATAGCAGTCCACTGCTGGACATAGGCCTCCCCTAATGAACGCCATTGCGCCCTGTTCTGAGCTCGACGCATCCAGCTTCTACCAGCAGCCGACAGCGGATCGTCACCACACTCACACTTCGTTTTCCCTTGAAAAACTGTAAAATTTTCGACGCCTCGTTGTTAAATTTTGACAGGTTTTCAAGGGAAAACGAAGTGTCATCGGTAACAGTATAAAATGTTCCATGGTAAGTGTATATTGTGAATTTATTGTACGTTATGTTTTTCAGAGAGACAGACGAGGAGAGTGAGAGTGTGATGGTAGGCGGCGGCGAGGAGGACGAGGAGGCTAAAGTGGCCAAGCGCGAGCCGACGGACAGGCAGACCACCGCCATCAAACGGAAGACTGACAAGTAAGCAGTGTCTTTGACCTGGGGAACTCTAACCCTGAATTCTTAGTTGTCATCTCGAATTTTTTCTCGGATTCATCGAGATAGAACTTAGTCACAGACTCCAAGTGAAAATTGACAGAAATTGTCCGACCGTCGAACCGATTGGTTTCGTTGGCATACATAAACATTAAAATGTCGCATTTGTACTGATTTAAGACCTTATGTCACTTGTAAAATGTTCAGTGTTGGCGCAATAGACAGCGAGCGTCGAGTTTTGGTGCAGATACATTTTTTCAAGTAAGCTAACTCGATGAAAAATACTCTAAAATACGTAGCGAGGGCAAATTATCAATATCACTAATTCCGTGCTTCTCACGACATGTTAAGATGCCGTTAAGCCTTGTCGGAGGTCTCCCAGTGCCTTAGAATCTCCGACACTATAGTAGTGAATTATGAGCGGTGACACGATGATAATATTTGTCAAAAAGTGACAAGTGCTCACAGTCACTTTTTGACAAATAATTTAATTCAAGCTACTAACCGTCCGATTGTCGGTGCATACTGATTTTAGTTACGTACACTAATTATACCTTTTATTTATGAAAGAGACCCAGCAAAGTTCATTAATTGTACTGTACTAACCGACTTCAAAAAAAGGAGGTTCTCATTTATTTTTTATGTTTTTTACCTCATAGCTTCGTAATTTATGGCCTCATTTAATATGGACGAAATACTATTTTCGTCCTGTTTGGGCCCATTCAAATTTGAAGAAAAAATAAACAATTTATTTAAAAAATATTTTTCGTTTATGAGTATATTTTGTTTGTCCTCATTTAAATTTAAAGAAAACAAGTTTCTTCCTGTTTGGTCCCATTTGGAAGAATTGCTTCCTCGCTTGATTCCATTTATGTATATAAATTACTATCCATAAGAATCATATTCGTTTAAAGTCATTTTTTAAATTGTTTTTGTCTCATTTACATACCCTACTATTTCCGCAATTAATTATGTAAAGTTCTGTACATTGGATCAGGCGCGGATACATGATTTCGTTTAGGGGGGGGGGGGCAATTTTTGTGTTTGGCAATACTCTTAATTATTTTTTATCGCGAATTTTTTTTCAGAAAATGTGTTATTTTGCCTAGGTATCATTATTATTATGATCACAAAGAAAACACGAAAAGAAACTGCGATTTTTATATATTCATAGGAAATTGTTAATGCAAAGGACAGTAATGAAGTCGGCGAGCGAAGCGAGCCGCGAAATTTTTACACTAAAACCTCTGCATCTTGGTCATTTTTTATACAAAAACATACTATATATTGATTTTTATAGCTACAAATCTGCATAATTAACCAAAAACATGAAAGATCTTCATGACGGAAACCGGATAAAGTTCCATTACTGGTTTTTTGTATGAACACAGTCAGTGCCGTAAATAGCATTTTACGCGCCCGGTGCGAGCTTCTATAATTGTTAAACCTGGATACCAGACATAATAGAAAATCTATCTCGCGTTCAGCATATATGAAGTTAAAGTTGACTTCTCAGTGCTTAGTTGCTTTATTTATTATATAAATGAAATCGGCGAGCGCAGGGATTCCCAAAATTTTTGGTGCACAAAGGAAAAAAAGACAAAGAAAACGGTGGATTTTTGTTAACACCTAGGTGTCTAGGCCTAGGTCCAACAGACATAAAAAAGGATGTCGGCGAGCGGAGCGAGCCGCAATTTTTTTTAATCATTCTAATTCGTCAATGTTGCAAACTTTATAGACTCGATTAAAAAATTTTTTGCCTAGTTATGTACCATTCACAACCAAAAGGTGGTAACAAAATCGGCGAGCAGAGCGAGCCGCAAAATTTTTCTATCAAAGGTGAGCATACAAGATATGAAAAAGAAAACTACGATTTATATCTGAATTTCAACCAACCTATATGTATTAGGTTATAATTATCAACGAAGACTTGGTCCTGATCTGGTCATTTCTGCACCCCACCAGAAAAGACAACTCAATTTATATCTGGATATCAAGCTAATAATAAATTAATACTACCATTCATGACCCAAAACTTGGTCCTGGTCTGGTAATTTTTGCGCCCCCCAGAAACCAGAGAACTACGATTTATAACTGGATATTAACGAAATAATTAATGAATACTACCATGCTTGGTCTGCGCCCTGTGCCTGGGCACCGGTGGCACCGCCATATTTTCGGCACTGAACACAGTATAATTAATAGCTAATTAGTTAACACATGACAATATATTGATTGTTCCAAATTAACCTAGGTACATAATAAGTACCTTGTGTATTACTAACAATTTTTATTTTTAAAGTTCATAATATCTAGTGTATATTGCCGGAGTTGAGGGGGGGGGCAATTGCCCCTATTGCCCCCCCCCCCCCTGTATCCGCGCCTGCATTGGATATCTACACATTAGTATTTTGTTGTATCTAGAATAGCAGCAGCGGAATTTGTGAAAAGCCACTCTCAGGACAACATAAACGTCAGGTGACCAAGGATTTTGCGAATAACGTGTTCTTTCAGCTTTTTGAAGTGGTTTTCATTCACATTTTCTGTTTTCAGTAATTTAAATTCGATAGGCGCTGTTGTATTTGTCTCAAAAGCTATTTTGTTATTTAACTTGTTTAAAATTGAAAAATATCGGGAATTTTCACGTTCGTTCTACCGGTGAAGGCGCCATCGGCCATTGTCCATTACGTCAATGAGGTCGAATAAATACTATTTTCTTTGCTCGTTGAAGGGGTCAACAATTCGTACCGATAGTTGATTGAAATAGTCATTGTAGTTTAATAGAATAGTAGTGCTTTCATCGTTAGAAAAAGTATGATGTACGTGAAAGTTCCAGTTATTTTGGCCTAATTATATTATTTTTTACATAATTATATATTAATATAAATAACTATTTGAACACAAACGAAAGACAAGGTGATTTTTAACGTTATTGTAACGTTAGGCTGTTATTTTACCATCGTTTTAAAGGTTCTATTTTAATTGGTTTGCTTTTGAATTCATCTTTCACGAACACTAGACAATACTCTAATGCCTTTTAAATTTTTGATGTACATAGACATCGATAAAGTAATTTTGCTGTGGTTTATAAAGCTTTGAGTGAGACGTGTTGAAACTAATGCTTTGATATTTGACTTATCCAAAACAACATTATACAGTGTAAATGTGTTTGCTAACGCTATAGCTGAACTTGCGCGAGAAAGCTAAAATATGGACATACCGTATGTCTACACATGCGTGATTCGGTTCGAGTTCTGTCTATGTTTGCTGAGTCGAAAGTCAATAGTAGGTACCTACATATTTTTCTTACAGCGCGAACCTTTGTCAATGGAGCATAATATTTATCCGCCCATATTTTTTTAAAAATGAAGTACGAAAATGTGATTGTCGTACAAAAAAAATTGTCTGTTACGATAATTTTCATGAGAATTGGCTTTCGAAATGTCACGTGGAAGTACGGCCAAATTATTGGCGTGTAGACTCATTCCAAATAATTTGATCGCGACTCGACTCCGGCGTGTATAGCTTCATCTAGACAGGCTGTATATAAAGTCGTTTGTATCGCGCCAGGTTAGCTGTAGCTTTTCTCTCAAATGCTTAAATTTGCATAAATTTCTACATTCTGTATCATGAAATAGAAGAAAATCTTTGGAAATTGTACTATGACATTACGATACTGCAATTCCCCTAAATATCATATTCAATTAGCGATAGCCGATTGTAGAAAGACACTGGCTAAAAGTTTAACACTTCGGCTATTACGAAGCTCTGACTTAGTGCTTCAAGAAGCAAAGGAATATAAACCCTATTACTTTCAGGTTAAAACGATTCTTCGGCAGCACAGTTAAGAAGACAGTAGACGCTGCCAAGTCGTTAGCGCAGGAGGTTTCACACGCTCGGCATAAAGAGGACGTGGGGGATATAGCGGACGATGTCAGGGGCGAACACAATATTAAGTTGAAAGCGTCTAACTCACACAAAGGACCTTACGACTTTGACGGATGCGTCAGACATGTTCAGGTAACATTATCAATATATAGAACATCTTTTTCACATAAACTTTAATGTCTAGTATACTTTAATAAAAACTCTTTCTGTATTCCGTTATTGACCGAATTTACATATATTTAGCTTTTCTTAATTCATTCTTAAATTGTGCACGGAAAGTTTATTTCACCGTGGCCGAAAAAAAGGGGGTACCTTTAAGATTTTCAAGAAAAGATTTGTTTGACTGTATGGTATCGATAGTGTCCAAAAAGCCTTATTATCACATAAACTATATCATATCATAGAGCTGGACTCACACAAAGAAGATATTTATTGAGGTTTAAGTTTAATCTTATCCATATTTCATATATTTTATTCATACTATAGGAACACATCATTATATGTACACATATCCTCCTCTTTTTATCTTCTCCCTATACCTAGGTTTGCTGTAAGAAAACTCTTTCAGGGCTCGCCTTGGTACTTAGCATTTATGTAAATTTATTTATATATTATGTGTCTGTGTACACTAAAGAATTAAAGAAGAAGATCGTAATGTAGTTCTATAAAGTGGTTCCCTTATCAGAGTGTTTGTATACACGGGGGCTATATTGAACTTGCTGTTTTTGTGGGTCATTAATGCCTGGTTAGACAGGGTTTAAACAATATTCTGTCTATATTATTTCGTAAGAAGTGAAATGTTCTAGTTAATTGTTATTCATAACTAGGTTAGTAACAGTGCGGATCAATAAGCGAATGTGAGTACAAATATAAACCAACTCAGGTTTAAAGGTAAAAAGTGTTAAATGTAAAAAAACTTTTTAAGCAATAAATGTTTCTATCTATCTTTATACTTTGCTCGAATGCGCTGTGCGTTATCGGTGTAAGGCATAGATGCTATTCGAGTGACGTCGAGTTGTAGAATATTTGTGTGTGTTTGCAGGAGATGGGCAGCATGGGCGGCGCGGTGTGGTGCTGCAAGTTCAGCGTGTGCGGCCGACTGCTGGCCACGGCCGGACAGGACAAGCTGCTGCGCGTCTGGGTCACGCGAGACGCGCACCATATGTTCCAGGTACACTAACACATACATACTACAGGAGATGCAGCATGGGCGGCGCGGTGTGCTGCTGCAAGTTCATTCTACGTCATCTCTCACACGGCGGGAATCTTCAACTAACTACGCAAATGTAGACGGGGGGTAAGCCATGTCAAGGCGGCCTAAAACCCGCCACCAGAGTTGCGCACTGGCTCATTAAAACAGTTTAAAGAATCAGTCATCAAGCCATGTATGTACATAATTATTCGCTCACACGAAGAAAGAGTGGTTTAAATAACTGTGTTATGATATAAATAATAATAATTTAAAGCTAGAATATTGACCGACGCACATGTTTAAGAGGTGTCGCTTGTATATACGACCTCTGTGGCGCAGTGGGCGAAGGTCCGCCTGTGACGCAGAAGGTTGCGGGTTCGATTTCCGCTGCGGGACAAATGTTTGCATGTTCTGCAGATATTTGTCTCGGGTCTGGGTGTTTTCTTTGTATGATATGTATTTATTTACAAAAAAAATATGTATCTATGTAGTATATCAATCATGTGGTTCCCATAATACAAGCTCGACTTAGTTTGGGGCTACATGATGCTGTGTAATAACGTCCAGGATTATGTTTTTTTTGTTTGTTTTATATAGTGCATTTATTAGATACAGTTCTTTGTGAAGGGCTCGTCCGGGTGCGTACTACCATCATGTCTATTTCTACCGTGAAGCAGCTGTACTGTTTCGGTTTGAAGGGTGCCGGCGTAATAACAGTCACAAGAGGCTTATCATCTTCATGCCTCAAGCTGATGGACGCAAGGCGTTGTATCATAAAGCACGTTCCAAAAAAACGTGATCTACGATGCAATGTAATGGTTACCACTTAACATCAGGTGGGCCATGTGCCTGTTTCAAAGTCAAAGTCAAAATTCATTTATTCAGTAGGAACTGTATAGTAGACTTTGAAACGTCATTTTTTTTAAATTTACCACCAATTCGTAACGCAACCAAACAGAGAAGAATTGGCAAGAAACTCAGCTTGGCTTATATTTTTTTAACGTCATTGTTCTTAATAACTATTACATTGTTTTTGATGAAGTTGGAGGCAGTCTCATCCCAAGCTTTTTGTCATCTAAATAATCAGATATTTTATAATAAGCTTTATCACAGAGATTACGTTTAACAAAAATTTTGAATTTATTTACAGATAGATTAATCACGTCATTTGGGATTTTGTTAAAAATCGTACACACATGTTTCACCTTCAAGTACCATAAAAATATATTTGAGAAACAGAACACGAGTCTTCGTCATTATTACTCATAACGGCTTCGATTGGTTACTAGATTTAACCAATCGAAGCCATCTGCTGTACGCTCGCCTTAACTTTACTAATCTCCCCACAGGACATGCGAACGAAATACAACGCCGAGAAGAAGTCCTCCCCCACCCCCTCCCAGGAGTCCCTCCCCTCCCTGTCGGCCCCTCCCCCCTCCCCCGACGACCTCCCCCCCATCGGGCCGGCCGCCCCCTTCTGTCCCAAACCCTTCTGTATCTACAGCGGACACACGTCAGACCTGCTGGATGTCTCCTGGTCTAAGAATTACTTTATACTGTCGAGTTCTATGGATAAAACCGTCAGGTATGTAACTACTATTTATATGTGCAGTATATAATAAAATCTAAAGTAAAGCAAAATCAACACGTCTCCCACTAAAATATGATGCGGATAACCTGTTCTTTCTAAAATATCTTTATAAATGTTTGGTGGTTTAGGTATACTACTGGAGATTTGGCTTTATTGTTCCTCTGAGCATGCTCAGGCGAATAGAAACACAATAGATAAATATTTATTTTTCAAACATGCTTGGAAATTAGAGCATTATTTTGACAACCTTCTTCGAGATAAATCGAAATTGCTGTACCGGCCCAATACATGCGAGCAGCGGCCGGCAAAAGTTGTATGAAAACTCATATCTGTCGTGTTCAGCGGACAAATAAATTACTATGAATACTCTTATCTGTCGTGTTATTTAAAAATGGTACGATTTTTTACATAAACTAATAAATCTACTTATTAACTATCTTATTATCTATGGTATTAAGTACTTTGGGCAAAATAGGTCCCTGTCACAGCTTCTTGCCGCATCTCCACGTGAGTAGCTACCTACGTGCCGACGCAGCGCTGCTTTTCAGACAGGGCCTTCTGTGATATCACAATCACTGCCGTTAACACATTAAATAATTAATACCTATATAATACAATAACTTCTTAATAGTATGTACCTACCTTAAATATATGCTTAGATATATATGAGATGTATTTTGTTGTGGGCAGACTGTGGCACATCTCTCGCGGCGAGTGCCTGTGTTGCTTCCAGCACATCGACTTCGTGACGGCCATCGTGTTCCATCCGCGCGACGACCGCTACTTCCTCTCCGGCAGTCTCGACGGCAAGCTCAGGCTGTGGAACATACCAGATAAGAAGGTGAGCCTTCTACTCTTCATCTAATCATCATTCTCCTGCCCATATCCCGCGCTAGGTGGGGTCGGTACAACACGTTTTTTTTCTCCTATCAGCTGTCGGATCTGTATCCACTCCTTTTATTCCCATATCTTATTTCACACAATCAATCCATCTATTCTTCGGTCTCCCTCTATTCGTGCATCCAGTCACCTTCATACTCATCACTCTTTTAACCACATGACTTTCATCCCTCCTCATCACATGCCCGTACCATGCCAGTCTACCACTCCTCACCTTAGCTCCACAGGTGCTCATTTCAGACTTCCCCTGATATACTCGTTCCTTATCTTATCCATTCTCGTCACACCGCACATCCATCTCAACATTCGCATCTCAGTACCATTCATTCTTTTTCGTCCATCTTTTTCATTGCCCAACACTCCGACCCATACAATGCCACAGGTCTGATGACTGTCTTGTAGATTAAAAAAATTTCCCCTTAAGTTTAAGGGGAAAATTTTTGTTCATCTCATCATTCACATAGGCTATTTTTTATCTGGGTACCACGCGAGCGAAGCCGCGAGCGGAAGCTAGTTAGTTATAAAACACTAGCTTCCGCCCGCGCCTGCCAAGCCTGTGTGTTAATCCAGGTCTTAAGGCGACGATACATGTCAAACCTCCCTCTCGCTCGCACTATTCAACATTTTTGAAGATATAAAATCACTGAATGTAGTTATGCAAAAACGCAAACGATAAATTATGTATATTCAAAGTTTCATCCAAATCTGTTCAGCCGTTAACGGAGTGAAGCGACCACAAACATACTCACTCGAACACACACACAAACTTTCGTATTTATAATATACGTGTGATAACTCACTAATACGCCCTCCGGCTAGGTGGAGTGACGATTTGCGTAAGGCTGCTGGTAGAAGCCGGATGCGTCGAGCTCAGGACAAGGTGCAATGGCGCTCATTAGGGGAGGCCTATGTCCAGCAGTGGACTGCTATAGGCTGATGATGATGATGATGAACTCACTATTCCAGGTAGCAGTATGGAACGAGGTCGACGGCAAAACGAAGCTGATAACCGCCGCCAACTTCTGCCAGAACGGAAAATTCGCCGTCGTCGGCACCTACGACGGCCGCTGCATCTTCTACACAACCGACCAGCTCAAATACCACACGCAGATAGACGTGCGCTCCACACGCGGGAAAAACTCCACCGGCAGAAAGATCAGCGGCATCGAACCCATGCCCAACGACGACAAGATCCTAGTCACGTCCAACGACAGTCGGATCAGATTATACGATCTCAGAGACTTAAATCTCTCCTGCAAATACAAAGGTTACGTCAACGTCTCCAGCCAGATAAAGGCTTCATTCTCCCACGACGGGAAATACATCGTATCAGGGTCGGAGAACCAGTGTATTTGTATATGGAAGACTTACCATGATTACTCAAAGTTCACGTCGGTGAGACGCGATAGGAACGACTTCTGGGAAGGGATCAAGGCGCATAACGCGGTGGTGACGTGCGCCGTGTTCGCGCCCAACCCCGACCAAATGATACGGATGATCAACGAGAGAGAGGAGGAAGCTAAGATGGCGAGTAAGGATTCCGAGGAGAAGGAATATGAACCGGTGAGAATTGTTTGTTTTATCATACTTTTTGTATGTTGCTAAAAGTCCGCTCGGAACCTAGGTTGCTTAGTTTGTTTTTTTATGTTACTTTTTAGTTCTTACAAAAAAGTTTTATAATTCATTATTGATTCATTAATCAAGGAAGCGAAGTGAACGAAAAACTTTGAGCAAACTATGTAAGTAAGGTGGATTCCCTTTCCCGCAATTGGACTCCTGTTGGTCCATTGTGCGTGTGGGGAGACAGTCAATCAATCAAATCATTTATTTGCTTCAAATAGGGTTACAAGGTTCTTAAATAATAATTGTACCGTACTATACAATTTCTACCAATTTTGGCATGCAAACTATATCATAATATGTCAAAATTCACATTCTACAGCCAACGTTACATTATGACCACCACCACCACACCAGCCTATATCAGTCCACTGCTGGACATAGGCCTCCCCTAATAAAGTGGGATATGCCCATAATCCCCACGCTGGGCATGCGGGTTGGGGATCGCAGGGCACAGATTCTCGCACCACCGACGCTGCTGCCCGTCTGTGGCCAGGGGATTTAGATGTGCCGATGTAGGCTGTGCTATGCCGCAATCAGCCGGCCGCCAGAGCCCCGTTCGTTGTTTAGCAGGATGCACCACGTGCAGGTGAGGTTGGCTTGGGTTCCTAAGATGGAGGTTGGAGCCCCGTACACCCCACATTATGACAACTAGGATGAATTAATATTGTATGTTGTTTGTCGAAGCCAAGCTTCCGAACAGATGATCCGATTTACATGAAATTCAGTAGGTCGAACCTGTGTTGTGTGTAGTTAGTCTCTTTCTTATTGTATCCATTTAGTTCGAACTGTTAGGAGATTATGCGTAAAAAGGCTACGACAATTTCGCTAATAAGGTAACATAGGTATGTATGTGACCATGTATGTCCATTTCATTGTCACGCCCTACAGCCCAAAGCGCTGGAAGGATTTTTTAGTTTTATAATTTAACCATATTGGACAGTGTGAGTCTGAAATGAACAGTTTTTATTTTATTTATAACGTGTATGTTTGCCTGCAGAAGGGCGCGGAGGGCGGCATGGTGTCGTCCTCTCAGACGGGACACGTGCTCGTGAGTGCGGACTTCAACGGCTGCATCAAGGTGTTCGTCCACAAAGCCAAGCCCAAGCACAGCTCGCTGCCCGCCTCCGCGCTAGCGTAGACCCCGGCCTCGACTGATGCCTGTCTTATTGCTGTACGGAGATCTATCTTGTACGATACTTGAAGATAGAACAAGATCAACATGAGGGGGCCCTCATGTTGTGGTAGCAATTACTTACACAAAATATTGTATCGTATCGTTACGAATGTGCTCTACGATGCAACGCCATGCGTACATAAACTGGCAAGAAGGTGATAAGTCCCATGGGCTTGTAATTTCACCCGCACATTCAAACCGAAACACAGCACAGCTGTTTCGCGGAAGAAATAGACATGGTGTTAGTACGCACCCGGACCTAGCCCTTTGCAAAGAGCTCTCCTAAGAATAGAAACGTATGATTAAATACCAAGAAACCATACAGAGGAAAAATAAACTGAATATACGGGATTTTGCACGGCCTCTACTCATAGCCGGTAGACGCATAAAGTGCGTTATATTACAAACAGGTTTGACCTTAGTAGATTATTATGAAATCAATAATAGAACAAAAATATAGTTTGGTCATATTACTTAGATGTTAACAAATCGAGGACATGAATCGATATAAAGTTATTGCCTTGTTAGAAGCTAGGTTGATACCAGAAGATTTAAAATAATAGTATTTAGCTACAAGTATTATTTTTGAAGTATTGAGCGTCCAAAAGATTTACGGAACGGCGACGTAAACAGTATCAATATCTTAGGGAGATCAATAGGAAGGTGTTAGACGACACAAATCAACAAGGAAAAAATAATAAATAAATAAAAAAAGCTGAACGTTATCACCTTATCACACAGCATCATGTAGCCCCAAACTAAGCAGAGTTTTTATTATAGGAACCACATGATTGATATAGTTTTTTTTTGTAAATACATACATATCATACATAGAAAACACCCAGACCCGAGACAAATATCTGCAGAACATGCAAACATTACTGATTGTGGCGTAGCACAGCCTACATCGGCACAGCTAAATCCCGTGGCCACCGACGGGCAGCAGCGTCGGTGGTGCGAGAAGCTGTGCCCTGCGATCCCCAACCCGCATGCCCAGCGTGGGGATTACGGGCACATCCTCCTTCATTAGGGGAGGCCTATGTCCAGCAGTGGACTGATACAGGCTGGTGTGGTGTGTGGTGGTGTGGACGCAAACATTTGTCGTTGTCAAGTTAAAATTTTCCCTGAAAAATCATCAAAATATCTATAAATAGTAAAACGCAGTCACCTTCATATTAACCTAGGTACCTTTTTGCTTTGTTATTGAGCGGATGTAATTAATTGAATGTGGTTTTTATTTCAAATACCTACCTAATGAAAATCGTTGATAACTTGTGGATTGTAAAAACATTTTACTGGATTCTTTCGCACTGGGGATATTACTTCCTATATTTTTTACCAACCCAAATCGATATTGAGACTGTTTAAGTCGCCATCCTATATTCTCTGTCAGAGGATAAGCCGGGAAAATTATAGCTCATAGGAAATAGATCTTGTCTGCTCTGGCCCTCGGGTTATAAATCTTCTACAGAGAACTTCAGATCAATTATTGTAAAAGTTGAGAAAGTAATTTGCTGATAGAGAATTATTTTATACTACAAACTTATGACTTTATTAAGATTATAAAAATGTGTATTAAAGGCAGCTTTTAATGTTGTACATGAAAGGTAGAAGACTTCATACTTGTTATTTCTGGGTTTACGCTTATCCATGACGTAGATTATGATAATAGCGTATGCAGTTTCACCCCGTATGCAACCTTTCATCACAATTTTGTGCTATAGATTGTTTTAGATACTATTTGGGTAAATAAATAGAAGTTGTAGTAATATGTATGTACGTTTGGTTGACTTTGTTCTCCGATTCTAAACCGCTCGATTTGGCCGTCGGTGTCGCAGAGAAATTATAAAATTACTCATTGTAGTAGTTATTAAAAATTGATGATGATGATTGCAAACGCGCAATTTTATTAACTTTCCAGGAATTAACTAATAAATAGACTACTCTTCTTCTTCCCTTAAATTCAAGGCATCTTTATAATGAATTTAATACAAATCGGCTCAGCTTGATATAATGATGATGACTCATCATACACAACTAATATTTGTACTTTCAAATTAATATTTGTATTATTTCGGTAGTAAGTCGGACGTATCGAGCGGTTTTGATTCGCGAAGATTTTATTTATTTTCTAATAAGGTGATGTGCAATATGTTTAACGTCTTCTATGAATGATGATGAATTAGTTATTTATTAAAAATCTATAGTTCTGATTTATTTTTATAGGCTCCTAATAAATCATACAGAATCAGATAAAGTATTGTAATTTTTTGTCTATTGTGCATGACAAATAAATGAAATAAATATTTTCTGTACTAAAGTATTTACAGACATGTTATAGGTATCTAAAATAAATTACTATTGAATTATAAATTTTATGAGTATTAAATTAGATGTCCAGCCGATAGATGATTTGATTTGTAGTTCTCTTAACTCTGGCGCAGTACCTGCTGTACGCTTGCAGTGTATTTCTGTCTAAACTGCACATGTCGGAAAGTATTTGATTTCTAAAATGAATTACAAATCACTAAAAATGTTTCGTATTTTCATTACATTTAAAGCGTGTATTTATTTTGTCTTTCCAGTATATGTACAGCAAAATTTATTTCTTGCCTTAATTAAATGTTAAAATTGTGATTAATATTTTGTAAGTGTAAATTTTTTAATGTTTAGTGATGTATAAAGAAATCGTGATGCCATTATAATCATATTGAAAATCCATATTTTATGTATGTATATTTTTAATTTGCATTTATCAAATAAATTGTTACAATAATTTGAGTGTTTTTATGTATTTGGAACACGCGAAAGAGTAAGAGAGAGAGAGAGAGAGAGAGCAAGAGAAGTAACAACACAAGTTTTTTCTACCATTCTAGTAATTTTACTGAGGTTTTCCGCCAGCATGTTCAAAAATAAAAAAAACAACAAAAGTTGATAGAATATAATCTTTATTTTAAAAACAATTCTTAATCAAGTACATACATACATAAAACATTTTAAAATATTTCATATTGTTTTAAATTAAGAAGACCGAGAGAGGAATGTTTCGTGTTATTATAGGTATAAATAATTATAAATTGATTATTTCATATCAAAATATACACCACCTAAATAAAAATAGCTTAAAACAAATTAATATTCATATTAAAACGATATAAACTACACTATTCTTCTAATCAACGCCTAAAGTATGACGGAATAAATAGAATGGTTAAGACGATGGAAAATATTCCTAAGGACTTTAAAAATTGTACTTATAATTTTCAGTCTTGGTAATTTAAATGTAATAAGAGTATTTTTAAGGTGGGAATACATCTAAAGTTAATAATAGAGGTACAGACTTAATGGCTTAGCTCTATTTAAAATATTCAGTGCTTCAAGGGAATGTATGTTAACTGTTCAACAGTTTTTTTTTGTAACAGGCTGTATGTAAGAGATATTGATTATATTATCAGTTATATAGATAGTAGGGCCGCATGTTCTGCCGCTGTTTTTGTTGATTTAGACTGGCCGACTGAACCACCAAACTGATTAGAGCCTGCGGTATCCGCGTGGCCGGAACAAGCATATTGCTTTGTGTATACATAAGTGCTTTTTTGTGAAATAAACTATATGAATTGCACCGGCAACTCAATCGAAAATCTGAACAGGTATGACGACTTAAAAATTCCAATTATTCTGTCAGATAGTTCAAAAAATATGGGACACTTTTTTTTTCTTTTGTCGATTAAAGAAAAAATGACAAAGATATAGTACGTTGAAGTTCTGCGTGACATCACGGCTTAGTACACTTTTTACCTAGCCGTGACGACACGAGCCACTCCCCACTGCCATGACCCACTGCCGAACTTTGAAGCTCTTTATTTTATATCAATTATTATTTATTTGATAAATAAAAAAATACGTGTCCAATATTTTTTGTTGATCTATCTGACGGGCTAATTAGATTTTTTTTTTACCCAGTCGTCATTCCTATTCCCTACTCGTCCCATATATTTACTGTATTTTAAAAGGTTTCAGTATCTTTGTTTACGTATAGAGTACAGGATTTAGCATTGAAACTACGCTTGGGTTTATCCTTTCAGGTAGGGCAGGTAGGTCGCCGGTTAGCGCCGGTTCCACGTAAATTTTCTCTACATTTAAAAATATTTTTTTCTACTTTTAAAAGTATCTTTTTATTTCTGTATCTCTAACTATGTATGGAGTCCAGGACCCTGGACATCCGTCGAAATTCAATGAACATCAATCGACAAACTGTCACAGTATGTTAAACAGGATCAGTGTCAACCGTTTCTGTTTGCAACAGAGTTAGCCGATCACCCCGCTGGACTCCGCACCATTGAAGCGCTTGCCCTTTCAATTCCTGCAGGTAGGTCGCGATTCGCCTGGTTTCGTATACATGATCAATCCACAGCAGCAAGTCCAGTATCTAGGCCTTCCAAGGCGGCTTGCTGCAGTTGAGGGTTCTCTTGGCTCTGTCTCTCCGGTCGCGCTCGGGTCGGTCGCTGGTGGGCTCGTCGGGCGGGTCGCGGGGCGGCGGCGGGGCGGGGGCGGGGCCGGGCGCGGGGGGACTGTCGCCCGCGCCCTGCAGGGACGGGGGCTTCGTCAGCAGCTGTAAGATAAGATAAAGCTTTATTTGGCTCAAACAATTACAGCACATGTAGGTTCAACACAGAAGAAATATAAAAACACCGATATACAAGTACAGTATACAGTGCTACCAACCTATGTACCTACCTAGGTACATAGGTAGGTAGCACATTAATAAGTACAATGAAGAAATCTTACAGGGTAAAAAAGAAACTAATATGAACTAATTTTTTCGTTGCTTTGCTCGTTATAGCCAAATAGGTGGCGCTACTACGGCTAGCGGAGGTGTTAAGAGCAGAAATATAAATAAGATATATTGAAATATAATTAAGACAAGTTAATGAATTATGTTGTTGAACATAAACCTCTCCTAGAAGGGGGATATGCCAATAATCTCCACGCTGGGCATGCGTTAGGCTGCGCTATGCCGCAATCAGCCGCTGCCAGATCCCCGTTTGTTAGTTAGCAGGGTGCACCACGGGCAGGCGAGGCACACGCTTCAGTGGAAGAATCCTCAATAGTACCCATGGCGTTGTAATATGGCGCTTTGATGGAGCACCGTGGTGGTTTTAGGTTGTAGGAAGCCGATTTCGAGTATCTTATGTCACTCTAGTCCCACAGCGAAACTTTCCGCCGGCTTCCGACGAGCCGCTCGTCCCACTCGCATCTGTCATTTTCATTGACGGCCTACGCTGTCATTCACAGCAAACTCGCTCGTTCAAAACGCGAAACTAGGTGCCGAGACTTTAGCAAGCCTAAGGGAATCAAAATCAAAATTCATTAATTTAGTTTGAAGTTCCAACTAATATTATAAATGCGAAAGTTTTAGATGATGGATGAATGTTTGTTACTCTTTCACGCAAAAACTACTGAACGGATTTGGATAAAACTAACTAACTAACTTGGAATATACACAGTTTGTGACATAGATTAACACATAAGCTACTTTCTATCCCGGTACCACGCGAGCGAAGGCACAGGCGGAAGTTAGTACTTTAATAAGTCTTACAATTGTTATTCTTTGTTGCCCCATTATAGAATGGTATAAATAAGAGTCACTTGCCAGTTTAACATAATGCTGCAGATCGTGATCGCTGAGCGCGTCGTAGTTGAGTCCCTTGTCTGTATCGGCGCGTCGCGACCCTTCCGTCGCGAACTGCGCCGTCCCCAGCGGAGGCACCTTCGGCAGAGCGTACTCCATACCCACGGGACTCGACACTGCACCATACAACATAGGGATCACGACTGGGTAGAAATAGTACATTGTTCACCGAGAGGAGAAAGTGACCGACTACCGTCGAGGGTGTCGTTTGAAGCCCGAGCCGTAGGCGAGGGCTTTAAAACACCCGAGATCGGGAATCGCACTTTCTCTCGAGTGATACATAGTGCTTTATACTACACCTACGAGGAAAATAAAAAACTAACTTGACTTTGACTTGACTTTGACTTTGACTTTGACTTTGACTTTGTCTTTGTCTTTGTCTTTGACTTTGACTTTGACTTTGACTAGCCAGTGCTTTTTTTTTAGCTAGTGGCCAGTGTCATTTTGCGAACTTGGAGATAAAAACTCACTGTAAAAACTTTTTGGCTTTTGATATTTAGGTTACCAGCGCATAGTCTTACCCAAAATTAAAAAAGAAAAACCACGTAAGAAATGGATTTTCATACACTTTTCTCTCCCGCTCAGATGCGTTTTCTCCCCGCATATTTGTTCGATATGCAATGACGTATTTTCTACCGTAAATTTGATAAAGTATCAAGGTACTTTCCGAGCAGGTGTAGTATAAAATAATAATTCTAATTAGTCCGTCAGATAGATAAACATAAAATATTGAACACGTATTTCTTAATTCATTAAATAAATAAAATTTGACCGAGATAAAGAGCGTCAAAGTTCGGGAGTAAGCTAAGCCGTGACGTCACGCGGAATTTCAACGCACTATATCTTTGTCATTTTTTGTTTAATTCATAGAAGAAAAAATACTTGTACCAATATTTTCTGATGGTGTAAATGACGGACTAATTATAATTTTTCAGTGATCTCTATTTATCCTCCGCGGCCGGATTATTAGTGAGTATACATACCGCTGTATGGGTAAGGGGTGTAAGGGGTTATAACCCCCATCTCCGGAACCCAAGCCAACCTCACCTGCACGTGGTACACCCTGCTAACTAACAAACGTGGCTCTGACGACCGGCTGATTGCGGCATAGCGCAGCCTAACACCGGCACAGCTAAATCCCCTACCCTGCGATCCTCAACCCGCATGCCCAGGGTGGGGATTATGGTCATATCCCCCTTCTTATAGGGGAAGCCTATGTCCAGCAGTGGACTGAATAGGCTGTTGTTGTTGTATAGATACCGGTGTCCTGGCGTGTGACGTCGAGCGAGGCGTGCGAGGGTCCGTGCGTGAGGATGAGCAGCGCCTGTCTCCACTGCGCCTCCATCACGCCGTGCAGCTGTGTGGCGAGCTGCCCGCGCCGCCGCCGGAACGACTCCACCTTACTCTGACAACAACCGGCCGAGGTCACGAGCGTGCGACCGAACCTTCCCAAACGCGTGTGGGACACCACGCAACGAGAGGTACACCGTTCGATTGCATCAGAAACGGACAGTTTGGAAAACCACGAATGTGGCAATAAGCGTGTGGGAGACTACACCGTTCGATTGCATCTGAAACGGACAGTTTGAAAAACCGCTGTGGGAGACTACACCGTTCGATTGCATCTGAAACGGACAGTTTGGAAAACCACGAATGTGGCAATAAGCGTGTGGGAGACTACACCGTTCGATTGCATCTGAAACGGACAGTTTGAAAAACCGCTGTGGGAGACTACACCGTTCGATTGCATCTGAAACGGACAGTTTGGAAAACCACGAATGTGGCAATAAGCGTGTGGGAGACTACACCGTTCGATTGCATCAGAAACGGACAGTTTGGAAAACCACGAATGTGGCAATAAGCGTGTGGGAGACTACACCGTTCGATTGCATCTGAAACGGACAGTTTGAAAAACCGCTGTGGGAGACTACACCGTTCGATTGCATCTGAAACGGACAGTTTGGAAAACCACGAATGTGGCAATAAGCGTGTGGGAGACTACACCGTTCGATTGCATCAGAAACGGACAGTTTGGAAAACCACGAATGTGGCAATAAGCGTGTGGGAGACTACACCGTTCGATTGCATCTGAAACGGACAGTTTGAAAAACCGCTGTGGGAGACTACACCGTTCGATTGCATCTGAAACGGACAGTTTGGAAAACCACGAATGTGGCAATAAGCGTGTGGGAGACTACACCGTTCGATTGCATCAGAAACGGACAGTTTGGAAAACCACGAATGTGGCAATAAGCGTGTGGGAGACTACACCGTTCGATTGCATCTGAAACGGACAGTTTGAAAAACCGCTGTGGGAGACTACACCGTTCGATTGCATCTGAAACGGACAGTTTGGAAAACCACGAATGTGGCAATAAGCGTGTGGGAGACTACACCGTTCGATTGCATCTGAAACGGACAGTTTGAAAAACCGCTGTGGGAGACTACACCGTTCGATTGCATCTGAAACGGACAGTTTGAAAAACCGCGAATGTGGTAATAAGCGTGTGGGAGACTACACCGTTCGATTGCATCTTTAAGCTCTATACTTCTACTATTATTTTCTAAGGTATATATATTGAAATCACGACAAATAATAACGTTTTTATTCTTAAAACAAATACATTTTAAAACAAGATTAAATAACGAATAAAAATGACCATATCTATTTTATTACATTTAGGAGGTCTAAAAACTATAGTTATATTGTGCTCATTGAGGTGTAGACCGCAATATTAAGCGATGTGTTCTATGCTTAGTTGCAATATATTCTGCAATTTTTCATATTTATGTGTATTTCTTATTAGTATAAAGGCTCTCCCGTTACGATTGTGTCTACTAAAATTTGTTGCTAAGGTGAAATTAGGAATGTTTAAAGTGTTTATAACATCATTTAACATGTTGTGTTCCGTTATACAAATGATATTGACATATTTCCCTTTACTATTCAATTCAACAATATGCAATGTCAATAGATCCTGCTTACCAATCAGTCCGTTAATATTTTGATGTAAGACATTAATACGGTTAGACACGAAATATATGTATAGGTAGGTTGTCATTGCTGTTGCCTTTATCTTCCTGCGAAGAGGAATCATGAGTAGATTCATAACTAGTTTGCGTTATACTATCAGAGAAGCTAGAATTTTTATAGTTAATTGAAAGTGTATCTGTTTGAGTGCTCTTATCAGCTAAACTAGTTGTGAGTGTCTTGACTTTTTCTGAATCTTCAATACTTTTGTAATTTTTAATTTTAAGCCCATAATCTAGTCGAAGTATTTCACGAAGTAAAGACTGTGTAAGGGCTAAGGGCTGATTGCTTCCACCCTCCGACCTTACATGGAGAAGATGTTACGTAGGTTAATAGTTGTTTCACTTACACGGCACCAACGTTTCACTGATAGTTCATAGAGGTTTAGCTAGTTAGTTAATATTGAGCACGTAAACACCAGATTCACAAGTAAAGTTAGTTTATTCACAGTTATGTAAATTACAAGGTAAAAGTGGCAAATCTTTCCTTGGTAGTGTCTCTGGCGCGAGTAGGTCACGTACTGAATGTTAAATGCTCTAAATTATTCGTTTCCGTAAAAGATGCAGCGCGTGCGATGCAACGTAAATCGCAGCGCGCGCAAATTACCAAAATGTATGGTGAAACCGTACAGACTGAGATAAATATTCTCATATTCATATTCATTTATTAATTGCTGACATGTTAATACACAATTTGTATACAGGTCTTCATTTAGTATGTACGTGAGATAGTACATGTACCCCGTTGGGGCACTGCAATCTTGAGTTCGATTATGTTAATTTGATATAAAATTAATACAATAATTAAATACATACGTCATATCTCGGCCAAAAATTAATATCATTCGTTTTTTTCGGACATTCCTGATCATAAGGCCCTAATTTATTGATCCTTAACCATCAAATGGATCAAAATTTTGGAGGCTTAATACTAAATCTTAATGTGATCATAACTCGAGCACTGTTCCATTAACAGTTCAACAAAATTAACAAAAACTCTTAGCCTCGTTCCAGAGACTATTTTCAAGAGAATATTTACCTCGAGCAGTCCTATCTTCTCAGTCGCTTGCGCTAGTTGCAGCCTGTACAGCTTGATCTCTTCTCTCTGTTTCTCTTCTAGAACATTAACTTCCAGTTTGTGTCTGAAAATTTAAACGTTTTAATATTACAGACGCGCATTTTTATATTTATTTATTTTTCCGAAAACAAACAGCTTCTTACTTATATGATAAGTTATAGTTATTCTATTCCACGAAGGCAGGTTTGCCTTGGTTGTAGTAGTGAAGTGTATCGATAGGTGTATTTGTGTGCGTAACGTTAATATTAAAGCAGGTATTAGTGACTTCCACAAAAAAAAAAAAATTTAACCGACTTCAAATAGAAGGTATCTAGTATTACAAAATAGTATTCAACTTTCCTTTAGGTGTAGTGAGCTAGGCGACTGAAACTTATTTCTCAGATAGTGAATAAATAAATAAATAAAGATAGGTCTTCACCTAGGAAGCCTATATCCGAATTGGCGTACTGCGGAAATAAATATTTATTCGAAGTATTAATTTTGTGAAAATTCCGTTTTTTCACGTTATTTTGTCTAACTAGATGTCATTTTCGCACATTTGGTAGCGTTTATGACATTTTTGAAGTTGTTTTGACATGGCCAAACGCCAAAATTGCCATAATCTGACATTTCGTTGTTTTCTCGGCTGTTTTATTTTTTATTATTTATTTATTTGCTTACATGTACTACAATTTACATAAATAGCTTAGGTTGGTATTGTAGCCTGATTGTGGTGAGTAGGTAGATGTACCCTGTAAGGGCACTGCAAAGTGAGTTGAGTCGTAGTTACTTAAACAAATAAAAGGAATAAAAGATAATTCAAAACAATACATGTCAACAGCTAAAAATAATATTAGTTTAACAATTTTAATCTTTTTTACATAAACCTAAGTCAAAAATAAAGCCAAGTATCAAAAGTCAAAATATACCTACACATAGTTCAATGACAAGAATGCCTATTGACGCAAGAAATAATTTAGTTGTGGACGATATACCACAGAGGCTATAAATAAAAGAAGAAGAAGAAAAAGAAAGATGTCCGGTCATTTACAATTAAATTGCATGTTACAGGTTATAGGTATCTCACATGAACCCAGTCTAAGGGTATATCAATATGGTAGGCAGACCGAGGCTTTGTAGGTACCAAGGCGTACCTAGGTAACAAATTGTCATTACGTTGATTAATATTATATATAATATACGATAATGCTGTCAATTATTGTAAATGATTATACGAGTAGGTTTGTAACTAAAGCGAGTAGGCATGTATTATTGTCAATTGTTTATTATTGTCGTTTCATTATGTAGGTAGTCATGTAGTCAACAAATTTACTTATCGCTGACTGAGCCGAGTTGAGAATTGGTTTATTAAATGATTTGTATTGTATTGGAAACAGACACTGAGATGGCAACGAGGCAATGACGGAGGAAACTGCCGGAGCTGAGGCGGGAGGGATCTCGTCTACTACTGACACCAACACCAGCACCACATGCACTAACATAACGATGAAGGCTAGGTCTGGGACAGCCGCGGGGGGCCTTGGGACCTACGAGGGCATCCGTAGGGCCGGAGGGGGATATGGACTTGGGGCCCACAAAAAAAGTCTTAAGACATTTTCGCAACGGCCACCCCACTTATCTAGGGGGTGCAACAGGCACAGAGATTACCCAGTAGGCTTCTTTATGATGGTCCCAGCCCCTAAAAAGAGGTGTCCGGTGGACCTGATCCCAGAAAGGAGGCTGCTGAGTGGGGTGGCAGGTCTAAACAGGGAGTTTCTGAGAATGAGCGATGAGGAGCCTAGTGAGTAACATTAATCTCCCTCTCTCTATCGTCCATCCTCAGAAGACCCATCCTGTTTTTTTATATCTACTATCAAACATTATTATAAGTGATATCATGTAAATAGACATTCAGTTATTGTAATGTAACTGTCACATAGTATTTTAACTATTTATAAGCAAATAATTAGTTCATTGCTGAAGCATTTATTAGGAAATACAAATAATTTGTAAAAATGTAATTCATAACCTCATTATCAATCATTCTACACAGCGTGTGTGACATTTTGCACAGTAATAATTGTCAATCAGCAAATAATAACTTTGAAAACTGACAAATAAAATTAACAACTACATTAATTAAGTATTATCTATCAAAAAATCAGTTTGGCTTTAGAGCAAGTCGCTGTACAGAGGATGCTGTTATGAGTGTGACAGAACATATCTATAAAATTCTGGATGAAGCCAAAAAATGTTCTGGGATTTTTTTAGATCTAGCTAAAGCCTTTGATACCGTATCCATCCCAATCTTACTATCTAAGCTTGAGTCCATAGGTATCAGAGGCACACCACTAAAATGGTTCAAGAGCTACCTATCTCAGAGATCTCAGAGAGTTAGAATTGGTAAGCATCTAAGTGACGAAGATGAAATTAAGTTTGGCGTGCCTCAAGGCAGCATTCTCGGACCGACCTTGTTCCTAGCATATATATAAATGATCTTTGCGACATGACACTAGAAAGTGGTACAATAACGTAACGTATGCTGATGATACTGTTATCCTATTTGAGGGAAAAACATGGGCTGAAGTACAAACTAAGGCAAATCATGGGCTGACTCTGGTATCCAATTGGCTAAGAAATAATCTACTTACCATAAATATTGATAAAACAAAATATATAAATTTCAGTACAAACCAAAGCTCCCAACCAAAGCTACCACTCCAAAAAAAATGCACAATGCCACCTGTTCGATGGCTACACAATGTACATGTGCTTATCTTCAACAAACAGACAGTATAAAATACCTAGGCGTGATTGTTGATAAAAATCTGTCCTGGAAAGAACAAATAAAAAGCCTATCAGGACGCACCAGAAAAATGATTTTTATCTTTAAGCAGCTGCGTCACGCTCTAAGTTACGATTCACTAATCAACGTATATTACGCTCTTTCACAATCAGTATTTACCTATTGTATTAGAGCGTGGGGCACTGCGGCAAAAACCACAATGTTGCAATTAGAACGAGCTCAAAGGGCGTTACTAAAACTAATAAAATTTAAGCCCAGGTGGTATTCAACAAGTGCTCTGTACCGGGAATGCTCAGTTCTTACGATACGGCAGCTGTATATCAAAGCGATGATAAATAGACAACATAACTTAGGAGACGTTGATGTTATAACGTCACTCGAGTCAAAGCGTAGAAAAGATAGAGTTTTTAAAGTTCCATTAGCACGGACTAAATTTGGAAAGAAAGCAGCATCAATCATGGGCCCACATCTGTATAATCGGATAAGCAGACATCTAACAGTTATAAACAAAAACAACAGAGAAATGATTAGAATGGTTAACGATTACCTAGGAAAACTCAGCTACAACGAAACAGAAGTTCTTATGGAATCAATTTACTAGACACACTAATGAATATGACCTACTCATATTCAGACACTCTCACACATACCCTTAGAGTTCACACACATACACAATATGTGGGTTATCCCTGTAATAACCAGTCTCTTAAGAGACTGAGAGGTACAGGATAACCCACTCACACTCTCACTTAATCATACATAATAATACACACACATTAAACACCCACAAGTTACACTACATAAGACCTACTATAATAATTAAAAATCTATTTATGCCTCTTATAGATATATTTTCTTTTATCACTACTTTGTTTTTTTTTTTTTATTAGTCTTCTATATAGTTAAATATTTAAGTAGGTACTTAAACAATGCCCTAGACACTGTAAATGAATATCCAATCTTTAGTACAACTGAAACAAATATCAGTAAACAGATTGTGTAGAGGATTAATTTAAGTTAACGATAGAGACGCCGAGAGGAATCGCTGTGACCTCGCTAAACAGGCTCACTAGAGACCTAGTGCGGGGAACTGAGCTCCCTTAGGTACAATTTTTTGTCAACTTATTACGCATAAACCTCATGTATTGTGTATCTTATGTACCGAAAATGTCTTATGTTACAAATAAACTTTATTTTATTTATTTTATTTTTATTTTTTATTGGTTGCACACTAATATACCATAATGTCAAAAACGGAAACTATTTTGCACGCATTTAACGCCTTCAGATCTAACTTCGTCATCTTTCACCATAATCTAGTCAAAATTTCAATTTGTCAGTACTTCGTCATTATTTCATCATTTTCTCGTCAGATTCTCGTCAATATCAACAACACACCAACCCTTTGGCCGGTACCCAACGCCCTCCGAATTAATTTCGCCATCTTTCGTCATAATCTAGTCAAAATTCCTTCAATTCGTCATTATTCCGTCATTTTTTCGTCAGTTTTTCGTCAATAACACACCAACTTTTTGGTACGCACCTAACGCCCTCCGAATTAATTTCGCCATCTTTCGTCATAATCTAGTTAAAATTCCTTCAATTCGTCATTATTCCGTCATTTTTTCGTCAGTTTTTCGTCAATAACACACAAACTTTTTGGTACGCACCTAACGCCCTCCGAATTAATTTCGCCATCTTTCGTCATAATCTAGTCAAAACTCCTTCAATTCGTCATTATTCCGTCATTTTTTCGTCAGTTTCTCGTCAATAACACACCAATTTTTTGGCACGCACTTAACGCCCTCCGAATTAATTTCGCCATCTTTCATCATAATCTAGTAAAAATTTCTTCAATTCGACAACATTTCATAATTTCCTCGTCAGATTTTCGTCAATATCATCAACACACCGAAATCCAAATTACGTTTACTTACTCCCTCATTACTTTATAATCATCATTATTTCATCAGGGGTGTACAGGGTTCCAACCCCTATCTTCGGCACCCAAGCCAACCCCACCTGCACGTGGTGCACCCTGCTAAACAACGAACGGGGCTCTGGCGGCCGGCTGATTGCGGCATAGCACAGCCTACATCGGCACAGCTAAATCCCCTGGCCACTGACGGGCAGCAGCGTCGGTAGTGCGAGAAGCTGTGCCCTGCGATCCCCAACCCGCATGCCCAGCGTGGGGATTATGGGTATATCCCCCTTTTTTAGGGGAGGCCTATGTCCAGCAGTGGACTCATATAGGCTGATGTGGATGTGGATTATTTCATCACACATCGTCATCGCTCCGTCACTTTTCCATCACTACTATATCACTCACACACCAATTTATATTATCATTCTGAACAAGTCATTACTGTAAGCACGCACCTAATGCCCTCGGATTTCGTCACCTTTAGTAATTATCTAGCCAAAAATTCCTCCAATTCGTCATTATCTCGTCACTCTCGCGACAGATTTTCGTCATTAAAATTATATCACTCACCACCAGATTCTCTCCAATAAGTCAATATCTACATCGAAACTGGAAATATTGCATGTTCATAAGCGTTCATCCTACAAGATCCAACTAAAACGAAAGCTGCCTAAATCTCTGCACAGAGTAAAAATAACATCAATATTATCAGTCACTACTTCATCATTTCTCCATCACAATATACGTTCGATCTGCATACAAAATTGTCATAAATAATTTGTTAACACGAAACTTTTAACTCCCGAAACTTTTTGGCACGCATCTAAAGCTCTCCAACCTAATTCCGCCATCTTTCGTTATCATTTAGTCAAAATTCCTTTAATTTGTCATCATTTTGTTATTTTCTCAACATATTCTCGTCAATATCAAGAACACACCGTAATCCAAATTACTTTTACTTCCTCGCTACTTTCTAACATTATTTTATGAAACATCGTCATCGCTCTGTCACTTTTCCATCACACATCAACTTATACTATCAATAACAAAACATTATTTTAGGTCTCACACACACCGACCGTTGCAAATAATTTGTTAACACGGAAATTATAACTCCGGAAACACTTTTGGATTCACCTAAAGCCCTCCGAACTAATTTTGTCATCTTTCGTCATGATCTAGTCAAAATTTCTTCAATTAGTCATTATTTCGTCATTTCCTAGTCAAATTTTCAATACCAACAACATACTGTAATCCAAATTTATTTTACTTCTACGTCACTTTCCAATAATTATTCCTTTATATATCGTCATAGCTTCCTCACTTTTCCATCACTAACACATCACACACCAATTTGTATTATCAATAACAAAAACATTGTTTTAGATCACACACACCGACTTCTCGAAAAAATTACAATGAGCGACAGTGGCAGCGAATAATATAATCCTCCTCGTCCTCACCATTTTCAAAAAATCAACCTATGGCACCATCACCCACAAACTTGGAATCACCCTCGAGGTCGGATACACTCCCAGAGGAAACATCACCGACACCAGCTCCTGTATACAGCTTGATCAGCCCAGCAGAGGAGGGGAGCTCTGAAACCTCCAAAAACACCATGGAGCGTCACTCTCATAACCACCCTTCTCTTCATTTCCCTTGCCCCCCGGTAACATCCACTCCGAGCCACCCGGTCAGCGGTCGACCTCCAACCACGCGCAACCCAAGGAAAATACCCACTAAGTTACACGACAGAAAAGTATAAAATAAATACCCAGAAAAACTCTCCAGCTTTAATAAAAAAAACTATTAATTGAACATGATATCCTGCAATAAGAACTAGCAATTAGGACATAGGTCATTTCTAGACGCGACATTTTGTGGTCAGGTCTCAGGTCACAGGTTGTATGAAACTGACCGATCTTATTTCACAACTTTTTCAAATAAATCCTTTCCGCAGCAAAACCGACAGACAGGTTGGTGGGTATTTTTGAGTAGTCATAGGTCGGAGGTATCCCCACCCCAGTACTCCCTCTCTCGATTTTGTGTTTTGGAGTTTATTTTTTCCATAACTATGCAATACTTTTTTTTTTCTCGGAACTAAGCATTCCGCACTCCACGCATTTTAGGAGGAGGGTCCTCTAAAGCGACGCCATTTGCATCCTAATTTCAGTAACACCTACGAAGTGTTTCGAGACAACCGTCAGACAATCTTTTCATGCAAATGCAATTTTAATTTTGCAATCCTTGAAATTTCATTATTTTCGGAGTGGGGATGGAAGTGGGAATGGGAGTGGAAGTGGAAATGAGAATGGGAGTGTGAATGGGAGTGGCAATAGGAGTGGGAATACGAAAGGGAGTGGTAATGTGAATAGGAGTGAGAGTGGGAGTGGTATCGGTTAAACCTTCGCGCTTTAGGTTGTGAGTTCGAAGTTTTTCTATACAAAATATCTTCATCCTGCGTTCCCAAGCGTCTCACGACAGCTCAATATTATTTTACAGATGGTTTGTATACTAACTGTTCTTCAATCCTAGATATCTGCTTGTTGAAGGTGTCTACGATGGCGTCGTGCTTGGCGGCGTGGTGCCGCTCCAGCTCTGCGCCGGCGCGGTCGAGCTGCAGCTGGAACTCGTGCAGCTTGCCGAGCACGGCGTCTTCCAGCTGTTTCTGGTAGTGCGTCTTCAGCTCGTTCTTCTGCACCTCTATGTGCTTGCGGAGGGATTTCGTTTCGGCGTCTAATGTGTCCTGCAAAAATATGGGTTGTTAGGAGAAACCAACTTGTGATGACGGCAATCCTCCCTCCGCCTATGAAAGCAGCGGACTTACCGGTGCGCGCTGATTTCTTCGAGACTTCGTACTGTGCAGACATATTTAAAAAAAAATGCTGGACTATCACACAGCATCATGTAGCCCCAAACTAAGCAGAGCTTGTGTTACGGGAACCACATGGTGACCAGCTAACAACCATGTTAAAAATTCTTCATGGAAAAATTGACTCCCCATCTTCATGACGAACTTTGTCGGCTTTATGTCCCCCCAAACTACCTTCACTGTAGGAAACACAGGTTGTTCTCTGTGCCAGCTTGCCGAACTGTTGCACGCGCTCGATCTCCCATTCCGCGAACTCTCTCCGCGCTCAATGCCCTCCTGGACGCAAACCCTGACTGATGTATTTGCGAACGGATGGAAGGTGATTTTGACTGACTGCCTGAACTTTTGTGAGAAGTGTGTGTAGGATTTTTATCTTTTCTTATTTTTTGTTCGACATGTGATTTGGCTATTAAGTATTGGAATTTATAATTACTGACATTATTATTATTATTGACTATGTACTAAATATCTACTAATTTAATTCTGACAGAAGTGTGTATAAGTTTATTGATAGTGTGTGTAAGTAAGATATTGATTGATTATTTGACTACCTATTGAATTTGTTATTACTGACTATTTTTATTGAATTTTGACTATGTAGAGATGTATCGATGTAAACTCAACCAAATTTTTATAATTAGAGTAATTGGCGCAAGCCGTTCTAGCTATTAAGTCAATAAACAAACAAATGATTGATATAATACTTAAATATATATTTTTTTAGTAAATACATACATATCATACATAGAATTAGTATTTAGTTCATGCTGTAATTTATAATTCCAAGTCCATATTCCTTGTTGTCCCATATAAATGCGGCTAAAAAGTGCTTGGGTACATGTTCGCGAGGTGAACGGTCACCCGTCTCCGCGCAATGCTCGGTACTTCTTTTAAAGTGTAAAACTGTGTTTATATAACGACTTTCCACCACTCCACGCTTGTATCATGTACATTAAACCCTTTGTTCTGATACTTGAAGATGGAACAAACAAATGCTAGGAACATGTACTATGATGCATCGCTATACTTCCATCAACTTGAGGCATGAAAATGTTAAGCCACGTATGCCTGTAATTTCACGACATAAAAACTAGAGAGCTCAATACGAAATTTAAAAAATTACTTACACATTTCTTCAACAGCTCGCTGGCAAGGTCCTGCTTGTCGGCCAGCTGTCGCTCCATCATGTTACATCTCGCTCGCTCTTCGTTCACCTTCTCTTTCAGTATGTCCCGCTCTTGGGCCAGCAGTTCGGTGTCGTCGGCCGCTGACTGTAGCTTGCGGGTCAGCTCTGCTGCTCTATGCTTCGTTTGATTGTGCTCTAATCTTTCCTGAAATATTTTTATTTTAGTTATAGTTTTATTTTAGTTATAGTTGTGTTTTGCAAAATGTGGCGGCAATTGAACAATTATTTGTCATCCGAATACGATTACTTATTTACAGTTTGATAAATATAGGTTGATACACGGGACATTAACATTGACACGATGACCAATGATGAATGATGAATAACACCAATTTGATTCTCAAACCAATTAAATCCATCTTGGTTTTCGTCATCGTTCATGTTATTTCCAGGTACTGCAATAACAAAGGCAATGTATTGAATAAATTCAACTAGATAATTTTGTTTTAAAAAGTGTTAGGAAATGCCTAATGTTAGGTATGGGACTTTAATCTGCATCCTTGCTATCAATATCGGGACGTGTTGCCAACTGCAATATCATAATAACTCCAAACTAGCAAAGCTTGTGTTATGGGAACCCACCACACCACACGAGCCTATATCAGTCCACTGCTGGACATAGGCCTCCCCTAAAGAAGGGCGATATGCCCGTAATCACCACGCTGGGCATGCGGGTTGGAGATCGCAGGGCACAGCTTCTCGAACCACCGATGGTGCTGCCCGTCAGTGGTCAAGGGATTTAGCTGTGCCGATGTAGGCTGCGCTATGCCGCAATCAGCCGGCCGCCAGAGCCCCGTTCGTTGTTTAAGCAGGGTGAGGTTGGCTTGGGTTCCGAAAATGAGGATTGAAATCCCGTAGACCCCCTATGGGAACCACATTACTGATAAACTACGTATATATTTTTTATGTAAATACATACATATTATGCATAGAAAATATCGGGACACGAAAAAAATATTTGCAGATCATTTAAACATTTGTCTCGCGGCGGAAATCAAATCTTCAGCGTCTCAGGCGAGAATTCGGCCACTCCGCCACATAAGTCGTCACATTATGAATGTGGGGTAAACTACCGAGTCAAATCATACTCCAACAACTGCGCTACAAACCGAGTCAACTCCTTACGTCATAATTCATAATTCATTTATTTGCTTTAGGTATTGGTACAATAATTCTTAATCATAAATAAGCGTAATACTAACGGCCGGTTCCTATATCATACCGTTACTGATGACGCCTCGTTTTCCCATGAAAAACTGTCAAATTTTCGACGCCTCGTTGTTAATTTTTGACAGTTTTTCAAGAGAAAACGAAGCGTTATCGGTAACGGTATAATATAGGAATCGGCCATTAGTCAATTAGAATCATGCAAAAAATCAAAAGAGCGTCATGCAGAATTTAAATAAAATGTTCTATGTATGGGCCGCATGCCGCACATTCAGCCTTTACAAACATAGACCAGGGTAGAAAATTACCTTTAAAAATAATAAAAAGTGAAAAAAATAGTACTAATATATTTCATCTGAAATATATTTCAACCTTTGTATTGTTATTTTGTAGGCCGTGAAGGTTTGCTATTTTGCATAACTACATTCAGTGATTTTATATCTTCAAAAATGTTGAATAGTGCGAGCGAGAGGGAGGTTTGACATGTATCGTCGCCTTAACTTCAGATGGACAAAGATTTGTTGTGAGTACTGTTCTGTTCAAATTCTGAGGCAAATGTCTGTAACACACTGGTATTGATGGGAACGTCGCGAATTCTAATCCCATCCTAATCAAAACTTTTGGGATACAATAAAAATCATAATTTACCTTCTCCAAAGTATCTTCTAAATTCTTAACACAATCCGTAGACTGCTTATTCAACCGCATCACTGTCTCATAGTTCTCTTTAAGAGTCTGAATTTCCTTCTCTCTTGCTGCAATAGTCTCTTCTTTGGCGGCTAGGGCTGCCACCATGGTGTCCTGTATCTCTTTCTTCTCCGAGGTGAGTTGCTTGCATTTTTCTTGGTAATCATGTGCCAGGTCCAATGCTTTGTACAGCTCTGTTTCAAAGTGGTTAGTTTTCTGCAAATTATGATAAATTAAATTGAGTACCTACCACTCAAACGATCATCATGAAATTAGTATACACGTTCTCAGGGGTACAAAAAAGGGCATAGGGAGATATTTAATCCAGAAAAAATTATAACCCCAAACTAAGAAGACCTTATATTACGGGAGTAAAAGTAAAATTTATTGCATAAGGTACATAAGTGGTATATGCTTAAATAGGACACAAAGTATTTATACCAGTAAGGCGTGCAATATTTAAGTACAAACAATATCAATAAGGAAATTCAACCACATTACTAAGATACACTACTTAAATATTTTTTTGTAAATAAATACTTCTATACATAGAAAATACCCAGACCCAAGACAAATATTTGCAGAAACATATTATTCGTGGCGCATCGAACACGAAACCTTGTGCGCGTCTAGCGGACCTTCACCAACTGCGCCACAGAGGTCGTCGAAACTAATAAGACATAAGACATAAGAAATTTATTGGTAATAGAAAAAAATACATATCAGAGGCCCTTACAATGTATAGGTGCTTTTCTCATCGATAACAAAATAATAATGTAATTAAAATAATATCAGAGAAGTTATGTAGGGTAAAGTCGGGTAATGCCGGTCAGTTGGCAATACCGGTCACCTAACTTTTTAACAAAATACTGCGTTTATGCGAACTCGCACTTGCAACGATGGTGGAGTGATCGTTCCCTGCCCCGAAGCATCGATCCCTGCTCGGTTCCGGCAACGCGTCACTGCGTGCAAGACGCTTTTGAGTTCCGCGCCACTTTGTTGTAACTTTCTGGCCGCAGAAAATAAGAGGTGAGTATCGTAATTTTCATATTTAATTTATTGTCTATAATAATATTTGCATATCAGTTATTTAACTATTTATTATATTGTAGATTTGATGCAATTAGCGAAGCGTTTTTTCTTAAATTATTATTAACCTCAAAAACGTACTGGCGGGTAATGCCGGTCAAAGTGACCGGCATTAGCTGCAAGTCACGAATACAAGAAGATGATATTTAATTATAAATGAATTATTCAGATAACACCTTCGCTTCTCAACAATGACCCAAATAGCTCCAATGGTATCCCTGCATTAGAATATTCAATAATAAATTATTCCGTTCCCACAAATTCAGGAGTCACCATCGATCACTCCGTTTCCTCAACTTCAGGAGTCATCTCCAATGATCTTCTACCAGTTGCGAAGAAACTCTATAACAAGAAAGTGCTGTCCTCACAAAGATAAAGAAGCTTTGGTAGAAAAAGAAGAAAAAAGAGCAACTAGCGAAAATAAATGATAAAAGTCAACAAAGGAAAGAAACCAGCTATAGCTAAAAATATAAAAATGGTCAAAAATTATAGTTTTTTGAAATCTGAAATTGATATGTGATGACGACACTGATATAGAAGATCAGAAAAATAAGTGTTTGTTGTTCAAAGATTATGGTCGGCACAACGCACCTGGCGTTCGGTTTGGGCATTAGACTCACGCTAAATGCTCAGGATACGACCCCCGAAGACTATATTTTGTGATTTATGTCTTTAAACTAACTGACCGGTATTGTCAACCTGCTGACCGGCATTGCCCGCTATGTCGGGCAAAGCTATTTTTTTTTTAAATGTGTTTTGTGCCATGTGTTTCGAGAAATTTGATCTCATTGTTCTTAAGTATGATAGAATAATAGTTAAATTTAAGTTTTTCAAATAGATTTTAAACAAAAAGTTGATTTTTTTGTAATTTGTGTTTCATTTTGCTTAGGTGACCGGTATTACCCGACATTACCCTACTCAATTAGGTAAATAATTAAAATTTATTAATTATTTAAGATATAAAAAAAAATAGTGCTCGTTTCGTAGTAGTCTACGTTCGTGCGTAGTTCGTATCTACTAATTAAAAAACTCCTCACACTATAGAAAGTCTGGTCGATTAGCCACCGTTTAAGCTTTGTTTTGAAGCCCGAAAAAGTGAAGACTATCAGCTATCAGCTAAGTAGTATAGTTTATAATTCCCGAGACAGACAAATAGTAATCTAATTTTGAGACAGATCTACACTAACGTTAGCGAAGTCGTGGGCAAACGCTATAATAAATCACACACGGTCAACGGAGGGCTTACCACAGGTTTTGATAGTTTACGAAAACTTTATAAGTTTCGGTATCTTTCCATACATTTTCAGTACAGCGCCTCTAGGGAAACGTATATGAACTACGAAAATGTATGGAAAGATACCGAAACTTATAAAGTTTCCGAAAACTATCAAAACCTGTGGTAAGCCCTCGGATCACAAACTAGGCAGAGCCTGTACTATGGTTAGCTGAAGACACATACATATAAACTTATGAATGACACACCCAGAAACCGAAGAAACATCAATGTTCATCACACAAATGTTTGTCCTGGGTGGGGATCGAGCCCGCGAACTGCAGAGCAGAAGGCACGCCTACTACAAACTTAGCCATGAGTCAGAGCCAGTCAAATCAGTTAATAGATATAATTTGATGCCACTCTAGCGTTCAATTCAAAGAAAACATGTTGTGCCGACCTCACCTAGAGTGGAAAAAATGGCAGGGAAATGATGATTATGTGTGTTTAATGATGCAAATAAAAAATTATCTATCTATCTATGAAACGTTTGGCTGATAACAAACAGATGGGAAATTACTAATGTTTCGTCCGCATAGTTTTCACCGTAATAGTCCCTATGTGTTGATGATAAGGGCCAAAATTCCATTGTCCGATGCGAATGTGCAAGTGAACCAAATCTACCCTCAGCAAACGGATCTACCCAAACATTACGAAAAAAAATATTACTTGGCATCACTCGCGATCTTGCGCAGCTTACCGTTACTCGGAAGAAAAACCTCGTTAAAATCGGACTGAATCAACGTGAATTCCATGTATTTTGGGTTGTGTGTTTGCATTACCTAGACTTTACAACTACAGCAATCAGTTTAATTATAACCGGCCGGTGTTTGCTTACGGACAAGTAGATACACCTACCTATCTACTGGATATAAACGCTGGAGAAGCGCACAGGGTGTGGAGGCGATCAGCATTTGGGTATTCCAGGCACGTGCGCATTATATTGTTACTTGGAATATGTCTTTTTATCATACATGAACTGATACGGCGATTACTATCAGCGCGAAATCAACGGTCTTTGTAGTCGACCCAGTGTGACCCTAGGGCAGTAAGCCTCTACGTCACAACTAAGGTATGTTAATTTGTAGTAATACCACCAGAAATAGCTGGTAATATCCTACTAATATTATAAATGCGAAAGTTTATAAATATGGATGTATGGATGGATGTAGATATGTTTGTTACTCTTTCACGCAAAAACTACGGAACGGATATGGATGAACTTGGAATATTCATATTCATTTATTTATTGCAGTCATAATGTTAGGTACAAAACATGGATAATTAGTATAACACTATGAACCCAATTTTGGCAATGGTATGGAGTAGAATTAAAATTATTATCAAAATTATTACATTATAAACAAAACAGAAAATGTAGGTATTTGATGTCACAGTAAAGGTATTACAGTATGTCATTTAAAAACTCATCAATGTTATAATAAACTTTTTCCTCCAATAGCTTGCTTAGTTTGTTTTTAAATGCGTTCAAACCACTCTCGGAACGTATCGAAATTGGGATTTGGTTGTAGATAGTCGGGGCAATTAAATATGAAAGTGATGTAATGAAAGAAATGTGACCAAGGAACTCTAAGACCCTGTTTGAACTATGCATTTAGACATTGACATAAGTGATGACGACGACCAATGATGAACGATGACGAAAACCAAAATTTATTTCACTGGTTTGACAAATCAAAGGAGAATGCCGAGAACCCGTACCAATTGCGTCAAAACCAAACGTATCCCATAAAAAATATTATATTTTATAAATTACATTAACATTTTCTTTAGTTTTACACACCGACGGGATTAATAATCAAGTAAAAAAATATTTTGTTGATTTGGTTTCCGCCGCACGCCGCCATTAAACTGCAACAACCATATACGTTACTATGGAAACAAACAGTGGTGTAAACTGTTGCTATGGAAATAACCCTCATTTTTTATTATTTTGACAATAGAATCGACTAAAAACTTATTGGAGATTTTTTTGACGCACGCACTTTAGTCTTGGTACCGAGCGCCATACATCAGACGGCATTCTCCTTTGTTTTCGTCATCATTCATCATTAATCATTGGTCGTCGTCATCACTTATGTCAATGTCCCGCCTATCGCTATCACTACATACTTTAAAACAAAGTCACTTCCCGCTATCTGTCTGTCCCTATGTATGCTTAGATCTTTAAAACTACGCAACGGATTTTGATGCGGATTTTTTTAATAGATAGAGTGATTCAAGAGGATGGTTTATATCAGCATTACACGCTTGCGAAACCAGGGCGGGTCGCTTTTCAACCTATATTTATCAAACTGTAAGTCTGACTTTCTAGACTCGACTTACTTCATCCACTCAATAGATGGCGCTGCTAATTTCTGTCGGTTTCTAAATCGCGGTAACGTTTCGTTTTGATACAATTGTAAGTAAGGTAAAACATTATTCGTGTTAGAAGCTAAATCGTAGTGGAAGTTACACTAATCTATTTTTTAAAGGATGCTCCTCATTTTGAGATGCACCAGAAAAGTTTACATTCTTCATCTTTTTCGTAAAGGCAAGCTCAAAACATGTTCTTGAGAGGTTTGTACATGAAATGATTAATTTTCATTGCGAAAACATGTCCGCGGAACAATATCGTTCCGCTAGTTCACATGTCATGTTACTCTCAGTTCAGTGAAATTTGATTAAACCGATAGTTCCGCGGACATGTTTCCTGAACATGAACGCTGAATACATCGTTCAAAAAGGTTCTTATAGTTCCTTGGTCATCCAGACTTCAAAAGTATGTTAAAAAATAGTAAGTAACATGTGTGTAAAAAGTAATGTTAAGTACGTCTAGTTCAAATTATTTAAATGCTCTAAAAGTAAAATTAAAAAACCATTAAGGCTCCATGAGAGTCCTACTAATATTATGAATGCGAAAGTTAGTGAATAGGTATGGATGTATGGATGAAAGTTTGTTACTCTTTCACGCAAAAAATACTGAAAGAAGATCGGCCAGTTTCATACAACCTGTGACCTGAGACCTGACCATAAAATGTCGCGTCTAGAAATAACCTATGTCCTAATTGATAGTTCTTATTGCAGGATATGATAGATAGATAGATAGATAGATAGATAAAGTCTTTATTTGGCACACATTGACAAAATATTAACACATAAATAACAGCACAAACAAAGTAGGTAATGGGACAAAACAACAAGATATAAAACAGAGAACAACACAAATAGGCGTTTTGGGTAGACAAGCGGATAGTAGCCTATGCACTGATAGGTAAACAAACCCGTCCGCATACCTACCCATCCCTAAAATCCTGATATACTGTGGAGCTGATTTTGTTTGTGCAAGCGTGGGCCAAATTAGGTCTCCTCTCAGCGTAATGCTGCTCCGCGAGCGAAGCAGCGCTGGTTTTCAGAGGAAACCAGAGGTGGCGACCTCACGATCGCCGCGCATTCTTTAGGGCAAGAAAGAAAGGTATATATATATATATATATATATATATACACAACACATATACATACACACATATATACATATATATACATATATATACACATACATGCATATATACACATATACACACACACACACACACACACATACGCATATACATACATATATACACACATACATAGGTGTAGGAGCAACTTGGTTGTTAGAGAGGAAGGTAGCTAGAATAGGTATTACATAAAATAAAAGTACATTGCATATGTTAGAATAAATAAATAAACAAATGCCTTCTTATGAAATAGGTAGGTACATTATAAACAGTAAAAAATAAATACGAAAAAGTTATATGTACATTCATTGTTTATTATTATATTATTATTAAATAGGTCATGATCATGTATGTCGGCTATACTTATTATTGCGGCACAAGGTGCGCACGAACGAAACGTAGCCCGTCAGATCGTATCGTACTATTGTTGTAGCTGTACGTATTACATTCTCTTTGCCCGTCAATCAGTCAATAAGCAAGCCTAAGTCAAGGAGACTGAACTGAACGGACAATGACGAAACGACAACGAAGAGCGACGCGCTATGTAAGCGCCTCACGCGGCCGGATTGTTTGAAAGTTTGCGTTCGTTGGTCGTTGCACTCAAAGAGTAATAAAATACATATAGACCTTAGAAAAAACTGCAGCACCACGCAGCACTGCTAGCAAGTGCAGCACTTTGCGCTATGGTTGTGTATTTGTTTGGTTGGTGAGGTTTTGTGCTTGAAAGCCCCCGTAATTCAGTGTTCCGTGTACATGGAAGTCTTATAAAAACAATACACATAAAATAAAATATGCCTAATAAATAGTTATGATGCCCTGAGCCTGGAGGTGTATGTTGGTTCCCTAAATAACTGTGATGTTGATTTACCCACGCACGCACCCGCAACACAAAAAATAAAATAAAAATTTGTCAATCAAAAGCGATGCAGGTATGTACTCGGCAAGTTGATATCATGTTCAATTAATCGTTTTTTTATTAAAGCTGGAGAGTTTTTCTGGGTATTTTTTTAATACTTTTAGGTTACGGTCGATTAGGACATTGGCACCATTAAACAAAAATCAACCAAGCGCGTGCTTTGTTAGTAGTAGTTTTGTTTTAGACGGTTGACATTGGGACGAGAGATGCACAATGTGGATGAGAGTGCGTTCAAAAACCATGATACGTTATGATAGGGTGTATTGTGATCAATATTTAGTATTAATTTAGTAAGTATTCCGGCTTTAATAAATATAGTTATTAGTTATAATTGCAATACTCCATTATATAGAATATTTTTACATAATTCGTATTTTTATTATCTTCGATTTATAGTCAGGTCTGAAATGACCGGCCTTTTTTGGTTGAAACTTGTAATAATAATAATAATAAAAAAAAAAAAAAAAAAAAAACTTCACCGCTGTCACACGCTTTCTATCAAATATTTTACGAATAATTAATTGTATAATATTTTTCCTGGTTTTTTCCATACACAAACTCCATAGTTCAAAGTTTTCAACCTATTTTGGATTTCATAAAAACTTACAAATACCAAAAACTAACAAAATGTCACAATGACTGAAATCATACGAAAATGATAACGAGAGCAAAAGCGGCTTCAAAAAATGCACTCCCACCATCACCAGCGCCTGTTCCGTCAAGCCCCGCGTCGTCGTCCGGGGATGAGGTATTCGCCACCCCCCCGGACACCAGCGCGTCGAGCGACGAGAGCAGGCCGCCGTCGCCTCCGCCGCCGCGACCACCTGTGCGGCGTGGGCGGCCCCCGCTGTCGGCCGGCTTGGGGTCTGCGGGACAGTCAGTCTGCCCCGCGTCCGACCCCCGCCTCCACCAGCAAAGTGCGGCGCATGAAGTGGACCGAAGGCATAAACAAAAATGTCATGCGCGCATACTATAGGGCTACAGAGGGAGGAATCAACCGCACCGCGTACCTTACCCGGATCCTGCCTCTGTTTTTGACGCTTGAACCAGCTGTTACCGTCACTGCACAACGGCTATCGGATCAGGTACGAGCCATCCAACGATTGAAATTGTTGGATGATTCGGTACTTGACCGGCTTCGCGCTGAAAGTGATCAAGTAGCTGACCACTCGCAGCGGGTCTTGGCTGCCGCTCTGCCGGTTACGACAACTCTGATACCGGTAACGACGCAGCCGGACGCCGCTGCTGACGACGTCGACTACGAGATCACCAGCGTGACAAACCAGGTAAATGAGCAATTGAGGAGGACTTTGGAGGATGCGATTTTATCGTACCGGTCCGCACCTCTCGATGAAAGACCGCGTTTGCCTCGCTTGCCCACTCACAGACGAAACTTAGCTGTAATGGAGGCCTTGAATCCTTTGTTGGTCCCTTATCTAGAGACTAGCGAAGGACTAGCCGATACCCATTCGATCCTTTACTGCGGAGCCGTGGCGGCGTGTCGTGTTGCTCGTGTCAAGTTCCCAAACTCCACGCGAGCACCACGACCTGTTGACAAAATTCCAGCTTGGCAAGTACGGATCGAACGGCGGATCGGTAAATTCAGGACCCTCATTGCAAAGCTAAGTTGCTTCAGAGAGGGCAATACCCGCCCTCGAGTGATGCGTTTTGTAACACAGGCCTTTGCTGGGACTGATACTCGGCCCCGAGATTATATGGCATGTGTCACAGAACGCATTGACTTTCTGAAGCAGAAAATCTCTGCTTGGGCGAGTCGCATTCGTAGGTATCGAGAACGTGTGGACCGATATTGGCAGAATCGAAACTTCCAAAGTGACCAGAGGAAGGTGTACCGAAACTGGGAGAAACCTGACCAATGTGTGATGGACGGGCGTGTACCGGATGCTGATACCATGAATAATTTCTGGCGCAGCATCTGGTCTGTGCCCATCCAGCACACGGAGGGAGATTGGATGGATGTGGTGAGTAGAGAGTGTGAACCAATCGAAACCATGGGGGCTGTTGAGATTACCCCCATAGATGTCAGATTTGCAATCCGTTCGGCCCATAACTGGAAAAGTCCTGGACCGGACGGGTTGCATAACTTCTGGCTGAAGTGGTTTAGATGTTCACACTCTGTACTCGCCACACAATTTCAAGAAGCCCTCGAGCTTGGGTCTCTGCCAAGTTTCATGACGACTGGAGTCACCTTCCTGCTCCACAAATCTGGTAGTACCGCGGAAGCAAAGAACTACAGACCCATCACGTGCTTACCTACCATCTACAAGCTCCTTACGTCCATTCTGACCGTAAAAATTAATACGCACATAGTTGCAAATAATATTTTGGCTCCTGCTCAGAATGGATGTAGGGTTGGGTCCCGCGGTACTAAGGAGCTCCTCCTCATTGACATGACCATTAGCCAGCAGATCAGGCGCAGCAAGGGGAACCTCTCCGCTGCATGGATAGACTACAAGAAGGCCTATGATTCGGTGCCTCATACATGGCTGGAGAGGATCTTAGAGTTGTATAAAATTGATGCAACTTTGAGATCCTTCTTAGGTACATGCATGAGACAGTGGATCACAGTTCTTCGTCATCCAGGTAGCGGACGGGATCCCTCTGCTCCGCAAGATCTGATTCGCATAGAGCGGGGTATTTTCCAGGGCGACAGTCTGAGCCCCCTATGGTTCTGCCTGGCACTGAATCCTCTTAGTACTCTGCTAAAGGATTCAGGGCTAGGCTATCGACTTCGGAGAGAGGGTGGTATCGTTTCTCACCTGCTGTACATGGATGACCTCAAACTTTTCGCGCCGAGAAAACCAGAGCTGCTGACTCTGTTGAATATCACACAGATATTCAGCAGTGCCATCAGCATGGAGTTCGGTGTCGAGAAGTGTGCGGTCATGCAAGTACGGCGGGGGAAAGTTGTAAATACTACAAACTTACAGCTTTCCGATACGATATCCCTCAGATCTCTTTCCGATATCGAAACCTACAAATATCTCGGTATGTCAGAAGCGTTAGGTATAGTAGACAGAGACATAAAACAGTCGGTGAAGGAGCGATTCTTTTGCCGCCTGACTAAAGTACTCAATAGTCTTTTGTCGGGTGGTAACAAGGTTCGAGCCTTCAACGGCTGGGTTATGCCTCTGCTCATCTATACTTTTGGCATATTGAAATGGACTCAGACTGAACTTGACGCCCTTGACTGTAAGGTTCGTCAACTTCTTACGACACATAGAATGCGACATCCACGCTCGTCGGTAATGAGGATGTACATCCCGCGGAAATGTGGGGGCCGCGGCTTTTTAAATGCCAAGACCCTCCATAACCACGAGGTGTGCAAGCTCAGAGAATACTTCCTCCATGCCGACAGTGAGATGCATCGTGATGTCGTAGCAGTTGACAAGAACCTTACCCCGCTCTCACTGGCTAAGGAGAACTGGCACAAACCTACGGTGCTGAGTGCCCTCGACCGCAAGGTTGTATGGGAGAGTAAGGAGCTGCACGGACGGTTCTACAAAGCCCTTACAGGGCCTGATGTAGACCTACTCGCATCCGTGAACTGGCTACGTTTCGGTGACCTCTTTGGGGAAACCGAAGGTTTTGTCTGTGCGATTATGGATGAGGTAATAAAGACGAACAACTACCGAAAGTATATCATGAAGGATGGAACCGTTGACATTTGCAGAGCTTGTCATCGTCCCGGTGAATCCCTCAGACATATACTTTCGGGTTGTTCGCACCTCGCTAACACTGAATACTTGCACAGACATAACCAAGTAGCAAAGATCATCCATCAGCAGCTTGCTCTCCAATACGACCTTGTCGGTCCAGAGGTTCCGTACTATAAGTACGCACCGGTACCGGTTCTCGAAAATGGTCGTGCTACGCTCTACTGGGACCGCTCTATCATCACGGACAGGACTATTCTTGCGAATAAACCTGATATCGTCTTGGTAGACCGGTCGGAACGCCGGGCGATACTTGTTGACATCACCATTCCACATGACGCTAATCTCGTGAAGGCCGAGAAGGACAAGCTTAGCAAGTACCTTGACTTGGCACACGAGATTACCGCTATGTGGGATGTCGACTCAACAATTATCGTTCCGATAGTCGTTTCAGTGAACGGTCTTATAGCGAAGAGCCTTGACCAATACCTTAAGAGGCTCTCGCTAGGCAGCTGGATCAAGGGTCAGATACAGAAGGCGGCTCTCCTGGACTCGGCACGCATTGTGCGGAGGTTCCTCTCTCTGCAGCCCTAGCCACTGACCGTTTGAGCCTTGCCCCGCGGTCGGTGGTCCACCATTTTGGATATATTTTTTACTATAATGTTTTTTTATATTATTTTTGTACATAGTAGATTAATAATGTTTTAAATTTTATAGTAAAAAATCTATTTTTGATGAGTTTTAAAATGAATAAAGTGTCATAATAATAATAATAAATAATAAATAATCCGGGACGATATCACACACATCATGTAGCCCCAAACTAAGCAGAGCTTGTATTATGGGAACCACATGATTGATATACTACATAGATACATTTTTTTTTGTAAATATATACATATCATACATAGAAAACACCCAGACCCGAGACAAATATCTGCAGAACATGCAAACATTTGTCCCGCAGCGGGAATCGAACCCGCAACCTTCTGCGTCACAGGCGGACCTTCGCCCACTGCGCCACAGAGGTCGTCACCAATATACCTACAATACCTACCTACACAGTTTGTGACCTGGATTACCTAACATAGGCTACTTTTTATCCCGGTACCACGCGGGCGAAGCCGCGGGCGGAAACTAGTTATATCTGTATTACCTACAGAGCTATACCTAGGCACTAGTAGAGGGAACATTACGTACAAATAATTTCCTTTGTTCTTTCCACGACGATCAGCATTTGGGTATTCCAGGTACGTGCGCATTATATTGTTATTTGGAATATGTCTTTTTATCATACATAAACTAATACGGCGATTACTGTCAGCGCGAAATCAACGGCCTTTGTAGTCGACCCAGTGTGACCCAGTGGGCAGTAAGCCTCTACGTCACAACTAAGGTATGTTAATTTGTTGTAATACCACCAGAAATAGCTGGTAATATCCTACTAATATTATAAATGCGAAAGTTTATAAATACGGATGTTTGGATGGATGTAGATATGTTTGTTACTCTTTCACGCAAAAACTACGGAACGGATATGGATGAACTTGGAATATTCATATTCATTTATTTATTGCAGTCATAATGTTAGGTTACAAAACATGGATGATTTGTATAACACTATGAGCCCAATTTTGGCAATGGTATGGAGTAGAATTAAAGTTATTATCAAAATTATTACATTATAAACAAAACAGAAAAAAGTAGGTATTTGATGTCATAGTAAAGGTATTACAGTATGTCATTTAAAAACTCATCAATGTTATAATAAACTTTTTCCTCCAATAGCTTGCTTAGTTTGTTTTTAAATGCGTTCAAACCACTCTCGGAACGTATCGAAATTGGGATTTGGTTGTAGATAATCGGGGCAATTAAATATGAAAGTGGTGTAATGAAAGAAATGTGACCAAGGAACTCTAAGACCCTGTTTGAACTATGCATTTGGACATTGACATAAGTGATGACGACGACCAATGATGAACGATGACGAAAACCAAAATTTATTTCACTAGTTTGACAAATCAAAGGAGAATGCCGAGAACCCGTACCAATTGCGTCAAAACCAAACGTATCCCATAAAAAATATTATATTTTATAAATTACATTAACATTTTCTTTAGTTTTACACACCGACGGGATTAATAATCAAGTAAAAAAATATTTTGTTGATTTGGTTTCCGCCGCACGCCGCCATTAAACTGCAACAACCATATACGTTACTATGGAAACAAACATTGGTGTAAACTGTTGCTATGGAAATAACCCTCATTTTTTATTATTTTGACAATAGAATCGACTAAAAACTTATTGGAGATTTTTTTGACGCACGCACTTTAGTCTTGGTACCGAGCGCCATACATCAGACGGCATTCTCCTTTGTTTTCGTCATCATTCATCATTAATCATTGGTCGTCGTCATCACTTATGTCAATGTCCCGCCTATCGCTATCACTACATACTTTAAAACAAAGTCACTTCCCGCTATCTGTCTGTCCCTATGTATGCTTAGATCTTTAAAACTACGCAACGGATTTTGATGCGGATTTTTTTAATAGATAGAGTGATTCAAGAGGATGGTTTATATCAGCATTACACGCTTGCGAAACCAGGGCGGGTCGCTTTTCAACCTATATTTATCAAACTGTAAGTCTGACTTTCTAGACTCGACTTACTTCATCCACTCAATAGATGGCGCTGCTAATTTCTGTCGGTTTCTAAATCGCGGTAACGTTTCGTTTTGATACAATTGTAAGTAAGGTAAAACATTATTCGTGTTAGAAGCTAAATCGTAGTGGAAGTTACACTAATCTATTTTTTAAAGGATGCTCCTCATTTTGAGATGCACCAGAAAAGTTTACATTCTTCATCTTTTTCGTAAAGGCAAGCTCAAAACATGTTCTTGAGAGGTTTGTACATGAAATGATTAATTTTCATTGCGAAAACATGTCCGCGGAACAATATCGTTCCGCTAGTTCACATGTCATGTTACTCTCAGTTCAGTGAAATTTGATTGAACCGATAGTTCCGCGGACATGTTTCCTGAACATGAACGCTGAATACATCGTTCAAAAAGGTTCTTATAGTTCCTTGGTCATCCAGACTTCAAAAGTATGTTAAAAAATAGTAAGTAACATGTGTGTGTGGAAAAAGTAATGTTAAGTACGTCTAGTTCAAATTATTTAAATGCTCTAAAAGTAAAATTAAAAAACCATTTAGGCTCCATGAGAGTCCTACTAATATTATGAATGCGAAAGTTAGTGAATAGGTATGGATGTATGGATGAAAGTTTGTTACTCTTTCACGCAAAAAATACTGAAAGAAGATCGGCCAGTTTCATACAACCTGTGACCTGAGACCTGACCATAAAATGTCGCGTCTAGAAATAACCTATGTCCTAATTGATAGTTCTTATTGCAGGATATCATGTTCAATTAATCGTTTTTTTATTAAAGCTGGAGAGTTTTTCTGGGTATTTTTTTAATACTTTCCCGGCTTCACTCGGATTGACGCCGAGTTTCAGGTTTTATTAAAAATGTTTAAAATTTAACTTTATTCGGTATGAAATGCAATAATAACAGGATAGCTCTTTAACTTTAAACTAAGATCGTAAAATTTACACTTAAACTTTAAAAAATCGTTTTATTAACAGTGATTATAGTACAGTTCTACGTCGGACAAAATTCTAAATTTCATGTAACACTTTAGGCACTATAAGGCCGAGCCACCCCTCCCGAGAGATTAAAGGTTGGTGCTCTGTAACTAGTTATCCGAGACATTGATTTTATTTGATAGCTGTTTCCTTGGCTCATCGCTTGGCGCCCGAGTTTTTCTTCTATTTGATTTATTAGCGAGTGTACTACTTGAAAGGAACAGCTAGGTTTATTATTTTCCCCTAAAACAACATATAGAAATTAAACATTTTTCAATTTATTTATTTTAATTTTGAAATTGACGTTACGCACCCTTTATATACTTTTAAATTATTACAACCTCTCTTTATGGAGCCAACTAGAATTACTGACACTTCGGCGAAATGTATAGACAATATTTTTACAAATACAAATGTTAGTATACTAAGTAAAAATATAATAAGTAACATAAAATCAGACTACCTTGGTCAGTTGATCAAAATTGAAAATCAATTTAAAAAAAATGTAAAACGGCAAATAACTTTTGTACCAGTGACCATGCATCTTAATAATCAATCTTAATAAGTAATCTTTTTTTACAGACATTCCAGTCTCTACCACAAGAACCTTAAAATCTTCAGATTCATTACTAAATGGAAATGTACCAAAATGTGAATAGTATATTTCATTACTAGTGCGGAAAGCCTGTCATTGCAAAGAGTTCCGACAAATGTCTACCCGAGCCGAGGCACTGCCTAAAGTTAAATGTTGGTTGACAGTCGGAACAAGTTGCAATGCACTTCAGTACACTGAACAACTATTTTTAATACAGTTGCGAAAAAATTAAGCAATTTATTAAAGAACATTTCTGGAAAATGGCGCCAACCGTAAAAGAATATAAGCAGAGTTTTTTTTTGTTTTCTTCACCCATTCTGGGTAGTCAAAGGGAACGATGCCCATACAGCCAAGTCTTTAGTAGAATTTTTTTTTGATATGAAATGAAAATGAATATGAAAACGAGATGAAATGAAATGAAACCTCCTAACTCATTGAATCAAATCATTAAATCTGATATTGAAACAAATTAGTAGCTTCTTTTTAGAAATATTTGCATGAATCATAAAAACTTTTATGATTTTTTTTAGTAAAAACTTCGTGGTTAGTTTTTTCTTTTTAATAGACATTATTTTGACAGTTGGGAAAGAGAACGCACGAGTTCGGAAAAGGTAAAAAAAAACTCGAGTTGCCCACATCCCGAACGCTATACGTCCCTGCAATACGCCACTTTTTGAGCAACTGTATAAAAAATACAATTTTATTTTAAATATGTAAACAGTATAATTATATTATTAAAACGTTCAAACTGATAAATGTCAAAAAACTACTCTGTTAGCGTTGTAACATTGTTGATTGACATTGTCGCACCAGAACTAGCGTTTATATATAATGAATGTATTGACTGTGGTGAATTCCCTGATCTAATGAAACATAGGAAAAATAACACCTCTATTTAAATCTGGTTGTAGTTCTGACCCTACTAACTTTGGATCGATATCAGTACTGCCAACATTTAATAAAAATTTTGAAAAGCTTATTCTTAGTCAGCTGCAAAGCTATTTCAACTTTAACAACTTACTAGATGTCAAACAATTCAGATTTACGCAGGGCAGATCAAAAACTGATGCCAGTGTTGAGTTGGTATCGCATATCTACGATGCCTGGGAGGACTCACATGATGCTATAGGCATCTTTTGTGATTTGTCTAAGGCATTTGACTGCGTACACCATGAACGATTGACGGGTGAAAAAAACTGCTTGATTAAAATTCACAGACACAGGCAACATCGGGAATGAAGAAGATAACAAGGTTAAAATATTACACTTTTATGTACGTAGAATCAAAGTCTAGACCGTTCACATTATTCTAGTTTTTATTTCGCATCGATCGGTGCAATATTACCGAAGTTATAAGCATGGGAAGTTTACGTAGGTTTTTTAAATGTCGCTAGTGATCGCGAGTAGCGCGTGACGTCATCGCTCGTATACGGCGGCGGGCGTCCGTAGTACATTTCACTGCTAAGTTGTTTGCTCTGTGCGCTCTGTTTATTTTTATTAATTTAAAAGAATGCTGATTGAGTGAGTGTATCGTGTAAATTATTGTTTTAGAACTAAAATGGAAGAAGGATTTAAAATAGGCCAATCTAACAATCTGCCCATAGTTCACGATATGATGGTGGCAGAATATTTTATCAAAATAAAGAAATCATTAACCTTGGAATGGTTGGAAACTGCGAGTCGAGTACCCTACATACCTACTAATATATAAATGCATCGGGGAGCCCCCCTTAATTCATTTTAATTTAATTTAATTATTTATTTTTGAAGTAAATATATAAACAAAATTTTCTGTGCATATTTCAAGCGTCTACCTGTTGCTGTTATTAATATCGACTGTGATATCGAGCAAAAAAATGGCAAAAAAGTGGCAACAGAAATACATCATCGGTGAACATTTCAACTGTCTAACTTTGGTTCATGAGATACAGCTTGGTGACAGATAGACGGACAGACAAACATACAGACGGACAGCGAAGTCTTAGTAATAGGGTTTCGTTTTTTTACCCTTTGGGTATGGAACCCTAAAAAGCATATTACTAGCAAAAACCAAGTACCTACCTAGTCTACCTACCTACCTAGGTACTTAGTGAGTATTTCACATGGCAAGGTTAAGTACCTACTACTTAATATTTCACATGGTATTTGAACAATTGACATCGAAATGATCCTCACAACAATATATATGCTGTTGTTTTTGGCCCTAATGGATGTGCTCTTCTCATAGCATTTGTCCATTTTTTCTGATTTTCGCATCCTTAGGAACGTAAAAAAACAACTTTTCGGGTGTTTTTGTGGCCCTATTTTTACACTGAGACACAATACAACATTTATTATATGAACTCATGTAGTTTTTATTGTTTCTTATTTAAAATAAACAAAGTAGTTCCGCGCGCGACGGGTAAATGCTTCGAATCCCCGAGTCACTCGCGCGGAGGCAGGATCCGTGACGTCATCAACGATATCGCGCTCGGTCCGCGGCTTAGACCGAAAATGTTAACTTTGCACTTTGATATCTTGGTCAGTTTTAGAGATAAAAAAATTATAAAAACACAGTTGTTCTCGTAATTTTTTGTAGATTTTTTTGGCATATATAACAAAAAATGGTTTTCTTCTTCATTCTAGTGCTCTGGGTTGATGACAACATCTCTCTCTAAGATGTTGTCATCAACCCAGAGTCCTTCTCCGTTACTTTAAGGAGTTGGGCTGGCTGGGGTGGGGTTAGCAGGGGCAATGCACAATGCACCCAATTAGAGCCTTTAATACACAGAACATTTAGCGGAACTAAATATTTATCTAATTTACTCTTACTTTTTGTGTATCATCAGCAACAGCCTTAAAGTTCTCCACCTCCCGGACCATCTTCTCCAGGGCATTCCTGTGCCGCTCTTCAGCTCTGTCCAGACTGCCGGTCAGCCGCAGCCAGGCATCTTTCAGCTTGCCGATGGCCGCATCCTTGGACCTGTCCACTCGGATGGCTACGGCCAGCTTCTCTTGCTGATCCAGAACCTTCTTCTGGAGCTGCTGGATTATTGATTCGCAGTGCTGGAAATGTCAGTGTATTTCTTATACAAATATTATTAAATGCCTTTAAAACTTTTTAAACTTTTTCCCATGATGGATTGAGATGCGTTTTTTCATCTCTAGATTAGCTCCGTTCCATGCATTCATGGGTTATTTGCACATGTCACTGAAACACAGTGCGCAGGCCACATATAAATGGCGTCGGGCGAGGACGCGGCCCGGACATGGCGCGGAAATGGCGTCTTAACCACGTCCGAGAAACATATTGTATGTCCTAAATTGTACTTTATTTCCATGCATTTTGTATGAAAGGAGGATGCCGAAAACCCGTACCAATTGCGTCAAAACCGAACTTATCCCACAAAATTTATTATATTTTATAAATGACATGAACATTTTCTTTAGTTTACACACCGACTCGATTAATAATCAAGTAAAAAAATATTTTGTTGAGTTAGTTTCCGTTGCACGCCGCCATTAGACTTCAACAACCAATGATATATACGTTGCTATGGCAATAAACATTGATGTAAAGTGTAACTATGGCAATAACGCTAATTTTTAATTATTTTGACAGTAGAATCGACTAAAAACTTATTGGATATTTTTTTGACGCACTCACTTTAGTTTTGGTACCGAGCGCCATACATCAGACGGCATTTTCCTTTGAATGGAAAAGAAACCGCCTGTGGCATGTCCGCGCCCGACGCCGTGTTTATGTGGCCTGCACCCAAGACACATCTGACTAACGTTTGACAACTTTTTTTTAGGTTGTCAAACAAGTAAAAATTTTATAGGAATCTAATCATACTACAAATTATGATGCTTGGATGAAGATTTAGATAAAATCTTACAATCCTACATTGAAGGAGGAGGCGTATGCCCAGCAGTAGGTTTAAAAAGCTAAGAATGATGATGATGATGATTCTACTTTATTATAACAAAGATGTGTTTCTCTTTTACGCTTAAACTAAGAATCAGAAAAAGTAAATATTCATGTGGTTCCAAACCCTGGAAAAAAAAAGGGTACCTCGCAAAGGAAGTCACAGTTAGCGAACTTAGTTATAAATAATAACTAAGTAGCGAATAAGTAGGTAAATAAACATACTTCTCTTTTCAGTCTCTCTTCTTCTAACTTGAGACTGTCCAATCTCTCTGCTCTATCCTGGTCGGCTTTCTCTCCCCACAACTCACTCAAACTCAGCAAATCTGTGTCTATTGAATCCAGCAACTTATTCTGCATCCGATTGCCTTCCTTGTTATCACCAACATAAGGTCTCATTTGGGGTAGTTTGAACTCCTCCTTTTGCATGTAGCTGTCTGATGAGGGTTCTGTGTTACGACTGTTCTGAGCCTTGTACTGTTCAAGGACTTTAGTAGCTCTGTCATATATTTTGTTGGAAGTTGGGCGGAATGTGTCAAGGTAGTTTTGGGAGCTTCGTTTTGGTGTAGAGGTAGGTTGTACGTCTTTATCTGCAAAGTTGAGTTTTCTGATGCTAGGGGATTTTGATTCTTGAGGCTTAGGAATGTCATGTTTTATAGTACTCTCCATAGTGCGATTAATGGAAGTCTCATAGAGATTTCTATAGCCACTTGTTGCAGGAACAGGTTTTTCTGGTGGAGGCGATGTAGCATTGTTTTTGACCAGGTAAATATACTTATCCAGAATACTACTGTTCACTATCCTTCCGCTAGGGAGTTTTATATGATCTTCTTCATGTTTTGAATCCAACTTTTGAGTCAAATAATTACTAGTAGCTTTTATAATATTTTCTGGGCTTACAGCATCTTGACTCTCCTTATATTTGGAATCGGGGCTTTCATACGACTCTACTTTAGTGAGAAACTCATCAATTTCATTGAGAAGAAGCTTGTCAGTCTTTTTACTGGGGGTCGAGACAATACTGCTAATATCTCCATCCATGCTTCTAGTATCATTGGTGCTTTCGAGCGGTTTTGGATACAATGTCCTTTTTTCGTCTAGTCTTAGTGGCGGAACAGAGTTACCGTAAGTGCTCAAGGAATCAAGGCTGGTGAGAGAAAGCTCCCGTTGGGTTTCCCTTTTAATAGTTTTCCTCCGCCGCCTGCGCGGGAAAGTGAAGCATTTGCGGTCGAGGCTCCGGCTATCGAAGCTGGCCGTCGTATCCAACGCTTTGCGCGCAGACTTGGACCCAAAACTGGATAAATCGGTGCTGATTTCTAAACTTTCTAACCTCGATTCCAACGTTTGTACTTGATTCACCAGTTTGCCTATAACTTGGGCCGTACACGAAAGTGGTTTATGCACAACAGTTCTCGAGGATTCTAGCAGGGAATCCTCAGATCCTGAACTCTGCACGAGAAAGAAATTAGGTGGGATCAATAGCAGAACATCGGTGTCGTCGGTCTCACTCATCACAGCTTCGTTTATAAACAGAAGCCATTATATAATTACTTGCTATTATAGAGTTTTAGGTTTATTTACTCAGTAGGACTTTAAACATTCAAATTTCAATGAAAAATTTAAAATTTCTTTATGTACCGAGTTGTTTGTTTTTGTTTATTTCCTTCCTTGTTCCTTCCCAACATCCCACACCTCCCACACAAACAGTGTTGCCGTTTTTTATTTGGAGAAAATGCTAAAACTTGTTGCAGAAAATGCCAAAAAAATGCTAAATAACTTTAAAAAATGCTAAATAAAATGCTAAAATCCAAACTTTATTCCCGAATAGCAAACTGAAGTGGTCAACTGTTAAAATAGATGCATATTCGCGTATAATGAACGCAAGAGGAGACTCTGCTTTTGGAAATTAAGATTAATTTGCATCATAGATTAATTTTTCATTGACCCTTCACATTTTTCATGTTTTGCGGAGGAAATGTGTTGGGTGGTTCAGTAAATTTTAGCTATTACGTTACACTTACAACATTTGCAATAAGTTAAACTCTGACATCTTTTCCCGTTGTTCGGTGCTAAATTTTCTCATAAATATGAGAATCCGTGATATTATTTTAACACATCAGATTCAAATAAGAAGTAAAAATTAAGAACACTGCACTGATCGTTCGTAACAAATAAAAAATCGCTAAGCAAAATGTAAACATACATTTCGGGGAAGTCCTAATAGAGAGAGTTCCCATATTTAAAAAAACTACTTTGAGTTGAAAAAAAATTGCTCTGGTTTCTATAAAATCTTATGAATTCCTTACTAAGTGGGTATCGTTCAAAATAATGTAAGTCACGAAATATGCTAAATGCCAATTTTTCAAGCTAACAGACCCGAAAATATGCTAAATTTAGCATTAAAAATGCTAAAACGGTAACACTGCACACAAACAAATACCATAGAGAAATTAAACGCTACAATGTGGCTACAATCAATCGTTCCTTCTGGTCCCTTCTTTCCTTTCCATTCAATTTCATTCATTCAGTGTTGCCTGTACGGCCCAATGACTAAAGAAACAAATTACATTTTAATTCCCACCTCAATGATACGCCCGGGCTTCGCATCGCGTCCAAAAGATAATGCAATTCTACGAAGAATTCCATAAACTAGTCTGTGAAGACTTGCGTCGGCGGCGCGGCATGGGCGGCGGCTGTAAAAAGTTTCTAATCTACTTTCCAATATCTAAGAACAATCAAACAAACAGAAAAAGATCCAAGATCAAGGCATGACTGAAATTTGACAAAAAAAAAGAACTGAGGGCCTTACCAGCCTTCATAGATCTTTTATGTATATAAAAGATCTATGCCAGCCTTACATATATAAATCTGTCGAAAGATAAACGATGCTTAAACTTAATGTTGCCGTTTTTTATTTTGAGAAAATGCTAAAACTTGTTGCAGACAATGACAAAAAAATGCTAAATAACTTTAAAAAATGCTAAAATTTAAATTTTATCCCCGAATAGCAAACTGAAGTGGTCAACTGTTAAAATAGATGCATATTTGCATATAAAGAACGCAAGAGAAGACTCTGCTCTTTGGGTATTAAGATTAATTTGCAACGTAGGTTAATTACTTTTCATTGAAGTTTCACATTTTGCATGTTTTGCGGTGGAAATGTGTTGCTTCAGTAAATTTTAGCTAGGTACTATGTTACACTTAAAAAAATTGCAATAAGTTAACATCTTAACACCTTAACATCTTTTCCCGTTGTTTGCGCTAAATTTTTTCATAAATATGAGAAGCCGTGATATTATATTCACACATCAGATTCAAATTAGACGTAAAAATTAAGAACACTGCACTGATCGTTCTTAACTAATTAACAATCGCTAAGCAAAAGATAAATATAAATTTCAGGGAAGTCCTAATTCGTATAAACAGAATTCCCATGTTTTAAAAAACTAATTTGAGTAAAAAAAAAATTGTCACTGCTTTCAATAAAAAAAATGAATTTCTTACTAAGTAGGCAACATTCAGAAAATTTTTAATAATGAAATATGCTAAATTTAGAATTAAAAATGCTAAAACGTTACCACTTAAACTATTGCCACAGCCTATAAATCATGATCTTTATACTGTGCTATTGCCATCTCTTACTGTTGGATAATGACAAACAGTGACAAAGCTCATTTAAAAAAATGGTTTAAATTAAGTAACGTTTATAAGTAAGGGGGTTATTGTGTAGTACCTATGTAGTATCTTAATGCCACTATACTACGAGAAAGTATCATAATTTTAAATTTTAAAATAAGTTGACCGACTTGAAACTATCCGAAAAGTAACTGTTTCAAAAAATTTATTAAATCGCTCTTGAATGCCTGGTTTAAAAAAAAGGCTTATTAAAACGCGTGATAGTCAGTTTGTCTCAGAAAGACTGTCTTACACATAGCGTAGTGTAATTAGATTAAGTTACTAAGTTGGTCATAGTAAGTCTAATTACTCAGTAAGACAGTCCTACTAAGATACGACCTTTAACTCACGCAAACGCTGATTGTGAATGATTGTTCAGTAAAGATAACTTGGCAAAACCCAAATATGAAATAGGTAAACTTGTAACTCGTTCCATGGACACTGGACACCCTGATACTTTCTTGCGATGCTGTAAAAGAAAGAAGGTGTATTAGATGAATAAATGTATAGAATTTATGCCATCTGATAGCACTTTACGGTGGTGGACGGCCGATGGTTGTGTCATTTTTATTTTATTTTCTACTGTTTTTCTGATGTATGTCGTTTATTTTTAATGGTATTATAACCGTTATACGTTATTAATAAGACAAAAGTATTAGTGAAATGGAATAAACGAAGATTTGAACGGGAATTCTCTGATGAAGAAAATTGTGCACCGATCGTTTTTTGTTATAGTCGCCACTCAGAATAACATAAGTTAGTCTGAGAGTCGCCATTGTTATAGCAGAAAACAGGACCTGCCTGAAGACTGTATGACTGGACTTATAAACCATACTACGTTGCCTCATATTATGAATAATATTACTTGAGACTGGCGGAATTGTGGAAACTATCCCAGAAGCCAATTAATAAAGAAGTGAAGTGAAGTGCCGTTCACATGACGGCCACCTGCCACCTGCCTGCCTAACATAATTAATAAGCTAATCATGAAATATGCTAGATGCAAATTTTTCTTCCTAATAGTCACGAAATATGCTAGATTTAGCATTACAAATGCTAAAACGGCAACACTGGACCAATTGATTGAGGGCCTAGACAGAGAAAGAGAAAATATACTTAATCTATGATTGAGGGGGATAGACAAGACAACAGACACGCCAGCCGCCACCAGCCCAACTCAACTGCCATTCACATTCATTCATTCTATTGGGCCGGGTCCTCAGCGCAGCGAAGCGCCAAAATTCAAAAGTGGTATAGTTGAATATTTTTGATGAAAAGCTTGGGATGAAACTGTTCCAAACTGTGTAATTTAATAGTTAAAAATAAAATTGTAACATAGATGTTACAAAAATTAAAGCCAACCAAATTTTTTTTTTCCTGTTTGGTCGCGTTATTAATTAGTATAATTTATAAACAAAATACGATTCAAAGTGTACTATATGATTCCTAATAAATAAAGAGACTTTTACTTTATTTGCAACAAACATGCGGTGGTTCTATTCTTAAATATTACCCACTTATTAACCTCTTCTACTGGATGTGATTTAAAAGTTAAAAAAAATTGTGTATGAATCATTGGCGTACTATTAGTAAACTTTAGTAAACTCTTTAGTATGAATCAATAAAGTTTTTAGTTGATTCTACTGTCAAATTAATTAAAAAATGAGGGATAATGCCACAGTAACACTTTACATTAATGTTTGTTGCCATAGTAACGTATATATCATTGGTTGTTTCAGTCTAATGGCGGCGTGCGGCGGAAACCAAATCAACAAAATATTGTTTTATTCGATTATTAATCCCGTCGGTGTGTAAAACTAAAGAAAACATTATTGACATTTATAAAATATAATACAATTTTATGGGTTATGTTCGGTTCTGATGGAATTGATACGGGTTCTCGGCATTCTCCTTTAAGCATTGAAAGTGACAACACAAGAAATGAACTGTTTTTAAGTTTTATTTTTAGCGGATGAACTTCTTCAAAAATTGTATTTTATTGAATTTTCAATATTTGCAATAATGTTACGTTCAGACAATAAATTAATTTTGTATATGACTGTTGATTAAATTTAATTAAAATTAAATATTTAAAATTAAAATAGAGTGAAAAAACGCCAATTATAGGTAAGGACCTAATATTATTATTTGGAATCAATAGCAGAAGTGGTATTTGGGTAGGTATTTTAGTACTTACCTCTTAAAGTTAAGTTTGGACAATTTTGTGTTCATTTGTTATGAGCATATTAGTTATGATAGTTAAATAATAAAACAATTTAAGTAGGTCATTAAATATTCACATATAATTATTCTTACAAGACTTTACTCAATACAATTAAAGGAGCTGGTATTTTTTATGACTAATACACAATGAATAAGTACCTCGGTAGTAAACCAAGTCACACATGTTTCCCAGAGTTGTAGAGAGAGACAGTAGGTATGCGATTTTTTTTACACAGTTTTACTAATTAATCGACAAATTTATCAAGATGCCCTCACAGCAAAATTAGGAGTTTGTTTGATGAACGAGTCTAGCTTATTTCTAAACAGTTCACTAGCAATGGGCTCTCCGATAACACAAAGTGGGTTCCGTATTGCATACTTCACATAGACTTCAGCATAGATCTTCTTCAATAGCTCTCGGACTCCTTGGGCCTGATTATCTGTGTTCATAACAAACTTTAGCCCCGAAGGAGTTTCAAGAACATGCAGTGTGTATTTTGATGTTTTGTAGTGCATGAATCCATCTTTTGGATCCAATGGAGATATTTTGGAGACAAATGATTTTATAGAGAATAGCATTCCATACATAAGCTTCCCTTCCTGAAAACACAACAGAATATCTCATAATTAATTTGATTGTAGTGGAAACCTTAAAATTTATTGTATTACACTAATTTTTACCTCTTCCCTTGACATTCCTGCTTGTTTTGTTCTATTCCATTCACCGTAATATAATAGAGTGCCATATCGATCGAATATATATAAATTATGAATCGTCATTTCAATTTCTTTTGCCAATTTACTGAATATTTACGACGAATATCATTGAAATTGAAAAAAATTAAACAGCAATGAGCATTGAGTGAGCAATGAAAAACACAAACAACCACAACACCATCATAGAGAAATTATTAATCTGACTCCGGTTCTTTCCGTGTTTTTTCTCTGTGGGAGCATAGACACTACGCAACGCACTACATTCTTAAATTCTCTTTGGTTTTCTGTTTTCTTCTAAAAAAAAAGTTGAACTTCAACCATGGTGTAATTTCGCAATATTTTTAATAATGAAATTATCCAAACAACGCAATTAAAAGAAGAATCAAGTGATAAAACTAGTGTTCCAAATTGTAATAAGTGTGTGCCTTTTGTGTTTTAATTTCAAAGTGCTGTGCACCAGTGACAATTTTGAGGTTATAATTATCTAATACGGGTGTTCCAGGCTAGCAAAATCGATATAAAATGGACGAATACACAAGAGAACCGTGCCCGTGGAGAATCCTCGATGATTCTGGCGGAGCTTTTATCATGGGGGCCATTGGAGGCGGTATATTCCATTCGATAAAAGGTTTCAGAAATGCACCAGTTGGATTCAGCAGAAAAATGGTAACACCTGGGTTCATACACAGCTAATTGAAACATAAGTTCGTGCATTTTTCAAAAGTGCTTTAACTTAAAACTTTTATGTTGTAGCTTGGGAGTTTAGCAGCAGTAAAAGAGAGGTCACCAGTTATAGGTGGCAACTTTGCCGTCTGGGGAGGAATGTTCTCCACCATTGACTGTTCATTAGTGTATATGCGACAAAAAGAAGACCCTTGGAATTCAATAATGAGTGGAGCCCTTACTGGAGGCATTCTGGCTGCTAGAAATGGTAAGATATTTGGTACTATACTGAACTGTACACTTGACCAGTTTGCCATGTTTTAGACATCTGATGATAAAAAACTAAATGTTCTAAAAAAGGAAAAAAAAACAATCAAATAATTCAAGTTATCCTTTAGACAACAGAGGTTACAACTCTTACCATTTTATTTCAGGTGTACCAGCGATGGCAGGAAGCGCTCTAGTTGGAGGCATCCTACTCGCCCTCATTGAAGGAATAGGCATCATGTTCACTCGTCTAACAGCAGAGCAGTTCAAACCACAGCCTATATTCGAAGACCCCTCTGTCCTGGGCGAGAATCAAGCCCAGAACACCTCTTTCCAATAGACTAGTTATTTGCATCAACCTTTCAGCTATCAGGTCTCTCACTTTGTGTCCAATTAAACAATTTATTCAATTATTTAACAATGTTATGTAATTAATAAGATAACTTTAGCTGAGTGGGTTTGTGCAATTAATTATATTCTTTGTAGGATTGTACAGTTGGTAACAGAATCTTTATCTTATTTCAATACTGATAAGCTGTATTGTTTGTTTGACTATCATTATTAATAGTGACTGAGGAGTTATCTTTATCCTGAAGAATAATTCCTTGATGTTAATCATCTTGAATCATAAACATAGCAAGATCTTATTGGAAAGTTTTCCCACTGAAACATTAATAAGGATTACATACTCTATTTTATTATAGTATAGAAGTTTTTTTGGTTAATTCTTTAATCTCCTATTTTTAACATTCCCATTGGCAAAAAGGTTTTAGCTTCCCCCACACAGGTGCGTTATTAATGGTGATAATATTGCATGCACTATTGAGATACATCATGTATTAGGATGGCTACATAATAACGCACTGCTTCGATAACACAGTTGTGTGCAAGGCATTGGGTTTGGGACACTACCCCCAATTATTACTATTATTAACCTGTGTGGGGGAGGCTTTTAGGTTAAAATCAGTTTTTAAATATAATTCAGTTATTCACACATTTGAGATTCACTGTACAATCCAGAATAGCGAATATTTGAATTATATCTTGCCCTGAGGCATTATGTATCATAATTATCATACACATTAGATTTACTTTATCTTGACATCTAGCAAGTGGATTATTTGCATCTGTGATATTCTCAGTCCCGTACTGATTGCATAAGCCACTTGTAACACAGACAGCAATCACCCTGGATATGTTCCATCATCTTTAAAAGTCTACTAGACTCGATACAAAAATATTGTTTCACTAGTAAATAATTCTTTGTTTTGTAATTTTTGTTGTAAAATGTCATTTATATGATTTGCTCATTGTGCATGACGTTTCAAGTGAACAATTAAAAAAACCTATTACAATATATAGAATTTGTTCAAAGCTGATTATTATCAAAAATAATTTTATAACATTACTCATTTTATAGTAGATCACTTGTAATAATTACATTCAACTTAATTATTTGTTTTCCATGAGTTGATGTAATGTTTTAAAAACTGCTTTGTATAACTTACTCTAAAGGTTATGTTCCATCTTTAGATAGGTTTACCAACTTGCTTTGAAGAAAGGGAGTTAGGTAGAAGCACTCTTGTAGATATTTTGTGATATACTATAAAATGTGTTATTTGAACATAGTTGTTTAATAAAAGTTTTTTTTTAAATTAATCATTTATTTTAATTACATTAATTCTAGAGATTCATTACAAAATTAAGATTAAATGGAGTTGAGGAAGACTAAGTTAAAGGAGGTACCTAACCACCTAGTTCTTGCTTCATTGCATTCTTAATTAAATAATACAATAATAAAAATCAAGTTATTTACTTGCAGGTTTTTGGAAGCAGGCATTTTTGGAACTGCATTAAGTTTGGTCTCATCCCTTGTTTTTGTTTAAAACTGACCTCCTCATACTAAAATGAAGACTAAAGATAGTCTGAGTTTAAATCTGACATTTTGTATACAAGATACCAATTTTAAACCTAGACTAAAGATAGATTTTGGAATAAGACAGTGGAAGTTTATCTAAAAAAATCTAGTCTCTCCTAGAACTACAGCCGTTAACTTTTGTTATGCTGGACAGAATGTACATTCATATTTTGTGTATTTGGAAACACTAGTGGTTTATAAACAGAATAGATGGGTACTTATTTATACATACCTAGAGAAAAGTAATGTAGATTAACAACTAGTAGGTCATACCTTATCTACCTACTATCATCTGGTTCTTATAATATACTGTTACCGATGACACTTCGTTCGAAAAACTGACAACTGTTCAACAACACTGCTTTTTTTCCCTTGAAAAACTGTCAAAAGTTAACATTTTGACAGTTTTTCGAGGGAAAACGAAGCATCATAGGATTCAATAGTTAAGATGTTGGCAAGGAACCAGGTAACTGCGGCTTACTAATACTAAGTAAGAAGGTAAAGAATTAAAAAGGTATACCAATAAGGGTGAAGTTAGGCTGGCTGTTGAGACAAATCTCCCTTATGTATGATGAGCCAACTTGGAGCTCAACCACAGGAAAGGGATTCCAATAACAGTTATAATAAAAACCATTAGTCACTGTAATGTCTTGTAGCATAAACAGCATAGGGGGTATTAGTTCAACAATCACTGGACTATATGCTGTGATTTCTGGTACACAGTCCTCATACAATACTATGATGAGGGCAAGTTAGTTGGCTTGCTTTGCGCGGCGGTATCACCCATCTTCCTGATTTCCTTGATAACGCGCGCCAACACTTCTGGGTCGACGCCAAGCTCACACAGCCTGATGCAGATGGACAGGCTCTCCGCGTCCAGACCTGTGCAGAGCAGCTGCGATATCTGGTACATGTTTTGAAACGCCTCTCGAGCCTGCCCCACTTGCGCATTTTTCTCTGATGTCATGATAGAATCGTGGTATTTCAGTAGTGAAATACCACGAAATAAACGCTTTTGTTTCAGATCCAGATGCAGTTGAATTGGCCAGGCTTGCTTACTGGTTGGTTTCACCGACCAACAGTCATGTAAAATTTAGAAATCCTTTGTTTTACAGGAAACTAGAGATTTTTTCCGGCTTCCTTACCGAATCCGAATCCAAATCAAACAACAAGCAAAGCAGTGTTGCCGGCAGTCAAACAAAAAAGATCCGAATTTAAGGTCAAAATAGTCCGAAATATGTCAAAATAATCTGTTTTGTAATTTCAATAGGTATATCCAAAAACAACCTCCAAAAACCCCTTATTTCTCTTTCCTGCCTCATCATAAACCCTGATCACTATATTTCTATATAACCTACTAGCTTTTGTACCCGGCTTCGCTTGACTTCTCAGTGCAGACATTCCTTACAGAAACAAAAACAGTAAAATTGGCGAGCGTAGTTAGCCGCAAAAGTTTTGGGGTTCAATAGAAACAAGACAAAGAAAACGATGGAATTTTTTGTAACACCTATGTAACTGCAAAAAGTGCAGGAGAAACGAAGTCAGCGAGCGGAGAAAGCTGAGATTTTTTAAATTATATCTAACTAACGCTAAACGTGTTCTAATTCGTCATTGTTGTAAACTTTTTAGGATGGGTTACAGTAGTTTGGACCATAACAACCTTATTGGTCAATATGTTGAATCATGCCTTCATCATCTTTCAATCAAAGTAATTTAAGAAATATTGTAAAAAACATATATAATAAATATTTTTTGCTTTTCAAGCAAACGCGGGTGCAACGTTCAATAATCGCGAGCGCGTCTCACTTAAGTGAATTTAAACGTTCAACTAACTAAACAAAGTAAGCAAGTGGTAAGTAGAACTTACCAAACTACATACTGATTAAATTATTAGATCAAACAATGATAACATATTATAATTAATTAGTGCACTTATTCATGAATTTCAATAATCCCTTTAAATGATTTTAATAATAATTTGAACAATTTCAATAAAATGCTTTCCATTTTACGAATAATAAACCACAAATGCGTCTAGCTAGGGCAACTCATCGCGATTGATGGTGGAAAGCCAAAGCACGCCCTAAAGCAATAAACCTCCAATGGATCAGCGGCTTGAGTGTGGAATAGTTTGCTATAATTATATATTTTTGTATCGAGATGTCAAAGTTTTACAAACTTCCCCCTAATTGGTATTTTTCACACACAGGCACACCTATGCATGTAAGTAACTCACATTATTTTATATTTTATTTATTTATCAACAAAGTTGGTTGGCCACTTTTTGTGTAGGAATACCTAATTTTATAAGAGATAATAACATTACAATACATTAGTACGTATTAAAATTAAGTGAGTGGAACGAGCCAAGATTTTCTTCGTTTAGTAGGTACAGTTGCATTTCATCTTGTTAAAATACAAAAATGTAACAAAGGTAAAAAAATCTGCAAAGTCCGGTAGAAGTCGTGACTCGTGATCCGAAAATAATCCGCTGAGGCCCAAAAAAGTTCGAAAACGGACCAAAAATGGCAGGCAGGTGGGCGACAGATAAGTCAGAGCAGTCAATGTCAAACAAAAAATCTGGACAACAAAAATTTCAAAAACAAGACCTGATTAATAGGCTGGACTTACAAACCGTACTACGTTGCCTCATAATACAACAAATAATATACTTGATACTGGCGATAACGAAATTGTGGCGAACTGTTCCAGAAGCCACCTTCAAAATAAAGAAGTGATGTGTAGTGAAAAATCTGGACAAAATTATACATAATGTTGCCCTTTCATCAGCCAATGGTGAAGAAAATCTGTATAAAATATGTACGTACGCATCTAGTAGTTTGCACAACCACTGTCTTCTGAGGGCTTACCACGAGTTTTGATAGTTTTCGAAAACTTTAAAAGTTTCGGTATCTTTCCTAGTGTTGCTGTTAAATTTAGCATATTTTCGGGTCTGTTAGCTTGAAAAATTCGCTTTTAGCATATTTCATGATTAACATTTTTTTGTACGTTACCTAAAAATTCAAAATTCTTAAGGAATTCAAAAGAAAAATATAGATTTTAGCATTTTTAAAAGTAATTTAGCATTTTTTGCAACAAGTTTTAGCATTTTCTCCAAATAAAAAACGGCAACACTGATCTTTCCATACATTTTCGTAGTTCATGCACGTTTCCCTAGAGGCGCTGTACGAAAATGTATGGAAAGATACCGAAACATATAAAGTTTTCGAAAACTATCAAAACCTGTGGTAAGCCCTCTGATGATGAATTGATGAGATATATTATTGAATTCTAATTGAAAGATTGATAAAACATTATGGAAGGAGGCTCCTTTTTATCAGAAAGATAATTAACACGGTAATCACTGTGCTTATGGCGCCTAGTACTGCACTGCACACACTGACAGAGGTACTATTATTATATTTAGTAGGTACCTATATTAATGACTGCGCCACAGAGTTTGTCATATCCTATTATTTAAATCCCTTTAAGCAGGCTGCACACCAGAGATACCTTTTTGTATTACAACAATTTGTGGCGCTACATTGCAATGTTAAAATAATAAATGAAAGTGTAAATTGGATTTTTATTTATTTTTTTACATCGAAATGTGACTCCATAAAATTGCCGCGATACATATTTCGTGTCTGGGGTGCGGCCTGGTTTAAAAATTGCGGAGCGACCTATAACTACCTACAGAGTATATTTGTTTGTTTGTTACGCTTTGACGCCTTAACTACTCAACCGATCTAGAATACCGACATACCGTACCTAAAAATACTTATTTACCTATGTACCTATTAGGTAATTATTCAGTATTCAGTATTCAGTATTCAGTTTATTTATTGCAGCATAAGACTTAGTAACTATAACAGTGTTCAGTTATATTTATATATATATATATATATATATATATATATATATATATATATATATATATTTATATTTATATTCCGTGACAAAGTGTGGATAGTTTAAAAAGATTTAGAAGAATCGCGCGGGAAAGTTTGGTTAATAACTTGCGATCCCGCTGAGGTATTTTCTATTTTTGTAACAACGCGTCTGCACTCCCAAAATAGATGAGAGTTCGACTTTTCATTCCTTCAGTATTCCGCCGTAACAAGTGTAGTGAATAAGAACTTCTTGATTATTTAAATATCACATACAATCTCATGGTGAGTGAAACCTCTTTGTCATTGTTTTGTTTGGTTTTGTTGGCAATTTTTCCCGCGATATTCACATTTTCATTGTCATTGGATAATTTGGAAATTGTAGGTATCTTCCTGACTGAAAATTTGTTCGTAGAATTTGTATCATGAAATCTATATGGACGAGGATACGCGATACGGACGAAGGTGGTATAAAGCTTATGGGCTATAAAATGCACCCGTATTTTTCTCTGAGGGTATCGTACCTACTTCATATGATTTACTGTAATAATGATGTAGCTTACCAGCAGATATAGTCTCCTAACCTATACATTCAAGTATTTACCTAGTTTTAGCTAATTATGGTGCTATTTAAAACAATATAAAAATAAGTATAGTCATTTTAAATTATAGTCATAGAAGTTAGAATACTGTTATGTTGTAATATGTATGTACAAAGTGTTGCCTATGCTATGATACCTTGGTAGGCGTTTAGGTAAGGTATACTTAAGTACATATAGAACGGCATTTTACAATCCACCACCACACCAGCCTATAATAATAGTCCACTGCTAAACATAGGCCTCCCCTAATAGAGGGGGATATGTCCAAAATCCCCACGATGTGCATGCGGGTTGGAGATCACAGGGCACACCTCGTACCACCGACGCTAGTGCCGATCGGTGGCCAGGCTAGGCTGCGCTATGCCGCAATCAGCCGGGCCGCCAAAGCCCCGTTAGTTATTTAGCAGGGTGCACCACGTGCAGGTGAGGATGGCTTGGGCACCGAAGATGGATGTTGGAACCCCGTACACCCATCAACCAATATAACCCGCATGCTTACCAATCCATGCAGTATCAATATCTAATATCCAATTTCCAATATCCAATTTTACAATCCATCTAGTATCTATCTAGGTAGAGTAATTTTCACGAAAGAAGTCCCACAGACGTGGCGCCATTGTCGTGTGAGAATTAAAATGGAATGGAAATAAAATGAAATAAAACCACAGGATTGGCTGGTAGGAAATGCTCATAGCATTAAGCGTAGTGTAGGACGCCCCAGGGCCAGGTAGAGTGACGATTTGCGAAAGGCTGCTGGTAGAAGCTGGATGCGTCGAGCTCAGGACAGGGCGCAATGGCGCTCATTAGGGGAGGCCTATGTCCAGCGGACTGCTACAGGCTGATGATGATGATGATGATGATCCCGGTGTCTGTCCCTATGTTTGCTTAGATCTTTAAAGTTACGTTTGATGCAAATAATCTGTTTAAACTAGAATTTCTAGATAAATATTCGGTGTTTTCATTTATACTGGAGATACTGCTTTAGTTCCGCTAACTGCCGTGGGACTTATTTCCTACTAGGCAGTGTCTTTAGAGCATGCTTTTGACACATTGCTTGCCCCCGCTGTATTAGGCCTAATATACCACCCGGAATTTAGTCTAGAACTAGCGTAGCGTCCAACTTACGGCCGGTTCCTATATTATACCGTTACCGATGACGCTTCGTTTTCCCTTGAAAAACTGTCAAATTTTCAACGCCTCGTTAATTTCTGACAGTTTCGTCGATTTATGTCTTACTGTAATAAGTGAAAGTAAGACACTAGTCTGTCTTAGGTTTGACTAATTAGTCAGTAAGACAGACTTACTAAGAACTGAATACCGCGTGGTCAAATAAGCCTTTTACTTAACTATTTACCTACCTTCTAATGAAGGCTTAAAGGCAGCTAAGTAACGTGGGTACTCAGGTATTTCGGCATTTAATATTTTACTTGGGTAACTTCATGTATCTAGCCGACACAAATTAAACAACCGTGCCCTAGATTTGATAATTACTTAGGCAACTACGTACTTACTGACTTATACGAATTATGCTAAGACTGTGATTCGTTTAAACAATTAGGTGCCTACAGCTCAGACATGGCCCATTTTCCAAATTAACGTTTGCTCAACGAATTATGCATATCTCGAGGTAAAATTCATGAGTTTGTTCTGAAAATTGGGTGACTGTCGTATTTGGCAAGTCATTTTGTTTGTGTTTAAGGAATTGCGATGTTGTTTGAAAGCTTTGTACCTACAGCTATAGACAGGAATAAGTTTATATGACGTTCGTGTTCACAAATATATATCATCGAATAGATACCTACATCTAGTTACTCTTGTAATAGATATACCAAGTGAAATTTATTTATATTCAGTTACTTTGTGCATGGTCATGTTTGGTAATTTCCAAGTTTATCTAGTAGAAAGCCTACTAACTTCCTACTTCAGAATATACCATAGTATTGAGTTTTCGCGCTGTTTTGGCGCTCATTAGGGGAGGCCTATGTCCAGCAGTGGACTGCTATAGGCTGATGCTGATTATGATTGAGTTTTCGTTGTTTGGGTCTCTCAAAGCATTAGATTTCAATGATTGTATAATTTTTACGTTTTAAAGATAGGTATGTTGAATTAATTTTTCAGGCAGACCAAATACAAAACCAGGAGTCGGGAGGCGGTGAGGGAACTGCGCCTGCCCAATCCACATCAGTTGAAAATGTCGAACTGGCGAAACCCGTAAGTACCTAATAATGCTATTGAGTTTACACAATATTAGGGGAATAGAGGAGAACTATGCTCACAAGTGGACTCCTACAGTTTAAAAAAAAATATCAGTGATATGTGAAAAATGTCCCAGTACCTACCGTAACACACAACATCATCTGGCTCTAAATAATAGTCTAGGTCCTAGACTATTGTTTGGAGCTTCCTAGACTCTAGGAAGTAGCTCTTTGTTCTGTGCCCAAACTAAGCAGAAACCTGATACATATGACTGATACTATTAACACTAACATACATATTCTTTAATGTAAATACACATTATAAAAAAAACTCAGACCCGAGACCAATGTTTGCAGATCATACAAACATTTGTCTCGCGACGTCGCAAGCGTGCCTTCGCCCACTGTGCACAGAGGTCTTCAATATGCTGCCTATTTATTTCTAGGCAGAAGCTCCGAAACCAGACGAAGTTAAGATTGAAAGTGCAGCAGTTCTTGAGCAGAATCCAGCTGAACCGAAGGTAGCTGAAATAAAACTAGAAGCTGTGGTTGAAAATAATGTGACACCTGAACAACAGGTATATATAATTAGAATTAGATTATTTTATTTTATTGTAATTTGAACGAGCTATGCTTGTAGTTTCTCTGAAGGATAGGATCCGCAACGAGACTATCCGACATAGAACTGAAGTTGTTGACATAGCTCAGAATTGGCAAGCTGAAGTCGCAGTGGGCTGGCCATATCTACCGAAGAACCAATAACCGCTGCGGTAAACAAGTTCTTGAGTGGAGACCTCGGCCTGGCAAACGTAGTGTAGGACACGCTCCTTCTAGGTGGAGTAACGATCTGCGAAAGGCTGCTGGTAGAAGCCGGATGCATTGAGCTGAGGATAGAGCACAATGGCGCTCATTAGGGAAGGCCAATATCCAGCAGTCGGCTACTATAGGCTGATCATCAATCAGACCCAAGACAATTATTTTCAGATAGACATAGACATAGACATACGTTTATTTACTACTTCAGCACACATACAGCATAATTATCACTAAAACAGTTTATGTTTAACCTAAGTACCTACATACATAATTACTATTAATAAGAGTATAGAAAAATTAAAAAATAAAAAGAGTACAGTACCTATATTATACAGATCATACAAACATTTGTTTTGCGGGGAATCGAACCCTTCTGCATCTCAAGCGGGACTTTAATCACTGCCTAAAGGTATTCGTACATTACATCGACTCAACGCAGACTCAACTCTAACTCAACTCACAGTATGGCATTGAAATGTAAGAAATGTTCTTTAGAGTGAATTTGTCAACTTGTAAAATAAAGGTATACGACGCGTGGTCGACGCGTTGTTCACTTATTGTCATCACCGATCCGTTTGCTACTCGTTGTTGACGAATCGGGCATGAGTCGACAATGTGCTTACGACTAGTGGGCGATACGTTGCCAACTCATCCTGGCTGGGCGTTGACAACGCGCTTCCCACTCGTTGACGACCATTGCCAACTCATTGACGCCAAGTTGTCCACTGGTGACAGACGCGTTGATCAGCTAGTTGACGACTCGTTGATACCGGATCGATAGTTCTAGTTGGAAGGGTGTTGTATTGGCGTCGAGTCGGTGTAATGCGAACAGCTTATCAGAGGTCGTTGACAATACAAACAGGCAATCTGACAGGCTTAGATTAAGTTTGAAGGACCATTTTTACAGTTGTTTGAAGGACCATTTTTACAGTTTTTCGAAGGACCACTCGTTAACACTAATTAAAGGCTAAAAGATCATGTTGTCTAAGCTACAGGATTGGCAGCAGAAGGAGGCAGAGCTTCTCAAGAAGATCTCGGAGCTAGAGACAGTCAAGAAGGAGAGAACAGAAGAGAGCTTGAAGTTTGAACTAAAGGTAAGCGGTTTGGTGTTATCAAAGGAGTGGTCTTAATAAGATTGTATTGAAAATTTTGCCTTCAATAATTTCTTTTAAATATAACATTGAAATAAATAATTACAAAAATCAAAATTGGTAGAGGAATAGATTTCATCATCATATTATTCAGAACTGAACATTTTAATTCATCCAAGGCTCGTCCGAATAGGAAGATGATCTTTACGGATTTTAGTATACGGATTTATGACCGGCACAGAACGTTTTAATAAATCCAAGTGAAGTGCTATCATAATCGAAGACTCAGTTCTGCAGCATACGCAGTCAAAAGAATCCGTCAACTTACTGACGTAGAAACGGCTAGACTAGTTTATTTCAGCTACTTCCATAGCATTATGTCGTACGGCATTTTGTTGTGGGGGAATGCTGCAGATATCAACACCATATTTGTGTTGCAGAAGAGGGCTGTTCGTGCAATTTATAATATGGGCCCCAGAGAATCACTTAGAACTAAGTTTAAAGAAATAAATGTTATGACAGTGCCGTGCCAATATATATATGAAAACTTAATGTATGTCCGAAAACATATTAACATGTTCAAGAAAAATAGCGACTATCATAATGTTAACACTAGAAATAAAGATAAACTAGCTGTTCCCACTGTAAGGCTCCATAAAGTTAGTCAATCTTTTAAAGGGATGTCTGTACGATTTTTTACAAAATACCAAATGATGTGATTAATCTATCTGTAAATAAATTCAAAAATGTTGTTAAACGTAATCTATGTAATAAAGCTTATTATAAAATATCTGATTATTTAGATGACAAAAAAGCTTGGGATGAAACTGCCTCCAACTCCATCAAAAACAATGTAATAGATATTAAGTACAATGACGTTAAAAAAATATAAGCCAAGCAGAGTTTCTTGCCAATTCTTCTCTGTTTGGTCACGTTACGAACTGGTGGTAAATTAAAAAAAAAAAAGACGTTTCAAAGTGTACTATACAGTTCCTACTGAATAAATGAAATTTTACTTTACTTTACTTTACTTTAAATTATTATGAACCAATCGTGCAGCCAACTTCTGAGGGACATACCAACAGATACGATATGAGAGTTTTACAGGTGATGTATCCCAAAAAAGCCTGGATAACTAACGAGAAGTAACTGTTTCCAGGTCCGCGAGGATGAGATCGAGCTCCTGAAGGCGAGGGTCAAGAACCTGGAGACGGAGCTGCAGGCGGCGCTGTCCAAGCCGAGCGGGAAGAACCACGAGATGATTGAGAACATCAAACAGCAACACGAAGAGGTAAAAGAAGTGTCTTGTTAACTCGCCTGTAATCTGAGCAGTCATTTACTAACTCAGTTCCACACCGAAATGGTCAGCACCGGACATTTATTTGTAAACTTTGACATTTCTTCGGTCAAAATTTCATCAGGAGGTTTCAGGTTAGTGGTGCTTGGATATGTTTTGTAGTGAAGTCCATGGCTAAGTTGAAAAGCAGCGGGTCAAGGGCGGAGCCCTGATGAACTCCGGCTCACACCTTGATCTCCTGTCAGCCCGGCAGGACTTTTGACTCTGGTTTGGACGTCAGCGTATACGTCTCATATAAATTTCTTAGACCAGTTTTATTTATATATCTGACAGGTGTTTAACCCTCAAAGTTTGCAAGAATATTCTGCGCTGTACCCTATCAAACGCATTTTATAAGTCTAAGAAAACGATTTGCAGATCTTCTTTATTGAGCCGTTGCTTCTCCGTCACAACGCTTCACATCCTATTTAGTATCAGTTGTGGATTTTGAGAGGGTAAAATTTAATTGATAGGTACAAATTAGGCAATATCACAGAATAAAGAAAGGACACAAGTTTAGGTAGTCAGAAACTACCACTAGTTACTTGTGGCCTTTCTTTATTCTGTGATATTGCCTAAATTGTACCTACAATTCTTGCAATTTACCTACCTACTTTATTATTATGTGTTCTCTGTGCTGTATTTGTCTGTGTGCTGAATAAAGAGTTATCTTATCTCTATTTACTATTATCTATTTATTATTATTTATTTATTATTACTTTATTATTTTTGTTATTTCATCGCCTTTATTTATATAAAACGTCGATGCTATTTATGTAAAATGGTATTCGTTACTAATGATAATGTTATGGTCCTAGCTGCTGAGCAAGGCTCGCGGCATGATATTCGACAAGACGAAGATGGTGAAGAACCAGGAGCTGCAGATAGAGGCGCTGACCACGCAGGTGCAGTCGCTCAAAGATATCAACCAGATCACGAAGGACCTGCTCGAGATTCGCAACTCAGAGGTCAAGGCGATGGAGGTCAGTCACGTATAGGGATCGCAATCCAAAGGCATTTTCAATCAAGCTGGATTTATGATGGATCGAGGTAAATCCAGCTGGAACCAGCATGAATAGATTTTTCTAAGAAATAAAAACAACTCTAAACACTAGTAACTTTCTACCTACCTATATTTACATCACATTACGAGTTTGTAGTTATGAGTAATTTTTTTGTGTTAGCAAAAGAATGAGAGTTTCTTTTTTGTGTACCCTATGTCCTTTTCTGTACTCCTGACTACGTGTATGTGAAATTTCATGACGTTGGCGTGAAAGTTTAAGACACAAACAAATTCACTTTCGAAAGTATAATATTAGTTAGGATTACACACTTTTTAAATGGCCTGTGACGGACGAATTGCCCGAACAAACGTTATACCAAAATGATTTCTAATTCAAGCATATTTCCACTATATTGTAACTTACTTACCTACATAAATAAACTTAAATTGTTTTTTTTTTTTTTGTAAATCAACGTGTCTAAGTGTACCCAGTGTTCCTATAGTATGAATAAAATATATGAATATGAATAATAAAAAATGGTTTGTTAAATTTCCAGGAGAGATACCAAGCAATGGACGCTCGCTACAAGGCGGAGAAGGAACGGCACAGCTTGGTCCTACAACGGGCACAGAACAGTTCCAACATCAACGAGGATCTACGCAAGGAGTATGAAACTCAACTCGCTATATTCAAGGCAAGTGGTTTAAATAATAAAATAATTTGCACGGGTGCAAATTATACATATAAACCTTCCTCTTCAATCATTCTATCTATTAAAAAAAACCGCATCAAAATCCGTTGCGTAGTTTTAATGATCTAAGCATAAATAGGGACAGACAGACAGCGAGAAGAGACTGTATTTTATACTATGTAGTGATATTGCAGCCCTAGCCACCAACGATTTAAGCCCTGACCCGCGGTCCGTGTTTCAATATATTTTTTACTAAAATATTTTTGAATTATTTTTAAGTAGATTAATATTTTTATTACCTTATAGTAGAAAATGGTTTTTAACTAGTTTAAAAGTTTAATAAAGTGCCAAAATAATAATGTTTATTGTGTAACAAGTTACATGTCTCTTTGTTCCGGTTGGTTGGACATTCTGAAAGAAAGAAGAAAGAAAGAAAATACATTTATTTTTACCCAATACTTGAAACAAAAAAAAGTAAAAGAAATACAGCATTCTTTACTAAAACTAATAATCCTACTTATTAAGTAATAAATATCTATGATATTAAATACTTAGGGTAAAAATAAGTCCCTGTCTCAGCTTTATGCCGCATCAACGCGTAACTAGATACCTACCTACGTGCCGATGCAGCGCTGGTTTTTAGACAGGGCCTTCTGTGAAATCACGATTCTGGTGATATGTGCAAAGCAAAAGATTCTAAATACCTAGTTAATTGATAATCAACAGCCTGCTCGCCCTTTTCAGGGTATTATGGGCCTCCCTCAACTTGTGCTAGCACGATCCTGTCTCCTCACACTCCAGTCCTCAAAAAAAATCAAAACAAAATCCACATATGCGCTTGCGGACAGGAGTGTGAGTAAGTTGACAAAATATAATAAGTTCTAAGTTCTTTGTTGTATGCCTAATTTTAAAAATTGACTAGCCAAGTGTACTGTTTGTTTCTATGGTGAAATAAATGAGTATTAGTATGACTAATGTTAGGAATAGCAGTACCCCCAAATCCATGTTTCATAAGCCACTTAGTACCTACAAGTGGTCTACATTGCTACGATTGTGGCTACGGTTGGGGCTACGATTGTAGCTACGATTGCGGCTACGATTTTGGCTACTTTTGTGGCTACGGTTGGGTCTACGATTGTGGCTACGATTGTGGCTACGGTTGTGACTACGATTGTGGCTACGGTTGGGGCTACGATCGTGGTTAAGTTTGTGCTACGACGTAGCATTTAGCTACAAAAAACTAAGGCTGGATATGCCGTCTGAACTCTTAATATGAACAAGTACAACACTCTTTGAGTTGTGCAAAAAATTTCAAAGAAATGTATATGTTTTTGAAGTTATGATATTTGAAAAAAAAACTTTATCAAACTATTTTTTCCTGAAATGAATTGAGGTGGTGACTCGTTTCCTCTTTGTAACACTTTAGTAAAGAAAATGAGTATTTTTGTTGAAAACAAGATTTTTGTAACGTAGTACCTACTAGTAGTAATTCCAAGCTCATATCTGAGATCTATAAATACCAGCTTAAAAAATATTAATTACGTTTAAGGGTTTAGTAGTTTCTTAATGAATTATCATATTATATACTCAATATATTGTGTAACGGGTCTTAAGGTAAAACGCGACCTTTTTATTTTCCCGACGTTCGGACGTTTAATAGGTTCTGTTACTGTTTGATTTAATTTAGCTGCTTTGAAATTAATATTTGCTTTGTTATACAGGAGCTAAGATCAAAGTACGACGAGAGGGTGAAAGCGTTGACTGCTGAGAACGAACGACTCAAGAGTTCTGTGACGGCCGCTAACGGCGCCGGACCGTCCGCCTAAACACAAACAACGCACAAAGACTGATAAACTATCATTTACTTTTGTAGAATTTATATCTTTTGTATTAAAAGATTATTGAAAATAATGATGTGGTTTTTTGATGTACCTACTTATCTTTTTTGAGTCCAGAGAGGTTGAAACGGAAGATTTAGGTACTTAATATGCTGTAGGTATATGAGTGCGTCTACATAGGAAGTCAGTCTACATAATATACTCGTAGTTGAGTGGATGAGACAATAGGCGTGGGATATTAGCTGTGCCGAGATTTATAAAACCATTCTTACTAATATTATAAAGGCAAATGTTGTAAAGAGTTCTGTGACGGGCGCTAACTGCGCTGGGCCCAAACTTTGCATAAATACTGTTATACAACAACTATCATTTACAATTACTATCATTTACTTTTGTAGAATTTATATCTTTTGAAAATAATGATGTGGTTTTTTGATGGTACCTACTTATCTTTTTTAAGTCCAGAGAGGTTGAAACAGAATATTTAGGTACTTAATATGCTGTAGGTATATGAGTGCATCCATACAGTTAAGTGGTAGGTACATATACTCGTAGATGGCATAATATGCGAGTGATTTATAAGCTGTATTCTAAGAAAACCATTTCTACTAATATTTTAAGGCAAATGTTGTAAAATATGAAATATTTATTCCTCTTTCAAGCCAAAAAAACTAAAAGGATTGAGCTGGAATTGTGCGATATACCTAGTTCTAGACTTGGAATAGCTTATAGGTTACTTTTTCCAGAGGCCTCATTTACTAACTCAGTTGCACACCGAAATTATCGGCACCGGACCTTTATTTGCAAACTTTGACATTTCATCTGTCGAAATTCAAAGAACGTCAATTGACATATTGTCAAAGTTTGTAAAAAGAGGACCGGTGCTTATCATTTCGGTGTGTAACCGAGTTAGTAAATGAGGCCTCAGGTACTGTGCGAGCGAAGCCGCGGACGGAAGCTAGTAAGGTTAATACCACCTAATGAGATTTCTTTTCATCAAATGAATGTTTGTTTTCATGAGCCTTTCTGTACTTAGCTAAAACATTTCACGTTTTCATGCCCAGTCATGATTATCCGCCATTTTGTATAGTCAGCCATTTTGCACGTCAAACGATGCGTTTCGCGCCATTATTTATTGCGTGATACCGTTCCGTTTGACGCGACATGTATTGTCCGGCGGTTATTGTGGACCGAGATGATTAATTGCGTAAAATGATACAGCGTTATTGTATGCACGAGCGGCCGCTGTTATCATGTTGTTTTGCCTACCGATGTATTCAGGATAGTTAATAGGGAAGCTATTTACAAACAATTAAGTTCAAAAAACTTCATATATTATCTGCGTGTCGATCACTTTCGCTGTTACTTACTAAAATGTACTATGTGTAATGTACTTAATAAAAATAATATTTTGATTTACTATGATTAATTTAATAATTTAACTTTAATTTATTTATATTTTATTACATCTTAGTTATACCTGTTTTTAGATTTATTGTGTTTTTAGATGTACCCACACCACACACCACATCAGCCTATATCAGTCCACTGCTGGACATAGGCCTCCCCTAATAAAGGGAGATATACCCATAATCCCCACGCTGGGCATGCGGGTTGGGGATCGTAGGGCACAGCTTTTCGCACCACCGACGCTGCTGCCCGATGTACCCACAAATCCATTTAATTTTATAAAATCAAGAATCAAAATCAAAATTAGTTTATTGAATAAGCACATACATTGGCGTATATAGAGGGGGGCCGGGTGGACCGAGAATTGACCCAGACCAGTAACAAGGTTGGGGTCATACATCGTAGTATTATGTAATTAATTATTAGGTTGAAATCCAGGTATAAATTGTAGTTGTCTTTCCTGGGGCGCAGAAATTACCAAAACGGAAGCAAAATTTAATTATTAGGTTGATATTCAAATATAAATTGCAGAAATAACCATACAAGCACCAAGTTTTGGGTCATGCATGATAGTATTCATTAATTTGATAATTATAATCTAATAATTAGTTATAATGCAGGTTTAAATCGTGGTTTTCTTTTTCATATTTTGTATGCACACCTTTGCTAGAAAAATTTCGCGGCTCGCTCCACTCGTCGTTTTCATTGCACGCTTATGTTTCTTAATGGTACTACGCACTAAAATATTGACCAATAAGGGTGTAATGGCTGAAACTACCATTCTTAGTTTTGCAAGTTTTTTGTTTTTGTTACCTAGGTGTTGTTAAAATTTCCTCTGTTTTCTTGGACTTGCATCTTTTGTGCACCAAAAATCGTCAAAATTCACGGCTCGCTGCGCTCGCCCATTTTGTTATTTCTTTTTGTGCATTAAGAAGTCATCCTTTACTTTACGAGAGATAGATTTTCTATTGTGTCTGGTATTCAGGCTTAACAAAGGTAATGGTCGCATGAGTGGTAGGGTACCGAAAAAGTTGGCAACCCTAGTGAAGTTAAGCCTTCCACCATAATTTAAATCCTGGAACCCCCACTGTTCAGAGCTATAGGTTATAGTTAACAAAAAAATTAAGGGTGCAGTTATGAGCGCTCACACGGGGCTGTTTACGGCACTGGTATAATTTACTAATTATTTGGTTGATAACCCGATTTAAATCGTAAATTTCTTGTATTCAAAAAATTGACAGAAAAATTTTGCGGTTCGCTGCGCTCGCCAATTTAGTTCCTTCCTTTTGTTTCTTAATTGCACCTAACTATGCACTAAAATGTTGACTAATGAGGGTATATTGTTCAAAGTTACCGTACCCCACCCTAAAAAGTTTATAACAGTGACAAATTATACACAACAGCGTAGTTAGCTATATTCAAAAATCGCGGCTCGCTCTTCTCGCCGTGTTCGTATTCTTCATCTAGTGTTAAAGTTACCTATGCTCAATGCTGAAAACTAATTTAAACACAACGGCGTAGTTAGATATAATGAAAATAATAGCGGCTCTCTTCTCTCGCCGACTTCATATTATTTATCTGTTCAAGTTACCTGAGTTTTCAAAAAATTGCAAGCGTTTTCTTTCTCTTGTACCTTTACTAGAAATTTTTTGCAGTTTTTTTAATTTAAATTTACACCAATTCGTAACGTGACCAAACAGAGAAGAATTGGCAAGAAACTCTGCTTGGCTTATATTTTACAAGGTTTATTATTAACTATTACATTGTTTTTGAGGGAGTTGGAGACAGTTTCATGCCAAGCTTTTTTATCATCTAAATAATCTGAAATTTTAGAAAAAGCTTTATTACAGAGGTAACGTTTTACAACATTTTTAAATTTATTTACAGATGAATTAAGCATATCATTTGGGATTTTGTTAATAAATCGTTCACATTGCCCTTTAAATAATGTTTTATTAAGTAAAGTAAATAAATAATCTAAGTAAGTACCTTAGTACCTACTACATACCTACCTAAATAGCAACTAAATTTATAAAATATAGAATAATAAATTTTCGGAAATACTTTACAAGATAGAAGATAGTTTTCATGCAAAGTTAGCTGGACGATATCAATGTCATTTCGACCTTTATGATAGGGTCGACGAGGGTCGCTAAGCCAAGGTCAAGGCAGGATATTATGTGGGCACACTTTCCGCTAAATCACAACCTGAGCCTGGCCCATAAATGTAATTGGAATCTACGAAATTGAAGGTGATTTCAGGGATTCAACATACCAACAAACATGGTTTTACTGGTATGATACCTACTTAGGTACCTAATTATATTAATCATTAGCTTCCACCCGCGGCTTCGCTCCCGTGATTCCGGAATAAAAAGTAGCCTATGTGTTAATCCTATCTTCGGAACCCAAGCCAACCTCACCTGCACGTGGTGCACCCTGCTAAACAACGAACGGGGCTCTGGCGGCCAACTGATTGCGGCATAGCACAGCCTACATCGGCACAGCTAAATCCCCTGGCCACCGACGGGCAGCAGCGTCGGTGGTGCGAGAAGCTGTGCCCTGCGATCCCCAACCCGCATGCCCAGCGTGGGGATTATGGGCATATCCCCGTTTATTAGGGGAGGCCAATGTCCAGCAGTGGACTGATATAGGCTGGTGTGGTGTGGTGTGTTAATCCAGGTCTTAAACTATGTATATTCCAAGTTTCATTCAAATCCGTTCAGCCTTTACGGAGCGAAGCGACCATAAACATACTCACACACACAAACTTTCGCATTTATAATATTAGTGTGATACTCTTTTCAGGTTCGTAACTACCTATATGCCTATAAATTGGTACACGTGTAGATAGGTGCATTCGACGAACCTACCTAAATATAAATAAATAAATAAATGAATAATGGTCATTTTCTCACAAAACATAATAGCCCCAAAGTATAGGATACTATAGAAACTACATGACTGATATACATACTACATATGTAATTTTAATTTTGTAAATAAATAATAAACATAAAAATAGACAAATATTTGCAGATCATATAAACATTGTCTCGCAGTGGTAATCGAAACAGCAACCTTTCTTTCTCCTGCTGCGCAGAATATATGACCTAGGTAAAGCTTGGTAAAGCAGTGCCTTTAAATAACTTTCACTAGGTACATGAGGCATTTGTTATCATAACCCATGTAGCGATTAACCTAGAACACTTTATTCATCATAATCTTCTAGCGTGTTACTGGTCACAACTTTATTGTTATATTTGAGTAAAACTTTGCTACTTTCACTCCAACGTTTATGGCGTTTATAATTTCATCCCTTGAAATTGATTGTAGTGTATTTTCTATTACTGTACAATGTAGGTATTTACTTACTTTAGTAAGTTCAGTGTAATAAGATGCTTCAAGCGGGCCTTAGCCTGCCTGATTACAGTTTAGTCCACGCTGACCTCAAGCTTTATGCGGAGGGAGAGATCGTTAATCAAATTTCGGTTACACGATGATCTAAAGTAGTGAACTTAGTGATGCCTTCTCATATAGATAGATAGATTTATAGATAACACTTTTTTTCATTTGTACACAAACATGTTGCTAAAGGTCTTAAATACTATAAAACTCTTGTAATATTAGTGTGCAGTTAAAAATTTTATGGAAAAAAAAAATTCTACAAGCTCAATATATTGAGCTTGTGGTACCTATAAACTTCTATACGAGAAATTGCAATTTATTATTTGTTTTTATCATTCATACAAGGAAAAGTAAAAGTAACTTAGTCTTATCATTATGAAGGTAACACATATCGCTTTTGAACAAAAAACGACATTCAGAGAAACTTATGTTATGGCCGAATCCTATAATATTTATGGTATAGAAATGGGCCATAAGTCATTTTTAGGGTGACGTTACAGAACCGGTCAAAGGACCCTTATGGTGCCGCTTTGTCCGTCCGTCCGTCCGTCTGTCACAGCTGATTATTTCAGGAACTACTTAAGCTACCGACTTGAAATTTGGTATAGATTTAAAATGCACTGACTGAATAAGATTGCCAGTAAAAAATAAAACAATATTTTCATTTTAATCCCCAAAAGGTCCAAAACAAGAACGTCGAACTGGTGCCAATAGGTCATATCATATGAAAGGGGTCAATTAGCCCAGTTTAAAACAGTTTTTTATTTTATTATACGATGCATAGTTTTTATTTTATGATCAAAACTGTAAAAAAATTACCATAATCCCCCCCAATCTCCGAAGTTTGCAAAGCGAGAAATCTGAAACTAATATATGTTAAAGAAGAATATCTATATTTTACAGGAAAATTATAGCGAAGTCTCCATCTAAAACAGTTCTTGAGAAATCTTCCAAAATGGGGGGGTTGAAAAATAAAAGGGGGGTTGATAGGTCGAGTGGGGTATCCAATGAAAAGACTTGATTTGAACAGTATGTAACAGTTTTTATTTTTTTATATCATGCATAGTTTTTGATTTTGCGAAGTGATTTGACCTTAAGAAGGCCGGTCATTTCAGACCTGACTATAAATCGAAGCGAATAAAAATACGTATTATGTAAAAATATTCTGTAATAGATTATTGAAATTATAACTAATAACTTTATTTATTAAAGCCGGAATACTTAGTAAATTAATAATAAATATTGATCGCAATACGCCCTATCATAACGAATCATGGTTATTGAACGCACTCTCATCCACATTGTGCATCTCTCATCCCAATGTCAACCGTCTAAAACAAAACTGCCACTAACAAAACAAAGCACACGTTTGGTTGATTTTTGTTTAATGGCGCAGTGTCCTAAGAGATGGGTAATGGGTAAAAACCCTTTCCTTCCATTCGGGTTATAACTGGGTGATTTGGGTTTTAACCCGATTTTAATCCATTTTCACCCATTTTGTTGGGTGAAAATGGGTGTTGTGGTGTAAAAAAATCTTTAAAATTAAGTAGGTAGGTACCTGATCAAATTTATTAATTGTACCTAGTGTTCTGTTTAAGCTGGAAAATAGTAAAAGTCGTAGGTAATAAAATTCAGATCCGTTTATTTATTTTTAAAAATCATAATGTATCATTTATAGCTCATCGTCATCACTTGATTCTGAAATATGATGGCAATCTAAAAACTCAAAATTATCAGTATTAGTGCCTGACGTGGATGGTTCGGGGCTGACAGTGCGTGGCGGTGTGGTTTCCGTATGCCCAAGGGATATCGGTGGGGTATCAGATACGCAGTCTTCACTCTCATCGCATAGATTATCTATATTTTTGTTTAACAAATTCCAATTGTAGGAAATATATGTTAATTTTGCTGCCCTTTCTGTAGTTAATCTGTTCCTTTTCTTACTATGAATATTGCTATGAGCACTGAACGAACGCTCTACAGCAGCAGAAGTGCAAGGTGCTGTTAGAATTCTGACGGCAACTTTGCTCAAAGCAGTCTTTCCACACAAACCTTTCCACCATGTTGTTGGACTTATATCGCTTATATTTGACCACAAAAATCTTTTACTCCAAAAGCCATCTCTTGCTCTATAAGATGCCAAATTCGTTATAACATGGACACCGATACTTTGGCCAACATCGTGAATAAATTCTATTGCTTCAATTTCCTGGCTTTCATCAATTTCGATTCCTTGGACTGTAGGATCTAACAAGTATGCTGCGAAATGGATCGGTTTCAAGCACATACTAATCCTAGTGTCAACATTAGTCAATATTTCCGCTTTCTTTTCATCGTCTAAAATTGAGATATCTGGTAATGCAAATATTAATTTCGACTTCATGTCTTTCAGTGTCAAAAAGACCTTGTGAACATTTGTGTCATTTGATTCCAATTTCAATATGGCTTCCGAAATTGGTTCCATAATTATTTTACACTGTCGAATTATTTCCCAGAATGTATCATCTAACAGTGCCGATTTTAGATCCGCAGGTAAAAGTGTGGCTCTTTCATGAACAGCTAATGTCTGCAGAGCAACTTTTGTGGTTTCCACACTTTTAAAACTTGTATAATGGCTACCCCATCGGGTATCGCAAGACAATTTTAAGCTTTCACCAACCTTTTTTTCCTTTACTATTTTCGCAAGTAAGGATGACAAAACCTGACTTTTTTTGATTGTTTTTATCAAGTTCGTTGTTATTTCTTTGCCGGCATTTAATACGTCAATTCTTATAATATTTTTGCAGAGTAAATGAAGAGTATGCGCTGCACAATTGAGGACTGTTATATTTGGGTGTATATCTTTTACGAGACGTAGTGCTCTTTGCATATTGCTGGCATTGTCTGCAATCACCGTCACAAACTTATTTGCTCCATACTCAGACAACACGTTTGAAACTTGTTCACATAAGTAATCACTTGTCTGTCGATTTTCTGCTGTCGCTATGCTTTTAACAAACACAGGTTCCGGTTTTGCTATCAATACATTGATAATGCCTTCATTGCGACAGTTTGACCAACCATCTAGCATTAAGTGCAAACATGTTTGCGCTATAATGTCTTCTTTCAGCTCGCGGTACATTTCCCTGTATGTTTTGTCTAAAATGTTTGTAGAAACTGTCTTTCGAGTGGGCAGTTTGTACAAAGGCTGGAGTTGATTGAAAAAATTTATCCAGAGGGGATGTTCAACGATTGATAATGGTGTTCCAGATACATAGATAGCCTTAGCCAGTAGCGAATGTAGACTTTCCTTTTCTGTATTTGATAAGTCATTTGATAGGTCAAATACTGTCGTTGAAGACGTTCTGCCCTCAGTTGCTGAACTCAATTCAGACCCTGGTCTCAAATTTTCCTTGTCCCTAAGTGGTTGCAATAACACGTCACTGCCTGCAGATCTTGACGAGTTTGATGAATTAGTCCTTATCTGTTGTTTACAATTTTCGGGACAATGAAGACATTTTAGTAAATGTCTAGCCATTTTCTGTAAATTTGCTACTGTGTATTTCTTCTCGCAATAACTGCAAGTAGCTGATTTGTTCTCCGTTTCTCGATAATGTCTCCAAATCATTTGGTTTTTTGGTCTAACCATCTTGAGCTAAAAAAGCAGGAAAATTAAATAAAAAAAAAATCATTTGCTTAGTACTTAAATCTATTATCAGGATATCATATAGGGAGTAGTCTAGAGGCAAGTATTCACATTACATTTCGTTGCAAGTTTGCAAGCCAATCGCCGCTTTTATTGGAATGGTGTTATTAAATTTTAGGGTATGCCAGTTTCGTCACTATGTTTTCCTTCACCGTATAGAGCACGTATACTCGAGCCAAACTCGATGTAAAATGTTTAATAACAAAGTAAAGACGGTTGCCTAGCAGCAACCATCTTACGTAAGGGACGCAAAACATTTTTTTTATGATCATTTTTATAAATGTTAGCTAAAGTATATAATAATGATTATTAATCAATAATCGAGTTTTTAAACGCATAAAACTGCCTAAGATTTTAGACTGCCAGACTGAAGATTGATTTGATTTGCAAAGGCGTCTGTGTTGCTGTCAAAAACAATAACTTTCATTGGCTACCTCGACAGGTCATGATGTCAACTATAAATTCAGATAAAAGTAGGTATTCTAAATTTGTTATATTTTTATGAAAAAAAAAAAAAACATAACGAGTTGCATTAACATTTAGCAACAAGTTTATTTCGTCCATCTTTCACATAAATTCCTTAATAATATCGAAGTGTGAACACCACAATATGTCGGCGGTAACTTTTCAAGGTCAGTTCAATAATACGACTGAATTAAAAATGTTGATTAATTCATAATAATAAAGAATACTTCTGGTATTTTTTACTTGATGATGATGGCATTTAATAAAATGCAAAAATGTTAACGATTTTTCCTAAACCATTAGGGTTGGCATCAACTAGCAAAACCCATCTTACTTTAAAAAATAAGTAATGGTCACTTACATGTGACTTAAAGTGTTTATTCATCAATTTATATAATGTAATTGAGTTTACCATTGGAAATATGAATAGTGCGGTCGATTTTTCGGGTAAAACTATAAAAAGTGTGAAATTGCGAGACATTCTGAATTGACACCCCTAAAATGGTTTGTTTACAAACATTCTACATCGAGTTTGGCTCGACTATAGTAATGCGCATATATTTTATTTAAAACGAAAATCCATTGTTGCACAGCCGGGATTCGAACCCTCAACCTAATCGAAAATCAGGAGACATCCTACTAAGCCACCACGGTTCTACATCATACATCTATTCCAGATCAGAAATAAATTCAAAATTTATAAAATCTTCTACATAAAAGCATTAGGTATGTATAAGTAGGTAGCTCTTACTCCATAATCAGAACCTAATAAAATTAAAAACAAAATAAACATATATCTAAAACCTATTCATGATCATCAAACAAGGCAGTTGTGAAAAAATAATGTAAATCGCCATATTGTGGTAATGGCCATCTTAGATTTGAAATTTATCATCGTCTCTATTATTTTATATAGTCAAGCCCTTTCGTTTGATACCCATATTGAGGGAGTTGTGAAATAGTAGATTGTTTTACAAGGGACTAAACCATCCCATTATATACGAGGTTGTTATACTCCCGAGCGTAGCGAGGGAGGATGACAAGACCGAGTTATAATGGGTGGTTTTGGCCCGAGTAAAACACTCTACTTTTCACTTCGATTGCGAGAAAATAAAACAATTCAAAATTAGACAATTTTCAAAAATGTTATTAAAAAATAATCAACCTTCATAAAACATCACCAAGACGGTTCTATTTTCAAAAAAAATAGATTGACGGAGCACCAAGAAGTCGAGTTTTTATGTAAGAGAACGAATGCTTTGTACGGGCTGATGATTTTAGACAAAAATTAAAAAGAAAAAATACTTTTTAGCCCGAGGTATTAAACTCGAGTTTTAGGCCGGCTAAGCTACACTATTATGATACACTTTTTGAGCAAGAGAAGTGAAAACATTATTATGTAATACGGCGGCCATCTTGGACCGATTTTCATAAACCTAAGTGTGTGAACAGTGATCGGAATTAGTGAGCTAATTTACCTAAAGTTCAAAGAATAGAGTCAAAAAAAATGGAGACTTCCTTACCATTAACATTTTTTTCCGGGAAATCTTTCCCGGAAATTGGGAATTTGTTCCAAGTTTTAGGATATCAGTTAAGTACATTTAATATTAATGTTATTCATACAGAAAACTAACTGAATTAATTTTCCTTTTTAACAAACTTCAATAAGATTTATTTTGTTATTAACTCAGGTAAAAAACTGGATTCGCCTATGTTTTCGTTTCCCAGAATAGCCAAATCATGCTGTCCCTTTAAGTGTTTGTAGCAATACACAGCAAACCAGTGATAAACAACAACAACAAACGCTAAGAAAGGGACAGCATGCTTTGGCTATTCTGGGAAACGAATCATTGTTTAAGTAAACAATGACAAAAGGGTTGAAGGGTGAGGGTGTTTTGCATCCAAACGGCGTCATAACTTGTATGCGTGCGTGCATCACTTCTGTAGTTACCTCGGCAGCGTGTGTATCTTAGACTCGTGAATATTTTATTAACCTGTTTTCGTATCGATTATTGGATCTGCTTCACATAACTACCTTGGCTTGAATTTACGGACTGCGATTTATTGCAACCATATCACTACTTGTAGCTATCTACCTTGGCTTGAATTTACGGACTACGATTTACTGCAACCAGAAATTTACTGCGCTTTACGGCAATCAAATTACTTGGTAAGTCTTTGATTTGTACTACACTTTTAAAACATTCTAAATATTAGACTGCTTTTGATAAATTTACCAAATTCAAACAATTTTATGCAACTATTTATTTATGGAATTTTATTCAGTGTTTTATATTTGAGTTCGTGCACAAATGTTGGAGCTACTGGCAATTCTATCATCAAACTATATTTTACGCGAAGACGTCCCTGGAAAAGTGTAGAAACTATATATTTGTCTCATTGTTTTCAGTAATTTTTCTGCCTCAACGCAACTAGCAAATAAATGGCGACCAAACCTACCGACGGGATTGTACAGTCGTGGATTAGAGATCACCCCGAATTGTACCACGACCCCGCTAGCAACACGATATTTTGTTCTAAATGTGAGAATTCTATTGTATGCAAAAAAAGCAATATACAGAGGCATATTGACGGACCAAAACATCAAGGTACTGCTAGGCAAGTGAACGAAGAATTTTATTTAGATTTAATACAATTTCTTATATTGTGTAACATACCCTGGTCACGAGTAAATCGACCAGAGTTTAAAACTTTTTTAATGAAATATATGTGTTGTAAATGTACAAATGTTAAAAGGATTCCCGATGAATCGTTATTGAGAAAGGTTTATTTAGACGTAGTTTTTAAAAAAAAAATTGCATTAATCCATGACCATGTTCTTAATCAGAAACTTTGGATATCTCTAGATGAAACTACCGACTATTTAGGTCGTTATATTGTAAATTTTCTTGTAAAACCTTTAAATCTCGCAACAAACAAACCATTTTTAATAGCTTGCAAAATGTTAGAAAAAGTAAATGGAGAGACAATAGCTCATTTTGTGATTGGATGCCTAGAAAATATGTGGGGAGACTCGTATGAAGACAAAGTAGGAGATGTTTTAGTTTTATGTTCTGATAGCGTAGCATATATGTTAAAAGCAGGAAGAATGTTAAAGAACTCCTTGCCAAATATGATACATGTTACCTGTTTAGCACACGCTCTTAACCGCGTTGCAGAAAAAATACGGACACAATATGCGGATGTGGATACTTTAATTTCAAATGTAAAAAAAATATTTTTAAAGGCTCCTAATAGAGTAAAATTGTTAAGGGAAAAATTTCCGAGCCTGCCATTGCCACCTGAACCTGTCATAACAAGGTGGGGTACATGGCTAGAAGCAGCTTCGTATTATGCTGAATATTACGAAGAAATAAAAACTATTGTAAGACTTCTAAGAAGTTCTGATTCTTTGTCTATCAGGCATGCTAAAACTGTCCTAGGAAAAGAAAGTTTAAAAACTGATTTAGATTACATTGACGAATATTTTAAAATAATTCAAATTTCATTAAAAAAATTGCAAAAGTCTAACTTATTGTTGACGGAATCTTTCCATATTTTTGATGAAGCAAGAATTGTTCTAAGCTGGTGTTCTTCTGAACCAGTAAAACAAAAATTAGAAAACGTTATGGACAGAAATCCCGATCTAGATGCATTAAGAGACATTTGTGAAAATATAGATAAAGGATTAGATAATGAAAATGAATTATTGTCATTCTATAAATATGTACCTGTAACTTCAGTTGATGTTGAAAGGTCCTTCTCTACGTATAAATGGATTTTAAGTACAAAAAGAAATCGTTTGAAAATAGATAATATGGAAAAACTCCTAATGATTTTCTTTAATTCTCCGGACGAAGATATTTCTTTATACTCCGTCCATGATGAAAACGTTAGCGATTCAGATTAAGGGACAAATTCAACATCAATGGAAATAATGTTTAGAGTTCCGACTGTGTATCTTAGGTAGGACTGGTTACTTTCTTAATTATTGATTTTGAGTTCCATTATCTGTACAAAATGAATAAATGGTACAAAAACTATAAAATGGCTTTTTTATTCCCTTGCTTAAATAAATGTTTTTATTACTATAGCTATTTACTAAAGCTGGTTTATAAATCACATTAGCTTCCGCGCTTACTTACATCGTTCATTTTATTTGTTGAAAACAATAAAAATCGTGCTTACCGTTTTTTACAACAATCGAATTCGTTTCCTCTTCTTGTTATCAATAATAAGAAGAGGAAATTAATTCGATTGTTATTTTACTGTATTAATTTTAGATGGACCTAAGTAATTTCTCGAAACCCGGGAAAATTTTCCCGGAAAAATATTTAGTCGCAAGGCGTCTCCACTTAGTCTCTGTTATTTTTCGAACTTTAGGTATTTTAGCTCACCTAATTCCGATCACTGGTGAACACACACAGACACGTCGAACTTATAACATCCCGTCGTTTTTGCGTCGGGGATTAAAAACAGAAAATATACTGTTTTAGATGGGTACAGGTTTATGGCTTTTACATAACTAATATCAGAACATAATTCATGTTTAACTCTGCAGCAAATAGGTAGATAAGTACCTACTACATAATGGAAATAAGTCACGTCAATGCCATATACGTAGATAAAAACAAAAATTAAATTACAAACTAACCTCTAAGTAGGTAGGTAGGCCTACCTACTTGTATTTTCTCGATAAATCCAGTTAAATAAGCAAATCGGTGTCAATGTGGGGAAGCTAAGGTCATTCAGGTAAAGCAGGATCAGATCACAATAGAACAATAGCGGGTTGTAGATAAAAACACAAAATACGCGCACTCTCTCCAAGCTGAATTAGACGAGTGAGGTGAGGTGCGCTCGGGGCGAACGGGACAGGCAAGGGACGCGGGGGACATCTGCGCATGCTTCCCATACATTCTTGCCGCCCCGAGCGGCGCGCGCTCACTATCCTTTGTAGCCTAACTTACGGAATCAATCAACCTAGTACCTACCTACCTACTTTATTAGCACTTTAGTTACACTTTTAGTTACTTTATTAGCTTAAATAAACATAGGTGACAAATCGCTGTGACCCTGCTATACTGGCTACTCAGTCCTACCACTCACACACTCATATTATGCATATCTAGTTAAGTAATATATGTACCGTAGGTATACCTTCTTGAAACAATAAACTTTATCTTATCATAAATGTAGGTAACAAACGGTGGGCTTAATGCTAGCAGCATTTTTTACCAGCCAAAGCAACAGTTTATAACAAGGTAGTTACTTATTATTAGTTATTCATTTTCACCCGCTCAAACAATCCAGTGGGTGGAATGATATGGGTGATAATGTGGTTTTAACCCACTCATGTATTTTAACCCGGGTGGTTACCCAACTCTAGTCCTAATCGATCGTAACCTAAAAGTATTAAAAAAATACCCATAATTTTTTTCCGGCTTTAATAAAAAAAACGATTAATTGAATATTAATTGTCATTTCTAGACGGGACATTTTATGGTCAAGTCTCAGGTCACAGGTTGTATGAAACTAACCGATCTTCTTTATACATATTATATAAGTATAATCTATATTTTACAGGAAAATTATAGCAAAGTCTCCAGCTAATATGGTTTTGTAGAATTAATGTAAGAACAGCTGAGGTCAAGCTATAAAATGAGTTACACGGTCAAATATGGTGTTATCTGAAAGGACCTAATTTGCCCATTCTAAGGCCGGTTTCTATTTTTCTTTAGGACGTAAAGATTTTAGTTACGAAGAAACCTTACTAATTAGTATCGCACGCCATTGACGACACCCGCGGTGTGCGAGTCCACTCGCACTTAACAGGTCTTGTTTTTCAATGGCAACAACTAATAAGTCCCTATATTTAGGTACTTGTTCCAGAAGTTTGGCATTATTTAATATGTGAATACTGATTTATATATGATTTTGCTCTTTCCATTGCGGTCTCTTTCACTTACATATACTTTACGACGTATATCCTCTCTGTATTCTGTGACTAAACTTAATATGACATTTCTAATAAGATACTATCTTATTAGAAATGTCATGCCCTTTCTTTTAGGTGTAAATCACAAGGATAGCTATTAATTTTAAAGCTGCCTAATTTAGTTAAGTTTAGAAAAGTGAACAGCAGAATCGACACTATTTTATAGTATATTAAAATATATTTGCTTACATCTATGTAGTTGACTGTATTCTTTCTTTCTTCTTTTCACCACTCAAATGTTTACTTTATAGGACTAAAGTGTAGAAGTGAGCTTTATTAAGTTAGTCAACGAGGCTGACTGACTAAGCTATCACAAGTTCCTAAGATTTTAATAAGCAAACTCTACAAATTGGCACTAACTCTATTACTGATTTGAGACTTAGCTAAAGTTAATACATCGCTATACTAGCTTTGATTTAATATTTATGTCATAAAGTCTACACACACACACACACACACACACACACACACATACCAGCCTATATCAGTCCACTGCTGGACATCGGCCTCCCCTAATAAAGGGGGATATGCCCATAATCCCCACGCTGGGCATGCGGGTTGAGGATCGCAGGGCACAGCTTCTCGTACCACCGACGCTGCTGCCCCTCGGTGGCCAGGGTATTTAGCTGTGCCGATGTAGGCTGTGCTATGCCGCAACCAGCCGGCCGCCAGAGCCCCGTTTGCTAGTTAGTAGGGTGCACCACGTGCAGGCGAGGTTGGCTTCGGTTCCGACGATGTGGGTGGAACCCCGTACACCCCATAAAGTCTAAAACTATCATTATTTAAAGCCTGTTCACAAACTCTGATGAGTATAAGCCTCTCTCTTTCTAATAAAAATATAAGTAAGTTTAAGTAAGTACCTTACATAAACGATTAATCCGTAGGTTAACCTAAAGCCTGATTTTTCAGTCGTCAGTTATTTACCTACCACTAACAATTTCATATATATTTTACAAATTTATTCATTAGATAAGCCATTCACTTGATTATCTGATTATTTAAAAAAAAAGTCTCTAGAGTATAATTATTAGGGTCGCCGCAAACGGGCAACACGCGTCAGCCAGAAAACGCGGCCACTGGCATATTTCCCGTAGTTTCCATACATTATATATGATTTGCTGCACACGATTGATGCCGGAAGCCACCACAAGACGCGTTTTCTAGCTTCTCGTCGCGGCGTTTGTGGCTGTCGTGTGTGGCCCGTTTGCGGGGACCCTTAAACACACCAATTACATAAATTATAATATATTCAAGAGTAAGCATGTATACTTAACATGACCTGATTACTCTTTACAAACTCATTAGAATAGCCGCTTTTACAAATTGCAATGTAATTTAGACACATTACTTATCCCAAATGAAAATGAAACTGAAGAATATACGCTATATTTTGCAAGGCTGGGGCAATGAAAGGGAAAACGAGTGGGTTTGTGGACGAGACGATTTAAGCTTTAATATTTACTTGTTAAAACCAAAATTTGTCATGTGCCTTTAGGAATGTAGGTAGGTACCTACTTTAAATTTTTTTGCATACCTATCTGTTTATGTGTTACATACAGCCGGCTTAACAAAACAACAGTAGATAATGGATATGTCTACGGAAGAACAGACAAAGCTTATTTTTGAATGTTTTAAAATATATTTTTCTAAAGAACGGATTTTTTTTTTCTAAAGAATAGATTATACCTAAGGAATGGATAAAAATAAGCGTTTGTGAAAAAATATACATTTTTGGGTTGCAGGAAGACACAATCAATAAAAATATGATGTCTTCTCTATCGTAGCGTAGAAATAAAAGGGCATGCTAAGGGGGCTGAAGAGGCAAATAGCTGTCGGCATGAAGTCAATTATTGTTAAAACCTGTAACATAGAGGAATTAAAAGGGAACCGGAGAGGCGTTCTATCCATACAAACGTATTTCCCGATTTGCTCTAGAATTCGAAAATAGAGCAACGAGTTTTTCCAAAATATAGTTTGAAGACTTGTTATTAGTGTTTAGTTTCTATATGTCTTTGTTTCATCTAAGGCTTACTACAACATTTTATGTGCTGTTAGTCTTCCTAAAAATAAAAAGATTAAATAAAAAAAAACTAATAGTTAATTCATATTCATATAGGTCATTCTTACAAAAACAAAACAGTTACGTCTTGCGTGTCTGTTACCTATGTATTTCACACTAGCGGCCCGTCCCGGCTTCGCACGGGTTAGGGCACTTTTTTACACCTTGGGTTACTTAAGTTTTATGGTTTTAGTAAGGATCCCTAATCTTTTCTAGCTATAAATATAGCCTATGTTACTCAGGGTGAATGTAGCTTTCCAATGGTGAAATCGGAAAATTAGTTTTTGAGTTACTTCATTACAAACATACACACACACACACACACACAAAAATACAATTTTTTCCTCTTTATAATATTAGTGTCGATAGGTATTTACTTAACGAATACTAAATAGGTAGGTACCTGTGGTAGGTACTCACTTACAAATCATCATCACAAAAAAATCAAATAAAATTGTTGGATCAACCTAAGTACCATACCTTACCACTGCAAACGATGACAAGCATATAATACCAAAGCAAAGCTACAGGTAATTTTCTCGTAAAAACAAGTTTGTCAGTTGGACGTATTTCAACTGTTTTTCGCTGGTTTTAATTCAACTGTCGCTACGCGCGTGACATACAATCCCAAGTTTGAATTACTTGCTCGTGTGGGCCGATTCACCGAGCAAATAATTGCTTGTTCCCAAACTATTCCACTACTTATTCCTAAGGCCTTCGTTGTTGGCCGGTCACAGATGATAAGCACTAGTTACAGTAGGAATAACTGAGCATTCTTGCTAAGTACTAGCTATTGCCCAAATAAGTTAAAAGTATACGTCGATCTTTTTACCGTAATAGTAGGTAGTATGTGCTAGTTTCCTTGCGGATATTTTACCTGAAATAAGCTACTAACTACTAATAGGGGTGTAAGGAGTTCTAACCAAGCCACCATCGGAACTCAAGCCAACCCTACCTGCCCGTGGTGCACCCTGCTAACTAACAAACGAGCCTCTGGCAGCCAGCTGATCGCGGCATAGCACAGTGCACAGCACAGAGGACGCACAGAGAGGCTGTGCTCTGCGATCCCCAACCCGCACGCCCAGCGTAGGTATTATGGCCATATCCCCCTTCTTATTAGGGGAGGTTACTATGTCCAGCAGTGGACTGATGCAGGCTGTGGTGTTGTAAGCAACTACTATGCATCAAAGACATCAAACTACCGTTTTGCTCCCCTAGGAATAATAATCAAATAATTTTTTTTACATCAGCTTCACAGTTTACATTTCATTCAGCTTCACAGATTACGTTACAGCCATATTAATAGACACAAAAAATAAAAGATACTAAATACACACAACAAAAAAAGAGAATGTACCTCAATGGAGCACTGGATCAAGTGTGCAGAGTGTGCACTTTCGTCCAAAGCCTCATGAAGGCACCGTCCGCGTCCATCGTCTCCGCTATAAAGTTCAGGTAGCTGTTGGCGCTGCCCCAACATCAAAGACGCTGTTCTGCTGCGGATGATAGTAGAAATCGTCTACGCGAGCATCTGCAAGCATACCAGATACGCTGCAGAAGCGCGACAGCCCCATCAGCACCCTGAATCCGTTATTATACTGGAATCAAAGAGGTTCAATCATAAAATTGATACAAAATGTTAGACACTACAATTTTTGACTCCGATTGTCATAAAAAGCTCAGTTGTACTCTACGTTCTTGTGTGCTCTAAAGGGATAATTCCTCTATCTTTATCAAGCACGTCCGGGCTGAAACTTCTTCTGGCTTCGGGTGGCTACAACTGGAGAGTTTGCCACTTCTCATACGAAGAAGACGCCAGTCATAATATATCGCTGCAAATAACCTACCTTTATATTTAAAAGCTGCAAAAAAAAAGTTTTTAAAGCTGAAGTTCGCCATCACTTCCGTCATGACGACCACGACCACTCTGCCAAGAGTGTGGCGACAGAGAACAAGAATATTTAAAAGCTATACTGATATATTCGCACTACAGCATTGATACAATAAAGATATTCAGAAGCGGCGGAGCGTGCCGGCCGGGATTGTGGCGGAAATGGATCACAGCTACCTACCCCGAAGAGCTAGTATCCACCGCCGATGGTAGACATTTCAACTGACTGAAAATATTCAGAATTTCTGAACTTTTAGGAACGCTTGTAAATGGACTTTCAGTTTGTTATTGAAATAGTTGAGGAGTTTGACTGTAAATCGGCGGTTTATTTCACGTAAGTTTTGCTTTGAATACATTATTTAATAGTGAAACAAATAACACAATAATTTTGACGTTAAAATGTACGGTACGATTAAGTATCAATGTTGTACCACCACAGATTCTGGATTTTTTGTACGACGTAGTACATATAAGTATGAAGTACCTGGACGACCGAGCTTTGCTCGGTTTTCTATTTTTAATCGTGTTTTTGGAAATTATAATACGAATTACTTACTGATAAAATATGAATAATTTTTATTCACATTGATAAGAAAATATGAACTGGTTACTTAATAAAAAATTACAAGTGCATTTTTGTTTAACATTTTAATAAAAACAAGTACTTACTTTTTTAAAGTTAATCAATTAATTTCGTAAGTATATTTTTATCATATTATTTACGAAAACCTAATACTTCAAACCCGGAATGAATAATTTAATAATATAATATTAATCCTGAATGGTGCATCTCAATTGTCATTTTGATGAGTCAAAGGTTATCCTTGGTATATGTACTTCTTTGCCAGATTGTTTACCATCAACAATTTTTGCCTTTATTATGTGATTGCACAGACTTGTTACAATAAGTTTTACATCATTCCATAGTCCTTCTGATACGTCTAAATTACGCAACAAAACAACATTATTAACGCAATTTTCTTTCAATTTTAGTTCGTGTCTGAAATGTTGACACTGTTGAGAAATTCTGTTGTTAATTCGACTGCCTTTCATTGAGTCATGGCTATAGTAGACTTTGTAGTTACTATACTGACTATAGTAGAAGTTTGGCTACTATATCATCATAATTTTTTTCAACATCTTTGTTATGAGGCGCGAGTATTGCTATGCTATGTCTTTAATTGCCTCATAATTTCCATTGCCTAAACAGTTACCTAAAGCCCGCTATACTTACATGTTGGTCGAGCTTAGGCCAATGCGAGCGTAGGCAAAGTGATACATGAAAAGAGCTACCGTCTAGACGTTCGGCAAGTTTATGCAAACTATTGGAAACGGCTAATGTAAACGAGTTTTGTGGAGTTGCCCCAAGAAAGCTGCCCACACGTTGTGCGATTGGCCAAGCGCAGGCGAGCGCCTTTGGTTTGTGCAGAAAAACCGTCACTGCTCCGAAGTGATAGTCATTGTCTTGCATGTTAAATTTCCCCTATTAATCCCATGTAAAGTACCTACCACGTGAGTTGCTAAAACCTATAAAACCTTCTAAACCAAGAACTCTTTGGTTTAGTGCTGCTTAAAAAATGCCATCTATTGTCAAGTAGCTTTTAGTGTTGCTGTGTCGGCAAAACAGTTTAGTTTTTGTTTACAGGTGCTTGTAAACGGGCAATTTTGTCAATTTCTTGCTGCAATGGCATAGCTACTATTAATATTTATTTATAATTATAATATTGTAGCCCGGCAATATTGCAGCAATAGGACTACTTAAATATATTTCAGTATTGTCGCAAGTATTAAATGTCTAGCCGACTACATTGCAAATGATTTATTCAGCTTTGACTTCACTGCAATATTACCGTATATCGTCTTTGCTCTGATGTTTAGGTGCATCTCATTTCCCTCGCTCACCTCCCCCCGCCTCGTCCTGTAGCTGGCGCTACTGTCTCCTCAATCTTACCGCGATATGCTCCGCGTGTACAAATAAAACTCCTCAGCAATCCGGTTGCTGAATCTTGAAGGGTTACACTCGGCAATGTCAGCTTGTATTGCAGAATGAAATTGCATTTAATTATACTGAGCAATATTGGTCGATAAAAATAGCCCAAAACAAGCAACTTTTGTAGCCCGTTTACAGGCTTCTTAATAATAAAATAATATTACTACTCGCCCATAGATGACAGAATCGTATTCTAATTATAAATGAACTTTTTATTTCAAATATCTATTAGGCAATTTAAGTAAACACGTGAGTTGAAAATACACATATATTTTATCAATAATTTATATAAACAATTCATTTTCTTGGTCGAACCTCAAACCAAACATTCATAGCCTTAGTGTTGCTTAACAACGTCATCTATTGTCAAGTAGCTTTAGTGTTGCTATGTCAGTAAAACAGTAAAGCTGATAGCATCGAGTTATTATAAATGGAGGCACAAACGTGGAAAAAGAGTATCTGCACCAAAACTTACTTACTTACTTAGACTTAAGGTCTAAATTAGTGCAAATTGATTGATGTTATTTTGAAGTTGATTTATGTCAAATACGCTTGGACGATTTTTGTCAGTTTTCACTTGAAGACTGTGACTCTATAGTAGTAATTTAAAATATCTCGATGTCTGATGACCCTCGTTGTCAAAACAACAATAAAAATAGTAATACTATTCGCTAATAGATGTCAGGAAGAGTCATTTTCGTATGCTGATGATATTGTAGCAGCTTTTTTTTGGATAAAACAACATTTTCTATTAATAAAACCTAGCTATATCGATTTATCGCCCCCAAAATCCCCTTTATACAAAATGTCATGAAGATCGTTGGAGCCGTTTCCGAGATCTAGATTATATATATATATATACAAGAATTGCTCGTTTAAAGGTATTAGATAGATAATAAAATGTTTGAAAAAGGTAACTAAATATCCAATTTGTAAAACAATTCCTAAACTTCTAGACATATAAATCCTAAGACTAAGTTTGAAGTTACTAACTAAAATAAATTTTCTATGCCACCCACTGCCCCTAGACCTTTCATAGAGCTTCCGTAGAGTCTAAACCTTTTCGTAGTCTCCAGTGACCGTGAAGGTCATCAGGGTCGACCTATTTGGAACACTCGTGATTAGGGTCTGTAATCCTGAAGGAACTGTCTGACTAATAAAATAAATACGATAAGATATCCTCAATCAACCACGCTTAACATCTGAAGTAACGGCTGACTGATCACGAATACTACAACCTTTCAAATCGTAAACATGGAATATTATAGTAAAAGCAACATGTGACTAGGGCACTTTTACGAACACCTCGTACCCATAAATCATGCCTTGCTCCAATCTAACAAGTAAGGATACTTAAAGTTAATACTAGTTCTAGATTATAAGTATTTACTTAAAAAATTCTACCTGTAAAGTGGCTTTTTGCACGTCCTTCGCACTTTACCTAGTTGATGAAAAATTTACTGAAAGGAACCTGTACATTCTAGCTAGGCACTTTTCTATGCTTGCAGCATGAAGTTCGAAAGTTTGTATTTACTTATAAGTTGTGAAGTTGGTTGCAATTTGTGCTGGAGCTGGCTTCATTAAATTCTAAAGTGTAATGAACATCCATAAATATGTATGTTACTAAATAATAAACTTATCTGGATTGAGAATTTTGACGTTTTTGGCAACTGCTAGTCGAGTGAATTTGAATTCAAAAATTATGAATAGAAGCCGCAAAGTTAGGTGGGTTGACCGAAAAACCTGAAATGATCTAAATGACCTACCAATCCTATCGAGACTATCCGACAGAGAACTAAAGTTCTAGATGTAGCTTAGAGTAAGTATTAGCAAGCTGAAGTGGCAGTGGGCTGGCCATATTAGCCAATGAATCGACAACCATTGAGGTAAACGAGCTCTGGAGTGGACGCTGCGACCCTCTCCGGCCAGGTGGAGTGACGATTTGCGAAAGAAGCTGTATGCGTCGAGCTGAGGACAGGGTGCAATGGCGCTCATTAAGGGAGCAGTAGACTGCTATTGGCTGATGATGATAATGATGATTTGTCAATCTTAGGTGAAGGGATAGATATAATTCAGAGGTTATTTTGATTATTACTGAAACATTTTGAACTTTTCTAAGATATTTCACTCAGACACTTATGTAAACTGACATTATTTTTTTATTTTTATTTTTTTGACATGATTTAATTTGACTATTTCAAATAATTATGTTCTATTGATTAGATAGAGTACAAAGGTAATTAATTTTTGTGTAAATAATTTTGTTCTAAAATGGATAATTTTGTTAGATTATATTAATATTCTATGTAACAGATACAAGCTCGAACCAATTTGCTGCACCCTGACAGGGTACATGTACAGACTAATTAAAGCTACTTAGACCTAAGCAACCAAACTATGTTCTTGTATGCAATAAATAAATACGAAATATGAAATATGACAACAATTTATCTTAATTTATTTTAAATGAAAGTGCTCAAAAGTATTTTTTTAAATATTTTCGTTTCTATAATTCATTTCAATTGAAGATGTCACCTACACCACCTACATCTGTGTCCCTACCAACCTGTAGATACTGTTCAGTGAATCGAGGCAATGCCTCTTATCTAACACCCTTCGTACGTGCCTCATTAACCACGAGCAGGCTTTACGTTCACGAAAACAGTGCGATTTCTCTTTTATTTCAGGATAGATAACGAAATAAATCTACATCTACTAGAATGTACGCGTAGGTACATTGTAACTTGTCCCATTTATTGTTTTCTACTTTATCTACGCCTCAAGCTTCTACCGGTCTAGCAGTGATGTCCTGCCCCTCAGAATTACCATCATTTTTATGTGTTTTCTACGGTAGAGAAGATAACGTATTTCCTCAAATAACGGGACAATCCGAGCATATCTATTTTTTTAAAACGATTGTTTTGTCATTCTTCACTTATATGCCGGCTTATAAAAAAAATAAAAATAAAAATAAAAATATTTTAATTCGGACAACCTAGATCCATATGAAGAATAATTAAATAACACACAAATATTTAAAAAAAGAAAAGGCAAAAGGCAAGAAAGTGATTAATATTGGAAATAGATTCCATTATTAGTCACTCTCTGCACTAGACATTTCCACAGCGGAGACAAGCAGTTCTCTGCTACAGCCATCAGGATGCTGTTGCAGCTGCTCCGAATTCTGTTCATCAGGGATGTCGTTTTTTTGCGCATGACGGCATGAAAGCCATCAGTATGATAGTGAGCAAACATCCCCGATGCACTACAGAATCTGGGCAGCCCCAACATCATCCTGAATATATTATTATACTGTACACGCAGGACATCTAACGATTTTTTGGTATGTCGAACCCACAGGTTCCCCGTGTAGAGGCTCTGGCAATACGCTTTGAACAGCGTTACCTTCACCGGTTCAGTACAACGAGAGAATCTGCGGGCCAACATATTGCCTCTGACCGCCAATGACCTGCGCTCCCTCTCAATGTCTACATCGTCTTTGAGGTCGTCAGTAAGAAAATGCCCTAGATATTTAAATGATTTAACTCTGTTTATGCTCATGCCATTAAGGGTAATAATTGGTACATTTTCAGGACATTTACCGGCGGCCTCAAAGACCATGTATTCAGTTTTATTTACATTATAAATGAGGCCATGCTTAGCAGCATAATCCTCACAAACCTTAAGAAGAGCCCTAAGTCCACCAACCGTCGGGCTTAGCAGCACCATATCATCAGCATAACTGATGTTATTAATGTTAACGCCGTTCATCCGGCATCCGATACGCATGCTGCTAAGCTCCACGATAAGATCATCAACATACAGATTGAAGAGCTTGGGAGAAGTCAGACCACCTTGCCTAACTCCACTCTCCAACCTGTAAGCTTCTGAGAAGGAATTCGCCCACCTCACGTGATTAGTCTGGTTATCATACCAAAATTTAAACGTTTTAACAATTTCCGCCGATATACCCCTGTCTCCTAGCTTTCTCCAAAGCACATCATACGACACAAGATCGAAGGCTTTGGAGAGATCCAGCAAACAGGCGTACACAGGCGTCCTTCTATTGGTATAATACTGGACGGCATGCTTGACACTTACAATCGCGCTTTCAGTGGACAGCCCAGGGCGAAACCCGAACTGAGCGTCATGAAGATCAAGGTGCTTACCCAAATAGGAATCAAGCAAACCATCCAGAATCTTAGCTATAGTTGTTGCCAGTGAGATTGGGCGGTAGTTTTTAGCATCACAGACATCACCAGTCTTATTCTTCACAATGGGCACCACGATAGTTTTCATCAAGTCAGATGGTAAATGAGAATGGCTGATGCACATTGTGAAGAACATGGACAATACATTGGGAAGATGTACTCCAGCATTCTTCAAGTGCTCAACACTTAGTCCGTCATGTCCAGGGGACTTGCCACCACTCATTCTCTTAAGGACCTCTCTCACCTGCCCTGCAGAAAAACGAACCAGCGGCTCCATACCTACAGATACGGACCCGGAACAGGAACTAGAGGGACCAAGTGGGGAGTGCACCCTAAAATAATCCCGGAACATATTGGCGATGTCAGCAGCCCGACTTAGACCGCCCACACTCACTGGGAGGGCAGGCCTAACATCCAACCTTCCAGTGGCTTTCCAGAAACTAGAAAAATCTTTAGCTGTTCTGTGTTTAGCCAAAACATCCATTTTTAATTGGTCCTGATTTTTATGGCACCAGTTCAAACGACTCTTAAAGATCTTTCTAGACTCGTACATTTGATCATATATCAAACCAGAAGAAGGTCGGTTACAGGATACCCAAGTTTTAAACTTAAGCCTAGCTGTATCATGAGCGTCACGTACATGCTCATTCCAGCCACACACAATGTTTCTTTTACTATTCTTTTTGTGTCGTTTTGAGGTTCTCACAGCCGCATTACTCAGAATAGCTACAATATTTTCGTACAGTTTATTAAGTACATTTCTATGCTCATTTAAACTACATGAGCTCCGACTGCACTCTATAAACTCGGCAGGAAAATGTATACCCCGCAACCCATTATTACACAACTCCTGGTACTTACTTATTTGAACATCATCCCTAACTCCCCACACTACTGAGCTAAGATGCCTGTCTTTCACAATCAGTTTAGGTGTTACTGTGTGAATATCACATTTGACCAATAGAGGCAGATGATCAGATACAAACAAATCTTCTATGACCTCAACCTCAATAACAGTTTTCAAGGCTGAGTGTGAAACAATACAGTGATCAAGCCACCGTCTACTCCCATGGGCATCACTGACAAACGTATAGGTGTTCGACTGTAAACCTAGCTTTACTGTGTCAGCACACGTCCACGATTGGTCTAGACAGAAGCTTTGCAATTCCCTATAAAATAACTCACTTGGGTGGGCGTTAAAATCACCTAGGACATAAATACTTTCAACGTTATTACTAGCAACAATTGCGCTAATTTCGCCTAGCACCTCCGTAAAAACAGGCAAATCATCAGTGCAATCCGTAGGCATACACACAGAAAAAACAATAATACTACGCTCATTTTTCATAGCCTTAATAGCTACGATACGGACACTACTGCAGTCTATAACGCTCACACTGTCAAAGATGCCTTTTCTCCATAGAATGGCTACACCCCCATATGGTCTGCCCTTCAAAAGGCCAACAGAAGTATCTACTGCAGATTTTCCTGTGTACTCAAAATTACTGGAAACTATTCCAAGTAATGGGACTTATGCCATCGCAGTATATTTAGTAAACAGATGGATTACAATTTATGCTGCTTTTCATCCCCTGTTGTTATCACTCTTTTCTTAAATATTATTAAATATAATAATAATAATGATAAATAATGCGGGACGTAATCACACAGCATCACGTAGCCCCAAACTAAGCAGAGCTTGTATTATGGGAACCACATGATTGATATTATACACATTTTTTTTTGTAAATACATACATATCATACATAGAAAACACCCATTGTTACCGTAAATATACACATATATTTACGGTAACAATGGGAAGGCCAATATTCTATACTTAACTAGACCTATACATATCCACGGCCCGCAAAAATAAATATTTTACATAAAAATTATTTTTGTATAGTATTTTGCTATAAATTCTATTGGTTATTAAAATGTAACAAACTTTTCCTTCGTTTCAAAATCCAATAGAACATCTAATCATATCAGGTAAGAGTTCGCAGGTAACAATAAATTAGATTCTGAATATTCCAACCGTTATCTGCTGGCCCCAGGGACCTTTGAGACGAACTTCGCAGACGAGAGGCCAATTAATCGAGAAAATCAGTTGCTTGTCCAATGAACATAATCTATTACGAAATCCCAGATCTCACAATCTATAGTTTACACCAGACAATCTGCGCACAAACTGAACACAATTCAAGTTCATTTGAAATTACACTCCAGTAAATATACATTTCATTGTAATAAATATTTTATTAGTTGAGGGTTTCTGCCCCAGTACTCCTTGCGGCCAAATACCTTCAATCCCAAAATTCGCACTCTGAAATTAGTTTCGGAGTTTATCTTGGTGTTCCCAACTTTCCACATTTGCTCAGCCAATATTAGGTTTATTGAACCAGCAGATAAAATAAGCTTTTTGTTATATAATTTACTTAGTTTCTAGCATTTGTTTTGCGGCCAGAACACAATCCAAACATAATCAAACTTTACGCGATAGAAATGTCCAATATTGATGGAGATTTTGAAGACTTTGTTCGTGACGAAAGGTTAGTTGAAGTGCAAAGAGATTTGTGTAAGCAGAATAGACGAATACACACATAGATGGTAGATATTATTTAAGTATGTTCCCGAGTTTTCATTGTAGTGCCTCTACGAGGCTCATGTTGTGGACCTCATTAACTTTAAGACCTAAATGTTCCACATAAAACGATAAAGATTATGACTTACTCACACATTATATACCTACATTGCACCCGTATCATAGACACAAAAACCAGACGTACCGTGGAATGTATATAAACATCTAGATCCAGAACAAGCATTTGCACCCTCAAATGCTTGATTTTGAGGTAATTCAGATAATTGAAGAAATAATAAATAAAAATAAAATAAATAACGCTGGACTATGACAGCATCATGTAGCCCCAAACTAAGCAGAGCTTGTATTATGGGAACAACATGATTGATATACTACATAAATACATTTTTTTTGTAAATTCATACATATCATACATAGAAAACACCCAGACCCGAGACAAATATCTGCAGAACATGCAAACATTTGTCCCGCAGCGGGAATCGAACCCGCAACCTTCTGCGTCACAGGCGGGGCTTCGCCCACTGCGCCACAGAGGTCGTCAATAATCCCTGCATATCGTCTATAGTATAGGTACTAAGTAGGTGGTGCTAAGTAGCAATGCTTTTAAAATATTCGATGGGTTACCAAATGCATCCGATCGGCAGCCAAGGTCCAATGAGTACGTTCTATACTACAACTTCTACCACAACCCTTTTAACTTTACTGAGATCCGCGGCGAGGGAAGCACTCTCTATGTAGTTTCTCGTTCGCTCACCGCTGAAGAAAATGTTATAGGAGTTTTAAACTATCGTTTAAAAATAAGAATTTAACAACCTACTTGACCTTTTTTTCAATTAAAGTGAAAATGCTATGTGGATAAAAGATCTGTTAAATAAAAGGATCATCATCATCATTATCACCATCAGCCTATAGCAGTCCATTGCTGGACATAGGCCAAATAAAAGGAAAAGTTAGAATTAAATATGAAAAGGTATCAAATGTTCATAAATCGATGATCAATAAAACCCAGTTTACTTGTAGCCAAAATCTATTGTGCATATTTATTTCGCTCAGTTTTTTATTGAGAATAACAATGCTACGTCAGCAACTAAAGGTATAAAAGAAATCACTAAACAAAGCCTCGACAAAAAGAGAAAAATGGCGGAGAGCGGATCTCCATGTAAAAGGGGAAATTCATAAAAAAATGCTCCATTCCACATCCAGCCGAGCGAGCAGTCGCTTTATGAAGCAATCTTCAAACGAATGGCTTCATAGATTTTCTGCCTAAATGCAGAAATAAAAGATTGACGAAATTGCTTCACATTTCTCCGAGGCATTTTTGTATCAATTATTTATAGGACTTTTGTGGCTTTGAATAAACCATAGGCATTTTGTTATGGTTTTGAAGTTTTATTATGTGTAAAGCTAAATATAAAAATAAATGATTCCATATTACCTACAATCGTTACAGATATTTTTTATTATCTTATCTAATTTTGCAGTGTCGAAGTCATGCAGATATTTGAAAGTAAATATTTATATCAGTGCTGCTTCTTTTAATTCTGATAAGTCAATATTGGATGAATTATTTTGGCCATGCAGATGTAATCTTCGGTAGTATAGTGGTAAGTATCCCCGCCTGTCACGCGGGAGACCGGGGTTCGATTCCCCGCCGGAGAGATATTTTTGTTCGTTTTTCTATTTTTTTTTCAGTAACAAATATAGGTACTTCTTAAAATCATAGACTAAAACCAACAAAAAAACTAGACGCAATTTTCTTTAGTATATTACTAAACTTTAAGTATATTACTAGCAAGATAGTTCAAAAGCAATCACTTAGAATGTATTCCGAAGCATGCATGTCCGCGTAAGTGTCTGGTACAATCCAAGACAAGCGGTGGCCGGTCCCCAGGGATGCGTAACAGTTGGAGATATTCCTAGCCTAACACGCGATTGCTTCTTGCTTCGTATTTTTGAGCTTTCAGATTTAAAACAATTAGTCTTGTAAAATAATTATATTAGATGACGAATGAAAAATTCTATTGGCAAAGATATAGTGCATTGAAGTTCCGCGTGACGTCACGGTTTAGTACACTTTTTGCCTAGCCGTGACGTTACGAGCCCCCACTCCCGAAATTTGACGCTCTTCGTCTCCGTCCATTTTTATTTATTTGATCAATAAAAATATACGTGTCCAATATTTTTTGTTGATCTATCTGACGGACTCATTATAATTATTTCTTTTTTACCCAGTCGTCATCCCTATTATAATTGTAAAATGGTTCAATGTTATATCGTTGTGAACAACTTTCTTCAATTCCGGTCGGGGAGAGGGTAGTCTAGTCGAAACTTTTCAAACCGACTCAAACTGGTTAGAAGGAACATGCAAACCGACTTGTAAACCGAACCCAAAAATATAAGCCGGGTTGAAACCGAGTTACAAACCGAAATCACAAAGTCGATGCGACGAACCGTCGTTGGTTCGTCGTCATTTCGGTTTGTAACTCGGTTTCAATTTCGACTCAGTTTACTTAGACTTTTGCGGTCTTAGGTCATGCTAGAATTTTATGATAAGGTAACCAAATATTATTTTTACAAATTTAACTAATTTGTTTCTGGAAGAGACCAAGAACGAATTAAAATCGACTTTATCAGGTCAATCTTTTTTCCATATTTTCATAGCCCTGAAAGTAAAAATCAAAGTTCTTTATTTGTAAGTATATATTTTTATGCTATGTATTTTTTTATCGAGATCAAGAAATCTGTTGTACATAATATGTACTGAAAGTAGTTAAAAATAAAATAAAATAACTGATTGTCATAAAAATATGTAAGTAGGTACATAAAACAACCTCAACATCAGCAGCCTATTTATATTAACAACCTCTTTGGCGCAGTGGGTGAAGGTCCGCCTGAGACGCAGGAGGTTGCGGGTTCGATTCCCGCCGCGGGACAGATGTTTGCATGTTCTGCAGATATTTGTCTCGGGTCTGGGTTTTTTCTATGTATGATAAGTATGTATTTACAACAAAAAAAATATAAGTATTATATCAATCATGTGGTTCCTATAATACAACCTCTGCTTAGTTTGGGGCTACATGATGCGGTGTGATAGTCCAGCATTATTTATTTATTTATTTATTATCAGTCTATTACTGGACATAGGCCTCCACTAATAAGAAGGGGGATGTGCCCATAATACCCACGCTGGGCATGCGGCTTGTTACACCACCGAAGCTGCTGCACGTCGGCAGCCAGTGTTATTGAGCTGTGCTATGCTGCAATCAGCCAGCCGTCAGAGTCACAAAGAGGTTGGTTAAAAGAACTTTATGGCTTCCTAAAACATATATAAGTGTAAATAAATAATAACTTATTATGTTAATGTAAAACAATTTTAACATTGTTAGTATATTATAAAACGTACGATACATTTGATGTCTTTCTGTTCTGTTAACGGATTATCCAACGAACAGACAAAAACTTTTATATATAGTTAGTTGTGTCTTTGTTCTCAGGTGTTCTGGGACTCCTTCAATAAGATATTAGGGAATTAGCTTTTAAATTGTCATTGTTGCCGACGAACTGGGTCACAGTTGTTTTGGATTCTTTCGTCTCGAGAGAAACTAACGTTGATCTTGAATGACATAGGAATGAAACGTGAACTACTTTAGAACTTGGAGAAGTTGAGATTCTTTTTTTCGATCTTTTTACAAACAACACCAGCCTATATCAGTCCACTGCTGGACCTTCTCTTATAAAGGGGATATGCCCATAATCGCCATGCTGGACATGTGTTATGGGGATCGCAGGACACAGCTACTCACAACGCTGACGCTGCTGTCCGCAATAATGTAATAATATGCTTCGCCATTTTCTCCCATGAATTGGGGAATAGCCTGCTGAGGGAAGATGTTTGCATGATCTGCAGATATTTTTCCAAGTCTGAGGATTGTTGTACCATGTGGGTACTATGAGTACACTACTTCTTTCCTGAAACCCACATTAAAGAAGAGAATTCTACGTACCATAAATGCACACAGCCACATGCGCCTGTAATTTCAGCGTCACTCTTACCCTTCAAACTATAAAAGCAATGCTCCTTTACGGCCGAAGTTGGCATGATAGTACGCCTCCGGACGATCCCTTCACAAGGAACTCTACTGTTTTGAAAATGTAAACCCTTCAAAATAGGCCTTTTTCCAGTGGCCAAACATCGCCCTTAGCCTAACCAATACCAGGTTTTGAATATTATGATGTGTTGGGTAACCAAGCCAAAGCAAGGTCTAATATTCTTCCTACTCTACATCACAAGTTCTTTAAGCACGTATGTATGTACATTATATGTTACTGTCTCTGAATAAAAGTTTGGACTTTTTATGGGATCAAATCCCCAATTATAATAACTCGTGGCAGTATGAAATTTTCTCATACAAAACAACAAAGATTCTATATTTTACCATATTCAGAATCGTGACGTTACATCGACGAGGGGGTTTATGGAGGCTTTCGCGGTGGCAATCAGGTGTCTTCCGCCTCATTTCACTAAGCCGATAGAAGGCGTGGCAGTGTCATTAGGACGAAAAATAAATAAATATAAATTAATAAATAAGGCAGGACTATCACACAGCATCATGTAGCCACAAACTAACCAGAGCTTATGTTATGGGAACCACGTGATTGATATATTACTTATATATTTTTTTGTAAATACATACATATCATACATGTCCCATAATACAAGCTCTGCTTAGTTTGGGGCTACGTGATGCTGTGTGATTACGTCCCGCATTATTTATTTATTTATTTATAGAAAACACCCAGACCCGAGACAAATATCTGCAGAACATGCAAACATTTGTCCCGCGGCGGGAATCGAACCTTTTGCGTCACAGGTGGACCTTCGCCCACAGCGGTCGTCGAATAAGTTTAAATTGCTTTGAGATTCAAAAGATTCGTCAGTTATGTCAATTATGGATTCAATGTGCCGTATATTGAGGCACTAGAAGATTTTCAATGATAGTAGAGCTTCTAGATAGAGAGCCTCGTAGCCAGCCTAATGGACGTTTGAACATATTATCATCCCCACCAAACCGTCACAGGTGAGAATTGTTTTTTTTTTCAATTATCCTCATCAGCTTCGCCGTAGTCTGCTACGATCGACGTAGTGGTTTTTTTATGATGATGATGAAGATTGAACTAGCATATGCCCCAACTGATATTAAGTGGTTACCATTACTTATAACAAAGTATGCGCTTCGTAGGTCGCGCTAGCTTAGAACGTGCCCTATGATGCAATGCGTTGCAATGCCTTGAGGTATGAAGGCGTTAAGGCGACTATACATGTCAAACCTCCCTCTTGCTCGCACTATTCAACATTTTTTAAGATATAATATCACTGACTATTGTTATGCGAAATAGCAAACCTTCACATTCTAGAGAATAACAATACAAAGGTTCAGCAATAATATCATTTTGATTCTATCACGTTTTCTTACCATAAAATAAGCATGGATATAACTCCATTACGAGGCAATAGAATTATTATGACGGACGTCTATTGACCAAAACCACCACGATGTTCCATCGTATTACCAAAACCATGGGTGCTCTTGGGACTCTTCCACCGGTTCTTGTTTGATGTCTACGTTATTTATCAAATTCCCAAATGACGTGATTAATTTATCTGTAAATAAATTCTAATGCCTAATATCTGTAAAAGTACTATGTCATAAATCTCCGTACTAAAACTTAAATATCTGATTATGTAGATGACAAAAATGATGGCTTGGTATGAAACTGCCTTCAACTTCCTTAAAAACTATGTAATAGTTAATAAGAACGACGTTAAAAATATAAGGCAAGCAGAGTTTCTCGTTTCTCTGTTTGGTCGCGTTACGAATTGGTATAAATTGGTATAAATTGGTAAAAAAAAAAAATGAAGAGTCAAAGTGTACTTTAAATTCTAAATGAATGAACAGATTTATTACTTTACTTATCTTACTATTCAGCAGTGTCAGCCCACATATTTGGAAGCTCCTCGTATGTTTAAAGAATCAATATAATTCTCAGAAGAATTACAAATTCACATAAATGAGAACATAAACATTACATACGTAGTTTTATAAACGTACAGTGCATGCAGTAGGTAAGTACAAGAAAAGTATTATTGAAACAATGATAAACTAAAAATATTTTAAATTGATTATGTACCTACCTAAATAGTATATTTAATGTAGAATAAGAGTAGGCTGCTGGTAGAAGCTGGATGCGTCGAGCTCAGGACAGGGCGCAATGGCGCTCATTAGGGGAGGCCTATCATAGGTCCAGCAGTGGACTGCTATAGGCTGATGATGATGATGATGATGATGAAGAGTAGGTTGCTATCTTTTTAGCTTACAAGTGGGTACTTTTAACCTAATTATTGTAAATATTGTAAACACAGCTAAATAAATTGACGACACAGACTTAGTAGCACGTGTAAACACCACGCACACTACCTTACGGCATCAAATAATGCCGATCCATCATGATCATCAGCAATGGACAACCCCATTCCATCTTGATTTAGTTTCATATTGATCAAGCTACATCTTGATATTAAAGTAATTACTTTACCACAGTTAATCGCATATACAGATATTAAAGTAACCGCATATAAACATTTGAAGTAGGTATTATCATCATTTTGACGGCCTCTGTGGCGCAGTAGGGTTCGATTCCCACCGCGGTACAAATGTTTGCATTATTTGCCGATATTTGTCTCAGGTCTGGGTGTTCTCCATGCATAATAAATATATGTATTCTAAAAAAGTTTATAAGTGGTGGTTTACTTAGTTGTTCTTAACAGATCACCATGGTTAAGCAACATTCTGCCTGCTCACTCCTTGGATGGGTGACCGTTTAGCGGCATTTAGATTTGAGTACTTCCGTGCTTCGGAAGGCACGTTTTAAGATGTTAGTCCCGGCTTTTTCAGTGGTTACTCCATGTCGAAGGCCTTCAGGCGGCCTAAAAACTCCGACACCAGAGTTGGCCACTAACTCATACGAAGATGAAGAAGAAGTGGTATAACAGTCTTTTGGCTCCCATAACACAAGTTCTGCTTAGTGCTACATGATGCTGTGTGACAGTCTCCAGCATTAATAATACTATTAAAATCATCATCAGCTTATAGCAGTCTCCTGCTGGACATAGGACTCAACTATTAAGATCCCAAATTAAAGATTCAAATGTTTATTTGCTAGAATACATAAAATTATTTTCATAAATAGGTCTTATAGCATAGCTATGATAGTACATGTAGTCAGGCAGCATGCAGGCATGCAAATACTAATAGAGTGTCGTTACAAATCTAATTATTTAAATATTCATTTAGGCTATAAAAACCAATTATTTAACTTTTTCTTGAATATGGTTCCATCTAAAACTTTACATTCTTCAGGCAATTGATTATAAATAACTATAGCACTATACTATAACCATAACTACTACATACATAACGACTATACCTATAAGCGCCATTGCGCCCTGTCCGCAGCTCAGTATGTTGTACATACGTCATTATATTTAAACTATTTACATAGCATATTCCTTTCTTATTTGAAGTTATTTTATTGCAGATATTATTTTCAATTTTCTCGTCATAAATAAAATATGAAACAATAAAATATAGCAGCACCTCTGCTGTATTACCCTCATGATTAAAAAGAGTCGATTGGCTTCCCTCTCCCTCAGGATTGGCTGAATGACGTCGTATTCCAATACAAAAACATGGCGGGTCGAAAGCAAGTTTATCATTGTTTCAAGAAAAGTATTATTGAAACAATGATAAACTAAAAATATTTTAAATTGATTATGTACCTACCTAAATAGTATATTTAATGTAGAATAAGAGTAGGCTGCTGGTAGAAGCTGGATGCGTCGAGCTCAGGACAGGGCGCAATGGCGCTCATTAGGGGAGGCCTATCATAGGTCCAGCAGTGGACTGCTATAGGCTGATGATGATGATGATGATGATGAAGAGTAGGTTGCTATCTTTTTAGCTTACAAGTGGGTACTTTTAACCTAATTATTGTAAATATTGTAAACACAGCTAAATAAATTGACGACACAGACTTAGTAGCACGTGTAAACACCACGCACACTACCTTACGGCATCAAATAATGCCGATCCATCATGATCATCAGCAATGGACAACCCCATTCCATCTTGATTTAGTTTCATATTGATCAAGCTACATCTTGATATTAAAGTAATTACTTTACCACAGTTAATCGCATATACAGATATTAAAGTAACCGCATATAAACATTTGAAGTAGGTATTATCATCATTTTGACGGCCTCTGTGGCGCAGTAGGGTTCGATTCCCACCGCGGTACAAATGTTTGCATTATTTGCCGATATTTGTCTCAGGTCTGGGTGTTCTCCATGCATAATAAATATATGTATTCTAAAAAAGTTTATAAGTGGTGGTTTACTTAGTTGTTCTTAACAGATCACCATGGTTAAGCAACATTCTGCCTGCTCACTCCTTGGATGGGTGACCGTTTAGCGGCATTTAGATTTGAGTACTTCCGTGCTTCGGAAGGCACGTTTTAAGATGTTAGTCCCGGCTTTTTCAGTGGTTACTCCATGTCGAAGGCCTTCAGGCGGCCTAAAAACTCCGACACCAGAGTTGGCCACTAACTCATACGAAGATGAAGAAGAAGTGGTATAACAGTCTTTTGGCTCCCATAACACAAGTTCTGCTTAGTGCTACATGATGCTGTGTGACAGTCTCCAGCATTAATAATACTATTAAAATCATCATCAGCTTATAGCAGTCTCCTGCTGGACATAGGACTCAACTATTAAGATCCCAAATTAAAGATTCAAATGTTTATTTGCTAGAATACATAAAATTATTTTCATAAATAGGTCTTATAGCATAGCTATGATAGTACATGTAGTCAGGCAGCATGCAGGCATGCAAATACTAATAGAGTGTCGTTACAAATCTAATTATTTAAATATTCATTTAGGCTATAAAAACCAATTATTTAACTTTTTCTTGAATATGGTTCCATCTAAAACTTTACATTCTTCAGGCAATTGATTATAAATAACTATAGCACTATACTATAACCATAACTACTACATACATAACGACTATACCTATAAGCGCCATTGCGCCCTGTCCGCAGCTCAGTATGTTGTACATACGTCATTATATTTAAACTATTTACATAGCATATTCCTTTCTTATTTGAAGTTATTTTATTGCAGATATTATTTTCAATTTTCTCGTCATAAATAAAATATGAAACAATAAAATATAGCAGCACCTCTGCTGTATTACCCTCATGATTAAAAAGAGTCGATTGGCTTCCCTCTCCCTCAGGATTGGCTGAATGACGTCGTATTCCAATACAAAAACATGGCGGGTCGAAAGCAATTGAAAGCAAACAGCGTTGGTAACAACACTGGCCGTAGATTACTCTCCGCTTGTATTAGCCATCTCCCGGGGGCTTGCGAAGGTCAGTGCATATTACAACGAGCCGGACAATCCAGACCTAGGTAGGTAACTTTACATTCTACGATGTCCCATTCTTTCAGTTTTACTTGTTTTTTTAGATGTAATTTTCATCTGGGGTGTAAGGGGTTCCAACCCCCATCTCCGGAACCCAAGCCAACCTCACCTGCACGTGGTGCACCCTGCTAACTAACAAACGGGGCTCTGGCGGCCGGCTGATTGCGGCATAGCACAGCCTACCACTGGCACAGCTAAATCCCTTGGCCGCCAACGGGCAGCAGCGTCGGCGGTGCGAGAAGCTGTACCCTGCGATCCCCAACCCGCATGCCCAGCGTGGGGATTATGGGCATATCCCCCTTCTTATAGGGGAGGCCTATGTCCAGCAGTGGACTAAATAGGCTGTTGTTGTTTTTGTTGTTTGTTGTAATTTTCATCTGTAGACAGAACACCTAACTCCGAAGCATAGAATCTACATTCGTGTTACATGTCGGCTCCAAATGCCAGAAATTGTGATCGAGCGAAAGGCTGCGTATCTAGGTAAGCGCGTCTGTTTTAGACATGACTTAAATTAGGATAGTCATAAAGAGGAACGCCGTTCAATACCCCGTATCGTTCCCGTGGAGTCGAAGCATAGATAACCCTCCAGTTTCATGGATATTGTCTGAAATTACCGCGCTCCTTCGAACTTTAACCTTCCATTGAGGGGTACCTATAGAGAGCCGTTATTTACGAGGTCGCCGAGCGCTCTTCGAGTAGTTAGCTCGTTGTTCGCTGAATATTAGTAAACAATAAAAGCTGAAACTTTTGAATGAAACTTTATTAATAGCGGTAATCAATTGTTCTTGCTGATACAATGAGACAAGAGTGTCTGGAGCTACAATAGGTAAGGATAGAAAAGTTAAAGGTTATATTTTTACTGTTTTTTACAACCAAGCTTATAAAATCAATATAAAGCATTATATTTGCAGCTTTCGTACCTGATAAATATTTTTATATTTATTTATAGTAAAAAATCCTACTATCCTACTCATCCTACTAATATCCTACGTCCTATCCTACTTCCTACTATCCTACTATCCTATCCTACTTCCAATCCTATCCTAGGAATATTATAAATGCGAAAGTTTGTGAGTATGGATGTATAGATGGATGAATGGATGAATGTTTGTTACTCTTTCACGCAAAAACTATTGAACGAATTTGGATGAAACTTGGAATATACACCGTTTGTGACCTTGATTAACACATAAGCTATTTTATCCCGGTACGGTGGAAGCTAGTACTTTATATTTTTGCCTTATAAAGAAACTACTTACATTCAAACGTAATCTTTACAACTCTATTTGAATTCGTTCACAAAACATCTCCAGTAGTAACTTAGTAAACAACTTTAACGTAAACGTGAGAATCCTGTTAAAAGTAAATAACGTAATACGTTTACGATTGAGCGCGTCTCACGTTACGTACGGGCGCGTTAGGGAGATTGATGGGTTTGCTCGCTCGATATTACAATGAAAACGTTTTGGCGAGGTAATGGCGAGTAACCTTGATGAATGTGGGAAGATTTTCATTACAAACTAATTTTTTAAGATATATTCCACAGAAAAAGAGAATACTTATAATATTCATCAACATCGCCATCATCAACTATTGCAGTCCACTGCGGATATAGACATTTAATTACATTTAAATAATATAATCCTGGACGTTTTCACACAGCATCATGTAGCCCCAAACTAAGCAGAGCTTGTATTATGGGAACTACATGATTGATATACTACATAGATACATATATTTTTTTGTAAATACATACATATCATACATAGAAAAAACCCAGACCCGAGACAAATATCTGCAGAACATGCAAACATTTGTCCCGCAGCGGGAATCGAACCCGCAAACCTTGCGTCACAGGCGAACCTTCGCCCACTGCGCCACAGAGGTCGTCAATAGAGTATCCATAATGAGTGTCATTACGTCCTGTCCTCAGCTCAAAGAATAAGCTTCTATCAGCAGCTTCGCAGATCGAAGTCACTCCACCTTGCTGGTGGGCATCCTGCCCTAAGTTTGCCGAGCCATGGTCTCCACAATTACTCGCTTACCCTAACCTAAGAAAAATAAAATCATGGTTCAACTCATTCTTAAAAAAAATATTATTGTTTTACCTTATTTATTTACTTTCCCAACGTTACAACACGATCGAAACGAAGAAAAAGCAGGGTAGAAATTTATCTACCCTGCTTATTCTTTCCAATCGTTAACCTGAAATAACAAAGAGAAAATAATCATCACATAATATTATTAAGTTAGTCCTGCTGCATACTCCTAAGAAGACAAATCTGACGTGCTTTGTAATTGAATCGGAACCCTCTCTTTCCTGGATCACGGCGTGAATATATTACTGTTTGATGGAGAAATGGTTACGGCAGTATTTTTAGGGATTTATTCTGACACGAGCTCTCAGTGTGTGTTATTCTTACCTTGAATCGATGGCAAATAATTATTAAAACGTCAACATTTTTGCTGTTTATTTATATTTTTTACCAACCAGCGCGCATCGTTGATGCCTCTAATCGGTGAGCATTTCATTAGCGCTCTGCACACGTAAAGTACGGACCGCAGAAAACAGCACGCGCCATTCCAACCCGCACTCCGAAACGTACTTGTAGATGCGCGGGGCTCCGATCTGGCATGTCGGCGCGAAGGCAAATCTCAGTTTTAACCACGCATCAGGCATCATCAGTGATCAGTCCCAGATGTGCGATCCGATCTTTTCGTGTGCAGGGCGCTATTGAGCGATGTCCCGAAAACCTAAAATCCTCATATTATTTATAATACTTTTGTTCTGATTAGCCCGCGGAATACCACATAAGTGACATTCGTGATTAATTTTGGAAGTTTGTATGATTTACAAGTATCAGACGCGACTCATTAGTTGATACTCAAACTTACATAAAGTACAAGAATACTTACCCTAGATAAGATAGAGTAGTTCTTAGCATAATAGCTGGTTTACATACAGTATCAAGTGGTCATCATCATCATTACCATCAGCCTATAGCAGTACACTGCTGGACATAGGCCTCCCCTAATGAGCGCTATTGCGCCCTGTCCTGAGCTCGACGCATTCAGCTTCTACCAGCAGCCTTTTGCAAATTGTCACTACACCTGGCCGGAGAGCGTCCTCACTACGTTTGCTGACCCGTGGTCTTCACTCAAGAACTCGTTTCCCCCAACGGTAATCGGTTCTTCGAATGCAAGTAGCGTCTAATAATGTTTTATTTGAACTTAAGAAATATATGTGATGAAAATATTAAGTTCAACTATAAAAAGGATGACGCAGAAACAGAAAGGGCTTTCAGGTCATATTGGAGTGAGCTCATTACATTTACTCATCGCTCAAGAATATTGCAGCAGATGTTTGAATAGGTAAGCTTATTTGCAATATAGTAATAAAATACCAACCTAAATATTAGATTATATTCCTTCGCTGTATTAAATTCAATTCTCATTGCAATCACAAATCTAGGGCCCGCTACGTGAGTGCTAAACTCTTTCAATTCCATCACATTTCAAAATGATTGATTCGAGATTCAAATTATTTTAACATTATGGTTCTCTGTTAGCACAGTATTCTGCTTGTATGCCTGGAAATATTGTTAGAGTGTCGGAAAACTAATTATTGATATATTCATTTAGGCTATAAAAATAAATACTTAGTAACCAATTATTTAACTTCTTCTTGTAGTAACAATATATATCAATGCTTTTACCTATATGGTTCCATCTAATACTTTAAGTTCTTCAGGCAATTTATTATTAATTACTATACTAAGTCATTTTATAAACCCTTTTCTATGTATTAACTTATGATAAAGATTTATATCTCAGTTTGTACCTAGCTCAACTTTCAACATAACCAAACTTCGTTTCATAAAAAGCGGGCTAGTGATACCCGTAAGCGAAGTCACGTCTCTACGAATAAAGTTTTGATCTTCAGAACACTTCGTTTACATTACTTGTTTCCAGCGACATTTTACGAAGTGTATTCAAGCTGAAATCATTCAAGTATTTTTGTGAGGGTTTTACTGTTAGAGAATGGTTGTAGATGATAACGTTGCGTAAGTTATTATGTGTGCCATACATTTGTATAATTTGACTTGAATATTATTTTAAAAAGGTTGGTTGCTACATGAGTGAATAATTTATATTTTTTCACTTCTCTTGCTCAAAAAGTGTATCATAATAGTGTAGCTTAGCGGGCCTAAAACTCGAGTTTAATACCTGGGGCTAAAAAGTATTTTTTCTTTTTAATTTTTGTCTAAAATCATCAGCCCGTACAAATTATTCGTTCTCTTACATAAAATTCGACTTCTTGGTGCTCCGTCAATAGTTTTTTTTTTAAAATAGAACCGTCTTGGTGATGTTTTATGAAGGTTGATTAATTTTTGATAAAATTTCTGAAAATTGTCTAATTTTGAATTGTTTTATTTTCCCGCAATCGAAGTGAAAAGTAGAGTGTTTTACTCAGGCCAAAACCACCCATTATAACTCGGTCTTGTCATCCTCCCTCGCTACGCTCGGGAGTTTAACAACCTCGTATATAATGGGATGGTTTAGTCCCTTGTATAACAATCTACTATTTCATAGTAATTTAGTTTAAATTGTTAGTTATCTTATTATACTCCTTTATATATATTAAACCAGCTTCCGCCCGTGGCTTCCCTCACAAACTATGTATATTCCAAGTTTCATCCTCATCTGTTCAGCTGAATTACGTGATAACTTGACTCTCGCCTAAGGCCTGAACTGGCCGACTCAATACAAGGGCTTAAGGGCGTTCATCATCATCAGCCTATAGCAGTCCACGGCTGGACATAGGCCTCCCCTAATAAGCGCCATTACGCCCTGTCCTGATCTCGACGCATCCAGCTTCTACCAGCAGTCTTTCGCAGATCTTCACTCCACCTGGCTGAAGAGCGTACACTACGCGAGTCGAGCCGTGATCTCCACCCAAGAACTCGTTTACCCCAAAGGTTATCGGTTCTTCGGCAGATATGGCCCACTGTCACTTCAGCTTACTAATTCTCTGAGCTATGTCGACCACAACCGACAAACACAAGGGGTTAAGTGTGGGTTTTAAAACATAACGAATCATATAAAAAAATCTAGAAATTAAAATCTTAAATGTTTAAAAAGGCTACAATAAAATAAATAGTATAATTTGTTTGCCTTCGTTTTCTCAAAACTAAAAATATGGTAACAGTTTTCCTTTCGTTTAGGCAGCATGTAGTTAAACTTTTTTATCCAAGTTTGTATTCCCGGACACGGCACCGTTACATAAACAGGGCCCGTATTCATTATATTTAATGAGTACACAAAATAGTCTCCAAACAGAAATAACCATCTTAAAACAATGTTCTGAAATAATATTCGGTTTCAAAGAAACGGGACTCAAGTTTTAATTGACTCATTATAAAGAGAAATTCTACGCAGGTATTCAACTTAGGAATGAAGTTATAAACTAATTTGAAGATGTGAGGATCTAATTACCCCCGACAGACGTGTGAGTTATATCTCTTAGTTTGATTTAGTGGGATGGGTAATTGGTTACACGATCTTAACAGTGATTAAGCGATTTCAATGTCTTGCGAAGCGCGTATGTTGATCTGATTATTATTATTCTTAACGTTTTCTCAGATGATATAACGTTTGTCTTTATCTGCAAGCTCCTACAGAAAGGAACTGTTTGTAAAGTACATTCATATCCAAATTTCTCATTGAAATGTACCTGGTATAATATTTCAGTTTTCTACTTCAAGACCAGCGCTCACTAGCGGCACGGCATTCATAGATATTTGTATTTGCCGTACATATTTGTAACCGGAAATGTTTTCAAATCTTATTTTAACACCGTTAGCACTCATATTTCAGTGTTGCTACCGCAGCATGTCACAACATGCCGTGGCATCGCGGTCTCGTCAACGAAATATGCCTGTGCCTTTCCACCGCGCCGCTAGATAGCGCCGCCCTTTATGTTTAGAAGACACCACCTACGTAAGCAGGTACACAATATTGAAACACAGTTTATGTATCTAAGGCCTATATTGGACGGTTAAACGTTAGATGACAAAGAATATATGATTAATCCTGTCAAAAAGGTTAGGTTAAACAGGCGGTAAACCGCCCGTTTGTCGATACACAGGGACCTTTATATAGGCGCTATAAAAAATCTCAAGACCGACCAAAGAATTAGGTACTGAAACACTCAAGTAAAATTCTGATGAAATTGCACGAGTCATTTCTCGAACGAACTTTTGTAAAGTTTCCAGAATTTACCATTTTTAAAAGCAATTCAAGTTAGTTGCCCAATTACTCAGTAAATTCACCTGTTCAGTGGCTCGCCCGCGCAGGGGCGCAGCTCTAAGGCTCAGTGTTGTGTCGGACCTCGCCCGGGGAGCTGTTTGCCACCCCTCGCCGCCCGACAAAAGAACATCGATAACATATCAATTTACGAACCATTCTTGAATGAACTTTAATACTGAGTTATCAAGCGCATAATCGATTAACTTTCTTAGAAACTTCGAACACAAAACTATAATTTGTGTTCTGAACTTTAGAAATTTAAACACTGCAATAGAAATTGAAATATTTTTGCCGGTTTCTATTTAAAGTTTGAGTAAAAATGTGGTGGATCCTGCGACGAGCTCGGCTGACCGGTGCGTCTCTCTTCAGCCAGGCTTCGGGCACCACCAACAATAACAACAGCAAGCCAGCCAAAACAGGTTGGTAAACAATTTATACATCAATCTTACTTAGTTTAAGAACCAACCAACGCACAAACAAGATATAGATATTTGATTAAGGCTTCGTCTAAGCCTGGTCTAGAAAGTTAAATTCATCGAACCGATTTGCCAAAATAAAAAAATATTTAGTTTTATTTAAAACTGAAGTAAGGTATTTAAATCCTAGTATGTCCTCAAAATAATTTAATTGAAACAACATTTGTTAGTAAACTGTATATAATTTTAATTTTCAGACTAGTATGTTTTGATTTAACACGTTAACTGCGCAAGAACTACGCCTGCTGGTCAGTTGTGTTTTCAGCATTCAAAGCGTTAAAAGAGTTACAGCGATTCGGCCCTACATTTACTACGAGCATCTGTCTGTCTTATAATAAACTAGCTGACCCGCCCGCAACTTCGTTTGCGTGTATACTTTTGTACATTACGTGTTTTCATGTAAAATGTTTCCTGAACATGGTTATTTTACATATAACCCTAAATATGTACAAAATAAACTGTACCAACATCATGTAGCCTCACACTAAGCAGAGCTTGTATTATGGGAGCCACATGGCTGTTAGACTACTCATATAAATTTTTTTGTAAATACAAAAAAAATCATATCTCACATAGAAAACATGTGATGGATCAGAAACGACTTGAATTTAAATTTAAATAAGTTATCTCGATTGCATAGGTATTCAGTTTATTGTGAAAACTCACCTATGAGCATCAATTATATCTAGATTATTAAAATCTATATAAATCTAATAAAATTTGACTGATTGACTGACTGAAAATCAGCGCGCAGCTGTAAATCGTAAGCACAGAACAGTATTTTACTCATGAAACTAACGTGAATTAACTCATTCATTCACAGAACAGTAATTCCCTCCTATAGGACTTACTGTTCTGTGCTTACGATTTTATACTTAGCATTTGGAGGTTGTGTTCCTTGCATAGAAAGGATTTTCTGAAATTCAGTCTAAAGGAGCGCGGTTAGATTGTTCTATAGCATACCGAAAAATCTGTCCAAAAAAACCCTACAAGCTCCTGCTTCAAAGAGTCAACTAACTGGAATAACTCTCCGGGTATTAACCATTCTAAACTGTTATCAGAGCCTTTGACAAATGGTACACCAACCAAGTCTTAGCCATACCACACACCACACCAGCCTATATCAGTCCACTGCTGGACATAGGCCTCCCCTAATAAAGGGGGATATGCCCATAATCCCCACGCTGGGCATGCGGGTTGGGGATCGCAGGGCACAGCTTCTCGCACCACCGACGCTGCTGCCCGTCGGTGGCCAGGGGATTTAGCTTTGCCGATGTAAGATGCTATGCCGCAATCAGCCGGCCGCCAGAGCCCCGTTCGTTGTTTAGCAGGATGAACCACGTGCAGGTGGGGTTGGCTTGGGTTCCGAAGATAAGGGTTGGAATCCCTTACACCCCAAGTCTTAGTCCAAGTCTTAGCGCTAAACAGAAACAACCTACGCATTATGGTCAGAGCCTTGACTGGACACTGTAACCTCAACAAGCACATGTTTAAGGCTTTGCGACAGTCCAACGTACAGGTTCTGTAAAGAGGCGGATTGCCTTCATCTGCTAGAGAAAGTGTGGGCGATTTATGCACAAACGAAGCGCTATTCTGGGAAAATTCTCTTTAAACCTAGAGGAGCTACGAGAACTCACATACAAAAAGGTCCTACAGTTTCTGTCAGCAAGAGGGCAGTAGCAGTAGTTTAGGGGGTTAACTATGAACGCTATACCTCAAGGGGCGACAAAACAAAGACAAAAATAGCGATCAGAATAAGCCTTTATCACCGCAGTGATATGTAAACCTTGAAATCAAATAAAAAAGAAGGGGTGCAATCGTAAAACTTCTACGTAAACCAAGTCACAGGGCGCCTACTAGTCTGTTATGCTTTTTGTGATTATAGTACTTCAAAACTAACATATTACATCGAATAAAATACATAAATAACGCTGGACTATCACACAGCATCATGTAGCCCCAAACTAAACAGAGCTTGTATTATGGGAACCACATGATTGATATACTACACATATATATATATTTTTGTAAATGCTTACATATCATACCCAGACCCGAGGCAAATTTCTACCTAACATGCAAACATTTGTCCCGCAGCGGGAATCGAATCCGCAATCTTCTGCGTCTCAGGCGGACCTTCGCCCACTGCGCCTCAGAGGCCGTAGAGAAAATACTTAACTAATTGATTATTATAATATTTGACTTGATTTTCTTACTTTGAATTTAGTACCAAGTACATACTTCATAGAAAGGTACTTAGAAATAATAGAATAAGTACAATAGAATAGAAAATGTTTTTTCCAACAATAGTTAACAATGGGGTAGTGAAACAAAAGGAGTTTCATAGGTTTAATTACAATAGGTATATGATCAGCAATAACAACAACAACAACACTATTCAACATAGGTCCGCTGCTGGACAAAGGCCCTTCCCTATTAGGAACGATACCCGAAGAAAACTGAGTGCGGTCTCAACACTCAAAAGATGGCAGCCCCATCAGAGATCTCTGATACAGGAGGTTACAAACAACAACCACACCAGCCTCTTCAGTCCACTGCTGGACTGGACATAGGTCTCCCCTATAAAAAGGGGGATATGCCCATAATTCCCACGCTGGGCATGCGGGTTGAAAATCGCAATGCTGAACTTTTCGCGCCGCCGACGATAATATATCTAGTTTTGCCGGTCTTGGGCTGCGCTATAGCAGGGTGCGCTACGGGCCAGTAAGGATGGCTTGGGTTACGCAAGTAAATGAAACCCCTTACTTACACACTTGGGCAAATTTTTAATTATCAGAAAATCCAGCAAATTGGTTAGTACCCATTTCATTTCGAAAAATATATGAAATTGCGCGTTTTATTTACAAATTACCAAACAGATAGCGGTATCGACTGAATTTAAAACTATTGTTAGGCGTGGGATAAATACAACAGGCGTGTGGCGGCGGCACGGCGCGGGCGCGGCGCGAGCGCGGCGCGGGCGAGGCACGAGCGAAGCGCGTTCAAATTGTTTTTATTTTATTCGTTAAATACTTCAATGGTTATATTTTAATGATGCTACTTCATTCTATCGATATAAAATAGAATAATAATAATAATAGCACAATCGCTTAGGAAGGTACCTGTCGTTCTACATTAATTAAATAATAAAAAAAAACCATACAAAACAACATAATTTTTTTTTTTAAAGCGTGTAAAAAATTGTATTCTAAAATAGGTTGAAAGTCACCCAAGGACCAACCGATTTCATGAATTGACACCAGTGGCCGGACAACACTAGAATGCCTCAAATGCATCCACTGTGTTTGCCCGCGCCTCGTCTTTTCGACATCGTTCTAGCGCGCCTGTGCTGATCCGCGTCCACGCCACGCCCGCGCCGCGCCCGTGCCTCTCATCTTGTATTTGTCCCGCAACTTAGATTGTTAACCAGCTTTTTCCCGCGGCTTTGCTCGCATTGACAGTTTTTTTTTATTTTTTATATTCCTCGAGAGCAGTACTTTTTTCTGGTTGAAAGGTAGCTTTTCTGTAACCCTTGATAACGTGTATGATGATTGGTTGTGTAGTTTAGGTGCAAAAGCATAGCAAATCAACAAGCATACTTTAGTATTTATAATATTAGGTTAGGATAAATCGTTGCTGCAAAATTCAGTAGTCTGTAACTCAGCATATTGCTAGTCTGATTCTAACCGCGACTATTCAAGGAGATATATCTAATTACTAGCTTCCGCCCTTCAGAGGTTGCCAAGAGTGTGGTGTCATCAGCATATCGCTTTGTTATTCTCGTGCCGCCTATAGTGACTCTACACATTTAGCCCTCACAAGTACGCCTTATATTATATTCACCATAAACGTTGAAAAGTTACGGAGTTGAATAGGTTCAAATGATACACAAACTGCGAAAGTTTATATATTTTTAATCTAATACAGAAAATATACAGTTTTAGGGCTTTTAACGAGTAATTACACAATTCTTACAAAAAAACTTAATATTTAAGATGCCTTTGCTGTGCTTACCTACTCTTTTAAGGTAATCAGGTCACAGATAGAAGGTTAAATAGTAGTTATATTCTTATCTCAGTTTATCGAGTTGTTACACGAGTGAGATTAGAAAATTCCTGTTAATTAAGAATTTACATCAAAGAACATGTTGATGGAAACGTAAGTACATTACAGAGATGTGTTTGATCCCGTGTGTTCATACATGAGTGACCGATGTAATCAAGATTCTCAGTGATCAAGCGCGCCGCACACTCACGACGCTCCAAATTGTGCTACAAATCTGAAGCGGCGTCCTACATGGGCGATTCAAAGCCAACGCGATTGTAAAGCGATACGACGCGGTAACACGCAAATTCAACGCGATGCGGCGACTCTGTCCTGCGTGCATGCGAATCGTCCTACATCATCACCGCCCTGCGCCCTCCGCCATCGCGTTACGTCCAGTTCGCACGAAAATATCAAACCAACTGATCGCGTTCGCGCCGCGTCCCATCGCACCTTGCATGCGTTTGGTAACTCTGAATCGCGCCGCTTCGCGTTCGCGTCCAGGTCGGTCACGTAGGACGCCGCGTTAATATGCAAATAATATTACGACACGCTGCTAAAATGTGACGATATATTATTATAATTAAAGAAATCCTATCCTGCTTCCTACTCTTACTAATATTATAAATACGAAAGTTTGTGAGTAATGTATTTATGGATAAATGTTTGTTACTCTTTCACGCCAAAACTACTGAACGGATTTGGATGAAACTTGGAATATACATAGTGTAATAATTTCTTTAATTTTATCAGTTTATTTCAACAATCATTATATTATTCAATTATTTAATTTAATCGGTATAATCTATTTTATAAGCAAATAATATTTACCGGATGTAAATCTATACTTTTCATTTTTAATGTATGGCAACTGACGGCTTGACGAGCGATACTTGCTGGTTTTGTCGATGGTAGGATTTTGGAGGGAGGGATTGTCTTTGAGAACCTAACGAAAAATGACGAGGCTTGGGCATTCCGGAAAGTAATGCGGTAGTGACAAGTCAATTTAAGAGCCACAAGTCTCGTTAGTTTTTGAACAAATTGATTTCCAAGTAACCTTTACGAAATTATATCTTGTTTTTGTCTTATTTTTGTTTGAAATGTGAATTAGTCGGGAGGTTCTTAGCTATGTTTGATGAAAATCTGTACAAGATGGCCGCCGCCACCAGATGGCGGATTACATATTTTTTTCACAACTCTCTGGGTATCAAATGAAAGGTCTTGACAAGTAAAAGATTTGATATATTTCAAAACCAAGATGTCCGCCACCACAAAATGATTAAGTACCTATATTTTTTTCACAACTAGTAGAATTATGTACACTATATTGAAAGTGAATGAGGAATAATAAATAATTGAATATAAAAAGATTTGTATGTATGCATGTAATGATCAGTAATTGATTCTACAAAGAATGCAATGGTGGCAAAACGATGAGCTGTCGCTGCAGCCAGGATATCCAGTACACTAGCAGGTACACTCTTAAAAAGTGTAAAATATAAATTAAATCAAATATTTAAAAATCCCCTGACTCATAAAGCAAACAAATATAATACCATCGTTGAGCCATCAAATTCGATTGAGTAATTCGCGTCGGGGTACCGCTAAGTTTAAAGTAATAACTAAATAGTTAAAATAAGGAGAATACAAACTCCTAGTGCTCCCAGACTTAGGACGGAAATGCTAGTAAATTAATACATAGTCAATTAAGTGTCTGATTACAAAGCGGTTTCCCGACGCAAATTACTCAATTGAATTTGATGGCTCACCGATGGTATTATTTTTGACTTTTTTAAAGATTGCTTTAAGAGTCAGGGGGATTTTAAAAATTTTAATTTAATTTTTTCTCTTATAATTGTAGACACAATATAGTTTTAAATATTAAAAATATAAAAATAATTTTGTCACCCCTATTTTACCTTCATAAATCCCAGTCGTTTAATCCAGTATAGAGCAGAGGCTCCACAAAGGAACCTACAAAGCTGAAGCCAAAGCCTTGTGATCCGTACTGAGCGAAACCTAGGTTTGGAATACCTTGTCTAAGCAAAACTGCTTTGTACTAGGTCGTTAGTTCAAAAGCTGGGTAGCCAAGTATTTAAACACATATTTTTAAAAACCGCAAGATAGGCTCTTATTTTATTGTAATAAAGGTTTTTTTTAAATATTAAATATTTAAGCACAAATACTGTCTGAGTCGATATTTGTGGGATACATAAAATTCTGGGTGTTATATGAGTATCTATGTATGTTTATGTATGTTCCAATAGGCCTGCCTAGTTTTCGATCAGTTGACCGTTGTTGAGGAGTCCCGTATATTCATTTATTTATTTATCTTACTTCAAGTAAAGCAGACATTGCAACTCTAATTGTCAGTTTGACTTGGACCTTTGGAAAAGTAAAATGTTGCTTCTATTAATTTGCTACGTCTGCACAACGCCAATTTGTCAAACTTTACTTTCAAACTTCACGTTTTCATCAAACAATGTCGTTTCTAATAAAATACGCTTGGAGTCAAAAAAAGTTTGAGAAACTCGTCAAGTTAGTCAAAGAATGTTTACATGGTGTTCGATTAAAATAATGTTAATACAGTTAATGCTACGGCGTAGGTCTACAGCGTAAGTCTACGATGTAGCTAGGCTACGGCGTAGGCTTTGTTATTGACTGACTTCTAACGGATTATTTTGTTTAATAACGCTATAATAAATAACGTAAACTTAACATTAATTCACAAAATATTTATTTTTTAAATTCAATATTGCTTGTATAATTATGCTTATTGTTATTATTGTAATTTCACTTGAATAATGTTTAACTAAAATGCATAGAATTATACTTGGAACGAGCAAGTATAAAATAAAATGGAAAATCTACGAGAGAGTTTTTTAGCAGCATTCTTATTTAAAAAAAAATATGATTAGTTTACAAAATCATCGTCAACCATGTACAAAAAATTTAAATAAACCATTAAAATCAAAATTTACAATAAAATAGTAATTACAATAAGTTATAGTTTGTTTTTAATTGATTAAAACACGTAAAATTACATTATAAGGGCAGTAAAAATATTAAATCTTCCAGTGTCATTTCATGAGTTTACCAATTAAATAAAATTACATTTTAATTCTTCCAAATCAATAAACTATAACTAAAGTAGAGTACTCGTAACAGGCCGCGGGCGCCGCTACGACATGCAAAGTTAATTAAAAATTAATAAACCATCGGCCTGTGAAGAGGGAATATTATTTCCAATATTATTTATTCAATTCACTTGATCATTCAACTCGATACAAAGCATAATTAATTTTTACAGATAAAGTTCCCTCCTTATTATTGTTTTGAATAAGTAATTATCAATCATATTTTCTCATTAACTTTTGTTTGAGTTCGAGATAAAGTATTTGCATTTAACTTTTTTTTAAGTACTAACGTCCGCCCGTGGCTTCGCTTGCCTAGTAACCGGACATAAGCATGTGTTATTCAAGGTCTAGAACTACATAATATAAAAACAAACTGGATAGAGGACACCACCACATCAGCCTATATCAGTCCACTGCTGGACATAGGCCTCCCCTAATATAGGGGGATATACCCATAATCCCCACGCTGGGCATGCGGGTTGGGGATCGCAGGGCAAAGCTTCTCGCACCACCGACGCTGCTACCCGTCAGTGGCCAGGGCATTTAGCTGTGCCAATATAGGCTGTGCTATGCCGCAATCAGCCGGCCGCCAGAGCCCCGTTCGTTGTTTAGCAGGGTGCACCACGTGCAGGTGGGGTTGGCTTGAGTTCCGAAGATAGGGGTTGGAACCCTGTACACCCCTGGAACCCTGTACACCCTGGACACCCTAATCACCTATCGGTATGAAATATACCTTACGACCTATTCTCATACCTACCAAATATACAAAAATCGGTCAAGCCGTTTTGGAGGAGTGCGACCATAAACGCCACGAGATTTTTATATATTAGATTTTTATGAGTAGTCGGTTGGTTGTTCTCGAACTAGACGTATGTATCTAAAGACTAGCAAAATCTTAGAGATACCAATGACATAAATCTTTTATATCACAGACAACATTTATATAGATTTATTTCATTCACTTTAACGATTTCTTATGTTTCAAGCATTATCTCAATGGTTTCAAGCTTATGTAAGGAAAACTTCTGATTTATGTAAGTCGGATATATAACATTTGAGAAGGGTTATTTGGTTGAGCCACAAAATATATAAGTTGTGCCTCGAACAATGGGAGGGGTACGTTCGATTCTTGAAGTAAGTCCAAATTACTAAAGTTTATATTGAAACAGGACCAGTGTCTACCCTGTCAACAAAAATATCCCAAAAATAAAGGTAACAGGACTTTTACAAAAATTTTATTAACAAAGAGGGCCAGCTAATTTTGTTTATTGGTTCAAATTTAGTTTTAAATTCAGCAAAGGATAAAATTATTTTTATTAGTTAGTCCCAAAACACATGATGCAAATATTCATGTATTTCTTCTAAATCGTAAAAAAGTTGTCAGTTTACAGAATAATAGATAAGATATTGAGGTCTGGTAAGTATAATGATCGTTTTATAGCCAAGATCAGTTTCTAATTACACCACTTACAGAATATTATACTTCATAGCAATTAAATAACATCAAGTCATGTCAGCCAGTGTATTACTGAACGAAACGTTCAGTATACTTATGTAAACTTGAATCTAAATTAAGGGTATTTTACTGCAGAATGTAACTAGTCAGTATTTTGTATTTAAACGACCTACTGTATGATTAGCCCAACAAAATATTATAATTAATTGCCTAGATTAAGATTTTCTCATGTAAGTGTATTCAATTATTTTGAGAAATAAATCAAAAGCAAAATCAAAATAAGTTTATTCAATAAGCACATACACCACACTTTGAAACATCAATTTTTTAAATTTAAATTTACACCAATTCGTAACGCGACCAAACAGAGAAGAATTAGCAAGAAACTCTGCTTGGCTTATATTTTTTTTAAATCTTGTTTTTTACAAAGTTTGTTTTTGAGGGAGTTGGAGAAAGTTTCATCCCAAGCTTTTTTGTCATCTAAAAAATCAGAAATTTTATAATAAGCTAATTACAGAGATTACGTTTAACAATTTTTTTTAATTTATTTACAGATAAATTAAGCATATCATTTGGGATTTTATTAATAAATCGTACACGTTGCCCTTTAAAAGATTGATTAACTTTATGGAGCCTTAAAGTAGGAACAGATAGTTTATCTTTACATCTAGTGTTAACATTATGATTGTCGCCATTTTTCTTAAACAATTTGATATTTTTCGGATATACATTAAGTTTTCATGTATGTATTATCTTTAAACTTAGTTCTAAGTGATTCTCTGGGGCCCAAATTATAAATTGCACGAACAGCCCTCTTCTGCAACACAAATATAGTGTTGATATCTGCTGCATTTCCCCACAACAAAATGCCGTACGACATAATGCTGTGGAAGTAGCTGAAATAAACCAGTCTAGCCGTTTCTACGTCAGTAAGTTGACGCATTCTTTTGACTGCGTATGCTGCAAAACTGAGTCTGTTCGACAATCCATCTATGTGAGTGCCCCATTGAAGCTTATTATCTAAGGTTATGCCTAAAAATACAGTAGTATCCACAAGCTTTAACTCTTCATCTTTTATTTTAATTTTAGGTTTGACTTGTTTAACATTTGGTAAAATAAATCTTATACTTTTTGTTTTTTTCCATTTAGTAATAAATTGTTTACATCGGACCAGTTAACAATTTTCGTTATTGCATTGTTTACGTCATCAAAATTGGTCTGCCGTCGCTTTAGTTTAATTAAAAGAGACGTGTCTCTCTGCAAACAATACAATTTCGTGATTATCCCTCACAAGTTGAGGTAGGTCTTTAATGTAAACTAAAAATAGGAATGGGCCAAGTATTGGCCCCTGAGGTACAGCCATCTTTACCACAGATACCTCAGAGCATTTTCCATTCACGTCGACTTTCTGTATTCTGTATTTCTGTCAGATAGGGAAGAAGTAAGAAGGGCTAAAGCCATACCCCTGACACCGTAATGATCTAGTTTCCTGATTAATGTTTCATGGTGAACGCAGTCAAAGGCCTTGGACAAATCACAAAAGATGCCTAAAACATCATGTGAGTCCTCCGAGGCATCGTAAATATGTAATAATAACTCAACACCGGCATCAGTTGTTGATCTGCCCCACCTAAATCCAAACTGTTTGCCATTAAGTAAATTGTTAAAGTTAAAATGGCGTTGAAGCTGACTAAAAATTAGTTTTTCGATTTTTTTAATAAATGTTGGCAGTACTGATATCGGTCTAAAGTTAGTAGGGTCAGATCTTCTACCAGATTTGAATAGAGGTGTTATATTACTATGTTTCATTAGATCAGGGAACTCACCACAGTCAATACATTCATTAAATATAAATAGTTAGCTAGTTTTGGTACGATAATGCCAATCAAAGATGTAACAACGCTAACAGAAATGCCCCAGAGATCTGTAGTCTTTTTGACATTTATTTGTTTGAATGTTTTTATATTATCATTACTGTTTACATACGTAGAATAAAAGGGTGTTTGACATTTTAGTACATTTTCATTTCATAATGCATTTACAATTGTAGGAGAAGAGTCTAAGGTTTTTGTGGTAGAGACTGGAATGTCTGTAAAAAAAGATTCAAATGCTTTGGCAATATCATCATCTTCTTCAATTTTGGTATTGCCAATATTTAATTTGTACTGCTTATTGTTATGTTTGACTTTTCCAGTCTCACTGTTAATTATTTTCCAGGTGGTTTTAATTTTATTACTACTATTTTTAATATTTGAACTAATATAATTTGCTTTAGCGGTACGACAAACATTTTTAAAAATTTTTGAGTAAAGTTTAACTTTATTTTTAAACTCTTCATTAAAATTATACTGTTTTTCACTGTAAAGCTCATACATTCTTTGTCTGCTTATGTGAATTCCTACTGTTGCCCACTCACAGAATGTAGGACTGTCAGAGACCAAGAGAGAGAATATATCTAAAACTTGATCTAGAAGGTTCCAGGGAACACCGAAACTTCTGACATGTAATATTCACGAGGCTCCATTATCAACGCACGCGGAAATAATACCTAGTATATACACTCGCATAAAATATCTGGCAGTTTATGAAGTCGATAACTTCTAGTGCTTCTAGTCTAAAATTTCGCGCACGTTTTCAGATACCTGGATTTATCTACAATTAAGCACACAGGAAAGTCCTACATCCTACAGTCGATTGTAGGTACATGACATGCTGAAGAGGCCATTCCATTTTGATGACAGCGAAAAATGTCAAATGACTCTTTAATTTAATTGAAATATACTCTCATCAGGCTAATGTTTGACTTTGTAAAGTACTGCGTCTAATTATGTCAGCTTTTCAAAGTCAATTATCTGCCTTTTATGGAATTACGCGATGGATTAAAACATTTTGAAGATGAAGGTTTGATGCTCGCAAGTCTTGGTATCAGGATCATTGTGGTTCCTGATCATTATAAGTTGGATCCAGGTTGTGTAAGGAGTTTGTATCGTGTTGTGGATAACGAGTCAACATCGTCTAAAATTGGAATTTATCAAGCAGCTTGTATAAATGCATCAAATTAGTAGGTACCCGTTTTATATTCGTTGAGGCTTCACGCGCATTATTTTGCAGTCTGATATAAAATATTAGTAAAATATAATATAATAATAATAATAATAATATAAACTTTATTTCAGGCTACAATAGAATAAATACAGATGGTGTTTTACTTATCCTACGGCCCATATAAATATATACCTTATAGACTAACATATATATTAATAAAACTATAATTAAAACACAAATTATTATTTGCCACGTAATATACACGACGTGGGTCGCGTGGTGTCCAATATTCGTCCACGGAATCGTCGGAACACGACACCCTTCGGCCAAAGCTCCTCCTTCATGTAGGTCGACAGATGTTCGGTCGGAACCCGCACCACAAAGGAGTTAAAGCTGACTCTGTGGCGGGACTCCAACCGCTCGACCCTCAGGTTGTCCTTGGTCTTTGCGCGCAAGTACTCCGCTACATCCTCCGCCTTCACGGAGTAATGCACGCGAGACACATAGAGCTGCGTCGTCGGTACCTCAGAGCGCAGCAGGAGCTTATGGCAGTTCGGTGCTGTACCGCACTTATTCTGACAGGAGGGCTTCTTCTTCTTCTTCCTTTCCACTTTGATGAAGCCCTCCTTGTCTTCCAGCCTCTTGAGAGGCGCAGTCTTGCGAATATTTTCGCTTGTCCACTTCGATGTTGGAGGTGTGGCAGGTCGGCTAGCCACTGCAGCTGCGTAGGCACGTTGAGGAGCAGGCAACGTGACACGTGTCGGCCTCTCCGCGGGTGATGAAACGGCGTGGGGGGCGGGGGCTCTCGGCGACTCATGCGCAGCGACGACCGGTGACTCAACCGTGTCAGCGAATTCCGCTGAGGTGAAACTGCACACCGATGCATTCTGCGCACCGCGACGCAAGTTCACATTACTAGCGGCAATGACCGATGACCTACTTACTGAATTATTACTACTATTTTGTAATGATAATAATTCAGCACGTAGCGCACTGACGGCATCATCAGAAGCTGCCAACTTTACGTGTACCTCGGCCAGGCTCGTCTTCAGGAACATGATGTCCTTCAGCAACCTGGTGACGTCAACGTGGTCGAATCCCACCGGTGGGAGCTTATGCAGCTCCTTTGCGACGAAATCCGGCACGTCATCAGGGTCCGTCTCCTTCAACAGGGTGATGATATCCTGGAGACTCCGTTCACCTCCATCCCTCCGACGGGACGGCATCTGGGCAGTCTTGCCGAGCGCTTGAAAGATCAGCGCCTTGCCACTGCAAATTTCCTCCTCCTTGAAGTTGGTTTTACAGATCTGCAGGATGCTGATTTCGTCCATAGTATCAATGGCATTCTGAATGAATGCCAATAACTCGTTGACAATGAGTTCCTTCGAACCCATCACAGTAGCGGGCAGCGGCGCGAGCCGCGCGTATCGCGAATTATAAAATTCAAAACAGTGCTACAGCAACACACGTCCGTTTCCGAACGCGCATTGCACGGCACTCTATATAAATAAAACTGAAAGTGCAAAATATTACCGTTTAAAGAATAAACGTTTATATAAAGCAGTTCGATAATTTGTATCACAATAGTTATGTTTATTATTACCAACCCATGGAATTACTAAGCGCACAAGGAAATACGCGCTTTGAACCAAAGTCTGTGCCTATTTTTTTCTAGCTACAACAGCTGGAAAGAAAATGGTCTAGTTTCATTAAATTCATTTTTTTTATTGTTTCATTTAAATACCTATGCAAACAATTTGAATTGGTTTCTCGAATACGGAGATTCGACAAAGTTAATGTAGGTAAGAACGTAAGTACATCGTCAAAGCAAAGTTAAACAAATACAGTTAGCGAAACAATCTTAAGAATAATTCCGCATAAATTAGCTTTCTTGTGTTGAATACCCACCGTTCCTACAGTTTAATAGCGAATAAATCTCTTAAATAGGCTGGAGCACCTGCGTGCTTCCACTTTCATGCCTTTAAAAGTATAAGTCGTTTGGAATATTTTTTTACTGTCTGAATATTATTATAGCTTTGTGATACTGAGTGACGAAGCTACCTATTAAATATTAGCTTCCGCCCGGGGCTGCGCTTTTTTTTCTAATACTTAGGAGTTTTTTTTTCTGGATAAAAGGTACGTATGACCTTTTTTGTACCTTTGACCACTTTAAATTTTGCATATAAAATTAAAATATGATAGGTTCAGTAGTTAACGCGTAAGAAATAAATAAACAAATATACTCACTTTCGCATTTGACGATGATGATGATGACCCTCCTAGCCGATTTCGGTGACTACGTATCTGAATAGGAACGTGAAAGTGAAAGCTTATATATTGCTTATTTGTGTATATATATTAATATATTGTTTGCAATATTTCAGAATTACCGTTACTATCACTTAGTTTAAGTCTTATTATACTTTAAATCACTGTACGTGTAATTTGTTTCAGGTAACCACTAAAACAAAAACGAAAAAGTTCTAACTGTGCGGCGATTGGTGAGTATCATTTTGTTCTCACCGGCATACAATAAATTAGGTTTCCAATTTTTATAGTCCGTCACTTCGACGTCAATCATATTTTATTTTAGGTATAGTATTCTATATTCCAGACCTGTCCTGAAATCGTTACTGGCCAGTACTGATATCATTATGATCCGTATAGCCTCTTCAAGGATTAGGAAAACTTTTTCGAACATATTTGTTTTTGTGATAATAGAGGATATTTATCTGTATATCGTATCAGTGGATAATGGTGATACTAAGAAGTATATGTCATTGATGATATATTATTATCGTCATGTCTTTAGTTTGGCACATTATCCTCATTAATATCAGTGTACTGCTGGATACATTTCCCAAGTTTTAGTGCACATTAAATCGATAAAAACTAAAAGCTGTTTTAATGTTTTGTGATAAATAAAACTATAAAACAATCACTCTCCACACTCGAGGTAGCTGAATAAAACCCTGTTTTGAGCAAAGCTCTTTTGAGAAGCGTCGAGTTTTCCACCCACATAATTCGTGTAGGTGATAGACCTACACTAAAGCTTTGCGGCTGGCAGAGCGATTTATTATCTTTACAGATAGCATAAAAAGTAACATCAACGTTTACGATGTGCGAGGAGTTCCCGCCTCGTCAGCATTTCAGTTGATTTCTTTAAGGCTCTATGTTTTTATTTCGGTTCTAAAACTGAGAAAGAACTCATGACGTTGCACAAGTCATTTTTCTTTTTTGCCCTACCCTTAGTTAGTTTCTGGTGACTGTTAGTCAAAGATGCTCACTGAGCACTCAGTGAGCTTTTAAAGCGCCTGCCACAGTTTGTACTGCGCTTCAGGAATGTGTTCCTAACCGAAGGACATATCCACGCAATTCCGATCGCGGATCAAATGTCTTGCTGATTACGCTATTATTGTGATCACAGTTTGGATCGCTGTCAACTACCAACAATCTGAATTGTGGAACTGATATGATCATTGTATCAAATATGCCTTTTAGTACATCAGAGTAGGAACTAAGATAAGATTGTCATGATATGAATTATTTTATGTATTTGACGTTGATGTATTATTTTATTAACTCTCATTTAAAATGAATATGCAACTATACAGCATTGGTAATCGTTTGTCTTAGTTTTTAATGTCTTTTAGGTAAGATGATTTATGAGGTTTTGATGTAAATATAATGAATGAATTATTAACCGACTTCAAAAAAAGGAGGAGGTTCTCAATTCGGTTGTATTTTTTTTTTGATTAATCCGTTTGACATTAAATACAATATTATAGCTATTTCTCTCTTTAAAGTGAATAAATTTAACTTATTTTTAATATATGATTTGATACATTTTCATTTCAATTTTGTTATTTTATTAATTTTCATAGCTCACAAAGTTGCGGGCGGGTCAGTTAGTTATTTTTAAACTGTTGTTATACAATTATTAAATTAAAAACCTTTTTCAATAAATAATTTCAATTTCAATTGGCAAGACCCTCAAATGACTACAAATATAAATATACCTACACTTCATTCCACGTTTAAAAAGTACTAAGTAGCAATTAAATTAAAATGAAAATATTTAGTACCTGTCTATATTATATGTCTTAATAAAATTGAAAATTGAAAAATACAGTTTACTTACGTAGGTATTTTGTTCAAATATTTCATCATTTGGTGGTCAAGTTTCTGAAAAAAGTAATTTTACTCTTTTCAAAGCTTAACGCAATATTTTACCTTTGAACTTTACTGCCTTTAAATCATCCTAAGTAGTACAAAAACTTTATACCTTGAGGAACAGCTTTCCTTTGAAAGTATTACGCGAAATTAGTCAAGCGAATATTTAAGAGAAAACACGAAAATTCTGACGGGCTGGTATCTAATAGGGCCTTCAGTAGATTAGCGGGAGGTAGTCCGATTTTGGAACCGGATATTTTTGGTTCAAATCCTGACTGCTAAACTAATATTTGTTAATTAATTATGATTCAGCCGTATGCTCCCAGAGAGGTGGCCAAATATCACTACGAAATGAACACCTTGCGGACGGCGACATCGGGGTCGGCCGAGAAAGCGTTGGCGGGATGATCTTGATTCATTTGAGAAGGAATGGTGGGAGACCGCCAAAGACAGAGACGTGTGGAAGAGTTTGGGGGGGGGGGAAGCCTTTACCCAGCAGAGGGACGAATGAGGCTGTTTAAAAAAAAGATGAATTATTAATTTATTATGGTTTTTTAATGAAAGCAGCAAATATGGTTTGTCCAAGTAATCAATGGATAAAATATATAATAATAATTATAGTATAGTATATAGTATAACAATAGTAAATGTAACTGGTCTTGGTCACCTATAAAGTGGCCATTCTGTAGTCTAGTCTGTCTGTCTAGTTCTGAAAAACTATGGTCGACAACGACGAAATGAAGGCGATTGTTGAAGCTAATGATACTCTATCTACGGCTGAGTTAGCAGCAGTTTTCTACGTCAGCATCAAATCAATATTAGTCCATTTGCGTCAAGGCAAGGTAAAAAAGCTTTGAGAAATGGCTGCGTTGGGGCGTTGTTCAACAGATACTGAAACGAAGGGATTTTTAACCGCAATTTAAGTTGCGACGAAAAATTGATTCTATTATTTATATATTTATACAAACATAGGTACCTAGACTAAAATTATTTGAAGACAGTACACGGCAAATCGCTGTGACCCTGCTATACAGGCTACTAAGTCCTAGTGTGGGGAACAGAGGTTAACCTAGGTACATATCTCTAAATTGTTCAAGTCATATGCCTATACATTAAGTAATGTTTGTACCGCTACACCTATTTGAAACAAATAAACTTATCTTATCTTATCTTATCTTATCTTAGACTACTAAAATATAGTATATCGTACCTTGTACCTGAACTGTGAGTGTTATTGATTATTTATTGTCTGTCTACGAAACGATGAGTTTTATTTAGAAAGCTATGAACGAAAATCGAAAATGAAAGATATTATCAAGGTTATTTTTGGATCAAGTGTGATCGCTTGCCACTCCAGCAAACCAAATATTAGTACCAAATAGTGCTTTGTGGATGGCTTGTCCTGGGAAGTACTGCCACCATGCCTATATCTGCCGTGAAGTAGCTGTTACAGGCACAAGGGATCTTCATGCTTCAAGTTGATGGACGCAGGGCGTTGCATCGTAGAGCACGTTCCAAAAAAAAACGTGATCTACGATGCAATGCTTTGTGACAGGTAATGGTTACCACTTAACATCAGGTGGGCCTTATGTGCTTGTTCCATCTTCAAGTACAAGTGAAGTAAGATATCTCAGCTTTGTCCATACGTACAGACACTTGTCAAAACTTTTTGGTGGATATGTGTGACCTACAATCATGGGCAAGCTCATTTTCACTAAACAAAACACAGGAAATTGTTATTATCAATACAACTTTCCGATATATACTGTCAATGATCCAATATAATAAGTGACTTCATCCAAAACATAGGGTTAAGATGCGTATCAACTGTTTACCTGTCAGTGTTTTTGCCGCTAGATCTCGTTCGGCCGTAGTTGGAATCGAATCGCTCGCCCACGTACGTGACCAGTTTGATAGGTCACCCCGTAATTCTGTTTGGGTTCTGTTCAGCTAAATGTATGATTTGATTCCCATGTAGCTACGAGTTTGACTCGGTTGGAATTTTCGTAGGAATGTCCATATCACATCACTTTGCATCACGTCACGCATTTCGTCTGCCTACGCTTCAGTGATATGAGACAATGGCACTAGCAGTCTATATTAGTGCTGTATCTCAAAATACCTTATTTACATTTTTACTTTTTATATTTGTTTATGCCCAGTTGTTTATCAGATTATTTATTCAAAACTAAACTATAAGAATAATAATCCTAATTCTACTAGAATAGGTTAACTCTTCTAGAGCTAATCATATTTTTGGTACTATTTTTGATGATGGATATAAAAAAATATACACCAAGTAATGGTCTCTAATTTTCTTGAAAATTATATCTACAGTTCAAATATGTTTCATGATCATTTTGTTTCAAATTGATTATACCATAAATATACGGAATGTTTACGAGCAAAACAAGTTTATAGGATCCGCGCATAAACAAAAGATTTTTTCAGATCCAAAGAAATTGACATAAACATGAAAATCACAAGAGTGTCGCTGCGGGATAGATTCGTTCCGCTCGCCGACGACACCTATCGACTTCATATCGCCTACTTCCTGATCAAATCAGAGGAGGTGGTGAGTCAGTTCCATGGGATTGTACATATTAACTAACCTACACAATTGGTCAGTTCACTTTGAGATAATACAACATTTTATATTCATTATGTTTTGCCATCACTCTTTGTCTGATTGGCTTTTAAATTATGCAACATTTTCAATTGCCATTGATAGATAGATAGATATATAACTCTTTATTGTACACCATAAGTATAACAAATATTAAAATTAACTTACAAAACTATAAAACTAATCCGCGGTTGTACAATGCCAACATCTTTGTCAAATCAAATCTTTGGCATGAATCTTTGTCTAATTAGGTCTTTAATTGGCTGTTTGACAGATAAATTTTTATGAATATTTAATTTTATGAATTCTAATTGTAAATAATTGAGGCTATGTCCAAGGAATCAGCGTTCAAATTGCTGTGTCTTCAAGTGTTAATACTTTGTGCTGCCATTTCAATGTACATATTTCTTGAATAACATAACGATGCTTATTGTATTGTATTGTATTGTATTGTATTTATTTATTTCAGATAATAAAATCCATATCACACACACACAATTAAATTAAATTCCAATAAAATAATTATAAATTAGATAGGATTAATTAACAATTAGATAGGAAATAATTATAAATTAGATAGGATTAGGTTACAAATTGATATCACATTACATTAAAATTAAACGTACAATCATCATCATCATCACCATCATCATCATCATCATCATCATCAGGAATCATAGTCACACACTGGTGCAATACATTTAGCAAAATGTGTCCACATGGGAGATAGACAATGCTCCGCCACGGTTTTTAGGATGCTTAATTCCAGTCTTTTCTGTTATTCTTTAAAAAACTGTAACCATATCTTATCCTTGACTACGCAACGCCCGAAGCTTTGCTCACATGGTTCACAGAAAAAAAATTGCCTATAAGTTAATTCAGGTCGAAAACTACATTTAAGAAGGTAAAGGTAGGTTTGAAGAAATGACAAACATTTCACAATCTTTCACATTTATACTAAGTAGTTCATGCTCACCTTATGTAATTTCGCAAATCGTTCCTAAAACCCAATATTCAAAATCTTTTGTCCGGAAAGTCAGACGCTGTCAACCCTACTCGTGGTATATCTCATGTGGCGCGAGGATCTCTCGAATTATTGCAAATTGGAGGAGGATATGGAGGATCCAGCGTGATTTGATCTCCGACGGGATTGTATCGCTTTGAAATATTGTAACCTGCCTGGCTAACCTTGTGCGACATACGGTGCGCTGTATTGTTTTTAGAGTGTGAATATTGTTATTATACAGTGAATATTGCCATGTTCACTGTTGAGACCATATTCTAGATTTAATATTTGGCTTATTGCAGAAATTCCCTATTGGCTGATTCCTTTACCGACGAATCCTATATACCTGTTATATATCTATCCTGTTATATACCGTAGCAGATTACGCTTCGTTTTCCTGTGAAAAACTGTCAAAAATTAACAAATCGGCGAAAATTTTTCGAAAATTTGTCAGTTTTTCAAGGGAAAACGAAGCGGTAACGGAAAATGTAGGAACCGGCCGGCTGTAGGATACTGTGACCGATGACGCTTTATTTTCCCTTGAAAACTGTCAAAAATTTGACTGTCAAATTACATAAAGTATAAAACGACATTACAGTACGCTGTAAAAATGACAAAAAATTTACAGTTTTTCAAGGGATAACGAAGCGTTATCTGTTACGGTACATTCCGAAGCCATCTTCGCCCCCATGGGCGTAAGGAGTTCCAACCCCCATCTTCGGAACCCAACCCTCACCTGCTTGTGGTGCACCTTACTATAAACAAACTTACTGGGACTCTGGCGTCCGGCTGATTGCGGCATAGCTACATCCTCTGGCCTCCCCGACCGACCGACAGCAGCGGCGGAGGTGCGAGAATCTGTGTCATTTAAATGAACTACGTACCTACTGCGGCAAAGTAGCATCAAGCTGAGAAGGGATCTTTTTGGCTCATACCGTTGCAGCGCGGATAACACCCGCACATCTTCAGTCATACTTTACTAATAGTTCTTCCTAGCTTTCGTTGTGTACAAATAGTTTAGTTTTAATTTTCTCTCCGTAGGTATAATTCCTTTGTACCTACTTGTGCATCATTAAAACGTGTTTTCCTACTTGTCTGTGCTTAAATTGTTTGAGCCAAATAAAGGTTTATCTTATCTTATCTTACTGTACCGTCTGTAAATAGATCAGTATAGATCTACATCGTACATTTAGAAATTATGTACTTTCTTCGCTAAAGAAACTAGGTAAATATTAACAATTTTTTCTATTCCCAAAAATATAGGTACTCATACGGATTTTTAAAGTGGATGCTCATTTCATAAGTTATTTTAAGCAAATTACCCGCTAAAGTATTATCCTCTGTGGCTACACTTTGTATATTCTGGAGAAGACACTAAAAAAACTTAATTCAACTAGCCTTATCATCATCATCAACTTGTCGTGGTTTATCGAGGCACGAGTGGGGCTAAGCGCCCTTAGCTGGGGGGTGGTGGGGCGTGCTGAGTCATCATTCCTTGCCACCCTTAGGCACAGCTTAAAATACTTGGCTAGTTTACTAGAGTCATGCAATAGTTTGCTCTACTCCATTACCGCGATCACCTGCCTGCCAAGCGTGGTGGTTATGTAAAGCTCTGTTAAGAGGGAAGTGCCACTTTAAAAAATGACAATTAGTGTTCCTTGTGATTCCAACTAAATAATTTTATTTTTATTTTACTTTTACTTTTGAAGCATCCGTGGCGGGGCTTAATTTGGTAATCTTAGCAGATAATCTTGGTTAAGCACACTCCGCCCCGTCACTACTTGGATGGGTGACTGTTTAGTGGATTTTTTTATTTGAGTACTTCCGTGCTTTGGAAGGCACGTTAGGGTGTTGGTTCCGGCTTTTTCAGTCGCTACGCCATGTCGAAGGCCTCCGGGTAGTGTTCTAACTCTGACACTAGAGTTGGCCACTATCTAATCGAAGACGTATGGAAGGAATAGTAAAATGCGTTTGTCTAGTAGTGGACTTTTAAGATGAAAGAAATGGTACGATTCTTTCGCTAAAATTACATCTAAAAGTAAAGTGAGCAGTCAGAGTAATGCAAAAATCAGACTAGCTGTTGGTACTTATGATTAAAATTTTCTATCCTCTCGTCTGACTATTTCAATTAAAACGAATTGATTAGACTTAGATTAACGGTATTTAAACATAAGTAGATAGATATCTAGCTTTCTATCTAGATGAACTCTTTATTGCACACAACACCAATTAAAAACCAATAATTTACCAAAAACAGAGAAATGAAATACACTCGAGAGCAATGAATCCGGGTCACTCAAAGAATCCAAAAAATCTCGGAAAGTAAGAATGCTAGGTTAATGCAATAAATTGTATTTAATAGATAATTTAATACTCCTTAAATGAAAGTTAAAAAAATATGAGTCACCATACATTTTATTTACACAAAATTACATAAAGAAAAAAAACTGCTGATCTCTCCTTAAAACAAAAATAGGAAACATGAAATTTTTGAACTTTATGACGATTTTCTTGAATTTCAATACTTTGTATTACCTCCTCGTGCTTCCATTACTGCGTTTACGCGGTTTGGCATGCTGTACACCAAGTTCCTTATACGATTTTGGGGAATATTCTCCCATTCCTCTGTGAGAGCAATTTTGAGCTCAGGAAGCGTGATTGGGGGAGGGTTTCGTTGTTTTACGCATCTCCCTAGCTCGTCCCAAGCATGCTCGATCGGGTTGATATCCGGGCTGCGCGCTGGCCACTCCATACAAGTAATGTTCATCTCTTGAAGGTAGTCATTCACAATCCTACCTGTATGAGGTCGGGCATTGTCATGCATAAATATAGCATCCTCACCCAAATTGACCATAAATGGACCAACGTGTTCGTTGAGGATTTCTTCCACATATCTTACGCTAGTTAAAGAGCCGTTTTCTATGATCACCAGCTCTGTGCGACTTTCAGAGGAAATTCCGGCCCACACAAGTACAGACCCACCACCGTAGGCTACTTTTTCTTCGATGCATGCTTGCTTGAATCTTTCCCCTGGTCTTCTATACACTCTGTGTCTTCCATCGTGCTTGTAGAGCATAAATTTTGATTCGTCGGAGAACATAACTTTCGACCAATCTTCAATACTCCAATTTACGTGGTTCTGGGCATATCTTAGTCTTGAAATACGATGGCCACGCTCCAGTTTAGGGCCGTTTGCAGGTCTAAGGGGTTTTAAGTTAGATTCAGCAAGCCGACGTCTTACTGTCCATGCACTTGGGTTACTTCCTCCGAGGCGTCGAAACTGATTTGTGAGTTCAGTTCCTGTGAGAAAGCGATTTCGAAGCATGGTGTTCACCAAGTATCGGTCTTCTCGTGCTGTGGTACACCTAGTTCTGCCCGTTCCTGGTCTGCGTAGGTTAGAACCAGTTTCTTCGTAACGTCGGAGAACTCTTTGTACTGTTGACAGCGACACACCGACAGTCCTGGCTGTATCGCGCTGACTCCGGCCGGTTTCCACCAATGTAAGTATTCTGGTGCATTCTTCAAGTGTAAGCGACATGATTTCAGCTTGAATAATGAATATTGAGCACTATCAACCTGGTTTATGTACCAACATAAATGACAGATTACAAACAAAAGCAAAAACAAATCCTGTAATTTCGTAGTTCCATCTTCGACAGTGTTCCCTTTTCAAATTTGATTTTTTTATGATATAACTTTACAATAACTAAGAAGTTTTAATACTTTCATTTAAGGAGTATTAAATTGTCTATTAAATACAATTTATTGCATTAACCTAGCATTCTTACTTTCCGAGATTTTTTGGATTCTTTGAGTGACCCGGATTCATTGCTCTCGAGTGTAGTATAGTAATTTCTTCTAGACAATCAAAAATGGAAGTAGAATCTGTTTTGATATTTGATGGCCTCTGTGACGCAGTGGGCGAAGGTCCGCCTGAGACGCAGAAGGTTGCGGGCTCGATTCCCGCCACGGGACAAATATTTGCATGTTTTGCAGATGTCTCAAGTCTGGGTGTTTTCTATGTATGATATGTATGTATTTACAAAAAAGTATATAAGTAGTAAATAAATCATGTGCTACTACATGATGCTGAGTGATACTGTCCAGCATTATTTATTTATCATATAGCCTAATCAGCATTCTTTCGAACAATCGTATGTTACAATAGCGAGAAGAAAAAAATACAAAGTAGATCAACCATTTCACTTCAGCTAAGACATAATGTCTGCTTAGCGTGTTAAATGACCCGGTTGATTCGTACTAAGTGGCTGTGCAGCTTTACTGCAACTTTATGGGACATCGGGCGTCTTGAGAAGGTCGGGCCTTAATGGGTTTATCTACCTTAGTGTGTGTTCTTTGGCTACCATTTTGACCCATTTTAAATGGCCTAGTTAGGGTTTATAGTGTGTCTTATTGTTTCTGATATGGCGTTTTTGGAGCCAGTGATAACCGTGCCCTTCGTCAGACACCTAACTCTTTATGCACTGATACACTAACGGGTTTTTAGCTTAACCTTATAAAATGCCGACTGCCAGTCTCGGATATGACGCGCCATGCCCGAGGAGCAGCAGCCTGTCTAGAGCTAGTTTCAGCACTTAATGTACGATTCTCACTTACCGGCGCGCGTTGGAGTGCGTCGGAACGCATTTTTAACCGACTTCAAAAAAAGGAGGAGGTTCAAGTATGCAGATGTCAGAAACATTAAAAAAAAATTGAGCCAAAAAAAGGTTCATTCTCAATTTTCTCACCCTTATCGTCGGTATCAGCCAAGGCACGCCAAGGTAGGTAACTATTGCGTGGGCGGCGCAGGAGGGCATGTCCGAGGTGAGGGGGTGTAGTTGCTATAATGTCGTACTCCAAAGCTGACTCCGACTCCAAAACTAACAGGTAGGTATCTAGATCTACCTATGTGGTAAACCCATAGATCGTAGGGGATAAATTTATAGAAAAAAGGTGGACGAACCAAAAAATAAGCAATTAATTTAACTTTTTAGTTTTATAGTTTTTTCAATAAATATTTTTGAAGTCGGTTTTTATTTTTATTTTAATATAACATGTTAAAGGAAATTGAAGCATCCACAAAGCAGTTAAGTTCCTTATTTGCATGCAATTTACGCAGCGGATCTATTTATGTCAGTGTTTGACAAAGCTCAAAGCTGCGTAAATTGCATGCAAATGAGGAACATATCTGCTTTGTGGACGTTTAGATTTGCTCTAGCATGTTTTAATATGCGCTCCGATGCTCTCCGACGCGCACCGGTTAGTGCGAATCGTACATAAACCGTTAACAAAATAATATTTTCATTCTTACGTAAGTAACTTGAGTTAAATTTACAAACGTAAGGGCGGCCTTATCGCCTAATGTTGTACTGTACTGCTATAATCAAGTTTAGGCAATATACCCCTTGATTTGTCGATGTAATTAATTCGGTGGTCCAGTCGTCCAGTTTAAGTCAAGTTAGATACATAATAATACTCACTAAAATATATATATTCTCATATGCCCATGTAAACTACGAAATTGATTTCACACTAGAGGGACAAAATGGTACTACGAGAAAACACTCAATAAAACAACAATCTAAATCACTATCTAAAAATCTGCCAGACCTTTCCTGTCAACCTTTTATAACAATGAATTTAATATCATCTGAGCCTGTCAGCATTTTAGACGTTTATCTTTCGCTCCATCGAACATTTTTGCCTCTCGAACCCTCTACACCTTTTCATATAATTTGGCACTTTCTCAAACACTCGATTTTCTCCGCTGTAACTCCAATATACATATATGCCAGCAGTATTTTGTTTGAATCTTATACCTTTTAGTTTAGAGTATGAAATGGCAAGGCTTTGTTTATACCTAAAATTTTTATTTATTTGGTTTAGATTTCGACCCATGTCAATGTATGTATTATGATATCCATTATATTGATGTCAAATCAAACTTCAAAGATGTTTGTGGCGGGTCGTGATTGCGTGTCATGGTACCATCGGCATCTATCTAGTATAATAATTACCTACATTCATCGAGATATTATATACTCTAGAGCCACAAACGTGGGAAAAAGTGTCTGCACTAAAACTCGGAGCACGCTGTCAATTGCGCCGAATTTGAACACTTTCACAGCGAGGCTAAATTAGTGCAAATTTGGCATTTTGAAGTTAAATTATGTCAAATACGCTTGGACGATTTTTGACAGTTCTCACTTGAAGACTGTGACTAAAAAAATACAATTTGCAGCAACTTTACAATAAAAAAAAAGGTACAATGGGCGGTCTTATCGCTAATAGCGATCTCTTCCAGACAACCTTTGGATTATAGCTTTTCTTAAGTTAAAAAATAATCAACAACTTTGTTTTCAGTTTCAAATTCAATTTAAGTGTAAATATAAGTACCAACCGGAAATTAAATACAAATAAATTATTTAGTTCATCAAGGCTATAAAAAAGTTTATTTTTAAATCATTCTTTTAAAATCAGTCTTTTATCTTGAATAATCATACATACAGATACAAATTCATTTTGACATTGAGTATATATTTGCTGAACGTAAAACATTTGTCTCGCGGCGGAAATCGAACCTGCCACCTTCTGCGTTATAGGCGGGCTTTTGCCCACTGCACCACAGAGGTCGTCAAATATGATTTTTAATAGTTGCCCTTACATGTTCTAAAGTAAACACAATTATAACGTGCACCTAATTTTATCATTAAAAAAACACTGTAATTTTTGCTAAACAACATAAAACGCGAGTAAAATAACATAATTACTCTTTCGTGTTCCAACAAACCGCAGAACACACTTGCGGTGAAAGCTTTTACGTTATTACGAAGTTACTGCGTTTGTTTGTGAGGTTTATCCTCAAACCAAAGTTGTTCTAGCATAAAAATATGCATAATAAACGGAAAAATGATAAAATAACTGGTAAAGAACTATTAAGCTTGATATAAAAAAACTGAGATCTCAAATTGTGAAAATATTCTGTAGGTATGTAAATAAAAATAATTTGTGAAATACTGCTGGTAGAAGCTAGATGCGTCGAGATTAGGACAGGGTGCAATGGCGCTCATTAGTGGTGGACTGCTATAGGCTGATGATGGTGATGATGATGGTTATGATGAAAATAAACAATTGAATTGAATCTTGAATCTTATTTATGAGTCAGTATTTGAGTAGGTAGTATATATCAACATGTCAACTCCAGCCTTTTTAAATCAGTCCACTGCTGGACATAGGCTCCCCTCATAAGAACCTGGATATGCCCATAGTTCCCACGCTGGTCATAATTGTTGGAGGTCGCAGGGTACAGCTTCTTGCATCGCCACCGCAGCTGCTGTCCGTCAGTGGCTGTGCCGGTGCTAGGCTGCACTATGCCGCATTCAGCCAGCCGCCAGAGTCCCGTTTGTTAGTTAGCAGACTGGGCCACGGGCAGGTGAGGTTGGCTTGAGTTCCGAAGGTGGAAATGGAATGGAATTCTTCGTCTTGCCAATTCTTCTCTGTTTGGTATCGTTGCGAATTAGTGTAGATTAAAAAAAAATATGATTAAAAGTTTACTTTACAGTTCTTATTGAATAAATAAATTGATTTCGGATTTATCTTTGACTTTGACTTTGAACCCTTTACACCCCAAGATATTATACTAAAGCTCAAGCTAAAAGCCGAAAGCTTTATAGTTTTAAAAAAAAAAATGACAGTTTTTTTTCCTTGTAGATTGAGTAAGATTTATCAATAAAATATAAACTCGTATATAGACTAGTCTACAGATTCTTTATTTCATTATCCTTTCTTATATTTTTCATGGAGCATGTTTTTATTCTGAAAATGTTTATGCTCATTGTGTAAATAAATGTTTTATTTAGTATGTAAGTTCAATTTGGGCCTAAAATCAATCAGAAGCCAGGTAAGTGGGGCTCGAAGGCCAGAGGGTAAAAACAATTGGGAAGACATGTCGGGGATATTAAATAAATGAAGTTAGAATAGGCCATGATTTGCGGAAAATATCACGTAGTTAGGCCTATGAAGGGCGTATTGTTGAGCTTTAGGGATTACGGCGCTTTCAAGGTTGAATAGCATGACGGCTGATTGAATATTTCAGAACTAATAAACAAGATTAATTATTTCTTGAAATCGATTGTTGGTCGGCACTTCCCCTGACTTTGGGTCTAATTAGAAAAGGTATACTAACACATATGACGGGATGACGATTGGGAAAAAAAATATGATTCTAATTAGTCCGTCAGATAGATCAACAAAAAATATGGGACACGTATTTTTTAATTTATCAA